>CM038677.1:637503501-638114339 GCA_021605205.1 Aegilops longissima
TCCATAAATGGATCGCTGAGCTTGCACACTTTGTTAGCTCCTTTGGATCGACAAAACCTTCCTACTGCATCATATACAACTCTTCTTCCATAAATCCATTCAGAATGCAGTTTTGACATCCATTTGCCAAATTTCATATTCATAAATGCGGCAATTGCTAACATGATTCGACAGACTTAAGCATCGCTATGGGTGAGAAAGTCTCATCGTAGTCAATCCCTTGAACTTGTCAAAAACCTTTTGCAACAAGTCGAGCTTTATAGATAGTAACATTACCGCCAAATACGCCTTCTTCTTAAAGATCCATTTATTCTCAATGGCTTGCCGATCATCGGGCAAGTCAACCAAAGTCCACACTTTGTTCTCATACATGGGTCCTGCTCAGATTTCATGGCCTCAAGCCATTTTTTATGAATCTGGCTCACCATCGCTTCTTCATAGTTCGTAGGTTCGCCATGGTCTAGTAACATAACCTCCGAACAGGATTACCGTATCACTCGGTGCAGATCTTACTCGTTGACCTCACGAGGTTCAAGAACAACTTGATCTAAAGTTTCATGATCATCATCATTAACTTCCTCACTAATTGGTGTAGGTGTCACAGGAACCGGTTTCTGTGATGAACTACTTTCCAATAAGGGAGCAGGTACAGTTACCTCATCAAGTTCTACTTTCCTCCCACTCACTTCTTTCGAGAGAAACTCCTTCTCTAGAAAGGATCCAAATTTAGCAACAAAAGTCTTGCCTTCAGATCTGTGATAGAAGGTGTACCTGTCGGTGTCAAAACCGGTGGATCTCGGGTAGGGGGTCCCGAACTGTGTGTCTAAGGCGGATGGTAACAGGAGGCGGGGTACACGATGTTTACCCAGGTTCGGGCCCTCTCGATGGAGGTAATACCCTACTTCCTGCTTGATTGATCTTGATGATATGAGTATTACAAGAGTTGATCTACCACGAGATCGTAGAGGCTAAACCCTAGAAGCTAGCCTATGGTATGATTGTTGTTGTCCTACGGACTAACCCTCCAGTTTATATAGACACCGGAGGGGGCTAGGGTTACACAGAGTAGGTTACAAGGGAGGAGATCTACATATCCGAACTTCCAAGCTTGCCTTCCACGCAAAGGAGAGTCCCACCCGGACACGGGACGAAGTCTTCAATCTTGTATCTTCATAGTCCAACAGCCCGGCCAAAGGATATAGTCCATCTGTCCGAGGACCCCCTAATCCAGGACTCCTGTCGGGCGGTAGGTGCGACATATGCCAAGGGGTGGCTTATCATTGTGGGAGCCAATAAGACGTCACCGGTGCCTGGAAACGGGATAAGGCGAAGACATGCACACCGGCGAATCTTACCCAGCTTCGGGGCTCTCCGGGGAGATAACACCCCTATTGCTGCTCTGCGGGGTCTCCGCATGATCACGAAGTTAATAAGTAGCTACAAGAGGCTCCTTGAGCTGTTCGGTGAGAGGAAGAAGAAGGGCAAGGCTAGCTCTCCTCTTCCCTCTATGTGGTGTCTAAAACTCTAAGAGATCAACCCTTTGCATGGGTGCCCTGGGGGTTTATATAGGCTACCCCTCTGTGGGTACAATGGTAATCCAGCTGGGCGCCGGCCCTAGCCGTCAGTGTCTATGTTCGCCGGCTTCTCCGCCGGCCGCTGGGGCCCGCCGACTAGTGGGTCCCGCCGGCTGCCGGCTTCCTGGCCGACAAGCAGGTCCCACCACTCGGGGGCCTTATCGGGAGCTGGTTACTGTTGCCTCACCCCTGATGAAGAGGGCTTTGTCGAGGTAAGCATGGCTACAGTGCCGCCGCCTGGCGGTGATCACTGTAGCCTTACCTCGTCTCTTCTCCTTAATGAGGCGCCTCCTTCGAGGGAGGGAGCAAGCCGGCTGCTGGGAGCCGGCCACATCCCAGGCCGACTGGGGGAGGCTTGGCCGCCTTCGGGTATCTCTCTGACTAAAGGGTCCCGCCGCCTGCGGGCCGGGCTGACAGCTTGTCGTGGGTGACGTCATGGTCAACATGGCAACAGTGCCGCGTCGGACGGGTGATGGCCCCCCGTACGGCGCACTGGTGGCCATGAGCGCTCCGGCATTCGGGGTGGCAGGCTTCACTGTAGCCACGCCCCATCCCCTCGCCGTTATGTGGGTGCAGAGTTTGAGGGTGCGATCTTGGCCGCCTACTGGGGACCGGCTTCTTGGAGTCGGCCTTCTTGTAGCCGGCTTCTTGGAGTCGGCCCTCTTGTGGCTTTCCTCCTGTGGGTTTAGGGTCGGGCCGCCTCCAGGTAGCCGGCCTGAGAGACAGCCGGCCAGGGGAAGGCGGCCCCACGCCTTGGATGCTTGAGAGCTCGTTCGACCTGTAATTTTTTTGAAGAGCCAGGGGGAGCCGGCTAGGCTACCCGTGGTCATTTACTCCCACAACTCCCTCAGTAGCCCCTGAACACGGTTTGAAGTCATAAAGCGGTCCGTCTGCATCGAGGGTGCGCGCAGGGCTTTTACCCGGGCGAAGGTGCACTGGGCGAAGCTGGACACCGAAAAGCTGGTGAAGGAGGGGCTGCCGGAGGGCAAGGAGCATCGCCACCCTGAAAAGTATTATGACAGTGTCCTGAAGGGTGCTCGCCTTGTGGCAGAGGAATGTGCTAAGGATGTAATATTTGAATGAATGTACTCATGTGATCATGTAATATGAAACCAGTTCATGTGCGCTATATAACGCTTGTTAATTTAAAATATTACCTTCTGTGCGACCGTTTATAAATTTTGAGAGTTGGCGAGTCGTCGGCTTCTGCCCCCATGTAACTAGTAATGAGGTGTTCGGGATAAACCTGACCACTCTTTATCCCAATATTGGGTCCTTCCAAGGAGGTGTTCAGCACAACGAACCAGGCAATCGGACTATAAATCTTTATCGCTTCCACTTAGCCATAGAAGTATACAATTTTAAAATTTGGCGAAGCCCCTAGTATTCGGAAGGCCGAACTTGGGGCGCTATGTACGCCTAAATCGGACAAGGCCGACTCCTCGCCCGAAGCGGAAAAAATCTTTAAGGATTTGAGACCTCCCGAACAGCGACCAGCTCTCGCCTCATCATGACAGTTACTTTTCGGCTTTCTCTACTGAGGTGTTCGTCCAGACGAACCGGGGCACAATCGCAGTAGTTCTCCTAGCGCTACCTTAGCCGATATAGTGGGACGCAAGGTACCAAAACATGGGAGCCGGGCGAACCCAACTATTGACCCAAGACATGATTCGGAGCTGATGCATATAATGCTATCAGTTCGGGGCGCCGCACTGTCGAAAGTGTTCGGACTTCTCACGCCGTGTTATGGGGTATACTGAAGCCCCTGGCGCACTAGTCATACCAGAATGTACGGATGTAATTTGTCGTAAATAAGCAGACAAGGAAGAAAAAAGGAAGGGGAATGCAATAATAGGCTAACGCTATGCATTGTTATTAAATAATACGTCAAACCGTACGGATTCATGTAGTGCAATAAGCAAAAAATCGGACTATTTGACATGTCCTACCCAAGGGCAAGCTGCGTATGGGTATGGAAAATAGGTATATCGATCGTTATCAGAGACCACCTGGGGGTTCCCTTGTACGTCACAGCGTCTTGCTTCCTTGGTATTTCCTTACCGCGATGGGTCCAACAATTAGACTTCCGGGAAGGGCTTCCAGAGAGTAAGGTCCTGAAAGAGAGAAAACGATAAAGGTATATGGCCCCTGGGGCGGTTGCGCCGCATTGTGGGACGTGCCGTAGCGTTGCCTCCGCCTATGCCCATGGTATCTTGAGTGCGTAATTATGTACGCGCGGCGCAAATTTCGCCACTTGAGTGGGACTAGGACGGAGGCCGAATTTCTAGGCGAGCTCAAAACGTGCCTGGCTATCCTCCTACGGGGTACTGCGGACTCACTTGAAGGTGTCCGGGGTCTTTTTCACCGAATTGGCGGTTTTTCCTAATAAGGCTGCTTTGCACTTCTGCTGTGAGGGCCGCAGTGTGCTCCTCCGTGCAGAGCGAGCGCTCTATGTTTCCATTAACTGTTATAACCCCGCGTGGTCCTGGCATTTTGAGTTTGAGGTACGCATAATGCGGTACCGCATTGAATCTGGCAAATGCGGTTCGTCCGAGCAGTGCGTGATAGCCGCTGCGAAAGGGGACGATATCGAAGATTAACTCCTCGCTTCGAAAGTTGTCCGGAGATCCGAAGACCACTTCCAGTGTGATTGAGCCTGTGCAACAGGCCTCTACACCTGGGATTACACCTTTAATGGTGGTTTTGGTGGGTTTGATCCTTGAGGGGTCTATGCCCATTTTGCGCACTGCATCCTGATAGAGCAGGTTCAGGCTGCTACCACTGTCCATAAGGACTCGAGTGAGGTGAAATCCGTCAATGATGGGGTCAAGGACCAATGCGGCAGATCCGCCATGACGGATACTAGTGGGGTGGTCCCTACGATCGAAGGTGATCGGACAAGAGGACCATGGGTTGAACTTTGGGGCGACTGGCTCCATCGCATAGACGTCCCTTAGTGCACGCTTCCGTTCCCTTTTGGGAATATGGATTGCGTATATCTTGTTCACCGTTTTCACTTGTGGAGGGAACCTCTTATGTCCTCCTGTGTTCGGTTGTCGAGGCTCCTCCTCATCGTTGCTATGCAGCTCCTTTGTCACAGCCCCAGAATTGGTTGTAATTAGTGGCATCTGCATCCATGCATCATGTTTGATTTCAAAGGAATTTTGAGATGGGGATTGCCTAAACCCTAGCATTAAAGGAATTCAATAGGTTCAACTAAAATATTTTTCAAAGAATCCAAATGGCTTTAGAAAATGTTCATCAATTCTGGAAAATGCTATAAACCGAACCGAGGTGCTGCACATTTTCATGACACATTTGGTCACCGGATTAATTCATAAAGTATTTGCATTTGGGCATTTAATGCTAATAAATATTTTAAATGCTCAAATAATCATAAACTAAAATGTTTACTGTTGGATATATTCCAAACAGTAGTCATGATTAGTTTCATGATTTTTTGGAAATTCCCTGATATTTTTAATAAAGCCCTGGAGTTACAGAAATAATAGAAAACATGAATTAATAAAAACAAGGAACTTACCTGGCAAGGCCCACCTGGCCTGGCACTGTAGCAGCCCAGCTGGGCAAAGGCAGCCCAGCCCACCTGGCGCCTCCCCTGTCGCCTTCCTCCTCGCCAGAAGGACGGAGGCGCGTGGCCGCCCCGCGCCGGCCACCTCCTCCCTCCCTGCCTGCCTGGCTCCTCCCCGGTACTCCTAGACGACGCCACGGAGACGCCACGCACCCCCGGGGCCCTCTCACTCCTTCCCCGTGCTCATCCCCTCCCCTGTCCCTCTCACGCGCTCCAACCGAAGCGCAGTCGCCGCCGCCGCTGTTGCCGCATCCACCGCCAACCCTCGCCTCGAAGTTGTTTCGGAAGAACTGCCGTGATGCCCCGTCCTTCCTGCCGAGCCACGCGAGCCGGAAGCTCAGACGCCTCCACGCCATCGTTTTCAACCTCGGCGCCGCCGTTGCCGACTCTGATTCGCCGCCTTGGCGCCTCCCGAGCCCAATGAGACCGCCGACGAACTCGCTGTGAGCTCCACTCCGTTTCCCCTCCTTCATTTTGCTCGTTCCCGTGCCGTAGCACCTTCCCCCACATGCCCGAGCACCGCCGTCCGCCATGGCCGTGTATCTCTCCTGACCCGAGCCCCTCTGCTCGAACCCGTGGCACCAGCGTGCTTCTGGTGGCCCGCGGATGCCACCTAGCCCATCAGCTTCTCCCCTAGCGCACCGCAGCCTCGTTCCCGGGTGCGCCCAAACTCCGGCCGCCGCCTCGCTCGCCACCACCGACGCCATAGCCCATCACAGCTCCTCTCGCCTGCTCCTCTGGATGCGCATGGACTCGACGAACCCGTAGAAACAAACGGCGAGGCAAATGGTTGCCCGTAGCTCGATTCCGATGAACTTCCGTCGTCGGATGTGCTCGCCGCGTCAACTCCGGTGAGGTGACGTGGCGCCATTAGCCCGGCTAATTACCACGTTAATCTCGCCATGTGTCATCGACAGACCGCCCCACCACCCTAATTAACCACGGAGTAAACCCTGTTTAGTTTAAGTTAATCAGAGTGGCCCCGCGTCGGCGTTGACCTCGCCGACGTGTCCATTGACCGGGCCCACCTGTCTGTGTCCCTAACTGACACTGGGTCACTGGCCAGTGGACCCCACTGGTCAGGTTTGACTTGGTCAGGCGCCTAGTTGACCTGCTGACATCGGGGGACGTCATCGACGCAACATGTATTTTCTGGATTTATTTTAATTCGGAAATTCGAAATTGTACTAAACTTCTAAAATTCATAGAAATTCAACCGTAGCTCCAAATCAAATAAATTATATATGAAAAATGATCAGAAAAATTCAATCTATCCATCTGTACCATTTTAATGCATGTTAGAACAACTTATAGCTGCTGTTTAGCACAAAGCATATAAATGGCAATTTAATATCCATATATGGAGTTTGAATTTGAATCTTGGATTCAAACCAACTTCATTTAATCTGCTGCTAGTTGCATTAGCTCAAATCACAGCATTCTAACATGTCATGATCATGCATCATATTGTGCACTGCATTGATTGTGTTCTTCCTTGTTGCCGGTATTTGTCCCGTCTCAGTAGACGACGTACCGACGATGAGTTCGATGACACCGATGAAGAACTATATTATCTTCATAATTGCCAGGCAAGCAAAACCCCCTTGTTCATTCCGATATAATCCCACTCTCTCGCTCCTGCTCTATTTTACTGCATTAGGACAAAAATGACTCATGTGTTACTTGTTGCGGTAGTTGAACCCCTTTATCCTCTGCATGACCTGTCATTCCACAGTAATTAGATGAAACCCACTAGCATGAGTAGGAGTTGTTTGAGCCCTGCTGTGCCTACTCATTCATGCTTGTTTGTCATACCTGCTACTGCTTAGAGTTGAGTCAGGTCTAATTCATCGGGAATGAATTGGGATGGTGTGTGAACATGTCCTACTGTGTGTGAGCTAAGTGTGTGAACACGATTTGGTAAAGGTAGCGGTGAGAGGCCATGTAGGAGTACATGGTGGGTTGTCTCATTGCAGCCGTCC
Organism: Aegilops longissima; assembly: GCA_021605205.1. NCBI lineage: Eukaryota > Viridiplantae > Streptophyta > Magnoliopsida > Poales > Poaceae > Aegilops > Aegilops longissima. The sequence goes on from CM038677.1 coordinate 637,510,650, forward strand.
TCAGGAACTGAGTTCTGTGTTTGTGATCCATGAACAGTTACTACCACACATTGGGTTCTGGTAACTCGGCCCCTCTCGGCTTATTAATCAACTCGATCTCTGTCCGTGAGTTGCAACTAGTTTCGTGTTTGTAGGTAGTGTTAGTAGTCTACCAAGTGGCACCCTGCAGGTGGGCTTGGGACAGACTAGGCACAAATGGCCGGTGTACCAAGTGGCACCCGGTTGGTGGGCTTGGGAACCCTGCACACATCGTTTGGGGCCGTGAGCGACACCCCGGCCGGATCTCCTTGTGGATGGAACCCGAATAGGCGATAAACCTGGACGAGAGACTTGTGTGGTTAGTCAGGTCGTGGCCGACTCCCTCGTCCGGCTTCCGCTTGAAGGTTGCCGAGGTACAAGACGTGTACAGGGCGATAAGTGGCGAGAGCGTGTGTGAAGAAGTACACCCCTGCAGGGTTATCATTATCTATTCGAATATCCGGATTCCTCGGATATGGAAACTTGGACCCCTTGCATACTTCATAGACAAGTGAAAGTGGATACTCTAAATTCGCAAGATAACCGTGAGTGCTATGGATGGCGTTCTCGTAGGGAGACGGGAGCGGGTCCATAGTGGTGTATTGATATGGTGAATATGTGGACTCGTGCGCCACCTCAAAGAGTTACTTGCAAATGTAGTTCAGATAGCCACCGAGTCAAAGCTGGCTTGCTGCAGCTTAAACTCCACCACCCCTTTTGATAATGATGCATATGTAGTTAGATCTGATGTAAGTCTTATCGAGTACATTTGTACTCACGCTTGCTTATTTTATGTTTTGCGAGAGACGCTGGTCTCGCTAGTAGTTCCGCGTGGCCTTCGACGCTTAGCTTGTTACCTCAGCTACCATCTTGTGCCCTCGGCAGATCTGTAGATAGTCGGGCTCCTCGGCCTTTTTCATTTGTAGATGTCTGTACTCGACATGTTCAGCTTCCGCTTGTGCTTGTTGCTTGTATGTTTCAGTATGTTGGGTCATGAGACCCATGTTTGTAATATCTCGCTCCCGGAGCCTAATGAATAAATACTTGAGTCGAGAGTTATGTTGTGATGCCATGTTGTATGTACTCATATCGGGCATATTGTGTGTATGATTGAAATGCTTGGTATGAGTGGGATCCGACAATCTAGTTGTTTATCCTTGGCAGCCTCTCTTATGGGGAAATGTAGTCTAGTGCTTCTGGCGATAGTAGTCCGCTACAGCCCGGTTCACCGGAGTCCTGCTAGCCCAAGACTACTGCTCTGGACACTTGACTGGCGACATGTGTTTCACTTCCGTTCGTGGTCTCGTCGCTTCGGGAAATGTCACGCGTGATTGACATCCGAGTCCTGCCTAGCTGCTACAGCCGGGATACCGGAGTCCTCATTAGCCAGTGCTACAGCCCGGATTCACACGTTGATGACCGACATGCTCGATGTGATTCATGTATGCCTGTCCCCATGGGTTAGTGCCGCTTTGGGTTCACGGCTAGCCATGTCGGCCCGGGTTCTCTGTCTTATGGATGCTAGCGACACTATCATATACGTGAGCCAAAAGGCGCAAACGGTCCCGGGCCATGGTAAGGCGACACCCGTGGGAATACCGTGCGTGAGGCCGCAAAGGGATATGAGGTGTTACCAGCTAGATCGATGTGACTTGGAATCGGGGTCCTGACAGCTTTGGTATCAGAGCCTGACTGCCTATAGGATTACCAAGCCAAACTGGTCGAAGTTGAGTCTAGAAATGCTTTAGTTATATAAGGGAATTTATTGTGGAAGGGAACGTAAGGCTCTTTTTACTCCTTTACCTTATGCCCTTCTGATCTGAGTCAACCTCTTCTTTTCTACGGGGATTAAGAACTAGGCTTCTCATCTATCTATCAGGATGACATGTTACTAATCCATAGACTTATAGAATTGTTAGTTTCAAATCTCAGTTCAGTTTCTAATACTTCAGTATGTTCATAGCTGGCCTCGAACCTTGATATGATGTTGTTGAGTGGTTATGCCACCATTTTGCATGATGTCTCAAATCTTTTGAGCATTTACAGCCGTTATGCTGTCCGAGTCATCCTGTGTCTCTAAATAGTCCGATGCATTTGCAAATCCTTTATTTCCATTCCCAATGTCCTTTATGGTCGTAATAAGCACACTAATCGGTAAGTTGAGGTACTTTGTTGCCTCGGCGAGATGTTGGAGCTATTATTATGACCCTAGGTGTTTAGGAAGTCACCTAGTAATTTAGCAATGCTTTTGTATCCCCATGTGATGATTCGGCCATTATTCTTGAAAGCATCCCGTGATGTTATTAGTTAGTAGGCATTCTATCCTCGGTTCTTGAACCCAGATTCACCCTACTTCATTTTGTTAGTATTTGCTAGTTCCTTTAGGATATTAGTAACCTTGCGATAGTCCTCGAGGTCCGTGGTATCTCATTCTTCCACATACCATGAACTAGTTATGGCAGAAGTTCCTCTTTGAGCCTAAAGATCGCAATCAGTACTCTTGAAGAGTTCTCCATTCATAATTGTGACTCGCCAGTTCTACCTTCTCTGCATGGGTTATCCGGGAGAAATGTTGAGCTTTGCTCGATATACTAATCCATGCCTCCACAACTCGAAAAGTTATATGTTCCTCGAGTTGTTCCTCCTTAGTTGTATTCCGATCCCCGTCTATCAGTTGATAGTCAGGAGTAGTTGTGCTCTCGTCCCCATCGATGCCATTTTTTTCTTGTGGTCCGTCAAGCCATTCTATTCCGGAATGACTAGGAGAAACAAACTCCAGTACCTCATCCATATCCAGGATTGGGTCAAAGCGGTTGTATTCCGCAGATCAAATGCCAATCCAGCTTTTGATTCTATTCTACCCTAAAGTATTACCGTCTTATGTCAAGAATGTCATGAGAATTGCACCAACTCTTATGAATTCTTGTTGCAGTGATACTTCTCGCCATCATTCTTGTTGAACTCCGAGTTGTTGTAACCGGAATGCCGACAAGTGTACTGTGATGTGTGAAATCAATACTCCTAGCAACGAGTTGCTTGGTAGTTAAAGGATAATAATTTCATTCTTAGTGTGTTGGTTCTTGAATCATCATTCTAAGATAGATTGTGCTACCTAGTCCTTATTTCTGGTGCACTCTTCGATCAATGAGTTAGGATTGTGTCAATCCCTCACTATTTTGATCATATCATCTTGCCCTGTAAAACAAGATTGTTCTCGAGCTTAGTAACATATCGGTGGTTCGTGATTTTCCGAATATCTTCTCGGAAGTATTACCAGGTTGACCCCTGACTGCTATGTTGAGCTCGTGAACAAGTTGGTTTCTTGTGAACCACCCTTTCTCCAGGAATCTGTGTTGGATACCCTGAGCTAGTTGGTTGAGCTAAACAACAACTTGAAGAGTTGGAAGATAAAATCTTAATCCACTTAGTTCATCACTATGGGATATCCTTGTGTGTGTGTGTGTGTGTGTGTGTGTGTGTGTGTGTGTGTGGAAGAAAGATGATATCTTCGTTGATTGATCCTCGTGAACAGTTGTCGGTGCTATTATCTTATCCAATCCTTGATTTGAGTATGGGCTATCGTCAAATCAAATCAGAACCAACGATGTTCATAATGTTGTCTTACTCGTGGTTGATTCCTCGAGCCTACACCATTATATCTTTTGGGTCTGACCAATGCTATTACCGTGTTCACATGATGGCGGAAGTCCAGTGATATGGAAATTTTGATGAGTTGTTGTTGAGCCCATCAGCAGCATTTTGTCTCCCCCATGACTCATGTTGAACATCAACCTAGTGTTGGAAACTTTGTAAGCAATGCCTTCGTGTTCCGTTCATGAAGCTTATGCTTGGATGGAAGAAGTGACTTCCTCAATTCATGTGCTTTAGGTGTAAGTTGCCGCCATGAATTTGAGAAAGGTTTGTTTTGTTTTTTCTGGAATCATCCCAAGTTAGTCATGCACGTGCGAAGTGTCCTATGGTGTGATAGGTTGGCCGCCTCCACTCGATATGTGTTCCTAGCACACCAAGCCACTGATTGACTTGTCCAAGGAGAAGAAGTTCCTTCATAAGAGCTAATCATATGACTTATGCAAGGGCTTCGCTCTCCGCAATGATGGTTCCCAACCAGAACTTGGTAGTGTTTTCATATAAGACTACTACGTGGTCATGCTTGTCTGGGACAGCGTGTTCACTTGTATGTAGAAGAACCAGCTCATGTTTTGGAGCTTGCTTTCGTGGTTCATTCCCCGAGAATCTCGCAACTCCATCTCGTCAATTTGTGTTGCAACTTTTCTTTTCAGACATGTGAGTCTGAAGTATCCTGTTTCTAACCAGATCTGAATCTCAGGCAGATATGATGGTTGGAACATTTCCGATATTTGCATTTTGTTCCCAGCTTGCACCGCCTTGTGCCAAATTCCTTTGGATTGCCCTTCTCAGCAATTGTTGTTCAGGATCATCTTTAGAGGTGGTCCAACCATGGGTCCCATCCATTTCCGATGATAAGAAAAAGTCATCCATTGCGTTGTCTTCGACAAGGTAGTCCACATCATTCATTCTAGTCCGAGTATGCCATTCCTTCGAGATCCTTCACATGATCGTTTGTGATTGCCTTAGGCTGGTATAAAGAGTTTCAATGATCTCTAAATCAAAGGTAATTCCTTTGCCACTTAAGGGAAGATTCTGCGAGTCACCTTTCCTAAGGTGTCCCGTTATGGAATCATGGCAATCATCTCCTTGTTACTTTGAAACCATGCACCATTTTACTTAAGCGTGGAATGGTTGCCTACCAATTTGAACCTCCGTTTCTTTCCCATCATTCCTAATGTGTGTTTGGTGTCTCAACTCAAGATATGTTCTTACGTCTCACTCCATGAACTGATCTTGAGTTGCTCGACCTTCCAGAAGATTAAATCCTGTAGGGTTCCCCCTCTTTCTGTTGTCGTGTCGAGTGAAGATCTCGAAAGCAAAGACGTCAAGACCAAGATGATGGAATGAATCAACATCTTCGAGAAGGGCAATTGGATCGAGAAGATTGTGATAGTTTTGTGCCCCTCTGTCTTCTTACCTCACATCCTGAATCTCGGGACGAGATTCCTGTTTAGTGGGGGTGAGTGGTCACAGCCCCAGAATTGATTGTAATTAGTGGCATCTGCATCCATGCATCATGTTTGATTTCAAAGGAATTTTGAGATGGGGATTGCCTAAACCCTAGCATTAAAGGAATTCAATAGGTTCAACTAAAAATATTTTTCAGTGAATCCAAATGGCTTTAGAAAATGTTCATCAATTCTGGAAAAATGCTATAAACCAGAACCAGAGGTGCTGCACATTTTTCATGACACATTTGGTCACTGGATTAATTCATAAAGTATTTGCATTTGGGCATTGTAACACCCCGGATTCGATGCGCCAGGTGTCTGCCAGTTATTCGCCGTCGTTGCCATGTCATTTGCTTGTGTGTTGCACTTTGCCATGTCATCATCTGCATTTCTTATCATGTCATCATGTGCATTTCATTTTGCATACGTGTTCGTCTCATACATCCGAGCATTTTCCCCGTTGTCCGTTTTGCAATCCGGCACTCCTATGTCTCCCGGCGCCCCCTTTTACCTCTTTTCGTGTGTGGGTGTTAACTCGGAATGGACCGAGGTTTGTCAAGCGGCCTTGGTATTGCACCGGTAGACCACGTGTCAAGTTTCGGATCATTTGGAGGTCATTTGGTACTCCAACGGTTAACCGGGTAACCGCAAAGCCCTCTTTGAGTTGCAGCCCAACACCCCTTTCAAAGTGGCCCAAAACCCAGCAAACTCCCCTCCATGCTCTCGGTCGTTCGATCACGATCGCGTGGCCGAAAACCGCACCCCATTTGGACTCTCCTAGCTCCCTCTATCTATATAAACACCTTCCCCTCCGAAATCCCGGGTCTTCTTCCACCCTAACCCTAGCCACTTTCCCCCGCCGCCGCCGGACGTGTCCGTCCGGGCGGACACGCCCAACCGCCGTCCGCGCCCTACCGCTGCCGCCACGTGTCGCGCCCGCCACTGGGTTCGCGAGGCCCACGGCCGCACTCCCGCCGCCCTCCGGCCGAGCCTCGCCCGCCGCCCGTCACTTCGCGCGCCCGGCTGCCGCCGCGTCCCGCCCGCCATTGGCTTGGCCGCCGCCGCCACCCACCGCCGCCAGCCCACTCGCCTCCGCGCGGCTCCCGCCGCCGTCGAGCCAGCGCCTCGCCTGGCGTCCCGCCCTTCCGCCTCGGGCGCCCGCGCCGCCCGCCCGCCCCGGATCCCGGCCGCCCGCGCCCGGCCTCCGCGCCCGAAGCTCGCCGGCGCCTCCTTCCGCCACCTCGCGGCGCTTCGCCTCCGTAGCCGCTCGGCCAGATCCGGACGGGTGGGATGAGATCCACCGTCCCGCGATCCAACGCGCCTGCCTCCGCCCGGATCTCGCCATCCCGCACCACTCCGTCCCGTTGACTTTTTGAGAGGGTAAAAAAACTGCAAAGTCCCGAATCTGTGATTATTTTGTTGCATTTTCATCGCATCATAACTCTCTGCATATAGCTCCGTTTTATGCGTGTAATATGTCAAATTGTTCGCCTCGAAGAGTAGATCATTTCATCTCATTGCATGATTCTCATTTGAGCTCATCTTGATGCCCGAAATGCTGTTAGAAGAGGGCTGTATGATGTTAGTTTCTGTTTCTTAACAAAACATGCACTTTTGTCATTTTTGCCATGATTGATGTGTGCACCCTATGAACTTGAGTTCTACATGTGTTTTGTAATATGCCATGCCATATTTACAGGGGTGTATGCCATGTATTTTTGTGATCCCTGTGGTGACTAGCACAAGCATGCAAACTAGGCTTCATGATGTTGCTGATTTCAGCCCCTGTTCTGCTGATATTTTTATGCCATGTTAACTTGGTGCTACAGAGAGTTCCATGCATATTTTGAGATACTTCAGTAAGGATGTTTTGAACATATGGTTATTCTCTATCCATCCATGCCCTTGTTTGCAATTATGGAGTGCCATAGCTTGAGTCAGTCGAGCTCTACTTTTGCTATAAAATGTTTCCCGGCAGATCGCTTACATGTTATTCAATTTTGACAAGGTTGTTGTAGTTGATCCTTGCATGCTATGATGTTGTTCTTTCCATGTATAGCTTCTATGCCATGTCTTCTTACTATTGGTTGCCTTGCCATGCCATGTATTGCTCTGTGGTGAGTGGTTCAAGCTCACCAACATGCCTACTCATCGTTGTTCCTGCCATGTTCAAAGCTGTAATATAACTTGCCATGTTTACATGGGTGCCATCATATTTTCTGATCCTTTTTGGCTTATGGTCAGTAAAGGACTTTTGTTCTATGCAATTAGTAGATTCATTCCATGCCTTTGTTTGCCATGATAAGTTCCTGTAACATGTTGTTTCATAGCTCTAAACATTGCAACCTGATGTTAATTTCTGCAAAGTCTGAAACCGGTATTATTTGCAATCTTGCCATGTCATTTTGAGCATGTTCTAGTGATTTCTGGAGATAGCTCAGTGTTCATGTTTTGTAATGCTTTACCTGTACATCATGCCCATGCCTTTTGTTATCATGTTGAGATGCTGTAGCATAGTGTTTTGGTGCTTGCAATATGCCTACTTGCTGTTTTGGGACAGATTGTTGTCATGTCTTGTATAGAGTGTATGTGTTGAACCGTTGCTCCGTTTTGAGTGTGCTCTATATGAAACTTGCTTGATTTTGCATGTAGTTTCATATTATCATGTTGCATCCTTGCTTTGAGGTGTTTGCTTGATGTTTGTATGCATTTTGCATCAATGCCATGCTTATCTTGTTTTGCTCATATCTTCTAGGCCGTAGCTCCGAATCTAATGAACTTTATATGTAACTTGACTAGAATTTCGTGTAGATCATCTTGGTGCATATTAACTTGCTGTTTAAAAACTTGAACATAAAGTTATTCAGATCTGGACCAATTTCGAAATTTGCATATGAGGACTTACCGGAATTGTTCTATGTTGTCTCCGGCCTCATTTAAACTTGCTTTGACGTGTTGCTCTTGTTTGCATCATCTTTTGCCATGAGTAGCTTCATCTAGCTTTGTCATGCATCATGCTTGTTGTGCATCATGCCTTGTTCTTGTGTGGTGTGTTCACCATGTTGTGTGCTTCTTGTTAGTTCCCGTTTCGTTGCGATCGCGAGGATTCGTTCGTCTACGCTTGGTTCGGCTTCATCCGTTCGTCTTCTTCATGGACTCGTTCTTCTTCCTTGCGGGATTTCAGGCAAGATGACCGCTACCCTGGATCTCATTACTATCATTGCTATGCTAGTTGCTTCGTTCTTTCGCTATGCTGCGCTACCTATCACTTGCTGCTCAAGCCATCCCAAATTGCCATGTCAGCCTCTAACCTTTTGCACCCTTCCTTGCAAACCGTTGTTTGGCTATGTTACCGCTTTGCTCAGCCCCTCTTATAGCGTTGTTACTTGCAGGTGAAGATGAAGTTTGTTCCTTGTTGGAACATGGAGATGTTGTTCCTTGTTGGAACATGTTTACTTGTTGGAATATCACAATATACCTTATATTATTAATGCATCTATATACTTGGTAAAGGGTGGAAGGCTCGGCCTTATGCCTGGTGTTTTGTTCCACTCTTGTCGTCCTAGTTTCCGTCATATCGGTATTATGTTCCCGGATTTTGCGTCCCTAACGCGGTCGGGTGATTTATGGGACCCCCTTGACAGTTCGCTTTGAATAAGACTTTTCCAGCAAGGCCCAACATTGGTTTTACCATTTGCCTCACCCAGCCCTTTTTCCCTTGGGTTTCGGAGCCCAAGGGTCATCTTTATTTTAGCCCCGGGCCGTGCTTCTCTAAGTGTTGGCTGAACCGAAGCCACCTGCAAGGGGCCACCACGAGAAACTTCGAGGCTTGGTTTTACTCGTAGCTTGTCTCATCCGGTGTTGCCACGAGAACGAGATATGCAGCTCCTATCGGGATTGTCGGCGCATCGGGCGGCTTTGCTGGTCTTGTTTTATTGTCATCGAAATGTCTTGTAGCCGAGATTCCGAGACCGATCGGGTCTTCCGGGAGAAGGAATATCCTTCGTTGATCGCGAGAGCTTATCATGGGATAAGTTGGGACACCCCGCAGGTATAAACTTTCGAGAGCCGTGCCCGCGGTTATGTGGCGATGAGAATTTGTTAATATCCGGTTGTAGTAAACTTGAAGCAAACTCTTCTAAAATACACCAACCGTGTGCGTAACCGTGAGTGTCTCTTTTCGGGGTTGATCGAGAGGAGAACACGGTTTCTTGGGTTATGTCTGACGTAAGTAGGAGTTCAGGATCACTTCTTGATCATTACTAGTTGATGACCGTTCCTTTGTTTCTCTTCTCGCTCTCATTTGCGTATGTTAGCCACCATATTATGCTTAGCCGCTGCTGCAACCTCACCACTTTATCCCTTTCTTTCCCATTAAGCTTTGCTAGTCTTGATACCCATGGTAATGGGATTGCTGAGTCCTCGTGGCTCACAGATTACTACACCACCAGTTGCAGGTACAGGTTTGCGATGATCATGACGTGAGAGCGATGCTTACTTGTGTTGGAGTTCTTCTTCTGCTTCTTCTTCGATCAGGGGATAGGTTCCAGGTCGGCAGCCTGGGCTAGCAGGGTGGATATTGTTTGAGCTTCTGTTTATTATTCATCCGTAGTCGGATGTTGATCTTGTATATGAGGTTGATGTATTCTTGTGGCATTTGTGCCTTATGTATGTATCCCTGCCTATTAAGTAATGTTGATGTAATGATATCCACCTTGCAAAAGCGTTTCAATATGCGGGTCTATTCTTGGTGGGACCGTCGAGTTCCTTTTGGATAGGGTCGCATATGGGGCGTGACAGGCATTTAATGCTAATAAATATTTTAAATGCTCAAATAATCATAAACTAAAATGTTTACTGTTGGATATATTCCAAACAGTAGTCATGATTAGTTTCATGATTTTTGGAAATTCCTTGATATTTTTAATAAAGCCCTGGAGTTACAGAAATAATAGAAAACATGAATTAATAAAAAAAGGAACTTACAGCAAGGCCCACTGGCACGGCATCAGAGCAGCTCACCTGGGCAAAGGCAGCCCAGCCCACCCGGGCGCCTCCCCATGCGCCTTCCTCCTCGCTGGAAGGGCGGAGGCGTGGCCGCCTGCCGCCACCTCCTCCTCCCTCCCTGCCTGCCTGGCTCCTCCCCGGTGCTCCTAGACGACGCCACGGAGACGCCACGCACCCCCGGGGCCCTCTCACTCCTTCCCCGTGCTCATCCCCTCCCCTGTCCCTCTCACGCGCACCCAACCGAGCGCAGCCGTCGCCGCCGCCCGCTGTTGCCGCGTCCACCGCCAACCCCTCGCCTCGTAGTTGTTTCCAGAAGAACCGCCGTGATGCCCCCGTCCTTCCTGCCGAGCCACGCGAGCCGGGAAGCTCTGCATCGCCTCCACGCCATCGTCCTCAACCTCGGGCGCCGCCGATTGCCGACTCCGATTCGCCGTCTTCAGCGCCTCCCCGAGCCCAATGAGACCGCCGATGAACTCGCTTTGAGCTCCACTCCGTTTCCCCTCCTTCGTTTTGCTCGTTCCCGTGCCGTAGCACCTTCCCCCACATTCCCGAGCACCGCCGTCCGCCATGGCGCGTAGCTCTCGACCCGAGCCCTCTCGCTCGAACCCGTGGCACCAGCGTGCTTCTGGTGGCCCGCGGATGCCACCTAGCCCATCAGCTTCTCCCCTAGCGCACCGCAGCCTCGTTCCCGGGTGCGCCCAAACTCCGGCCGCCGCCTCGCTCGCCACCACCGACGCCACAGCCCATCACAGCTCCTCTCGCCTGCTCCTCTGGATGCGCGTGGACTCGACGAACCCGTAGAAACAAACGGCGAGGCAAATGGTTGCCCGTAGCTCGATTCCGATGAACTTCCGTCGTCGGATGTGCTCGCCGGCGTCCAACTCCGGTGAGGTGACGTGGCGTCATTAGCCCGAAGCTAATTACCGCGTTAATCTCGCCCTGTGTCACTGACAGACCGGCCCCACCACCCTAATTAACCACGGAGTAAACCCTGTTTAGTTTAAGTTAATCAGAGTGGCCCCACGCGTCGGCGTTGACCTCGCTGACGTGTCCATTGACCGGGCCCACCTGTCTGTGTCCCTAACTGACACTGGGTCACTGGCCAGTGGACCCCACTGGTCAGGTTTGACTTGGTCAGGCGCCTAGTTGACCTGCTGACATCAGGGTGACGTCATGCTGATGCAACATGTATTTTCTGGATTTATTTTAATTCAGGAAATTCCAGAAATTGTACTAAACTTCTAAAATTCATAGAAATTCAACCGTAGCTCCAAATCAAATAAATTATATATGAAAAATGATCAGAAAAATTCAATCTATCCATCTGTACCATTTTCATGCATGTTAGAACAACTTATAGCTTCTGTTTAGCACAAAGCATATAAATGGCAATTTAATATCCATATATGGAGTTTGAATTTGAATCTTGGATTCAAACCAACTTCATTTAATCTGCTGCTAGTTGCATTAGCTCAAATCACAGCATTCTAACATGTCATGATCATGCATCATATTGTGCACTGCATTGATTGTGTTCTTCCTTGTTGCCGGTATTTGTCCCCTCTCAGTAGACGACGTACCGACGATGAGTTCGATGACACCGATGAAGAACTATATTATCTTCAAAAGTGCCAGGCAAGAAAAACCCCCTTGTTCATTCCGATATAATCTCACTCTCTCGCTCCTGCTCTATTTTACTGCATTAGGACAACAACGACTCATGTGTTACTTGCTGCGGTAGTTGAACCCCTTTATCCTCTGCATGACCTGTCATTCCACAGTAATTAGATGAAACCCACTAGCATAAGTAGGAGTTGTTTGAGCCCTGTTGTGCCTACTCATTCATGCTTGTTTGTCATACCTGCTACTGCTTAGAGTTGAGTCAGGTCTGATTCATCGGGAATGAATTGGGATGGTATGTGAACATGTCCTACTGTGTGTGAGCTAAGTGTGTGAACACGATTTGGTAAAGGTAGCGGTGAGAGGCCATGTAGGAGTACATGGTGGGTTGTCTCATTGCAGCCGCCCTCGTGAACTGAGTTACTGTGTTTGTGATCCATGAACAGTTACTACCACACATTGGGTTCCGTAACTCGGCCCCTCTTGGCTTATTAATCAACTCGATCTCTGTCCGTGAGTTGCAACTAGTTTCTGTGTTTGTAGGTAGTGTTAGTAGTCTACCAAGTGGCACCCGATGCAGTGGGGCTTGGGACAGACTAAACACAAGGGCCGGTGTACCAAGTGGCACCGGTTGGTGGGCTTGGGAACCCTGCACACATCGTTTGGGGCCGTGGCGACACCCCGGCGGATCTCCTTGTGGATGGAACCCGAATAGGCGATAAACACGGACGAGACTTGTGTGGTTAGTCGGTCGTGGCCGACTCCCTCGCCCGCTTCCGCTTGAAGGTTGCCGAGGTACATGACGATGTCTGAGGCGATAAGTGGCGAGGCGTGTGTGAAGAAGTACACCCCTGCAGGGTTATCATTATCTATTCGAATATCCGGATTCCTTGGATATGGAAACTTGGACCCCTTGCATAGTTCATAGACAAGTGAAAGTGGATACTCTAAAATTCGCAAGATAACCGTGAGTGCTATGGATGGCGTTCTCGTAGGGAGACGAGAGCGGGTCCATAGTGGTGTATTGATATGGTGAATATGTGGACTCGTGTGCGCCACCTCAAAGAGTTACTTGCAGTCGTAGTTCAGGATAGCCACCGAGTCAAAGCTGGCTTGCTGTAGTTAAACTCCACCACCCCCTTTTGATAATGATGCATATGTAGTTAGATCTGATGTAAGTCTTGCTGAGTACATTTGTACTCACGTTTGCTTATTTTATGTTTTGCAGAGAGACGTCAGTCTCGCTAGTAGTTCCGTGTGGCCTTCGACGTTTAGCTTGTTACCTCAGCTACCATCTTGTGCCCTCGGCAGGATCTGGTAGATAGTCAGGCTCCTCGGCCTTTTTCATTTGTAGATGTCTGTACTCAGACATGTTCAGCTTCCGCTTGTGCTTGTTGCTTGTATGCTCTGTATGTTGGGTCATGAGACCTATGTTTGTAATATCTCGCTCCCCGGAGCCTAATGAATAAATACTTGAGTCGTAGAGTTATGTTGTGATGCCATGTTGTATGTACTCATATCGGGCATATTGTGTGTATGATTGAAATGCTTGGTATGAGTGGGATCCGACAATCTAGTTGTTTATCCTTGGCAGCCTCTCTTATGGGGAAATGTAGTCTAGTGCTTCTGAGCGATAGTAGTCCGCTACAGCCGGTTCACGGAGTCCTGCTAGCCCAAAGACTACTGCTCTCGGACACTTGACTGGCCGGCATGTGTTTCATTTCGTTCTGTGTCTTTCCTTCGGGAAATGTCACGCAGTGACATCCGAGTCCTGCCTAGCCTGCTACAGCCGGGATACGAAGTCCTGTTAGCCCGATGCTACAGCCCGGATTCACACGTTGATGACCGACATGCTCGATGTGATTCATGTATGCTGTCCCCATGGGTTAGTGCGCTTTGGGTTCACGACTAGCCATGTCGTCCCGGGTTCTCTGTCATATGGATGCTAGCGACACTATCATATACGTGAGCCAAAAGGCGCAAACGGTCCCGGGCCATGGTAAGGCGACACTCGTGGGAATACCGTGCGTGAGGCCGCAAAGTGATATGAGGTGTTACCGGCTAGATCGATGTGACATGGAATCGGGGTCCTGACACCCTTGTCCTTGTTTTCGGCATTCAACTTGTCGGCCTGCTTGAACACCCAGCATTCTCTGTTGGTGTGATTGGCTGGCTTATTGGGGGTGCCGTGAATTTGACACGAGTGATCGAGTATGCGGTCCAAACTGGACGGGCCCGGATTTCTTCTTTTGAACGGCTTTTTCCGCTGGCCGGATTTAGAGCCACTGAATCCGGCATTGACTGTCGTGTCATTGGTGTTGTCGCTGTTCTTGCGGCGCTTGTGTCTGTTGCGACGTGGTCTGCCGTTAGTATCTTTGGCATCTGAATTGCCAGGATTTCTTGATGTGTTGTTGCTGCGAGCCATCCAGCTGTCCTCGCCGGCGCAAAAGCAGGTCATGAGTGTCGTGAGGGCTGCCATGGACTTCGGTTTCTCTTGGCCGAGGTGTCGGGCGAGCCACTCGTCCCGGATGTTATGTTTAAATGCCGCTAAGGCCTCGGCATCCGGACAGTCGACAATTTGGTTCTTTTTAGGTAGGAACCGAGTCCAGAATTTCCTGGCCGATTACCCTGGCTGTTGGGTTATGTGGCTCAAGTCATCAGCATCTAGTGGTCGCACATAAGTGCCCTGGAAGTTGTCAAGGGATGCATCTTCCAAATTCTCCCAACTACCAATGGAGTTTGCTGGCAGGCTATTAAGCTAATGTCGAGCTGGTCCTTTGAGTTTTAGTGGGAGGTACTTGATGGCATGTAGATCGTCGCCGCGGGCCATGTGGATGTGGAGGAGGAAATCCTCGATCCATACGGCGGGGTTTGTTGTGCCATCATATGACTCAATGTTCATGGGTTTGAATCCTTCTGGGAATTCATGATCCATTACTTCATCGGTGAAGTATAGGGGGGGTGCGGCGCCTCTGTGCCGGGCTATGTCAAGACGCAGTTCATATGATTCTTGTTTGCTGTATTTGGCCCGGCCGGATTTGCTTTTAGTGTATCCGGCGTGACGATCATTGTCACGTGTTGGGGCACGACCCCGTGATCCGTAGATCGATCTTGTATGTCCTGCTTTGTTTTCCAATATGTCTCGCAGGTCCCGCGTGTTGCCCTGGGCCTTGGTATTTTTGTTTGAATGGCGGCGGGGTGTGGGCTAGATTTCGGGCTGATATGCCCCTCTGTCTCGGCCACGAGGTGGCCGGTCAGCCGCATCATACGCTGGTAATGTAGGTTTTAATGCTTCCTCCTCGAGTTGGGGTAGCAACCTGCGCTTTGGGTAACTCTTGGTTGGGCGCTCGAGTTCGTATTCCTCGGCCGCCAGGACTTCAGTCCATCTATCCGCTAGCAGCTCTTGATCAGCTCAAAGCTGTTGTTGCTTTTTCTTCAGGCTGTTTGCTGTGGCTATAAGCCGATGCTTGAAGCACTCCTGCTCGACGGGATCCTCAGGCATGATAAATTCTTCGCCACCGAGGCTCACCTCGTCTTCGGAGAGAGGCATGTAATTGTCATCCTCTGATTCTCCGTCTGCTGCCTGTTCCGGAGGGCTAGCATTTTCATCCTCCCGCTCGAGGTCTGGCTGGAGGGGATTGTCGTTGTCTTCGGCACTATCCGGAGCATTATTGTCTCTTGTGCCGGTATCGCTACTTTTGCTATGGCGGGACTTAGAGCGGCGCCGCTGACGTCGGTGCTTGGATTGCTTCTTGGAGGGATTATCCTCTGTTGCCTTATCGCCATCGCCTTCTTTGGGGGTGTCCACCATGTATATATCATATGATGAGGTGGCAGTCCAGCGCCCTGTGGGCGGTGGTTCCTGTTCATCTCCTGCATCGTTGTCCATACCATTGATGTCTTCGGAGCCGAAATCGAGCATGCCGGTTAAATCGTCGATAGTGGCTACAAAGTGGGTGGTGGGTGGGCAGCGAATTTCTTCGTCGTCCTCATCCCACTCTAGCCGGACATAGTTCAGCCAAGGGTCTCCTGACAAGGAGAGGGACCTCAATGAGTTTAGCACGTCGCCCAGTGGTGAGTGCTGAAAGATATCCGCGGAGGAAAACTCCATGATCGGTGCCCAATCGGATTCGATAGGCACGGACGCAGGCGGTTCGGAGCCCGTGGCCGGGGACGAATCCAAGTGTCCGCAACACGGGTCTCATAGGAAGTGAAGTCAGGGTTCGGCACTATCACCGCTGCGTGCGCGGCCTCTGTGGCGGGGTCTATCCACCCGTCCTCGGACGGCACGATCTGCTCCGGATTGAGGGCCGAAGTAGTTGTAGGTGTGATCTCCCGAACACTGTCCGACGGCACAGCTAAGTTGTGCTCGTCGTGGCTGTGTGGCACACCTGACAAGGGCTCGAATCCGTCGAATATCAAGTCTCTGCGGATGTCGGCAGTATAGTTCAAGTTTCCAAACCTGACCTGATGGCCAGGGGCGTAGCTCTCGATCT
The DNA here is from genome assembly GCA_021605205.1 of Aegilops longissima. NCBI lineage: Eukaryota > Viridiplantae > Streptophyta > Magnoliopsida > Poales > Poaceae > Aegilops > Aegilops longissima. Next base: position 637,526,893 of record CM038677.1, read on the forward strand.
GCTCCAGATGGCCAAGTGAGTTGGCCCGCAGTACGAAGCCGCTGAATATGAAGATCTGTCCGGGGAGGAAAGCCTCGCCATGGATCACATCATTGTCGATGATCAAAGGAGCCATCAAGCCTTTATCGCGACGACACAGTGGAACTCTCAATGAAAGCACCAATGTCGGTGCCAAAACCGGCGGATCTCGGGTAGGGGGTCCCGAACTGTGCGTCGAAGGCGGATGGTAACAGGAGGTGGGGGACACGATGTTTACCCAGGTTCGGGCCCTCTCAATGGAAGTAATACCCTACTTCCTGCTTGATCAATCTTGATGATATGACTATTACAAGAGTTGATCTACCACGAGATCATAGAGGCTAAACCCTAGAAGCTAGCCTATGGTATGATTGTTGTTGTCCTACGGACTAAACCCTCCGGTTTATATAGACACCGGAGGGGGCTAGGGTTACACAGAGTCAGTTACAAGGGGGCAGATCTACATATCTGAACTGCCAAGCTTGCCTTCCACGCAAAGGAGAGTCCCACCCAGACACGGGACGAAGTCTTCAATCTTGTATCTTCATAGTCCCACAGCCCGGCCAAAGGATATAGTCCGGCTGTCCGAGGACCCCCTAATCCAGGACTCCCTCAGTACCCAACAGTTTCCTTTGGGTATCCTATGAAGACACATTTCTCCAATTTGGGTTCGAGCTTATCAGTTTGAAGCTTTTTCACATAAGCATCGCAGCCCCAAACTTTAAGAAATGACAACTTTGGTTTCTTGCCAAACCACAGTTCATAAGGCGGCGTCTCAACGGATTTCGATGGTGCCCTATTTAACGTGAATGCAGCCGCCTCTAAAGCATAACCCCAAAATGATAGCGGTAAATCAGTAAGAAACATCATAGCTCGCACCATATCTAGTAAAGTACGATTACAACGTTCGGACACGCCATTACGCTATGGTGTTCCGGGTGGCGTGAGTTGCGAAACTATTCCGCATTTTTTCAAATGAAGACCAAACTCGTAACTCAAATATTCTCCTCCACGATCAGATCGTAGAAACTTTATTTTCTTGTTACGATGATTTTCAACTTCACTCTAAAATTCTTTGAACTTTCCAAATGTTTCAGACTTATGTTTCATTAAGTAGATATACTCATATCTGCTTAAATCATCTGTGAAGGTGAGAAAATAACGATACCCGTCGCGAGCCTCAACATTCATCGGACCACATACATCTGTATGTATGATTTCCAACAAATCTGTTGCTCGCTCCTTAGTTCCGGAGAACGGTGTTTTAGTCATCTTTCCCATGAGGCACGGTTCGCAAGTACCAAGTGATTCATAATCAAGTGGTTCCAAATGTCCATCAGTATGGAGTTTCTTCATGCGCTTTACACCAATATGACCTAAACGGCAGTGCCACAAATAAGATGCACTATTATTATCAACTCTGCATCTTTTGGCTTCAATATTATGAATATGTGTATCACTACTATCGAGATTCAATAAAAATATACCACTCTTCAAGGGTGCATGACCATAAAAGATATTATTCATATAAATAGAACAACCATTATTCTCTGATTTAAATGAATAACTATCTCGCATCAAACAAGATCCAGATATAATGGTCATGCTCAACGCTGGCACCAAATAACAATTATTCAGGTCTAAAACTAATCCTGAAGGTAGATGTAGAGGTAGCGTGTCGACCGCCATCACATCGACTTTGGAACCATTTCCCACGCGCATCGTCACCTCGTCCTTAGCCAATCTTCGCTTAATCCGTAGTCCATGTTTCGAGTTGCAAATATTAGCAATGTAACCATTATCAAATACCCAGGTGCTACTGCGAGCACTAGTAAGGTACACATCAATAACATGTATATCACATATACCTTTGTTCACCTTGTCATCCTTTGTATCGCCAAATACTTGGGGCAGTTAAGCTTCAAAGGACCGATCTGTTTGTAGTAGAAGCACTTTCAGGTCTCGTGCTTAGGTCCGACTTGGGTTTCTTCTCCTGAGCGGCAACTTGTTTGATGTTCTTCTTGAAGTTCCTTCTTCTTCCCTTTGCCCTTTTTCTTGAAACTGGTGGTCTTGTTGACCATCAACACTTGATGCTCCTTCTTGATTTCTACCTCCGCAGCCTTTAGCATTTGCGAAGAGCTCGGAATCGTCATATCCATCCCTTGCATGTTATAGTTCATCACGAAGCTCTTGTAGCTTGGTGGCGTGATTGAAGAATTACATCAATGACGCTATGATCCGAAGATTAACTCCCGCTTGAATCAAGTGATTGTTATACCCGACATTCTCGAGTACATGCTCACCGACATAACTATTCTCCTCCATCTTACAGGTTGTAGAACTTATTGGAGACTTCATATCTCTCAATCCGGCATTTGCTTGAAATATTAACTTCAACTCTGAAGCATCTCATATGCTCCATGACGCTCGAGCGTCGTTGAAGTCCTAGTTCTAAGCCGTAAAGCATGGCACATTGAACTATCGAGTAGTCATCAGCTTTGCTCGCGGACGCTCATAACATCCGGTGTTGCTCCTGCGAAGAGGTCTGGCACCTAGCGGTGCTTCCAGGATGTAACTCTTCTGAGCAGCAATGAGGATAATCCTCAAGTTACGGACCCAGTCCATGTAATTGTTACCATCATCTTTCAACTTTGCTTTCTCAAGGAACGCATTAAAATTCAACGGAACAACAGCACAGGCCATCTATCTACAATCAACATAGCACTACTAGGGAAAACCCTATACACGGAACATAGCAGCGTGGGTCAAAAAAGCATGCTGGTGCTAATTAGCAGTAGCGTGCCTGAGGTAACCGCGCTGCAGATAAAGATCTAGTAGTAGCGCGTCTTGCTGTACACACGTTACTACTAAAATTCCCACGGCTTAGCCCATAAGCTACACATAGTAGTAGCGATCTATAACGAACCGCGTTACCGCTACGCTGTTTGTAGCAGCGCGTTTTAATGTAAACTCGTTGCTGCTGAAGGTTATAAAATTAAATGAAAAGAAAATGGAAAGGTAATTGAAAATGAAAGAAATAGAATAAGGTGAAAGGAAACAAATAAAATGTGAAGGAAACTAAATGAAAAAGGGAAAAAGAGAAAGGAGTAGCGATGGCGTGTATCGACAAGCGTCTTTGTAGCTAAGGTAGCAGCAGCTTTTCTCGAACGCCATCGCTACTTCGACTTCACCACGGGCCGGGTTCGTCCTTCCCACGCCACACTTTCCCCAAATCCAACTCTCTCACTCTCGTCATGCCGTCGCCTGTCGGCCTCAGCCTCCGCACCCTCTCGCCGCCCGACCCCGACCTCAACGCCCGCCCGCCCGACCTCAACGCCCCCGACGCCGCCCGACCCCAGATTCAATGCCGCCCCGCCCCGACCTCAACGCCGCCTCGACGCCTCCCGACCCGCCCGACCCGACCTCGACGCCGCCCTGCCCCTCCTCGTCAGAGCACCCGAGGTGAGCATGCCCTCCTCCTCTCCCTACCTGATCTGCCTAGGGTTTCTTTATATTTTAGTTGCATATTAAGTTTATTTTTATTTATGTAAGTTTATTTTAGTTGCATATTAAGAAATAGGTACTAATTAGGTATTAGAATATTTTTATTTATAGTAAGTTTATTTTTAGTAAGAATTAGTTGAATTAATAGAACTAGTTAGAAAGAATTTGTTGCTATTTTTTAGTTAAAGCAATTTTTCCCGCCTCGACGTGGACGATGCCTATCCCGCATCCTCGTTGTCGAGTCGGTGGAGGACGACACCTGCTTGACCAGATCGGCCATGTCCGGGACTGGGCTCCGCCGGGGTGGTACTGGGAGGCGCTACCTACCGGGGGGCGCGGGTTGGTGAGGAGCCAGCCTGTCGTTGACCCGAACCTTCTTTGGTGGCGGTCGCGTGGGCCAGTGACGATCCAGAGGCTTGAGGACTCCACGGAGGTGGTGCGTCACTGTGTCAGTGAGGAGGACGCGCACGTCCGTCGCTACTTGTTTGCGTTGGAGCACGGGTCGTTCTCCAATACCGGCAGGTTCTCCGGGATCTCACCGAGCTATGATCCCGTGATGGTTCCTTCTCTGTGGGTGTCCACCGCCTCGCGCGATACCGTCGTGTGCTAGGGTTTTAGTTGTATTAGTGATGTTATATGTATGACACTATTCGTGATGTATTAGTGATAATATTCGACGATGTAGGGACGCATGAGATGATTTTCTTTTGCTTATTGAATGCATGCTAATTTGAGTCCTATAAGATATTTTGAAATGTATATCTTGTGTTTCTCAATATCCAAGTGGCCGGTCATGTTTGCATGTTACACCTCCGAGTGGCCTATGTTTTGCCGGAGTGTTGATTCATTTTCGTTCCGGCAAATTTCAGGCGCTCGATATGTCCTATTTTAGCAAAGGTCATGCCGGATTTTTCCGTGAATTTTGGCATGACTTGTGCCAGAATATGTAGGAAATATCGAGTGCCCCGGATTTGTGTGTTGAGTATCCTGGTAGTTGTCTTCGATCGATTTTCAATTAATGTTTTAACTATGAACATAGGAAATGTCGATGACTAAAAGGATTTCGGTATTTGCAAATCTGCGAAGACGAAGCGCCTGTCTGACGGAATCTTCCTAGATGATGATAGGCGCTTGACATCAAGTGGGCGAGAACTTGAAGTGGATACTGATGAAGTCATAACGACAAGACTTTTTTCGTAGCTAAGCATGACATCTGCTTCATTTGCTTGAACTTATATTTTTTACTATTCTACTAGCATATCCCTGCCATGCAAGAGTTTTTGTATTGGATAAGATAGGTTTCAGTCATCTGCGGAGGTAAAGAAAGTTTATTTGAAGACCGAGCATGATTATATTTTCCATGCAAAATTATACAATTCAGACGACTACACCTATTTTGGATGCAAAACATGGCGAGCACTATGCAAGACTTATGCATTTGAGACTGATATGGTTATCACCTTTGATATTCGTCCGGAAGATGATATTGAAGGTAATACCGACATCTGGTCGATGTGCGACGCCTCGATTATACCATTATGTAAGTTTCTCAACCATATTTATGTCTTTGATATTGTTTATTCAAAATAGTTGACAACTAATTTGTATTGTCAGCTTATTTGATTGCAAGCAAACATGTCCATCGCTTGGTAGAAAGGACCTACTACTGTCCCGAGGCTGAACTAAACTGCGAGGAGCTAAGGCATTATGTTTCATGGCTTGAGGGTCTTGATACTGTCAAGGCAAATTTTCTTCCTGGATTTAGAAATGTTAGTACTGAAAACGTGCGACCAATAGTGTTCGTAATGAACTACGGCCACATCCATTTAGGAAGGATGGTAAGATTTTTACTATTTGTCCTCATTGCATCTTTTCCATACATTATTTTTGAAGCTAAACTTCATTGCTAAGTATGTTTCCATACGATGTTCTTCAACAGGGACTCCCGATGAATGTTGTGCCTTATGGGATCGAGACTAAAGGTACCATGAGTATTATCACTTCGGCCAAGATATCCTCAGATTACTCTAGTGCATTCAAGATTAGCGACGGATGCTTAATAGTGCAAGACTGGACCAAATATGTGTTGGGGAGCGCAGAGAAGTACTAGGGGCCAGCAAGCAGAGCGCTTTCCACGATTAGGAGACAGGTTCATCTGCATGCTCCAACTTGATCAAGGAGGAGAGCTACACATGTTTTATGTTGTTTTACCTAAGAGAGAGCAGCAGGAGTGATTAGCTAGCTAGAAATGAGTTTCGGGATGATGATGTGCTACACTATTACTATGATGATAAAATAGCTAGTGTTGGTGGTAATGACTATGATGATTATTATTAGCTAGTGTTAGTGGTGATTAAATAAATACTGTTGGTGGTAATGACCATGATGATGATTAAATATCTTGTGCTGGAGGATTAGATTCAAGTGGAGGCAACATGTGGCGCACATCGAAAGTACTACTAGTCCAAACTAGATCAAGTTTGGATTAGTAGTATACTTTTGACATGCACCACATATTGCCTCCACTTGAACCTAATCCACCTTCATTTGACACACTGTTATGGACATAATGATGTAAACCTCATAACTAGTATTGTACCAATATTTGTATGATGGCACATAAATATGATAAAAATAAAAAAATAAAAAAAAGTACTAGTAGCGATGGGCAGAAAACACGCTGCAAGTAGTTACCTTAGCAGCAGCATGGTAGCGAACAAACGCTGCAGCTATTTGTCCTAGCAGTAGTGCGGGCTGGCACGCGCTGCTGCTAAGCAATAGCTGCAGCGCCTTATTAGTAGCGCCTATACCCGCGCTACTGATACATCTAAAACCCGCGCTGCTGCTAGCCTTTTCCCTAGTAGTGTAGACACGCAAAATACTATCAGGTACTAAGTTCATGATAAATTTAAGTTCAATTAAACATATTACTTACAAACTCCCACTTAGATAGACATCCCTCTAATCCTCTAAGTGATCACGTGATCCAAATCAACTAAACCATGTCCGATCATCACGTGATATTGACTAGTTTCAATGGTGAACATCACTATGTTGATCATATTTACTATATGATTCACGCTCGACCTTTCGGTCTCAGTGTTCCGAGGACATATCTTCATATGCTAGGCTCGTCAAGTTTAACCTGAGTATTCCGCGTGTGCAACTGTTTTGCACCCGTTGTATTTGAACGTAGAGCCTATCACACCCGATCATCACGTGGTGTCTCAGCATGAAGAACTTTCGCAACGGTGCATACTCAGGGAGAACACTTATACCTTGATAATTTAGTGAGAGATCATCTTATAATGCTACCATCAATCAAAGCAAGATAAGATGCATAAAAGATAAACATCACATGCAATCAATATAAGTGATATGATATGGCCATCATCATCTTGTGCTTGTGATCTCCATCTCCGAAGCACCGTCATGATCACCATCGTCACCGGCGCGACACCTTGATCTCCATCATAGCATCGTTGTCGTCTCGCCAACTTATGCTTCTACGACTATTGCTACCGCTTAGTGATAAAGTAAAGCATTATAGGGCGTTTGCATTGCATACAATAAAGCGACAACCATATGGATCCTGCCAGTTGCCGATAACTCGGTTAAAAAACATGATCATCTCATACAATAAAATATAGCATCATGCCTTGACCATATCACATCGCAACATGCCCTGCAAAAACAAGTTAGACGTCCTCTACTTTGTTGTTGCAAGTTTTACGTGGCTGCTACGGGCTGAGCAAGAACAGTTCTTACCTACGCATCAAAACCACAATGATAGTTTGTGAAGTTAGTGTTGTTTAACCTTCTCAAGGACCGGGCGTAGCCACACTCGGTTCAACTAAAGTTGGAGAAACTGACACCCGCCAGCCACCAGTGTGCAAAGCACGCCGGTAGAACCAGTCTCGCGTAAGCGTCTGGCGTAATGTCGGTCCGGCCGCTTCATCCAACAATACCGCCGAACCAAAGTATGACATGTTTGGTAAGCGATGACTTATATCGCCCACAGCTCACTTGTGTTGTACTCGTGCATATAACATCTACGCATAAAACCAGGCTCGGATGCCACTGTTGGGGAACGTAGTAATTTCAAAAACAATCCTACGCACACACAGGATCATGGTGATGCATAACAACGAGAGGGGAGAGTGTTGTCCACATACCGTTGTAGACCGAAAGCGGAAGCGTTAGCACAACGCGGTTGATGTAGTCGTACGTCTTCACGATCTGACCGATCAAGTACCGAACGTATGGCACCTCTGAGTTCAGCACACGTTCAGCTCGATGACGTCCCTCGAACTCCGATCCAGCCGAGCTTTGAGGGAGAGTTCCGTCAGCACGACGGCATGGTGACGATGATGGTTTTCTACCGACGTAGGGCTTCACCTAAGCACCGCTACGATATTATCGAGGTGGACTATGGTGGAGGGGGGCACCGCACACGGCTAAGAGATCCATGGGATCAATTGTTGTGTCTAGAGGTGCCCCCTTGCCCCCGTATATAAAGGAGCAAGGGGGGATAGGCGGCCGGCCAGGAGGAGGCGCGCCAGGGAGGAGTCCTACTCCCACCGGGAGTAGGACTCCCTCCTTCCTAGTTGGAGTAGGAGAAGGGGGAAGGAGGAGGGAGAGAGGAAGGAAAGGGGCGCCCCCCCCCCCTCCTTGTCCAATTCAGACTAGAGGGGGAGGGGGCACGCGGCCTTCCCTGGCCGCTCCTCCTCTTTGTTGGAAATATGCCCTAGAGGCAATAATAAAAGTATTATTATTATATTTCCTTGTTCATGATAATTGTCTTTTATTCATGCTATAATTGTATTATCCGAAAATCGTAATACACGTGTGAATACATAGACCACAATATGTCCCTAGTGAGCCTCTAGTTGACTAGCTCGTTGATCAAAAGATAGTCATGGTTTCCTGACTATGGACATTGGATGTCACTGATAACGGGATCACATCATTAGGATAAATAGGAAAATAGTTTTGAGTATGTGATATGATATGGCCAAAGTTGTGATGAATGATGAATGATATATGTGATGTATGAGATCATGTTCTTGTAATAGGAATCACGACTTGCATGTCGATGAGTATGACAACCGGCAGGAGCCATAGGAGTTGTCTTTATTTTTGTATGACCTGCGTGTCATTGAAGAACGCCATGTAAATTACTTTACTTTATTGCTAAACGCGTTAGCCATAGAAGTAGAAGTAGTCGTTGGCGTGACAACTTCATGAAGACACGATGATGGAGATCATGATGATGGAGATCATGGTGTCATGCCGGTGACAGGATGATCATGGAGCCCCGAAGATGGAGATCAAAGGAGCTATATGATATTGGCCATATCATGTCACTACTATATATAATTGCATGTGATGTTTATTATGTTTATGCATCTTGTTTACTTAGAACGACGGTAGTAAATAAGATGATCCTCATAACAATTTCAAGAAAGTGTTCTCCCTAACGTGCACCGTTGCTAAAGTTCGTCGTTTGAAGCACCACGTGATGATCGGTGTGATAGATCCTTACGCTCACATACAACGGGTGTAAGACAGTTTTACACATGCAATACACTTAGGTTAACTTGACGAGCCTAGCATGTACAGACATGGCCTCGGAACACAAGAGACCGAAAGGTCGAACATGAGTCGTATGGAAGATACGATCAACATGGAGATGTTCACCAACGATGACTAGTCCGTCTCACGTGATGATCGGACACAGCCTAGTCGACTCGGATCATGTATCACTTAGATACTAGAGGGATGTCAAATCTGAGTGGGAGTTCATTAAATAATTTGACTAGATGAACTTTATTATCATGAACAATAGTCTAAAATCTTTGCAAAATGTCTTGTAGATCAAATGGCCAACGCTAATGTCACCATGAACTTCAACGCGTTCCTAGAGAAAACCAAGCTGAAAGATGATGGCAGCAACTATTTGGACTGGGTCCGGAACCTGAGGATCATCCTCTTAGCTGCCAAGAAACAATATGTCCTGGAAGCACCGCTAGGTGAAGCACCCATCCCAGAGAACCAAGACGTTATGAACACTTGGCAGTCTCGTGCTGATGATTACTCCCTCGTTCAGTGCGGCATGCTTTACAGCTTAGAACCGGGGCTCCAAAAGCGTTTTGAGCGACACGGAGCATATGAGATGTTCGAGGAGCTGAAACTAGTTTTCCAAGCTCATGCCCGAGTCGAGAGATATGAAGTCTCCGACAAGTTCTACAGTTGTAAGATGGAGGAAAATAGTTACGTCAAGGAGCACATACTCAAAATGTCTGGGTTGCACAACCGCCTGTCCCAGCTGGACATTAACCTCCCGGACGAGGCGGTCATTGACAGAATCCTTCATTCGCTCTCACCAAGCTACAAGAGCTTTGTGATGAACTACAATATGCAGGGGATGGTGAAAACTATTCCTGAAGTATTTTCAATGCTGAAGTCAGCAGAGGTAGAAATCAAGAAGGAGCATCAAGTGTTGATGGTCAATAAAACCACTATGTTCAAGAAGGGCAAGGGAAAGAAGAACTTCAAGAAGGACGGCAAGGATGTGGCCGCGCCCGGTAAGCCAGTTGCCGGGAAGAAGTCAAAGAATGGACCCAAGCCTGAGACTGAGTGCTTTTATTGCAAAGGGAAGGGTCACTGGAAGCGGAACTGCCCCAAATACTTAGCAGACAAGAAGGCCGGCAACACTAAAGGTATATTTGATATACATGTAATTGATGTGTACCTTACCAATACTCGTAGTAACTCCCGGGTATTTGATACCGTGCCGTTGCTCATATATGTAACTCACGGCAGAGCTGCGGAATAAACGGAGACATGAAGGACGAGGTGACGATGCGCGCCGGGAATGGTTCCAAGGTCGATGTGATTGCCGTCGCACGCTACCTCTACATTTACCTACGGGATTAGTTTTAAACCTCAATAATTGTTATTTAGTACCAAGTTTGAGCATGAACATTGTATCGGGATCTCGTTTAATCTGAGATGGCTACTCATTTAAATCCGAGAATAATGGTTGTTCTATTTATATGAGAGAAATGTTTTATGGTCATGCTCCGATGGTCAATGGTTTATTCTTAATGAATCTCGAGCGTAATGTTACACATGTTCATAGTGTGAATACCAAAAGATGTAAAGTTGATAACGATAGTCCCACATACTTGTGGCACTGCCGCCTTGGTCACATTGGTGTCAAGCGCATGAAGAAGCTCCATGCTGATGGACTTTTAGAGTCTCTCGATTATGAATCATTTGACACATGCGAACCATGCCTCATGGGCAAGATGACCAAGACTCCGTTCTCCGGAACAATGGAGCGAGCAACCAACTTATTGGAAATCATACATACCGATGTGTGCGGTCCAATGAGTATTGAGGCTCGCGGAGGATATCGTTATGTTCTCACTCTCACTGATGACTTGAGTAGATATGGGTATGTCTACTTGATGAAACACAAGTCTGAGACCTTTGAAAAGTTCAAGGAATTTCAGAATGAAGTAGAGAATCAACGTGACGAAAGATAAAATTCTTGCGATCAGATCGTGGAGGAGAATATTTAAGTCACGAATTTGGTACACACTTAAGGAAATGTGGAATCGTTTCACAACTCACGCCGCTGGAACACCTCAACAGAACGGTGTGTCCGAACGTCGTGTCGCACTCTATTGGATATGGTGTGATCTATGATGTCTCTTACTGATTTACCGCTATCATTTTGGGGATACGCTCTAGAGACAGCTACATTCACTTTAAATAGGGCACCGTCTAAATCCGTTGAGATGACACCGTATGAATTATGGTTTGGGAAGAAACCTAAGCTGTCGTTTCTAAAAGTTTGGGGATGCGATGCTTATGTCAAGAAACTTCAACCTGAAAAGCTCGAACCCAAGTCAGAAAAATGCGTCTTCATAGGATACCCTAAGGAAACCATTGGGTATACCTTCTACCTTAGACCGAAGGCAAGATCTTTGTTGCCAAGAACGGATCCTTTCTGGAAAAAGAGTTTCTCTCGAAAGGAGTAAGTGGGAGGAAAGTAGAACTCGAAGAAGTACTACCTCTTGAACCGGAAAGTAGTGCAGCTCTGGAAAATGTTCCTGTGGTGCCTACACCGACTGGAGAGGAAATTGATGATGATGATCAAGGTACTTCGGATCAAGTTGCTACTGAACTTCGTAGGTCCACTAGGACACGTTCCGCACCAGAGTCGTACGGCAACCCTGTCCTGGAAATCATGTTGTTAGACAACGGTGAACCTTCGAACTATGAAGAAGCGATGGCGGGCCCAGATTCCAACAAATGGCTTGAAGCCATGCAATCCGAGATAGGATCCATGTATGAAAATAAAGTATGGACTTTGACTGACTTGCCCGATGATCGGTGAGCGATAGAAAACAAATGGATCTTTAAGAAGAAGACGGACGCGGATGGTAAAGTCACCATCTATAAAGCTCGACTTGTCGCTAAGGGTTATCGGCAAGTTCAAGGGATTGACTATGATGAGACTTTCTCTCCCGTAGCGAAGCTTAAGTCCGTCCGAATCATGTTAGCAATTGCCGCATACTATGATTATGAGATATGGCAGATGGACGTCAAAACAGCGTTCCTTAACGGTTATCTTAAGGAAGAGCTGTATATGATGCAGCCGGAAGGTTTTGTCGATCCTAAGAATGCTAACAAGGTATGCAAGCTCGAGAGATCCATTTATGGGCTGGTGCAAGCATCTCGGAGTTGGAACATTCGCTTTGATGAGATGATCAAAGCGTTTGGGTTTATGCAGACTTATGGAGAAGCCTGCGTTTACACGAAAGTGAGTGGGAGCTCTGTAGCATTTCTCATATTATATGTAGATGACATACTTTTGATGGGAAATGATATAGAACTTTTGGACAGCATTAAGGCCTACTTGAATAAGAGTTTTTCAATGAAGGACCTTGGAGAAGCTGCTTACATATTAGGCATCAAAATCTATAGGGATGGATCGAGACGCCTCATAGGTCTTTCACAAAGCACATACCTGAAGGAAATATGCCCTAGAGGCAATAATAAAGCTATTATTTATTTCCTTATTTCATGATAAATGTTTATTATTCATGCTAGAATTGTATTAACCGGAAACATAATACATGTGTGAATACATAGACAAACATAGTGTCACTAGTATGCCTCTACTTGACTAGCTCGTTGAATCAAAGATGGTTAAGTTTCCTAGCCATAGACATGAGTTGTCATTTGATTAACGGGATCACATCATTAGGAGAATGATGTGATTGACATGACCCATTCCGTTAGCCTAGCACATGATCGTTTAGTATGTTGCTATTGCTTTCTTCATGACTTATACATGTTCCTGTAACTATGAGATTATGCAACTCCGTTTACGGAGGAACACTTTGGTGCTACCAAACGTCACAACGTAATCGGGTGATTATAAAGGAGTACTACAGGTGTCTCCAAAGGTACTTGTTGGGTTGGCGATTTCGAGATTAGGTTTTGTCACTCCGATTGTCGGAGAGGTAACTCTAGGCCTTCTCGGTGATACACATCACTTAAGCCTTGCAAGCATTACAACTAATGAGTTAGTTGTGAGATGATGTATTACGGAAGCGAGTAAAGAGACTTACGATAACGAGATTGAACTAGGTATTGGATACCGACGATCGAATCTCGGGTAAGTAACATACCGATGACAAAGGGAACAAAGTATGTTGTTATGCGGTTTGACCGATAAAGATCTTCGTAGAATATGTAGGAACCAATATGGGCATCCAGGTTCCGCTATTGGTTATTGACCGAGAATAGTTCTAGGTCATGTCTACATAGTTCTCGAACCCGTAGGGTCCGCACGCTTAAGGTTTCGATGACAGTTATATTATGAGTTTATGAGTTTTGATGTACCGAAGGAGTTCGGAGTCCCGGATGAGATCGGGGACATGACGAGGAGTCTCGAAATGGTCGAGACGTAAAGATCGATATATTGGACGACTATATTCGGAGTTCGGAAGGTTCGAATGATTCGGTATTTTTCGAGTACCGGAGAGTTACGGGAATTCGCCGGGAGAAGTATTGGGCCTTATTGGGCCCTGCGGGAAAGAGAGAGGGCTGCCTAGGGCAGGCCGCGCTTCAAGGCCTAGTCCGGGTGGACTAGGGGAGGGGCCGCACCTTCTTCTCTTCCCTTCCTTTTCTCCTACTCCTACTAGGAAAGGAGGAGTCCTACTCCCGGTGGGAGTAGGACTCCCCCCAGTGCGCCTCCTCCCTTTGGCGGCCACCTCCTCCTTGCTCCTTTATATACGGGGCAGGGGGCACCCCATGACACACAAGTTGATCTCTGGATCTTTCCTTAGCCGTGTCGGTGCCCCTTCCACCATATTCCACTTCGTAATATCGTCATGAGCTTAAGCGAAGCCTGCGCCGGAGAAGTCATATCGTCAGCGAGCTTAGGCGAAGCCCTGCGTCGGTGGAGCATCAACATCGTCCTGCACGCCGTCGTCTTGACGGAACTCATCCCGACACTTTGCTGGATCGGAGTCCGGGATCGTCATCGAGCTGAGCGTGTGCAGAACTCGGAGGTGCCGTGACGTTCGGTGCTTGGATCGGTCGGATCGTGAAGGCGTCGACTACATCAACAGCGTTGTTATAACGCTTCGCTTTCGGTCTCGAGGGTGCGTGGACAGACACTCTCCCTCTCGTTGCTATGCCATCACCATGGTCTTGCGTGATCGTAGGAAAATTTTTGAAATTACTCGTTCCCCAACAGGGCATCCGAGCCTGGTTTTATGCGTTGATGTCATGTGCACGAGTAGAACACAAGTGAGTTGTGGGCGATACAAGTCATACTGCCTACCAGCATGTCATACTTTGGTTCAGCGGTATTGTGGGATGAAGCGGCCCGGACCGACATTACGCCAGACGCTTACGCGAGACTGGTTTCACCGCTCCGAGCACTTTCGTTGCTTAAAGGTGACGGCGGTGTCTGTCTCTCTCACTTTAGTTGAACCGAGTATGACTACGCCCGGTCCTTGAGAAGGTTAAACGGAGTCTATTTGACAAACTATCGTTGTGGTTTTGATGCGTAGGTAAGAACGGTTCTTGCTCAGCCCGTAGCAGCCACGTAAAACTTGCAACAACAAAGTAGAGGACGTCTAACTTGTTTTTGCAGGGCATGTTGTGATGTGATATGGTCAAGGCGTGATGCTATATTTTATTGTATGAGATGATCATGTTTTGTAACCGAGTTATCGGCAATGGCAGGAGCCATATGGTTGTCGCTTTATTGTATGAAATGCAAGCGCCATGTAATTGCTTTACTTTATCACTAAGGAGTAGCGATAGTCGTAGAAGCAATAGTTGGCGAGACGACAACGATGCTACGATGGAGATCAAGGTGTCGCGCCGGTGACGATGGTGATCATGACGGTGCTTCGGCGATGGAGATCACAAGCACAAGATGATGATGACCATATCATATCACTTATATTGATTGCATGTGATGTTTATCCTTTATGCATCTTATCTTGCTTTGATTGACGGTAGCATTATAAGATGATCTCTCACTAAAATTATCAAGAAGTGTTCTCTCTGAGTATGCACCGTTGCGAAAGTTCTTCGTCTTTGAGACACCACGTGATGATCGGGTGTGATAGGCTCTACGTTCAAATACAACGGTGCAAAACAGTTGCACGCCTTGAATACTCAGGTTAAACTTGACGAGCCTAGCATATAATAGATATGGCCTCGAACACGGAGACCGAAAGGTCGGCGTGAATCATATAGTAGATATGATCAACATAGTGATGTTCACCATTGAAACTACTCCATCTCACGTGATGATCGGACATGGTTTAGTTGATTTGGATCACGTAATCACTTAAGATGACTAGAGAGATGTCGGTCTAAGTGGGAGTTCTTAAGTAATATGATTAATTGAACTTTAATTTATCATGAACTTAGTCTTGGTAGTATTTTGCAAATTATGTTGTAGATCAATAGCTCGCGTTGTTGCTTCCCTATGTTTTTATATGTGTTCCTAGAAAATTGTATTGAAAGATGTTAGTAGCAATGATGCGGATTGGATCCGTGATCTGAGGTTTATCCTCATTGCTGCAGAAGAATTATGTCCTTAATGCACCGCTAGGTGACAGACCTATTGCAGGAGCAGATGCGACGTTATGAGCGTTTGGCTAGCTCAATATGAGCGAATCTGAGACATTATGAGCGTTTGGCTAGCTCAATATGATGACTACTTGATAGTTTAGTGCACCATGCTTAACGGCTTAGAATCGGGACTTCAAAGGCGTTTTGAGCGTCATGGACCATATGAGATGTTCCAGAGTTGAAGTTAATATTTCAAGCAAATACCCGAGTTGCGAGATATGAAGTTTCCAACAAGTTCTATAGCTAAAAGATGGAGGAGAATCGCTCAACTAGTGAGCATGTGCTCAGATTGTCTGGGTACTTCAATCGCTTGAATCAAGTGGGAGTTAATCTCCCAGATAAGATAGTGATTGACAAGAATTCTCTAGTCACCATCACTAAGTTACTAGAACTTCGTGATGAACTATAGTATGCAAGGGATGACGAAAACGATTCCCGAGCTCTTCGTGATATTAAAATCGGCGAAGGTAGAAATCAAGAAAAACATCAAGTGTTGATGGTTGACAAGACTATTAGTCTCAAGGAAAATGGCAAAGGGAAGAAGGGGAACTTCAAAAGGAACGGCAAGCAAGTTGCTGCTCGAGTGAAGAAGCCCAAGTCTAGACCTAAGCCTGAGACTGAGTACTTTTGCTGCAATGGAACTGGTCCTTTGAGCGGAACTACCCCTGAATATTTGGTGGATAAGAAGGATGGCAAAGTGAACAAGGTTATATTTGATATACAGGTTATTGATGTGTGCCTTACTAGTGTTTATAGTAGCCCCAGAGTATTTGATACTGTTCGGTTGCTAAGATTAGTAACTTGAAACAGGAGTTCTGAGAATAAGCAGAGACTAGTTGAAGGGAAGTGAAGATGAGTGTTGGAAGTAGTTCCAAGATTGATATGATCATCATCGCACACTCCTATACTTTCGGGATTAGTGTTAAACCTAAATAAATGTTATTTGGTGTTTGCGTTGAGCATGAATATGATTTGATCATGTTTATTGCAAAACGGTTATTCATTTAAAGTCAAAGAATAATTGTTGTTCTGTTTAAATGAATAAAACCTTGATGGTCATACACCCAATGAAAATAGTTTTCAAAACGGTTATTCATTTAAAGTCAAAGAATAATTGTTGTTCTGTTTAAATGAATAAAACCTTCAATGGTCATACACCCAATAAAAATAGTTTGTTGGATCTCGATCGTAGTGATACACATATTCATAATATTGATGCCAAAAGATGCAAAGTTAATAATGATAGTGCAACTTATTTGTGGCACTGCCGTTTGGGTCATATCGGTGTAAAACGCATGAAGAAACTCCATACTGATGGACTTTTGGAATCACTTGATTATGAATCACTTGGTACTTACGAACCGTGCCGTTTGGGCAAGATGACTAAAACTCCGTTCTCGGAACAATGGAACAAGCTCTTGACTTATTGGAAATAATACATATCGATGTATGTGATCCAATGAGTGTTGATGCTTGTGGCAAGTATCGTTATTTTCTGACCTTCACAAAATGATTTGAGCAGATATGGGTATATCTACTTGATGAAACATAAGTCTGAAATAGTTGAAAAGTTCAAAGAATTTCAGAGTGAAGTGGAAAATCATCGTAACAAGAAAATAAAGTTTCTGCGATCTGATCGTGAGATGAATTTTGAGTTCTGAGTTTGGTCTTCAATTAAAACAAAGTGGAATAGTTTCACAGCTCACGCCACATGGAACACCACAACATAATGGTGTGTCCGAACGTCGTAACCGCACTTTATTGGATATGGTGCAATCTATGATGTATCTTACCGATTTACCACTATCGTTTTGGGTTATGCATTAGAGACAGCTGCATTCACGTTTAATAGGGCACCATCTAAATCCGTTGAGATGACACCGTATGAACTATGGTTTAGCAGTAAACCTAAGCTGTCGTTTCTTAAAGTTTGGAGTTGTGATGCTTATGTGAAAAAGTTTTCACCTGATAAGCTCGAACCCAAATCGGAGAAGTGCGTCTTCATAGAATACCCAAAGGTAACTATTGGGTACACCTTCTATCACAGATCCGAAAGCAAGATATTTGTTGCTAAGATGGATCCTTTCTAGAGAAGAAGTTTCTCTCGAAAGAAGTGAGTGGGAGGAAAGTAGAAACTTGATGAGGTAATTGTACCTTTTCCCTTATTGGAAAGTAGTTCATCACGTAAATCAGTTCCATGATTCCTACACCAATTAGTGAGGAAGTTAATGATGATGATCATGAAACTTCAGATCAAGTTGCTACCAAACCTCGTAGGTCTTCGAGTAAGATCCGCACTGAGTGGTGCGGTAATCATGTTCGGAAGTCATGTTACTAGACCATGATGAACCTACGAACTATGAGGAAGCGATGATGAGCCCAGATTCATGAAATGGCTTGAGGCCATGAAATCTGAGATAGGATCCATGTATGAGAACAAAGTATGGACTTTGATTGACTTGCTCTATGATCAGCAAGCCATGTTAAATAAATGGATCTTCAAGAGGAAGATGGACACTGATAGTAGTGTTACTATCTACAAAGCTAGACTTGTCGAAAAAGGTTTTAGACAAAGTTCAAGATGTTGAATACAATGAGATTTTCTCACTTGTATCGATGCTTAAAAGTCTGTCCAAATCATGTTAGCAATTGCCACATTTTATGAAATCTGGCAAATGGATGTAAAAACTACATTCTTTAATGGATTTATTAAAGAAGAGTTGTATATGATGCAACCGAAGTTTTTGTCAATCCTAAAGGAGCTAACAAAATGTGCAAGCTCCAATGATCCATCAATGGACTGGTGCAAGCATCTCGGAGTTGGAATATACGCTTTGATGTGTTGATCAAAGCATATGATTTTATCTGAGACTTTTGGAAAGGCCTGTATTTACAAGAAAGTGAGTGGGAGCACTACAACATTTCGATAAGTATATGTGAATGACATATTGTTGATCGGAAATGATGTAGAATTATTCTACAAAGCATAAAGGAGTGTTTGAAAGGAGTTTTTCAAAGAAGGACCTCGGTGAAGCTGCTTACATATTGAGCATCAAGATCTATAGAGATAGATCAAGGCGCTTGATAAGTTTTTTCAATAAATATATACCTTGTCAAGATTTTGAAGTAGTTCAAAATGGAACAGTCAAAGAAAAGTTCTTGCCTGTGTTGCAAAGGTGTGAAATTGAGTAAGACTCAAATCCCGACCACGGCAGAAAATAGAAAAGAGAATGAAAGTCATTCCCTATGCCTCACCATAGGTTCTATAAAGTATGCTATGCTATGTACCAGACCTATTGTATACCTTGCTCTGAATTTGGCAAGGGAGTACAATAGTGATCTAGGAGTAGATCATTGGACATTGGTCAAGAACATCCTTAGTGAGGACTAAGGAAATATTTCTCGATTATGGAGGTGATAAAAGAGCCCGTCGTAAAGAGTTACATCGATGCAAGCTTTTTACACTGATCCAGATGACTCTAAGTCTCAATCTGGATACATATTGAAAGTGGGAGCAATTAGCTAGAGTAGCTCCGTGCAGAGCATTGTAGACATAGAATATTTGCAAAATACATACGGCTCTGAATGTGACAGACCCGTTAACTAAGCTTCTCTCACGAGCAAAACATGATCATACCTTAGTACTCTTTGGGTGTTAATCACATAGCGATGTGAACTAGATTATTGACTCTAGTAAACCCTTTGGGTGTTGGTCACATGATGATGTGAACTATAGGTGTTAATCACATACAGATGTGAATATTAGTGTTGAATCACATGATGATGTGAACTAGATTATTGACTCTAGTGCAAGTGGGAGACTGAAGGAAATATGCCCTAGAGGCAATAATAAAGTTATTATTTATTTCCTTATTTCATGATAAATGTTTATTATTCATGCTAGAATTGTATTAACGGAAACATAATACATGTGTGAATACATAGACAAACATAGTGTCACTAGTATGCCTCTACTTGACTAGCTCGTTGAATCAAAGATGGTTAAGTTTCCTAGCCATAGACATGAGTTGTCATTTGATTAACGGGATCACATCATTAGGAGAATGATGTGATTGACATGACCCATTCCGTTAGCCTAGCACATGATCGTTTAGTATGTTGCTATTGCTTTCTTCATGACTTATACATGTTCACGTAACTATGAGATTATGCAACTCCGTTTACGGAGGAACACTTTGGGTGCTACCAAACGTCACAACGTAACCGGGTGATTATAAAGGAGTACTACAGGTGTCTCCAAAGGTACTTGTTGGGTTGGCGTATTTCGAGATTAGGTTTTGTCACTCCGATTGTCGGAGAGGTAACTCTAGGCCTTCTCGGTGATACACATCACTTAAGCCTTGCAAGCATTACAACTAATGAGTTAGTTGTGAGATGATGTATTACGGAAACGAGTAAAGAGACTTACCGGTAACGAGATTGAACAAGGTATTGGATACCGACGATCGAATCTCGGGTAAGTAACATACCGATGACAAAGGGAACAAAGTATGTTGTTATGCGGTTTGACCGATAAAGATCTTCGTAGAATATGTAGGAACCAATATGGGCATCCAGGTTCCGCTATTGGTTATTGACCGAGAATAGTTCTAGGTCATGTCTACATAGTTCTCGAACCCGTAGGGTCCGCACGCAACAAGGTTTCGATGATGGTTATATTATGAGTTTATGAGTTTTGATGTACCAAGGAGTTCGAGTCCCGGATGAGATCGGGGACATGACGAGGAGTCTCGAAATGGTCGAGACGTAAAGATCGATATATTGGACGACTATATTCGGAGTTCGGAAAGGTTCGAATGATTCGGTATTTTTCGAGTACCGGAGAGTTACGGGAATTCGCCGGGAGAAGTATTGGGCCTTATTGGGCCCTGCGGAAAGAGAGAGGGGGCTGCCTAGGGCAGGCTGCGCGCCCAAGGCCTAGTCCGAATTGGACTAGGGAGGGGCCGCACCCTTCTTCTCTTCCCTTCCTTTTCTCCTACTCCTACTAGGAAAGGAGGAGTCCTACTCCGGTGGGAGTAGGACTCCCCCTGGTCGCCTCCTCCTTTGGCCGCCACCTCCTCCTTGCTCCTTTATATCACGGGGCAGGGGGCACCCCATGACACACAAGTTGATCTACGGATCTTTCCTTAGCCGTGTGCGGTGCCCCTTCCACCATATTCCACTTGGTAATATCGTCATGGAGCTTAGGCGAAGCCTGCGCCGGAGAAGTCATATCGTCGCGGAGCTTAGGCGAAGCCCTGCGTCGGTGGAGCATCAACATCGTCACCACGCCGTCGTCTTGTGGAACTCATCCCGACACTTTGCTGGATCGAGTCCGGGATCGTCATCGAGCTGAACGCGTGTGCGAGAACTCGGAGGTGCCGTGACGTTCGGTGCTTGGATCGGTCGGATCGTGAAGACGTCACGACTACATCAACAGCGTTGTTATAACGCTTCGCTTTCGGTCTCACGAGGTGCGTGGACGGACACTCTCCCCTCTCGTTGCTATGCCATCACCATGGTCTTGCGTGATCGTAGGAAAATTTTTGAAATTACTACGTTCCCCAACAATACCGTGATAAGATTTTGAAGAAGTTCAAAATGGATCAGTCCAAGAAAGGGTTCTTGCCTGTTTTGCAAGGTGTGAAATTGAGCTCGGCTCAATGCCCGACCACGGCAAAAGATAAAGAAGAGATGAGTGTCATCCCCTATGCCTCAGCCATAGGATCTATTATGTATGCCATGCTCTATACCAGACCTGATGTAAACCTTGCCGTAAGTTTGGTAGGAAGGTACCAAAGTAATCTCGGCAAGGAACACTGGACAGCGGTCAAGAATATCCTGAAGTACCTGAAAAGGACAAAGGACATGTTTCTCGTTTATGGAGGTGACGAAGAGCTCGTCGTAAAGGGTTACGTCGATGCTAGCTTCGACACAGATCTGGATGACTCAAAGTC
The DNA here is from genome assembly GCA_021605205.1 of Aegilops longissima. Lineage (NCBI taxonomy): Eukaryota > Viridiplantae > Streptophyta > Magnoliopsida > Poales > Poaceae > Aegilops > Aegilops longissima. The sequence continues at coordinate 637,548,552 of CM038677.1, forward strand.
ACAAACCGGATACGTGTATATGTTAAATGGTGGAGCGATAGCTGGTGCAGCTGCAAGCGAAGCGTCGTGGCGGGATCTACATGTGAAGCGGAGTACATGGCAGCCTCGGAGGCAGCACATGATGCAATTTGGGTGAAGGAGTTCATCACCGACCTAGGAGTCATACCCAATGCGTCGGAGCCGATCAAACTCTTCTCGTGACAACACTTGGAGCTATTGCACTTGCCAAGGAGCCCAGGTTTCACAAGAAGACCGAGCACATCAAGCGTCGCTTCAACTCCATTCGTGAAAATGTTCAAGATGGGGACATAGAAATTTGCAAAGTGCATACGGGTCTGAATGTCGAGATCCGTTGACTAAACCTCTTCCGCGAGCAAAACATGATCAACACCAGAACTCTATGGGTGTTCGATTCATCACAATGTAACTAGATTATTTACTCTAGTGCAAGTGGGAGACTGTTGGAAATATGCCCTAGAGGCAATAATAAAAGTATTATTATTATATTTCCTTGTTCATGATAATTGTCTTTTATTCATGCTATAATTGTATTATCCGGAAATCGTAATACACGTGTGAATACATAGACCACAATATGTCCCTAGTGAGCCTCTAGTTGACTAGCTCGTTGATCAACAGATAGTCATGGTTTCCTGACTATGGACATTGGATGTCATTGATAACGGGATCACATCATTAGGAGAATGATGTGATGGACAAGACCCAATCCTAAGCATAGCACAAGATCGTGTAGTTCGTTTTGCTAGAGCTTTTCCAATGTCAAGTATCTCTTCCTTAGACCGTGAGATCGTGTAACTCCCGGATACCGTAGGAGTGCTTTGGGTGTACCAAACGTCTGGCAACGTAATCGGGTGACTATAAAGGTGCATTACGGTATCTCCAAAAGTGTCATTGGGTTGACACGGATCGAGGCTGGATTTGTCACTCCGTATGACGGAGAGGTATCACTTGGGCCCACTCGGTAGTGCATCATCATAATGAGCTCAAAGTGACCAAGTGTTTGGTCACGGGATCATGCATTATAGTGCAGTAAAGTGACTTGCGGCAACAAGATTGAGCGAGGTATTGGGATACCAACGATCGAATCTCGGGCAAGTAAAATACCGATTGACAAAGGGAATAGTATACGGGGTTGATTGAATCCTCGACATCGTGGTTCATTCGATGATATCATCGAGGAGCATGTGGGAGCCAACATGGGTATCCAGATCCCGCTGTCGGTTATTGCCCGAGAGTCGTCTCGGTCATTTCTGCATGTCTCCCAAACCCGTAAGGTCTACACACTTAAGGTTCGGTGACGCTAGGGTTGTATGAATATGAGTACGAAGCAAACCGAATGTTGTTCGAAGTCCGGATGAGATCCCGGACGTCACGAGGAGTTCGGAATGGTCCGGAGGTAAAGATTTATATATAAAGTCTTATTTTGGTCGCGGAAAAGTTTCGCGTTATCGGTGTGTATCGGGAGAGCCGAAAGGGGTCCGGGGGTCCATCGGGGTCCACCTGCCCGGGGCCACATGGGCTGTAGGGGTGCGCCTTGGCCTATATGGGCCAAGGGCACCAGCCCCAAGAGGCCCATGCGCCAAGATATAAGAAAAAGGGAGAGTCGAAGGGGAAGGCACCTCAGGGTGCCTTGGGAGGATGGACTCCTCCCCTCTTGGCCGCACCCTTCCTTGGAGGAAGGGGCAGGCTGCGCCCTCCCCTCTCTTGCACCTATATAAAGGGAGGGAGGGAGGGTGGCCGCACCCATAAGCCACGACGCCTCCTCCTCCTGCAACACCTCCTCCTCCTCCCGTAGTTGCTTAGCGAAGCCTGCCGAGTTCTGCTGCATCCACCACCACGCCGTCGTGATGTTGGATCATCATCAACCTCTCCTTCCCCTTGCTGGATCAAGAAGGAGGAGACGTCATCCGCCCGTCGTGTGTTGAGCGCGAGGTGCTGTCCGTTCAGCACTAGGTCATCGGTGATCTGAATCACGGCGAGTACGACTCCATCATCCCCGTTCCATTGAACGCTTCCGCACGCGATCTACAAGTGGTATGTAGATGCAATCACTCTCCCATGACTCGTTGCTAGATGAACTCATAGATGGATCTTGGTGAAACCGTAGAAAAAATTTTAATTTTCTGCAACGTTCACCAACACTCTTCTCCACTAAGGCCTATCTTGGCCCATTAAACCCCCGGGGGGGTTCCGGTAACCCCCCGATACTCCGGTAAAATCCCGATTTCACTCGGAACACTTCCGATATCCAAATATAGGCTTCCAATATATCAATCTTTATGTCTCGACCATTTCGAGACTCCTTTTCATGTTCGTGATCACATCCGGGACTCCGAACTATCTTCGGTACATCAAAACACATAAACTCATAATATAACCGTCATCAAACTTTAAGCATGCGGACCCTACGGGTTCGAGAACTATGTAGACATGACCGAGACACGTCTCCGGTCAATAACCAATAGCGGAACCTGGATGCTCATATTGGCTCCTACATATTCTACGAAGATCTTTATCGGTCAAACTGCATAACAACATATGTTGTTCCCTTTGTCATCGGTATGTTACTTGCCTGAGATTCGATCGTCGGTATCTCAATACCTAGTTCAATCTCGTTACCGGCAAGTCTCTTTACTCGTTCCGTAATACATCATCCATAACTAACTCATTAGTTGCAATGCTTGCAAGGCTTATAGTGATGTGCATTACCGAGTGGGCGAGAGATACCTCTCCGACAATCGGAGTGACAAATCCTAATCTTGAAATCGCCAACCCAACAAGTACCTTCGGAGACACCGTAGAGCACCTTTATAATCACCCGATTACGTTGTGGCGTTTGGTAGCACACAAAGTGTTCCTCCGAAACGGGAGTTGCATAATCTCATAGTCATAGGAACATGTATAAGTCATGAAGAAAGCAATAGCAGAATACTAAACGATCAAGTGCTAAGCTAACGGAATGGGTCAAGTCAATCACATCATTCTCCTAATGATGTGATCTCGTTAATCAAATGACAACTCATGTCAATGGCTAGGAAACATAACCATCTTTGATTAACGAGCTAGTTAAGTAGAGGCATACTAGTGACAATCTGTTTGTCTATGTATTCACACAAGTATTATGTTTCCGGTTAATACAATTCTAGCATGAATAATAAACATTTATCATGATATAATGAAATAAATAATAACTTTATTATTGCCTCTAGGGCATATTTCCTTCAGCTCCGCGCTGGTGAGAAGACAAGAAGACTAGACTAGGTGACGGACGCGGCTTTTCATTTGCTTTCCGTAGTTGGCTTGCCCGTCTTTAATCGAAATTTGCTTTCTGGTATTCCTTGCCGGTCTTGTTCCATTGCCTTCTGCCTCGGTTTCTGCCTTCGGTTCTCTATTTGACTTGTACTCTCTCGCGCGTCCCTCGCGAGCTGGACAGGTGCCCTCATGAGCGTTTTGTCTGTTTTTCGCGAGGCACTCTCGTTCGAGCCGCAAGCTGGCGCTCCTCTCTTAATCCGTGCCCCTTGGGTGCCGCGATGCGAGGCGCTGGGTCATGGCCAGCGGCGCCTGCGACCAGGGCTCGGGACGCCTCGCCAGGTACTGAGAAATGTGCGCCTCGTGAGGCAGAAACTACTTCAAGTGCGTCAAGCTAAGTTATTCCTACGTGCCTATATAAAGCATTGATATTACGACGCGACACAAGGACAATAAACACAGCATAACAACTTGGAAATCATAGTTTGTTGCACGCCCCTGCGGGGCCCCATACTCGTCTCTCTTAATGCAGGAAGAAAAGGAAGAACAAAACAAAAGCGGCGCACGCCCCTGCAGCAGCTCGCGAGGATGGACCCATGGCGCTCTCCTGAGCTACGCCGGACCCTTCCTCGCGCTTCACTGGGGCGCGGCGGCGAGACGACCCGCTGCCACCTTGAAGCGGCGCGGGCGTGGCGGCTGGTCGTAACCGCCGCCCACCGGAGCTGTCGCCGGAGGGAGAGCCGCCGTAGCTGGGCGCGAGATCGTCCTCACCCTCGTCTCGACCGTCGCCAAGGCCGAGCACCTCGTCGCCATCGTTGTCCTCGGGGTAGCACCCGACGCGGCGGTCGTCTTCTCCAAACACCCTCACGTAGAGGGTCGCATTGCCGTCGAATTTGAAGTGGAGGGTGCACCGCCTGCCCAGGCCGCGCGCGCAAACGTCTGCCAACCACGGGCTAGGGCTGCGTTGCCTGCGACGTAGACCTCAACCGTGACCCAGGAAGCTTTGCTGCAGCAGCCGTCCGCCTGCAGCCAGAGCCCGCCCGGACCTGTGGCCGGCAGCTCGCCGATGAAGAAGCGCGGGAGCTGAAGCCAGGTGCCGGCCGGGTTCTCTGACCACACGATGAACTCTGGCAGCACCTTCGCCGAGTGGAAGCACGGCCGGGGAGGCCATGCGACCATGGCACGCCTCCCTTCATCGACGGGGCTGCCACGACATGGGCGACTCCCGCCACGTGAAGGGGCGCCGCCCGCGCCATGGGCGGCCACGGCGAAGTCGCGGTCGCGTCAGACGGGACGGCCGCGCCCGCGCTTGGTCGACGGGGAGCCGGGCCCCTCTTGGCGAGCCTTCCTCTTCTCCGCGGCCGAGAACCTCTTCGCAGGCGCCATGGATGTCGCTACTGGCGATGGAACAAGAGAGAGGAAGCGAGCAGGGCAGGAAGAGATGAGTGATGGGGGCTCTGCCCCCCTCCTCATTTATAGCAGGAGAAGGCCAACCGGAGATCCCCGCGATCACAGGTAATGATGGTTTTTCCCTGCATGTAGTAGGGACTCGTCAAGTCGGGCAGTTGCCGAGGTAGCATGGGGAAGCTGAGACGCCCACGTCCAATCAATCACCACGCGTCGACCAAGGTCGCAGGCTGTTGGGGCCCGCGGCGCTCCGCACTTGTCCTTTGGCTTCGCCTCGAAGACACCGGGCGTGCCTTGGGCCCGGGGGCTACTGTCGGCGTCCTTGGAACGGGGGTCCGCAGACTTGCCTGCCTGCGGCCCATGGCGTGGCTCCACCAGCGGCCCCGTACGGCCCATCTTCACCAGCAAACACTCAAGACCCTCGCAAGGGGCCAAGCCTCGCGAGGAGGATGACACAAGACCTCCTCGGGAGTGACCTCACCAGGTTGGCTCGCGAGGGGCGGAGAGATCAAGGCAAGGGACACCTCGCTGACGCAAGCCATGCCGACTGGAGCCAGGCGGGCGCTAGACGGGCGATAGCGCGCGTAGTGTCCTCGTTTCCTCTTTGGTGCTAAAGGGGCAAGCACAGGCGAGGAGTCCCGAGGCATCAGGCAAAGGTTTCCATATCGGTGCAACGAGACCAAGACCAGCAGGACGGCAGGACGGCAAGACGGAGGTCACCGTGGAGCTCAAGACGGCGTCACCACCAGAGCCTTTGGCAGGCGAAGACCACCTTTAGTCAGGATAGCTTGTACTAGTTGTCTCCCTTCGAATTTGGCCGTTGTTGGCTCCCTTCCCGCTCAATATTTGGGAAGAGGACCAGGCCTCTATAAATAGGACTAGCCACCGCAGTAGGAGAAAAGGGATTCAGATCATCCTCACCCACACACACCAACGGATTCAGATCATCCTCACCCACACACACACCAAGCACAAGAACACCTCTCCTCAGGAGCTGTTCTTCCCCTGTACTGTTCATCCTCAGCCCGAGAGGCAATCCACCACACCACACTGTAGTAGGGTATTACACCACAACGGTGGCCCGAACCAGTATAAATCTCGTGTCTCTTGTGTTGCAGGTTCGTCGAGCTAGGCTTTTAGATCGCGGTGAGGCTGAGGGCGTGGTTTGGTAGGGAGAGATCTTCGTGCGCACCCCAGTGTTCGAACCTCAAGGGTTTTGCCGGAACCTGAAATCCGACAGATTTTGTCTTATATATCAGAATGTTTAGTTTTGATCTGGACATAATTATTGGCTTGCTGCGATGCTTTCGATCTCTGGAGAATTTATATATAAAGGTGATGATTTCACGCACATTGAAAGCCCGTATATATTGTACTAGAATTAACCGTTCAGCTGTCGCTCTTTCGACATACTCTTTTTTCAGACCTGAACTGTTTTCAATCTTCATGTCTACTTAGGCACTTCTAACACATAGAGAAAAATGTATAACCAATCGGTGGCGTAATAAGCACCAGGGTTTTCTCAGTTCTCATGACATTCGTTTAAGGACAATAACGATGGAAGGATATGCATCCAACCAGGCAAATAGAAGCTTTGTCACATTCTTCCTATTGAATGCGAGGTTACTATTGTCCATGAGGCTTAAGTTTTACAACAAGAGATTTCTCACGGACGGACACGTTGAACAGCAAAAAAAGAAGTTTCAGGTGGACAAATGGGCTTCTAAATGTGCTCGGCTACTATTTACAACAAATTGTAGTCATCCTCCAATAATTTTTTTTCACAAGATGTTGATTTTATGGATCAGACCGATCCATTTGTTTGTGACTGCGAAAAAGAGTGGTTGGGTTAGATGTTATTGCCATGTTCAATCTGGGTTTTGTCTAAATTTGATGAACAATTAATCCTTGGGCTTTTTATACCGTTTGTAAGCTTGAGCTACATGTTGTTTCCCTTGTACTCCCCTCCGCCTGCCACTACACTACCGCATCTTCCACCGCTCCTGTTCATTCCCGTCCGAGGCCTCGTCGTCGTTCTCCGCCTTGGTTCGCTCGTTGTGCCCACCGTCGTCTGGCGTTGTCAACATGGTCAACAACCGAGAGGAATCGGGAGATGATTGTACGTGGAGGGGCTGACAGTAGGGACCCACAAGGGTCATTGCATTACACAAGCAGGTGCCTCACTATTACAAGCCAAAAAATACTTCCTCCCAATTGTTTGACAACTAGGTCCCACACATTGTCAATGTAGTCAATAAACGAGAAAATTACACAGCGAGCGGATAACACCAGGGACCCAGCAGCTCGCCCAGTTGTTTTTTTAGTTTTAGAGACGGAGCTCAATTCTTGGCGTTGTCTTGAGGCTGTGGCCTAGCTATTGCTTATGCTTATATTTAAGCACATGATGAGCCCAGTTGATATCTTTTTTCTTTCTAAAAATGGCTAGCCTAGTTTTTTTTTTGGAGAATACCCAACCGAGGCCTACTTGCTTTTCTCAGCCCTGCTGGGCTGCAAATCTTTCAAGACGAGGAGGGATGTAAGTAGTAAGAAATGGGCTTCCCGGGAAAATGGGCTATAAGTTGTAAGAAATGGGCTGTAAATTTTTAAACCAAAGCCAACCGGCAGTTACATTCAAATATCGTTTTTTCTGTATTTCTCTACTCTTATAAAAAACAGAATTGGTGATGATGGTGTGCCTGCAATCCTGCAATATAGGCCGTCCAATCTATATCTAATGGATAGGAAGGAAACTATGACAATTTACCCGCACTCCTCTCCACATTTGCAGATAAGGCTTACCCTCGTTCATCCTTTTCTCCCACAAGATAAACTACTCATACAAATGCATCTTCATGTTCTGTGCAACGCACAGGCATCTTGCTAGTAAAGATTTTAAATTTCATTCATTTTTTCGTGGAGAATTGTTTTTGAATTTTATTTTGATATAATTTTCTAAAAATTATTTTTAACGTGACTCGAAATTTCGTGATTAAAAGAGTTTGGACCCCACTGAAATATGCAAAAATTCGTTGAATTTTTTAGCAGTGCCTAGATATGGTCTGTAATGCTAATAAAATGAATATGGGCTTCAAAATATCTTTAAGAATTAGCAAATGGGCTGTAAATTATTGAAAATAATGGCTAATGGGATGTATGATGTTTTTCACAGATTTGGAGGCTGACTTCTGGGCCTACTAGGTTGACGATTATGCTGTCCTAAAAATTATTTTGATGCGTACACAAGGCTTTGTCAACTTAGTCAACATAGAGCAATGACTGTTGGAGGTCCATCCAACGGCCGTCGTGCTTCTTCAATTTCTGATCTTCCTGCAACAGCCGCCCAAACCAGCACTGGCGGGACTGCCTGCTCCCTCGCCACGTGGCCGGCTGTGCTCTGCCGCCAGGCCATTCCTCTACCCACGCGCACATCCTGTTATTTTCCGGCGACGTCGGCCTCACCCCGCAGCCGACCAGTCAGCCGTACTCTCCTCAGCGTGGGCTTCCGCTGCTGCGGCTTCGCCGGCTCTGGGTCGTTCCCTTCTAGGGCCTCGCCCTCGTCCATCGTATTTGTGCTCTCGGCGCGGCGTGGTCAACAAACAACAGCCTCGGAAGAGCGATGTAAGTGGAGAGGCTGACAGTAGGGACCCACATAAGCAAGTGCCTCCTTATTACGCGCAAATAATGATTCCTCCACCTGACAGCTGGGACCCACCAGAAGAGCCTCTGTATTTCACGAAAAAAATATTCCTCCCGCTGACAGCTCGGACCCACTTGCTATATCTTCGCACGCAAGGAAGTGTCTCATTATTACGCACAAAAAATGAATACTCCCCCTGCTAGGTGGGACCCACCATAGTGGGAGGCTGACTTGTGGGCCTACTAAGTTGATGCGGACGGAGGGCTTTGTCAACTTAGTCAATATGAACGATTCTAGCTCCAATGACCGTACGATGTCCATCCAACGGCCGTGGTGCTTCTTCAACCTCTGGTCTTCTTGCTCCAGCCGCCCAAACCAGCGCTGGTCGTGCCGCCTGCTCCTACCTCCCGTGGCCGGCTATGCTACCGCGAAGGCCTCACCGCCCACTACTACTCCCACCGCTGGTCAGGTCATCCCTCTACTCACCCACATCCCATGTTATTCTGCGGCGACGGCAGCCTCACACCGCAGCCGAACCAGTCAACCCTCGTACTCCTCTCCGCATGGGCATCCACTGCCGCGTCTTCCCCGGCTCCATGTCGTCCCCTTCCTAGGCCTCGCCGTCGTCTACCGCCTTGGTGCTCTCGGCGTGGCGTGGTCAATGTGGTCAAGGAACGACTTCCATCGGAAGAGTACTGCTCGTGGACAGGCTGGCAGCTGGGTCCACGGCCGCAGCAAGGAAGTGCCTCCTTATTACACGCAAAATAATGATTCCTCCATCTGACAGTAGGGACCCACCAGACGGGCCACCGTATTTCGTGAAAAAAATGTTTCCCCCCTGACTGCTGGGACCCACCAGCTATATCTTCTCATGCAAGGAAGTGCGTCCATATTACGGGCAAAAAAAATAATTCTCTCCCTGACAACTGGGACCCACCAACAATAACTTCACACGCAAGGAAGTGCCTCCTTATACTCCCTGACAGTCAGGACCCACCTGGTCGAAGCGTACGTAGCATTGTCATTCTGGTCGCGAACGTGTATGTACATACTGGTCGATCAGTCTGGCTGCAGGCTGCAGCGATGAACCATGGCCAAGTAAGGAAGGGCACGTGTCGTAGTAGAGGCGTGAACGTAGCATGTCACGCAGTCCAATCAATATCATGTACACGTACGTACATCTAGGTGCAAGAAAGTAAATACGGTCATGTACGTACATACGGGCAGGGTCTCGAACACCTACTCACGCATACGTACGGCCAGAGCTCGTGTACATGGCTGGGTCGGAATAGAGAAACTGCGTCGTGTTCATCGGGAGGCAATGGAATGCGTCATGTTCATCGGGAGCCAACCGGCTTGGACGGAACAGCCGAAACGAGGCCTGGCGTACCGTAGAACGGAGGAAACAGCCTTGTGTTCGACCGCCTACAGTCGAAACGGGATCCTGTTCACTGGGTGGGGTCTGGTGTACCGCAAAATGGAGGAAACGGACTTGTGTTCGAGTGCCTACGATCGAAACGAGGTCCTGTTGATCGGGAGGGGTGTGGCGTACCGCAAAACAGAGGAAACGGACTTCTCTTCGACTTCTTACGGTCGAAACGGGGGTCCTGTTCATCGGGAGGGGTGTGGTGTACGGCAAAACGGGACTCCACGGGCTACTGTTCATCCACCATCTACTGCCTCGCTCCAGCCTCCACGGGCTATTGTTCATCCACCGTAGACCTCCTCCAGCCTCCACCTATGACTGTTCATCCACGGCGTCTGCCTCCTGCCTCAAGCAGCTACTGTTCATCCACGAGCTCCTGTTCATCCAGCCTCCACCGCTCCTACACCGGCTATTGTTCAACCAGCCCTCTCCACGGGGTCCTGTTCAACCACCCCTCCATGGGCTACTGTTCATCCAGCCCTCCACCGGCTATTGTTCAACCAGCCCTCCACGGGGTCGTGTTCATCCAGCCCTCCACGGGGTCCTGCTCATCCACCCCCAACCGGCTCGATCAATCGGGGTCTTGTTCATCCAGTAGCAACGACCTCTACTACCATGGGGTCCTGTTCATCCAGCCCCCACCGGGAACTGTTCATCCAACCCCCAATAATGCTCACTGTTCATCAAGAGGCAGGAGGTTCGACCGGCTTTAGTTAGCAGTAGTAGCGAAGGAATCGCTCGATCGGGTTCAGTTAACAGCCAGATCGATCGATCGCTCGAGTTCGATAACGCGTAGCTCAAGTGCAATCGCCGGGTTCGTGATGGCGAACGCCTCGCTCGGGTTCAGTTAGAGCCCAATGCCTCGCACCCACACGCGTACGTGTATGAGAGAAACGCACATCGCTCGGCCCTGACCACCCACCGTAACCGGGAACTCCCCGATATTTTCCTCGCCCTTGCTTCTACCACAGTTTTTTCCGTCATGGACAGCCCAGAGAATGTCATGCAGCTGCGTCTCCGGCCCGCCCAGCACGAAAAGCCCATAATCTGTCATGATTTTTTGTCATAGAAGTAGGAGCCCACCACATCTATGATGATACCGGGTTTTGTCACAATTATCGTCATAGAAGTGTGATAAGCATGATAGAAAAAAAAATTGTTTGGCCCAAAATGTCACGGATGTGTCTTTTTTTTTGTAGTGCCACTCGGATGAAAGCAGCTCAACGGACAGGGCGTTAATTTGAGCGTTACCAAGCCTTCAATCCTAGCATTACTAATAGTGTTAGACCGTCTGGTACTCGCTATAGTGGGTGGGTATTAACTCTTTCTCTCTTAAAATCACATGTAACAGAGCATGTAGAGAGGTAGCAAACTCTATATAAGCACATCTTCGGCACCTTGTTACAGGTTTGGAACCTCTGTAATCGCAAACACATGCGCAAGAACAATCTCGGAGAACGGGAGTAGGTTTTTACCTCCATTGCGAGGGGCCTGAGCCTGTATACCTCTTCTGTCACCCTCCTGCGCTTTGCTATGTCAAACTTCGTTTCCTCCCCTCTATTACTGTCGAATTTCACCCCATGACAAAAAAGAATCACTTGATTTGGTTTTGAGGATCTCAAGTTATGGACAAAATAAATTTGAATTGAATATGTTCACAATTCTGCCATGGCAGAGATACCAATGATCATAGTTCAGAACCCCACATAATCCATTTCATTTTGTAGGTACCATTCCTAGTCCAACATTTTCTGTGCAATGGAAAACATCACCGAATATGCACATGTCTCCTGACATTGAACCTATGTCACCTAAAATCTGACCAAACCATCACTGAAGATGCTCGCCGGGGGGGGGAGGGGGGGTGCCCAGGGCTGCCATCAGTCAGTGACAGTCACTTGCACCGAAAATGGTCTTCGGTGACAGCTCTAACTCCGTCACAAGAAATAGTGATTTTTTGTAGTGATATGAGAATTGGTTTAGAGCATAAATATAAATTGTTCATCTGGCTTCTTGTCCTTGACATGCTTAACACCAGAGATCTCCTCCTCAAGAAAAAATCCCATGTCCATCATCATCATGTGTCCTATGTATGGGCAATGCCACGGAAACTTATGCCCATTTATTCTTTAAGTGTGACTTCAGTCAAAATTTCTGGTGGATGCTAAATCGGGAATGGAACTTGGACCAGCCTATCATGGAGATACTATTGGACACTAAACCAGTGAGACAGGCAATCTTTCTATGAAATGATGATCCTTGGATGTTGGAGCACTTGGACTCACAGAAATGGGATCATATTTGGTTGTGATGATGTGAACATTCATAAATGCTTTAAGGTGTTTAAGAAGTACTTTTTACGAGTTTACTCTGTGTATAGTAATGGGTGGGTTTACATATGAATGAGTACATAACAATCCAAATGATAAGCCTAGTCTCAAAGAGGGCATGCAACTTTATGAGTATATTCCAGATGAACCCACCCATTGTACATATTATGCAATTTTTTTGAAAAATGACACGGTAGGGGCTTTCCCTGTAGTTTTTCGTCACAAAGAATCTATGCATAACAATTTTATTTAATTCTTCGATTGTACAAATGGAATTTATATTTCAAAAGAAATATGGCATTGTCATATAAGTGTTGTTTTAGTACAATGAAATGTTTTTTAACCAATTTCTTCCATTTCACTTAAATGGCTGAGTGCATGCAAGTAAATAATTGACTAAAGGACACATGGCCATGTCACTAGAGAAAGGATTTTATTATGCTGTGCGCACAGTTCAGTTTCCTGATCCTACTACCAGTACATTGTGGGGTGAAGACAAATAATTTTAACAGTACAAGCGGCTTCTTCTATAAACTAGTCTAGTGGTACTTACATTGATGAGCTCACAATTTCTAACACCGAGCTTAAGTTGGCAAGGTAAAAAAATAGGTCCACTCAAGAAAAAGGTGGACCACGTAGAATCTCTACAATGAAAACCAAAAACATATGATCAAATAACCACACAAAGTTCCCGCAATTAAAGAAGAATAGCCACACAAAGTATACACTGTAACAACATTTATACTCCAGGTAAAAAGGAGGGCGACACCACGGTAAAAACAGTTTTCGGACCTCTGATCCAAGTTGCTTGAAATGTATGTAATTCATGTATACCCGTATACAAACCTGTATACCGCCGAAAGAAGAAGAAGAAGAAGAAGAAAACAGACATCAGGGACTCTTACATCGATGTACAATTCTTGGCCTTAACACGACGATGAACACCTATGTTACGCAGGGACTTGCTTGCTCTACCGGCCACCCCCTCTGCCTCCCTGGCCGGTTTAGGGGACAGAAGAGAGGCTCTTATTACACAGAACGAATCAATAAATAATGGAATGGCACGAGAGGAATTACAAGGTGAAAAGGAACAGTCGTCGTCGGTGATGGTGTGATGTGATGGCGATGATCGAGGAGGTGACGCATGGAACGGTGACTCGGTGATGGTGATGGTGATGCTTCGAGGTTATTGTCTGTCTGGAACTGGAAGTATGCTGATGATCCATGGGGCTGAGCGCCTACTGAACCATGGCGAGGAAGGAGCTCGCGGGGGTCGATGTCGGCGCTGCTGTCGCCGCGGTAGTTGACGGTGGAGGCGCATTGTTGGTGCCGACCGGGTTTGGCCTCTGGAACTGTATCCTGTACTGCATTTTGCCGTCGTCCTCGCCGTCCTCGCCGTCGTCAGTGTAGTCATCGCCCATGTCGTCGCTGTCGGTCTCGTCCGTCGTGAACTCCCGGTGCGGCTGCTCGTTCAGCTCCCTCACAGCGTCTTCTGGCTTTACGGCAAGCGCATATCCGGTTAGTTTCCACCCCGAAAAACATCCATCGAGATCGACTGATCGAGCTCAAGCACGATAGGCTGCAAGGTAAAAATGGTGTGCGCGATTACCTTTTTTACGCCCAGGTCGAACGTGGCCGTCGTCGGCGTTGTCTGCCCGTTGCTTGTCGGTACCTGCGCGGCTCCGACTCCTCCGTTGTTCCTCTTGTCGTTGTCGTTGATCTTCTTCCCCTCGATCTCGATCTCGTGCCGGTTCAAGTTCTGATGCTCCGCGACGGCAGGGACAGGCACGACGGCGTTGTTGTTGTTGGCCGCGGCGCCGCTGCTGCCGCCGCCGTTGTGCTTCTTGCGGTAGATGGCCTCAAGCTGGTGGAAGTACGGGCATGTCTTGGAGTCCTCCGGCCGCCTCTTGTTGCTCTCCTTCACCTTCTTGAAGTACTTGTTGATGTTCTCCCACTTCTCCTTGCACCGTTTGGAGTTGCGGCTGTAACCCAGCCGCCGCATCCCGGCGGAGATCTCCTCCCACAGCGGGCCCTTTGGTCCGTTCTCCTGGTAGCGATTGTCCATGTCCATGCGGAGCTGGATAAGCGCGTGCACCTCCGTCTTGGGCCACCGTGACGACGACGGCCCCCCTCCGCTCTCCCCTCCTCCCAGACCAGCGGCCTCGACGACGTGCTGCTCCGTGGCGACGGGAACCAGCGCGAGTGATAAGCCGGCAGAAGTCGGGGCCGGTGCGCTGCGGGGCGTCCCGGCCTCTTCGCGCGTCGTTTCCTTGTGCTGCGGTGGTTGCGGCGGCGGTTGCTGTTGGAGGGGCGCAGCTGGGATGGGCTGAGGCTGCGGCTGCGGCTGCGGCTGCTGTGTGGCCTGTGACGGCGGTGGGGGTGGGAGGTGCTGCCGAGGTTTCTTTGGCGGCGGCGGGGTCTGGACCTGCATCGGCGTTGGCATGGGGATGACGACGGGTGGGACATGCACGGTCTGCCCACCGATGCGCTGGAGGAAGGCGATGATGGAGGCGTCGCGGGAGGCCGCCGCTGCGCGCTCTTGGGCGAGCTGCTCCTGCTCGCGGTTAAGCCGGGCCACCTCCTGCCGGCGCCAGGCCTCCTCCCGCGCCGTGCGCTCGGCCTCCCTCTTCTCCATGGTCTCCAGGAACCGCTGCTGCATCTCCTCCTGCCTCTGTACGACCTGCTTCATCAGGCCCTCGAAGAAAGCCATCATCTTCTTGCTGCTGCCGCCGCCGCCGCCGCCGCGCTTGCGCTTGCCGAGGCCATCCGGGCTGCCGCCGGTCTCCGCCGTCATGTCGTCGTCCTCGGAGTCCTCGTCGTCGTCCGACTCAGAGTCGGACATGGACGGGAAGCTCAGGCCTTGCAGGCTGACGGGCGGCGGCTGGGGAGGCTCCACGGTCGGCGCAGGAGCCGCGGAAGATATAGGGGCCGGCTGCATCGGCCCCGGCGGCGGCGGCATTGCGCTCATCGGCTGCGGCGCCGAGAAGGCGTGCATCTGCGGCGGGGGGGCGGCACTGACGGCCAGCGGCAACTGCTCCTGGTGCTGCTGCTGGTGCTGCGCGGCGGCGGTGGCGGCGTGCAGCGCCTCGAGCTCCTGAAAGAAGCGGTAGCTCTTGCCGTCCTGCCGGCCGGCCCGGCCCTCCTTGGTGCGCTTGTAGTACTTGTGCACGTTCTCGAACTTCTCCTTGCACTTCTTGGCGCTCCTCTTGTAGCCCAGCTCCGCAAGCTTCCTGAGATCACAAAAACGGAAGGTTAATTACTCGCGTTGCGTGGTACTACAACCAACCAATCAATCAATCAAAGGACTGGAAGCAAGAGAAACAGAGCGGATTAAATGAGCAGCGGTGCGTTTACAGGAAGAAGAAGAAGCTTCGCGTGTGTGTTTTCTCTTTTTCTTCCTCTCCGGGCCGACGAAAGAGACAAGGAAGGACGAGAGAGAGGGCGAGGAAGGAAGCATATAGGCAGAACGGGAATTAGTTAACCGCAGGCCATCTCGTCTTTTGAGGGATGAGAGAGGAGAATTGAAGCCGATGGCAGTAGAAAAATGAGGGGAAATAAACAAAGATGCATAAGTGAGGCCGCATTGGGATGGGAGAGAAAGGCTGCCTTCCTTCTTTTCCCAAAAACTGAAAGCGAAAAACAGTGGCAGACTGCGCCTGCAGCCTGCCTGCCTGCCTGCCTGCGCCTGCACTCACACCGTGGTACGAACGATCCCCAGGAGCCCAGATTCTTACCGCCACCCTACGCCTACCACTCCTACTCCTCCACAGCCTCGCTGAAACCGAGGCGCATTTGATTAGATCGGCCAGGAAAGGCAAGGAAAACCGGAAATCCGAGGGGAATCGCTGGCAGTAACAACAAGGGCGCATAATTTGCCATCATTTCATGTGGAACCATCCCATTCCAACCAGCGCTAAATTCCACGAAACCGTTAGTCGCTTGCGCAGGGGGAAATCATGCCCAAGACAAGATGCCGCTGCGGTGAATTGCAAAATGTGTGTGGAAATTGGAAATTACAGTACGATTTTACTTCTTTCTCACCTGGAGACCTCCTCCCAGAGGGGGCCCTTGAGGGTGGCGTCGCGGAAGGTGGTGTCCATCTCCGACCGGATCCTGATGAGGGCCAGCGTCTCCTCCCGCGGCCACCGGTTGCCGCCCGACCCCAGCCCGCCGCCGCTGTGCCCGCCGGAGTCGCCCAGCATGTCGTCGTCGGGGAAGCTGCTTCCGCCGGCGCCCGACGCGCCGGCCAATTCTTCGTAGCTCGGCTGCGAGTTCTGCTGCTGCTGCTGCTGCTGCGTCGGTGGCGGCGGCCGGACGCTCAGCGGCACCGGGCCCGGAGCCTGCTGCGCGGAGAACGGCCCCATGTCCGCCGGCGCCGGCGCCCCGTACTGAGACGCGCCACCCTGGTGCTGCTGCTGCTGCTGCATGGATGATGCGACCACGGCACCACCGCCTTGAACGCGCGCTCTCAAATTGTCCGGCTGGGTACCAAGCCAGCAAAGGAAGGCGAAATCTGTATGTGCAGCAGGTGGTTGGCTGTAGAACTGTGTGGAGCAATTGAGAGGGGGGAGGACTAGTGAATTGTAGGGAATTAATTGTGGCTTCTGGGCTGGCTAGCTCATCTCCTTCCTCTCTCTCGCACACACACCGAGTGAGTGTGGTGTGGGCGGAGAGGGAGAGGGAGTAGAATTGGAGGGAGAGGATGAAATAGGAAAAGGAGCCCTGGTGGTACAAGTAGGGGAGGGGTGGGAAGGGAAGGGGAGGTCCGGAGGAGGAGGAGGACGCTGGCTGGGGCGGGGAGGGAGGGGATGGGAGCGAGCGAGAGGATGGTGAAAAAGAGTGGGGGGAGCGTGGACAACTGGAAAGGGCCCAAAGAGTGTAAGAAAGAGGGAGGAGAGAGGAAGCTGGCTAGGCAAAGGAGAAGAAAAAAGAGAGGGAAAGTAAGGGGGTGCCCCTACAAAAGGGAGGGCTGCTGGTGCCTCTACTGATTGATCTCTCTCTACCAGTCTACCCTACGACTCTTCCCTCCCTCCCTCCACCGATCTCCCACCAAGAACCCAGGCGCAACCAAACGAAATACGTACTCAGCAGCGAAGGTATACGAATACGAGCACCGATACCGTGTACTACTGTCTAGAGTTTGTGTGCGCCGACGACGCCGTTTGTTACGGGGGCGGTGGCGTTTTATAGCGGCTGGTCCAGGGCCTGGGCCTGGTGAGGCGATGGATAGATATGGGGGGATTAATGAGCCGGGCATGGGGACAAAAGAGGGAGGGTGCGGACTGCGCAGGCGGTGAAACGGAAACGCCTGCAAGGGGTGACGCCTCACAGGACACGTGTGCGGCGCCCGGGCCGACGTGGCGCGGCCCCGCGAGGACAACTGCGCCGCGCTGACATCGCCCTCGTCCTCGTCGGAGCGCGGCGCGTAGCCACACACGACACACACACACACCCTCCCCTCTCTCACGCCGCGCGCATGCATGCACCCATGCATGGGCGGCCGGCAGCCCCCGCGCCGCCGTGCCACATACGCGATATGCCTCGCGAAATACGGTGGAGATAGATAGATAGAGCCTTTTTCATTTTGTATTTGTAGAAACGGTGGGGATAGGGTGACTGGATAGGTATATCTCCTAGCCCGCTTTCTATCTTGGAGCTAGACCGAAATACTTTGCGCTAGTAGTAGAAAAGATTTGCCTTCGCGTGCATGCCGGCCGCGTGCCCGCGTGCATGGGCATCCTCTCACCGCGTACGTGTTGCCGCGCTGCATGCATGGCGTGCCGTGTCGTGCTCGGGTCGAGCCTCTTCCGACCCGCCGGATGGGCAGGCCGGCTCCCCTTGTATCTACCCGCCGCGGGTGGTACCGTGCCCGGACGCGCGCCTCGTCACTGTGTCGGCAGGTTCAATGCGCGCCCGCGCGCGTGGTGAAAAACGTAGTACCGCATGCGGCGCAGGTTGGCGCCGCTGCTCCACCATTAATAACCAACTCGTCGTCTAGTTCCAGATAGACAGATAGATATCGCGCATTAGTTCTCAGGATTTCAGCATTAGTCCGGCAAGATATGCGCGTTTGGTCACTAATCCGGTATGATATGAGTATCCTTTTTCCCGATCTATACTCGGCTGGCTAGATCTACGTATGCATGTGCATGACAAGCATGCCCGCGTGGTTGGTCTGGTTAGGCAATTAATCACCGCACCCGCGTCGTGAATGAACCGATCGATCTAATCCTCGTGCTGCCGCTGTAGCTATAATTTCGACGACGGAGAATTAATACTAATGGCTTATACATAAAAATAAACAGAGTACAAAAATAAGAGAGTATGAGCCCTGGACGCTAACGGCTCAAAACGGGATAGTACATCGGTGCTGGGCCCCGGCCGAAACGGACGGTTCTGAATTTCTGATGAGGTGTGGACGCCGCCGCTGTACAACAGCATGGTTGGTGGTGGGCCGGGCACCCTGTAGGCCCACAGTAGCAGTAAAAACTGTCTTTTTACTTCCACGTCTGTTGCTCAAAAAAGTCTATACTGTTTCTCAATATGCATTCAGACAAACTATAAATGTACAAATTAAAGGCACTCCGTTTATACCCGTACTACACCCATACATAATTAAACGTGTACAGTGTTGTACAACTGCACACGTGTCCGGTATACTAATATCACGGTAAAACACCACTTGCTGAGGCCCACCGCAGCCTGTGTTTTTAGATTCCATTGGAAGCGTCCCGTCACAGGGCTCACATGTCAACCAGTAATCATGTTTGCAACTCTGGCACGTATCAAATTAGTTGCATTTTTTGTATCAACATGTCAAATAGGACGATCTGTGTGTGTGTATATATACTACAAGGATAAGCCAGGCGATCAATCAATAATTACAAGGAGTGTGGACGAAGCAACAAAGAATATGCAGTACATGGCTTGGTTGAAAATTTCACACCCAACCACCCGGCCGCCACTACTAATTAATTATTTGTGACTACCGCAAGGAAATTATACTATGCCCGTGGCCATGATTAATCGAAGCATCAGGCTAACTGTTTATTTACGGCGATGAAAAACCTATCTTTGGACCACGAACAGATGGATAGAGCCCAGTTACTTCATATTATTAGGCCCAATCAATCAGTATCTTAATTGAGCAGTCGTGTACATGTACCTTTCAACTATCTGTTGATTGTACTCAATTTTCCCTGATTTCTTTCTTTTACTAGAAATAGACGGGGCCAGTTAAGCAGATGGCTTGTGAGCAATAATACAAGATCCATAATACGCACCATTCCCCTGATTTATTTATTTACTTAATACTAAAAATGATGTATTTGCGTATTCAGATATGTATGTGTCCATGTGAGGACGACGGGCCCAGTGAAACAGAATGGCTTGTGAGCTTGGAAGAGGGCAATAATATTTTGTGGCTAACCAACAAAATGTGTTTGGGATTATCTAGAAAGGAAAAAAAAACGTTCGGTGCTGGCTGTGGCTGGACCCTCGCTCTTTGCTGACCGTCCGCCTAACAGTCATGCATGTCGCATTTGTTGCAATTCCACCGTTGCGCCATCTTTCCGCTGAATTATTGCGTGCACGGAAAAAAGAGGCCCGCCAAAATCACCTCTGAAAAAAATGCTGGTACCCGCCAAGTTACCTGACGAGCCGTGCGGCGAAATGTTGGAAGCCAGCGCGCATGCAGGCGGCAGAGTTTGAAATTCTTTTCCAGAAGAAACGAGGAAGAGGGTTGTTTGCGTCGTTAAAAAGGTAGCCATGCATGGCGTGGCTGAGAATTGGAACGGGGACGGTTTTTGTAGAAGAGAAAGAGGCCGCGGTAGGCGACAACAGTGCACCGCAACAGCGGTGCGGGGAGGTCCACCCTACGGGACGGACGCGTAACAGGGAAGCTACAACGGAACGTGGCGGGCGTTTATCGCGGATCCATTCCTACCCCACACCTCCGTCCAAAATTCCTACCGTGCCAGCCTGGTAATACCACCTCGGCACACCACCCGTGCACCATGCTCCCGGCCACGCGCGGAGAAAAAAAGAGCGCACCAAATCTCTACTTGGGGTTTAGAGAACGTTTGTGCAGTTTTTCAAAGGGCAGTACCTGGTCGACGCGCACCCGCCCGATTTCAGCGATTGCAGCCGTTTGATCTGGCTTCCCCTCCACCTCGCCCCGCACGGGATTGACTCTGCCCTGGATCCGCCTCCGCCTCCCCGTGAGCCCTCCCACCTCTGCCTCCGCCTCCGCCTACCTTGCCCTCGCCTGCTTGCAGCTCCGGTGGACACTCATGTCGTCGACGCCTCGTACCGGGCGCAACCCTGCCGTGACGATTCCGGCTCTGCTTTGGCTGGTTGTAGTAAAAACGATTGTTAGTTCCAGCCAAATTAAATATGGTTCTAGCAAAAAACAAACATTGTAGCAAAAATCATGACGGTGACGGCAACATCTTCTCGATTTGTAGCAAAATAGAAAAGGGATTCCGGCAATAATCTTAAGTGGTTCCAGCAAAAAATAAAACACGGCGCCACCGTTCTTCGCCGCCTGAGCGTCACCTTCGCCTACCACAGCAAACTCAAATGTTGGTTCCAACAAAAATCAAATATGGTTCCAGCAAAAAAAAACAAAATTATAGCAAAAATCATGACGGCGATGGCAACATCTTCTCGATTTGTAGCAAAATAGAAAAGGGGTTCCAGCAAAAAGCTTAAGTGTTTCTAGCGAAAAAAAAGATGTAGCAAAAAAATTGCACAAACCTCTCAATTGGAACAAAACGAAAAGAAGGTTGTAGCAAAAAAAATGATGTAGCGAAAAAATTGATGGCGGCAACGGCACCACCAACCTTCAATTGCAGTAAAATCAAAAGAAGGTTCCAACAAAACATGAAGTGGTTCCAGCAAAAAAATGATGCAGCAAGCAAATTCCCCCACACACAGCTGCTGCTGTCCCCTAGCACTGCACCTCGTAGGTGTCGCCAGCCATGTCTGATCACCTACCACCGCACCTCGTCGGTGTCGCCGGCCATCCCCCCCCCCCCTCCTTGATGCGTGTGGTGGTGGGTGCCTCCCAAAGTAGCGCCATTTGCTGGAGAGGGCGTACGAATGGTGGCTGTCAGGTTGGCGCGGGCTCGGTGGCGCTCATCGCCGGCGAGATTTATTTGAGAGCCCGCAAGGAAAGAAAGATGGGTGAGGGGATAAGAGGAGGCTTAGCGGTGGAAAGTGAGTGGCTAGGAAGCTCATCGTGTGATGGGATAAGGAAGGCTGAAGCGGTGTGTGCGTGGACCCGTTGCCAGGTTGGACGTGACCGGCAGATTTTCAGCTGATCGTCCGGCCCGCAACATTTTCCTTTTTCAAAACGCGTTCACATAATGGTTTTAGAGAAGGGTTGTAGTATAATTTTTCATGTCCATAATGAAGGATTGTAGAAGAGATTACTAATGAACAGGGAGGAGCTCACTCATGAACGCTCTCGCATATCGTGAGCCCAGCACCTACGGCCTAGTTATTTTGGCGGCTTACAAAATACCCACAAAATAACCCCCCCCCCCCCCCCCGGGCCCCTAGAAAATGGGTGGAGGAAGTGGGATCTCGGATACAGTTGACTTATTTCTCAATCTAGTGAAAAGTGATGAATCCAGGCAAGTTGTGGCGACCTCGAACAGAACAAGAGGAGGTCGAGGAACTGCGAAAGAAGTGGGCGGCGAGGGAGCGGCCACGGGGAGACGACATCCTAAAAAACATCGATACAGAGGGTGGTTCTATGGTGTGGGCTTCGAAGGAGGAGCGGGCGAGGATGTTTGCAGCGGGAATACCAGCACGCTGACCAGGTTGCATGGGCAGCGATGGAGGCAGAGTTCTTATTCCAGACCCAACGAGGTAGGTGGAAGGACTTGGGAGGTGCAAGCTCCTCCTTCCTAAATCCAAATCTCACCGGAGCCCAGTCATTATCGTCCTCCCCACTTGGTTTGAGCAATTTTTCTGTCTCACACAATTAGTACAAGGCTCAAAAGGGAAAATACATTCACATCCCTCCATCAAAACACTTCAATCCTTTAACAAAAACCTTGAGGAGTCCCCGATTTAAATCAAACCCATTTGAGTTCATCGTTGACTTGTTGCTTTTAGTGTTTGGAGACTCCTAAGCAGTAGAAGTCCATGGAAAGGATTGAAGTCTTTTGGTGGCTCACAAAATAAGCCGCCACTCTCCAAATTCTCTCATAAACCATCTGCCCCATTGGTTGGGACTCATGGACTACTTATCCATTGGTTCCTCGCAGTGCCTCGGTTATCTTCTCTACTATCCTATGTATGAGCTCACGAAGGAAGAAGTAGCAAATGGGTGGAGGAAGTGGGATATCGGATGCGGTGGACAAATTTCTTGGTTTGAGAAAAAGGGATGGATCAGCGAGCCATGGCGACCTCGAACGGAACTATAGGTGGTCGAGGAACTGCGGAAGAAGTGGGCGGCAAGGGAACGGGAGGCAACGTCCAAAAAACACCGAACAAGGGGGCGGTGCAGGCGGTGGTGTGGTCTTTGAAGGAGGAGCGGGCGAGGATGTTTGCGTCTGGAATGCCATCACACTGGACCATGTGCTTGTGTGGAGAGAGGCAGAGGCGGAGTCCTTAGTCCGAATCCAACAGGGCAGATGGAAGGACTTGGGTGTGCAAGGTCCTCCTTCCTATATCCAAATCTCACCGAAGCCCGATCAGTATGTTCTTCCCCACTTGAGTTGATAAATTTTCTCTCTCGCACTCAATTATTCCAAGGCTCAAAAGGTCAAATACATTCACGTCCCCCCATCATAACACTCCAATCCTTTGAGCGAAAAGTTAGAGGAGCCCCCAATCTAAATCAGGCCCTTTGAGTTCATTATTAGCTTGTAACTCTGAGAGGTTGAAGACTCCTAGGTGGTCGAAGTCCTCGTGGAGGAATCAACTTGTGATGTACCCCAAAGTTTGTAAATGTTTGGAAGCCTCCTCGTGGCTAGTTAGAAAGCTCATTTATGCGAGCACGTCATTCAACCCCGAGGAAAAATAAACAATATATAAAAATATATATATAAAAGTTAAGCACCCCCCCCCCCCCCTCCTCTGAAATATCACTGTGGGCACCCGATGATGCCACATTACTCCGTAAGTTTCAGTCTATATGTTATTTAGCCGTAAGTGTTACTTGGCTCTAAGAATATAGGTACCCCGCCCATATCACACATGTACACACCATGACAACTATAAGGAAATTTGTAAGACATGGCAAAAATTACAAAAAAAGAAATTTGGTATTAATTACACAGCAACTTTACTTCTTTTTTTCCTTTTCTTCATCATGGTATATTGTAAGACATGGCATTTTTTTTCTTTTTTTCCCTACACATATTGATGGTCACATGGCAATTTTCAAATGTTTTTGTCCTATTCAATAATTGCAAATTATAAAAACAATTGTTGGATTTTTTTGTACCACCGGCATTATAATTTTATTTTACAGTTATTGTAATTGTCAAAACGGCAACTTTTTCCAGAATTTTTAGTAGTCGATAGTTTCATTTTTTTAAAGTTTGGTAGTTTTATTCACTAGAGCATGGCAACTTTATATTTTGTGATGTAGCTGTACCTAGATGGATTTCACTAGTAATAAAATGCGAGTAATGCTACACTTATGGGAAGATTTTTACGGATTGAATTTACAGGATGATGTATTGATGTGCTGGTTCACAGTGAAAATCATGGTGGGTTCTGCAGTAAAATCATGGGAGGTTAGTGTGGAAGAGGCCATTTACTAAAGAAAAGGCGAAAAGCCCGATTTCAAATTAATGAAGCCATCAACCGGCTAGGATACAACAGTGCTGGTACAAAGGCGAAAGCTTGAAGAAAAACTGAAAGGTAAAAGGCGGCGTGCACGTACATTACAGAGCTAAGCAGAGCAATGGCGAGCAGGGCACCACCACAGCGAAAACAGGATCAAGCTGCCTGAGAACTCTACGCAAGCTAGAACAGCGGAGCAACGACAATCAGTAGACTACACAAGTGGAGGCCGAGAGGACCCGGACTGCGTGGAGAAAAGCATGGCTCCAGATCTGGCCGCCCCGAGCCTTGCCGGAGGGGAGATCCAATCGCCCCTACGTTTGAACCGTGCCACAACACGCAGACGTCGCCCATCGCCCGCTGCCCGAGCCGAACAAGATGAAGAGCCAAGGATTGCGGGGGCCACCTCGTCACCACCATAGCCGCCATCCCGGAGAGCGAGCAACGCCGACGCCACCAAGCACCTTGTCATGAGACCACAACCTCGCCTCCCTTGAACGACGCCTCAAGGAGGACCGAGACGCCACAGCGCCCCGCCGTTCGGCCAAGCAAGGCCAAGGCTTTCGCCCGGATCGTGGGAGAGGAGGAAGGAGGTGACGAAGAAGCCCGACACGCCCTCGGGAGGAGATCGACACCGGAGCGCCGCCGTCGTCGGGGTCGACGGAGGTCGACCGAGGTTTCCGTTCTAGGATGGCCACCACCCCCCTCATGTGCCGATCTGAGGCCCGGAGGAGCAGCGCCAGATCGGTCGAGGAGGACCACAGCGAGGAGAGGAGACCGGAAGCAGCCAGCCGAGGCCGGCGACGATCTCGCGGCGACGACGAGCCTCCACCGCCGCCCACACGGCGGCGGACGGGCCAAGATCTTGGCGGCGCCATCCGCCGGACGAGATCGACACCGCCCTCGCCAATCAGGGCCGCCACCCTAAGATCCAACGCCCCCTGCAGCGCAGAGCAGCAGAGCCTCGCAGCCACCTTCACCGGCAGCCGCGCCGGCGAGCGCCTCGGGTGGCGGGGGGCGGGGAAGGGGGAGGGAGGGGCGACGCGAGAGCCGCGGGGGTTTCAACGGTTCTGATTTGTCGGTCTATGGTACCGAAGAGGCCATTTACAGAATGCCGACTTAAATTTCTGCCACGGGAGAGCACAGAACTAGTAGGTATTAATCGACTAGGATCGGAGGATTTGGAGCGTAGGACATTCTGGCTGCCAGCCAGCCCGTCACTAATGCAGGGGCACTACAACCGCTGGAATCAATAGTTCAATACTAGCCTTGTGTCTACCGTAGTTGTAGTTCTATACCGTAATCATACTCCGTTGATCATTGCCAAAGCAAGGTTACAAAAGGACGGGAGCATTTGCGTGTGTGTGTTTGGTGCGGAATCTAATCTCGCGTGCATCCAGGTGGCGCACGATGGACCTCTGGCATCTCCGCGGTTGTACAGCCTGATCCATCTTAACTCGAGGTGATAATGATTGATGATGCCCTTGGGAGCACTATAAAAGTGGACCTCAGACTCCAAGCAGACAAATGATGGGCGCACATAAAGCGGCCAGAACGAAATAACTTCTTTTAACTGCCGGTAACAGGCATGTCGAGGTTGACATTGTTTACAAGGTTAATGCCTGAAGCCTGCCTGACGTGCTGGTTTCCATGTAAGTAACGCCTGCCTGTCGCGGCGGTTGTGGTTAGATGCTGTCAACATGGGAATGCGATGAGGCAAGCTATAATTTACACGTATCATCCTGCCTGTTGTGCTCTGGGTGTGCAAGGGCATGCCGTTCGCGTTGTCCGCGCATTTGCTAGACGCAGAAGCCACATCGTTACTTGTCGAGCGCGATGATCTCATATGAGGCATGAAGCCTGAAGAAAAACACTTGCTCGGTTCGTCATGTGAATTCAACATACACCAGCAGGGTGGTGAAGATGTCTCGTCAATTTTCAGGCATTTGGAGACCCTTGCAAGGAAAGGTACGTTGAATCGTTGAAGAAACGAAATCTGCTGATAAACTAAACAGCTAGTACTACTGTCGACCCATTGATATGAGGTGCTCCTGATCTGGTATAAACAATAGTGTATGTAGCTAACCCATCGGTTCATGTTTAACGTGCAAATCCATCCCCCTTGGTACCCACAAGTAAGAAGAGAACAGTTACTGCAGTGCAGTGGGATTAAATGTGAAAACTTGACAAACGTTTTACACGTGACGACGGATCAAAACGGCCGGTCAGAAGCAGCATCTGAAATTTGATCCCCAAAATTTCGATTTTTTTTCTGAAACTAGCAGCAGCCTGCAGGTTGTTGCCCTGTTGCTGTACTAAAAATAAGTGAACATCTGATCATATAAACTTTTCTGTCGGCCTTCGTTTTTTCCTCTTCAGAAGAAAAAAAGAACACTTAATCTGTTCTAATACACGCCGTATTATACTACTACTAGTCGTAGTAGTAAACAGTTAGAACGTGCCTATCTTGATGGTCGCTGAAGAAATGACGCGGAAAGCAGACACAGGCTGGATGCCGCAGCGGTCCGGGAAAGCATAATTTATTTATTTGTTTTCAACCTTGGGGAGGCATAATTACAAGCTGTAACAACAGCGCAGCAATCATGCACAGTTGGTTATCTGAAACAAAACAATTGCTTCTGATTGGTTTAGCTGTTGGATAGTTAATCATTGACAAGATACTGGATGAGATAGGCTACGCCCGGAACCATGCCTAGCTAGCATGACGCTGGCTACTCTTATCTCCAGATAAATATCATGATGATCCGGTAATGCACGCATAAATATTACTTTAAACATCGTGTTTGCTAATAGCAGCAAAGTCAAGCATCTGTTCTTTTTCATGTATAGGTATGGCCCGCTTTCAGTTCAGTTGCTAGCCTTGACAGTTGACGCTTCCCCCGTTATTGCACGGCTCTTTTCTGACATCGGGGATTCAGAAATGTTACTGTCAGGCACGTCTAATTCTCTGCAGTCGTTCTTAAGGTTGGGTCAGGGTCAGGTTCAGGGATTCAAAATGTTAATGTCGCGTCTAATTCTCTGCGATCCTTGGAATTGTGAGCTGCTAGTCAACGACGGAGACTCACCGCACTGTACCTCTCTCTCTCTCTCTCTCTCGTTTGCCCTGTGTAACGCGGCCACAAGCCATCAAATTGTTCAGGTTAAATAAGCGGCTTGGCGAGACGATCGATCGACTGGGTACGATGTGGCGCCAGAAAAGCACTACGAGACAAGCGCGTGTGCCATCAATAGATGATTGATTAGTTCGTCCACAGAATCGACAGCTCTCTAACCTATTCAATGAACGGTATTCGTCAAGGTGTTAATCGGCGATCCACTGTCTGACAACTACTCTACTCTGACGGAATTATTTCCGTGCTCTAGCGTATACGTTTTCTTTTCTCATAGGAGTATATGGTTTTATTAACCATGTAATAAGAGACTCGCAGAAAAGAAAGAAAATTCATATGTGGCTGCCGGGGGGGACCGTGTGAAGGATGGGCTCGCTCCAACAAGCGTGAGGGTGGCCCATCGCTCCAGTCTGTATGTATTCTCTAGTGGCGCGACGTCGTCCCTCGCTCGCTCCACCTTGGATACGTCGCGCCATCTTCGATCGATCCATCCGTCCATCCACCAGGACCACACTGCCGCTGTAGCAGCTTGGTCTTTTTCTTTCTTTTCTTCCTCACTCACTTCCCCTTCTTCTTTCTTTGTTTATTCGCAGCACAAGACGGATCGCATCTGTGATAGATTGAGATATTGGTAAGAATTGTTGTATTGACGTACCGCCGAGGCTGTTTATATAGATTACAAAGCTCGAGCTCCAAGACTAGACTAATAGAGATAGATTACAATCTGAATAGACTTTATACTCTAAGATCCCCGCAGCCTCAACGTCGGTGAAACAATGTTGAGACCGGAGCATATGTCGGTGAACGATGCAATGGAGTCCTTTGGTAAAAATGTCGACAAATTGGGCACTTGTAGGAACATGAAGAACGCGAACCTCGCCAAGAGCCACCTTTTCACGAACAAAGCGAATGTCAATCTCAATGTGCTTTGTGCGACGATGTTGAATGGATTGAAGCCATGTATACTGCAGATATGTTATCACAAGAACAATGGTAGCACGCGGAGCGACGATGAAGTTCAACGAGAAGTCGTCAGAACCACACCGCCTCGCCACAGCGTGAGCAACCGCCTATACTCAAATTTCAAGAAGACACGAAAGCTGTTACATCACCTTTTAGAACACCAAGAAACAAGATTATCACCCAAATAAACGCAAAATCCGGATGTAGATCGTCGAGTATCTGGACAACCTGCCCATCGCATCGAAATAAACTATCAAGCTTGTAGGTGAAGAAGAATTAATAAGGAGACCGTGATCAAGAGTGCCTTTTAAATAGCGGAGAATGCGTCGACATGAGCGGATGAGGAGCACGAGGATCATGCATAAAGAGACGAGCTTGTTGAATCGAATATGAGATTTCGGACGAGTAAGAGTGGCAT
This sequence comes from Aegilops longissima, assembly GCA_021605205.1. Lineage (NCBI taxonomy): Eukaryota > Viridiplantae > Streptophyta > Magnoliopsida > Poales > Poaceae > Aegilops > Aegilops longissima. The sequence goes on from CM038677.1 coordinate 637,576,939, forward strand.
ATTGAAGAGCGCCAAATGATGCTACGATATAAAGTAGGATCGAAAGAGGATCACCATCACCGACGCTTTAGCACCAACGTCGGCCGAGTACTGAAAGGGTTGACAATCGACATACCGAGCGAGAAAGCAAGTCCAAAATGTATGACCGTTGAGAAAGAAAGAGGAAGATTTTGTAGAAACATGAATACCTAGAAAATGATGAAGAGGACCAAGATCAGTCATGGAAAACTCCGATTGAGAGAAGAGATGGTATGTTGAAGAAAAGAACCGAACTAGCCGTGAGAATGATATCATCAACATAAAGCAAGAGGTAGGCGGTGTGAGTAGAAGACCGATAAACAAAGAGAGAAGAATCGGATTTGGAGGAATAAAGCCTATGGTTTGAATAAAAGTAGCAAAGCATTGAAACCATGCACGAGGAGCTTGTTTAAGGCCATAAAGAGATTTGTTGAGGAGACAAACAAAATTTGGAGATGAGGATTCCCAAAACCGGAGGGTTCTTGACAATAAACAGTTTCATTGAGAGTGCCATGAAGAAAAGCATTTTAACATCAAGTTGATGAATAGGCCAAGAAGAGGAAACAAGAAGACTAAGAACAACACGAATAGTGCTTGGTTTAACAACAGGAGAAAAGGTCTCATCAAAGTCAATACCAGTCAGCAGGAGAAACCACGACACACCCAACGAGCTTTGTAACGGCGAGAGTGCCATCGGAATGAAATTTATGACGAAAAACCCATTTGCCGAAACAATGTTAACACCGGGAGGTTTGGGAACAAGAGTCCATGTATTATTTCGTCAAGAGCTTCAAATTCATCGCGCATAGCAGAAAGCCAGAGAGGGTCAAGAATATCGCTTATAACTGGTTGGAATAGGAGAGATGGTTGGGGTGGCGGTAAGATTGAGACGTTTGGTGGGGAGAATAAATCCTCGTTTTTCATGGGTGCACATGACATGATCATTGGTGAGCGGTGATATAAGAACGATATTGGGTGGCAGTGGGTTTTCGGTTGAAGAGGACGGTGAGGAAGAAGAATCAGAGGTGGTGGGTGTCGAGGGGGTTGCCGTGTGCGACGCTCGGATATTTAAGCTACAGTAATCCCCGCTAATGATGCCACGTCACCTCGGTTACTGTGGATAAACTCGCGCTAGTTCGAAACCTGTTCGAATTCAAATTCAAAATCAAGCAAACAATAAAAGTTTTCAAATATTAAAACTAAAATGTTCGGAGTGGGCCAAATAATGCATAGGTAATTATGGTGGAGAAGCCACACCTTTATAAAATGTTTAGGTAATATATGATGAATAAAACAACAAAGAAAAGCAATTATTTAAATACCTTTTATAACAAATAAAAGGTCAAACTAATTTGTTTGAGGACTAGACTTCTTGTGACTATGGACTAAGTTGAAATACTAATTTGTATACTACGTGTATATTTTACTAAAACTAAATAATAGGAATCAATATTAAAACCGAAAAGAAATAAGAGAAAAGAAAAGATAAAAGAAGAAGAAGTATGATAAAAGAGAAACCCCCACTTTGGGCAGACGGCCCGCTTGCTTGCCAGTGGGCCCAAACCGGCCCAGCCGCCTCACTCGACCAAAACCCCGGTCAAACCCTAACCGACCGAACCCCCATTCCCCTCATTCCTCTCGACCCCCTCATGGCCGCCCACCCACTAGTCCTCACGCGACCACTGCGTGCCTCATGCCCGAGGTCCTCCTTGCCTCCGCCACCACTGCTTGCGACGGGGCCCTTCCCACGGCGCCTCCCCGTCCTACTCGCGCCCCACAACCCTCTCTCGCCTCGTCTCTTCCTTGACCGGATCTGGTTGGGGCACGACCTCCGTCGCCGCCACCGCCCGGCGCCTCCTACCTCTCGTCGGCGACCTCGCCAACCTCCTTCTGCCGCACCTCGCGGCCGCTTCTTGCCGGAGACCAGCCGCCATCTCGGCTCGCCATCGCCGCCGCTCGAACGCCCTGCCCTACCGCTTCATCATCGGCGCCCGAGCCTCGCCGGCCACCTCTCCGACCCGCCACAGCCTCCCGGCTCGTCTCCTTCGTCCCCACCGAAGAACCCGAGCCAAGTCGCACCGTATGCTCGGGATCGAGCCGGTTGCTCTGCCATGGCCATGACATCTCGCCGTCGATCTACACCACCGCACCACCCCGCCTGTCACAAGCATCGCCCCGACCTCCTCTCGGTGAGCTGCGCCGATTCCCCGCTCGCTCAATCCACCATTGCCGATGCCGTAGCCTCGGCCGCTAGCACGACTCCCCCTGCGCTCTTTTGGCCTCGCCATGACCGTCTGCACCGACCAAGGTCCCTGCGTGCTTTCGCCAGCGTGGCGGTGCCTCCGCCGAGCCCACCGCCCCGCCGCCGCTGCTCATCGCCACCGGGCGTTGGACGCTATGGCGGAGCTCGCTCGGCGCCCTGGCCGCCTTTTGCCCCTTGGCGCGCCCGGGCGCGCCCTCGCGCACGTGTATGGCCCTCGTACATCGCCTGTAGGGCCCGCCTGAAACGATTGGAAAAAATAATAATAATAAAATGAATAAAAGTATTAAATAAATAAATAATAATTAAAATAATTAAAATATTAATTAAGTAATTAATTAATGTTAATTAATCTGATTAGATTAACCTAATCACTAATTAAACTAATTAATGCTTTTAGTTAAACTTAGTCAATGACAACGGGGCCCACACGTCGTCAACTCCTCATTGATCTGCCGACGTCATGTCGACATCATGATGATGTCATGATGATGTCAACATGCACTATTCTCGATAATGTTAGAATTAAATAATTAATTAAATTCGTAAACTAATAAAATCTTTAAAAATCATATCTTTTAATCCGTAACTTCGGTTAAAATAATTTCAACATGAAAGTTGCTCGTAACGACGAGACGAATCCGGATCGCGGTCCGCTCGTCCGCCACACACCCCTAACCTATCGAACCTGCAACTTTTCCTCCGGCTCCTCGCCTAAAACCCAAAACACCGGGATACTTTCCTGATGTTTCCTTCACCAAGATCACCTCCTACAAAGATTAGGTCACCTCTAGCACCGCGTATTGCCATGTTACGCTTTGTGATACTTTGATTGCTCTGTTATTTATTGTGTTCCCCCCGCTACCCCTTTCCGATAGACTCGAGACCGGTCTTTGATGCCCGTTGGTCGACTACGCCACCGACGACCCTCCTTGTCTCGAGCAACCAGCAAGCCCCCCCCTTGATCACCAGATATCGCCTACTCTTCTCTATCCGCTTGCATTAGAGTAGTGTAGCATGTTACTGTTTTCAGATACTCCTATACTTCTTGCATAGCTTTGTCCTTGTTATACATTGTTACCTTACCGCAATCCTATATGCTTAGTATAGGTTGCTAGTACTTTCATCTGTGGCCCTACATCCTTGTCCGTCTCGCGTGCTATATTATCGGGCCGTGATCACTCGGAGGTGATCACGGTATATACTATATACTTTACACTATTACAATACCGGTGGTACTGTTCGGAGATGGGGGTGAAAGGACGGTGGCTCCATCCCGGAGAGGTGGGCCTGGGTTCCCACGGCCCCATTGTTACTTTGTGGCGGAGCGAGCAGCAGGTTGAGACCGCCTAGGAGAGAGGTGGGCTGGCCTGTTCGGGCGTTCGCGTTACTTAACACGCTTAACGAGGTCTTGGTATTTGATCTGAGTTGGCTACGAGCTTATACGCACTAACCATCTACGCGGGAGTAGTTATGGGTATCCCGTCGTGGTATCACCAAAGCACTTCAGACGTCACGACGGAGCGGCGCGCCGGATTGGACCGAACGCTGTTAGGCTAGGTGCGCTTCGGCCGCCTAGAACGTCAAGGTGTGCTTTCGAGGCGATGGGCCTGACCCTGCGCGCTTAGGTTTAGACCGGCGTCTTGGCCTCTCTGTTGTGCCTAGGTGGGGCTGCGACGTGTTGATCTTCCGCGGGGCATGACCCAGAAAGTGTGTCCGCCAAATGGGATCAAGCGTCTTTGGGTAAGATGGTGCACCCTGCAGGAAGTTAATCTATTCGGATAGCCGTGATCTTGATAACAGGACGACTTGGAGTTGTACCTTGAGCTTATGACAACTAGAACCGGATACTTGATAAAACACACCTTCCAAGTGCCGATACAACCGGTGGTCGCTCTCGCTCGGGGATATGAGCAGGGATTGCGGGTAGGATTATTGCTATGTGATGTACTTGGAGGACTTCCGCTTGTTCTCTTACATGCTTGCAAGACAGTGTCCGTGGCGTAGTCTTCGTTAAGACTAGCTATCCCCTCTTATTACGGCATTCTGCAGCTTCAGTCCACCGATATGGCCCTTTACACATATATCCATGCATATGTAGTGTAGCTCCTTGCTTGCGAGTACTTTGGATGAGTACTCACGGTTGCCTTGTTCCCCTTTTCCCTATCTATACTCGATTGCTGCAACAGACGATGGAGCCCAGGAGCCGACGCCACCCTCGATGACGACTACTACTCGGAGGTGCCTACTACTACGTGCAGCCCCGGCGGCGACCGAGAGTAGCTAGGAGGATCCTGTGCGGAGGCCTGCTCCTCTTCGACCAGTATCCCGTTTGTGTTAGCCTTCTTAAGGCAAACTTGTTTAACTTATGTCGTACTCAGATATTGTTGCTTCCATCGACTGCGTCTATGATCGAGCACTTGTATTCGAGCCCTCGAGGCCCCCGGCTTGTATTATGATGCTTGTATGACTTATTTTATTTGTAGTGTTGTGTGTGATATCTTCCGTGAGTCCTTGATCTTGATCGTACACATTTGCGTGCATGATTAGTGTACGATTGAATCGACGGCGTCACAAGTTGGTATCAGAGCCGACTGCCTGTAGGAATCCCCCTTCCAACTCCTTGGCCGAAGTCGAGTCTAGACATTGCAAAACTTTTACTAACATGGCTGTGTGTCTTATGGGCACACGTCGTCATTGGGTGGTATTAGGATCTTTTACTCCTCGATCTTTACTCTGGGATTCTGAACTCTCTTCTATTCGGGTTAAACGATTTTGCTAAAAACAAAACTAACTTTAGGATCTCATGAGTACCTTCTCCCGGAGAGCCCCTCACTTCGATGATCGCCTCGCTAATCGGAAGATTCGAAGATACTCTCGATGTTCTCTCGAGACTTTGTGCCCATCACTTGTGCTATTCGACCACCGATAAATCTGTATGGAAAACTACTTACACTTGCCATTCATCGATCATCCCCATTGATCTTGTTATTACAAGATACCCAAGTTTTCTATTGTTCCGAGAGTACTTTGTGCCTCTTGCCTAGCAGTTCCTTACTACATGAATACCCCTCAAATAAATACTCGCACTTGTCGAGTATCCGCTCATCCTTTTGTTCATGTGTTACACAAAATTCTTCAAAATACTATTCGATCTTCCGAGAATCCTCTGGAGCCTTTGGCTCTTGAAATTCTTGCTTGCTTGCATTATGGTTAATCCCATAAGCCTCGTAGTCATATTGACATCCCTTGTCATTATCATTTTGAGTCTGTTGACTCAATATGTTTCTGAATACCATAATCATCATTGATTCTTATAAATTACCTTTACGGCTGAGCTGCCATTCTTTAACTGGAATTGGTTCTCGACCAATCCAATTGCCGTTGATTGTACCCTAAGGCTATTCAACTTATCCACCCCTAAATCGAGCATTTCTTGATCCCTTGATTTGGAAATCATAATTCCTTTGCATTTGACAATTGAGTTAGTCATTGTTTCTATAATCTGATCTCCTTGCATTCTTCTTCCTCTAGTTAAGTAATCGATGCTCACGCTGACCCTTTGTGGGCCATCGGGTCCATTGTTGGATTTTATCCGTCGGCATCCTTCATATTCAATAACTTTGTGAGGCCTTCCCGATACATAATGCCTTTGGTAAATTGTATCCTCTGCTTTGTCAACCATGCTCTACCTCCGAGCTTGAGTTATTTACCCACGAGTTGATGGTATACGTTCCTAAGATGCCTTGATGGGTTGAACCTATGCCCTCCTTAATATGTGTGAACTCGAAAGTTTTCACGAGTCATACTCTTCTGGTATTTGCCAGATAAAATTTCAACGCTATAACTTCATCGAAAACGAGAAGTGAATGAAAAGGTATGCATTGGAGAAGTGGGAGTCGACCTTGAACCTTGCGTTCATGCCCATGGACACGATGTAGATCTTATCATTAAAGCTTCTCTTAAATAATTATTCCTTTGGTATAAGTTCATCTTATATCGTGGATCCGCCTTTTGAAATCGTGGTTCCGACCATGTTCTCTTTTAAATACCATTTCTCGTGCAAGTTTAAGCACTTGTCTTTGGTAGAGCAATACCCTACCAACCTTTACTTTGATCTTGTGTCGAGTATTACCCCCGGTATCTCGAGATTATCATGGAAATGCATAACTTTTATGAGTTCTTCATCAAGTACTACCTTCCCATCGATTCCAATTCTTCACGGGCTCGAAGTTATTAAACACTCAAAGACACCGATAATCGAACCGAGTCCGCACTCACGGTTCAACAACTCTTCAAGAAGCTTCTATAAGTACGAGTTTGTACCCGATCACGCCTTTCCTAGCCTGTTTGGCTATATCATTGTCGTGATGATTTTAACTGTGCTACCCGGTCCTTCTTCTCGGAGCACAATTTTCGACGATGAACTAACCTTACGTCGATCCTCATCGTCATATCATTTCGCCTTGAACAACAAGCTTGGTTTCGAGTTTGTGTCGTACCCTTGGTTCCAATAACCGTTCACTTCATCATTACTTGACTTGATGTCGTCGCCGATCGATTACATCTTCATGAACTCTCGCGACAAAGGTGTCGTGATCATCAACATTCTGAGCTCATCCAGGATATCAATTGAATTTATGATGAGAAATACCATCCTTGCCCTCGATGAATTGTATTATCATCGACCACTTTATTGCCTTCCCACCAACACGAGCTTGTTCATGTTTGGTGTTATACCTTGAGTTCCTTGCTATCCAGCATTTGTTCTTCTTTACCTTGGAGTATTACCATCTGTTAATATCAAGCATGTTGTGAGGACTGCTCCACCTCTTAAGAAATTCTTGGTATTGAGATGCTTCTCACCATCACCATTCTTTCTTGGTCCCCGTGTTGATTCCAACAAGTGAACGGTGTTGTTTGAGTTCTGTACTTCTAGCAAGCATCTTGCTTTGAAGTGAAATTCTTAGACTATTGATTATTGAATCACCATTCCGACGTTGGTCGTGCAACCCAGCCCATCCTTCGGTTGCACCTGTCAACCAATGTTTGAAGGTGTATGTTTTCCCCGAGCATACATCATTATACCATTTGAGCTGACAAATGTCACCTTCTTGTTCACATTATCGTGGAAATCCATCCGTTTGGAATTCGCGACGAATTGTCGTTGAGCCCATCAGCCACCTTCTCATCCCCTCCTTGGGTTAAGGATGAACTATTGCTTCAAGAACCCGCTCCCGTAGTTCATTTCCTGAGAATCTTGAAATGTCATTTCGTCGATTTGTGTTGCACCTTTTCCTCTCGGACCCACTGAGTCTGAGGTATCATGACACCAATCGGATCTGAATCTCGGTCAGATATGATGGTTGGGACAACTTACAAGAGTTATGATGTTGATCCTTTGATGAACCGGTAGCATGATGTCATGCCAAGCACCCCCCGGCTGGAGGACCTATCATTATAGATTCCTTTCAGCAGGATTATCCATTCATCCATGAGGGAATTGTAATACTGTTTCTGCAAGTTATTCCTGATGGATCCTTCGTGATTCCAAAGTCTGATCTTCACCTGAAGACCATGTCAATGCTAACTCGAAGCTTGTCTGTGATACACTGATTCTCAACAAGAACATTCGAAGCCCAATGCTAACTGTTTCTTGCTCAATTATCCAAACACCGTTGCATGGGAAATGTCATGAAATTTCTCTCCCCGTACCTAAAGGGTTTTCTACATTATACCCTGTCATGGATATCATGCTCTGCTTATCCTTGGGAAGGATATACCCCTGAAATATGTGTTTTAACACATTTTTCCTTTCCATTGTTCTGTTTAACCTAATGATCACATTTTCCTTTCCATGGGTCTGTTTGACCCTACTTGTGACCTATATAATCTAACCAGTGATAATCCCTTGCTTAGGTAAGCACCTCGTTGTACCACTCTGAAAGTAAGACCCTATTACTATTGTTGGTGACATTCGGTAACCACCGATGGACGAGAACCTTGCCTATTGGTCCGCCTCGCTCAACGAAAGCGGAAAATGGTTCTCTTAGTCCCTCGCCTTGGTACCAACATTGTTGCCGACATAACCGACTTGCTACTCTCTAACATGCCTTGCTATCGTGATCGCACAAGATGTCAGCCCCTTTCTACTTTTAACCCACATGGTGGGCCCATAACCCACAGCCACAGATCGAGACCGACTCTCCTGTACACCCTCGCTGTCGGGTTATTCCTCACGCTTGACTTTGTATGTAATTCACGGGCCACTTGCCTGTTGATCTATTCTGGTATCGGACGCAATACATATACCCGTTGCTCTGAACCCTTTCGCACCCTGCTTCAGGCAATGAACGATTGCCTATCCGCTTGAAACTTCTTATCTCACTGTCTTACTTTGCTCTCGATGTGTGTCGTTTGTTCAACTCGCGAGATACTCATAAGTTCATTCTGGGGATACCCCAGATGATTTTCCCTTATAACATCCTTGCATTGTAGAGCTACCCCTTACCTATTCGTAAGTACGATGGAGTTCCCCGAAGAAAGCACGACAACTTCATCATGATGCTTTGGAGTAAATAATTGAAGACATCAACGAAAGGGATTGACTTCTTCGAGGAGATCCGTTTGAATGTCGTAACCCGAACTTTCCCCCTTACTCTCTTAAATCTCGGGACGAGATTTCTTGTAGTGGAGGAGAATTGTGACGCCTTGATATTTAAGCTACAGAATCCCGCTAATGATGCCACGCCACCTCGATTCATCGTGGATAAACTCGCTAGTTCAAACCTATTCAATTCAAATTCAAAATCAAGCAAACAATAAAAGTTTTCAAATATTAAACTAAAATGTTCGAGTGGGCCAAATAATGCATAGGTAATTATGGTGGAGAAGCCACACCTTTATAAAATGTTTAGGTAATATATGATGAATAAAACAACAGCAAAAGCAATTATTTAAATACCTTTTATAACAAATAAAAGGTCAAACTAATTTGTTTTAGGACTAGACTTCTTGTGACTATGGACTAAGTTGAAATACTAATTTGTATACTACGTGTATATTTTACTAAAACTAAATAATAGGAATCAATATTAAAACCGAAAAGAAATAAGAGAAAAGAAAAGATAAAAGAAGAAGAAGTATGAGAAAAGAGAACCCCCCCCCACCTGGGCCAGACGGCCCGATTGCTTGCTGAGCCGGCCCAAACCGCCCAGCCGCCTCACTCCACCAAAACCCCGGTCAAACCCTAACCGACCGAGCCCCCCCACATTCCCCTCATTCCTCTCGACCCCCTCGCCACCACCCACTAGTCCTCACGCGCGACCCGCCCGTGCCTCGTGCCGAGGTCCTCCTTGCCCTCCGCCACCATCGCCATGACGGGGCCTTCCCGCCGGCGCCCTCCGTCCTACTCGCCCCCACAACCCTCTCGCTCCCTCGTCTCCTTCCTTGACCGGATCTGGGTTGGGGCACGACCTCCGTCGCCACCGCCTGTCGCCTCCTACCTCTCGCCGCGACCTCGCCAACCTCCTCTGCCGCACTCGCGCGGTCGCCCTTGCGGAGACCACCGCCATCTCATGCTCGCCCTCGCCGTCGCTGAACGCCTCGCCTGACCGCTTCATCACGGCGCCCGAGCCTCGCTGGCCACCTCTCCGACCCGCCATAGCCTCCCAAGGCTCGTCTCCTTCGTCCCCACCAAGAACCCGAGCTAAGTCGCACCAGATGCTCGGGATCGAGCGGTTGCTCGCATCGATCTACACCACCGCACCACCCCGCCCGTCACAAGCATCGCCCCGACCTCCTCTCTCGGTGAGCTGCGCCGATTCCCCGCTCCGCTCAATCCACCGCCGCCGATGCCAGAGCCTACGGCCGCCAGCACGACTCCCCACCTGTGCTCCTTTGGCTCGCCATGACCGTCTGCACCGACAAGCCCCCCGTGCGTGCTTTCGCCAAGACGCGTGGCGGTGCTCTCCGCCGAGCCCACCGCCCTGCTGCCGCTCATCGCTCGGCCGGCGTTTGACGCCATGGCCGGAGCTCGCTCGGTGCGCCTGCCGCCTTTGCCGCAGACTGGCGCGCTTCAGCAGCCCTCACAGACGTATGGCCCCCTCGTACATCGCCTGTAGGGCCCGCCCTCGTAACGATTGGAAAAAATAATAATAATAATAATGAATAAAAAGTATTAAATAAATAAATAATAATTAAAATAGTTAAAATATTAATTAATTAATTAAGTAATTAATTAATGTTAATTAATCTGATTAGATTAACCTAATCACCAATTAAACTAATTAACTGCTTTAGTTAAACTTAGTCAATGACAACGGGCCCACACGCCGTCAACTCCTGTTGATCGCCGACGTCATGCTGACATCATGATGATGTCAACATGCACTATTCTCGATAATGTTAGAATTAAATAATTAATTAAATTCCGTAAACTAATAAAATCTTTAAAATCATATCTTTTAATCCGTAACTCGGATTAAAATAATTTCAACATGAAAGTTGCTCGAACGATTTAGACGAATCCGGATACGCGGTCCGCTCGTCCGCCACACACCCCTAACCTATCGAACCTGCAACTTTTCCTCCGGCCTCCTCGCCTAAAACCCAAAACACCGGGATACTTTCCGGATGTTTCCCCCTTCACCAAATCACCTCCTACAGATTAGGTCACCTCTAGCACCGCGTATTGCCATGTTACGCTTTGTGATACTTTGATTGCTCGTTATTTATTGTGTTCCCCCTCCGCTACCCCTTTCCGATAGATTCGAGACCGTGCTTTGATGCCCGGTGGTCGACTACGCCACCGACGACCCTCCTTGTTCGAGCAACCAGGCAAGCCCCCCCTTGATCACGGATATCGCCTACTCTTCTCTATACTGCTTGCATTAGAGTAGTGTAGCATGTTACTGCTTTCAGATACTCCTATACTTTGTTGTATAGCCCGTCCTTGTTACTACATTTGTTACCTTACCCGCAATCCTATATGCTTAGTATAGGTTGCTAGTACTTTCATCTGTGGCCCTACATCCTTGTCCGTCTGCCGTGCTATATTATCGGGCCGTGATCACTCGGAGGTGATCACGGTATATACTATATACTTTACACTATTACAATACCGTGGTACTTGTTCGGAGATGGGGTTTGAAAGGACGGTGGCTCCATCCCGTAGAGGTGGGCTGGGTTCCCGACGGCCCCGATTGTTACTTTGTGGCGAGCGACAGGCAGGTTGAGACCGCCTAGGAGAGGTGGGCTGGCCTTGTTCGGCGCTCATGTTACTTAACACGCTTAACGAGGTCTTGGTATTTGATCTGAGTTAGCTACGAGCTTATACGCACTAACCATCTACGCGGGAGTAGTTATGGGTATCCCGGCGTCGTGGTATCACCAAGCACTTCAGACGTCGGACGGCGGCGGCGCGCGCCGGATTGGACCGAACGCTGTTAGGCTAGGTCTGCTTCGGCCGCCCTCATAACGTCTTGAGTGTGCTCAGGCGATGGGCCTGCACCCTGCGCTTAGGTTTAGACCGGCGTCTTGGCCTCTCACAGTGCCTAGGTGGGGCTGCGGCGTGTTGATCTTCCGCGCGGGCATGACCCAGAAAGTGTGTCCGCCAAATGGGATCAAGCGTCTTTGGGTAAGATGGTGCACCCCCGCAGGAAGTTAATCTATTCGGATAGCCGTGATCTTCGATAATGGGACGACTTGGAGTTGTACCTTGAGCTTATGACAACTAGAACTCGATACTTGATAAAACACACCCTTCCAAGTGCCGATACAACCGGTGGTCGCCTCGCTCGTGGATATGAGCAGGGATTGCCGGGTAGGATTATTGCTATGTGATGTACTTGGAGGACTTCCGTTTGTTCTCTTCTCTGTTGCAAGACAGTGTCCGTCGGTTTAGTCTTCGTTAAGACTAGCTATCCCCTCTTATTCGGCATTCTGCAGCTTCAGTCCACCGATATGGCCCTTTACACATATATCCATGCATATGTAGTGTAGCTCCTTGCTTGCAGTACTTTGGATGAGTACTCACGGTTGCCTTGTTCCCCTTTTCCCTATCTATACTGATTGCTGCAACCAGACGATGGAGCCGGGAGCCGACGCCACCCTCGATGGCGACTACTACTACTGGAGGTGCCTACTACTACGTGCAGCCGGCCGACGACGACCAGAGTAGCTAGGAGGATCCTGTGCAGAGGCCCGCTCCTCTTCGACACAGATCCCGTTTGTGCTAGCCTTCTTAAGGCAAACTTGTTTAACTTATGTCCAGACTCAGATATTGTTGCTTCCATCGACTGCCTATGATCGAGCACTTGTATTCGAGCCCTCGAGGCCCCTGGCTTGTATTATGATGCTTGTATGACTTATTTTATTTGTAGAGTTGTGCTGTGATATCTTCCTGTGAGTCCTTGATCTTGATCGTACACATTTGCGTGCATGATTAGTGTACGATTGAATCGAGGCCGTCACACCGTGGTAGGATGTGGTGAGGGAAAGACGGCTGGGGTAGAGGATGCAGTTGCGGGAGAGGTGGGGGACGGGGCAGGAGGGTGGCTAACGTTGGGCGATTCCGGCTGAGAGACGGAACAAGATTCCATGGCAGCAGAGATGACCGAAGGCCTAACTAGGGAAGGGTTTTGGTGCCGATGAGTTGTGGTGGAATTGGTGTTGTGGTTGTAGTGACGTAAAAAAGAAAAGTATTTTCATCGAATGTGACATGACGAGAGAGAATGATACGACCGGAAGATGGTTCAAACAACGATATCCTTTGTGATCATCGGAAAGACCAAGGTGAATGCAAGGTAGTGAGCGTGGTTCTAGTTTGTTGGAGGCGAGAGGCGATGTTGGGAAAGCATAGACAGCCAAAACACGCAGAAAAGAATAGTCGTGGTGGGAGAGAAAAGAGATTGGAAAGGCGAATAAAGAGGGCAAGTTTTAGTTGGTCGAATATTAAGAAGGAGTGTGGCGGTGCGAAGGGCTTCAACCCAAAAACGGAAAGGAAGAGAGGCTTGTAAAAGCAATGTGCGAAGAACATCATTAATAGAGCGAAGACAACGTTCAGCTTTACCATTTTGAGAAGATGTATAAGGGCATGAAAAGCGAAGAAGAATGCCTTGGGAGAGAAAGAAGGTGCGGTTTTGGGTGTTATCAAATTCACGACCGTTATCACATTGAATAAATCGAATTGGCAAGCCAAAGTGTGTGATTACATATTGTCGAAAGTTGAGAAAGATTGCAGGTACTTCAGATTTAGAGCGGAGAGGAAAGGTCCAAGTATAGTGAGAATAATCATCCAAGATCACAAGATAATATTTATAACCGTAAACACTAGGGACCTGGGAGGTCCATAAATCACAAGAAGTAACTCAAAAGGAAAAGTACTAATGGTAGTAGAGGTTCCAAAAGGTAATCTAACATGTTTGCCGCATTGACATGCATTACGAGAGAGGGATTATGGGGACTGCTAGAACTAGGGATACAAAATTCTTGGAGTAAAGACGTCAAAGTGTTTTTGCTGGGATGACCGAGGCGACGATGCCATAGATCAACGGATGCGAGCATCGCACGAGGGGTGGATGTGGGCGTGCCATGAAGAGGATAAAGATCGTGCGTGCTATTGTACCGAGCGAGGACCGCCCCGTTGTCGATTCTTCATGCACAAACCAAAAGGGTCAAAGGCGGGATAACTTTGTTGTCAATGCAAAATTGTCTAATGTAAATAAGATTTTTGATGATGGAAGGAACCACAAGAATATTGCGGAGAAGAAAATTGGCATGAGAGGAAGGGATGTAAAAGTGACCGGGTGCATGAAACAGGGATGGTGGAGCCATCGCCAATGGTGATAGTGGAAAAGCGAAGGAAAACAAGTGACAATAAATTCATATTTGAAGACATATGCATTGATGCACCGAATCGAAAATCCAATCCGCACTGCGTCGTTGAGGACAAAATTGTTCATGGCGTTGATGAAGGCGGCTTGGTCCCAAGCCATTTGTTGGGGAGGAGCGAGGGGCCAGGAGCTTGCATGTTGACGTAGAGGATAGCGGATGGGTAGTATGCGATTAGGGCTGCATGTTGCCGTAGAAGACCGGCATGGTGTTGGAGGGCGACGGCGGTCCCGGCATGCCGGTATGCGGAGTGGGAGTGGCGGTGTAGACGTCTTGCGCGGCTCTGGTCCAAGGAGTTCGGAGGCGGTGGTCGGATCGAAGATCGGGCTCCACGTGCTGCAGTCTGTGAGAGGGGCACCATACTGGCGAGGGCGATCAAGGCATCGACCAAGCTCGGACGAGGCCACCCAAGGATCATGCCGAGGAGGCCATGACGACGAGTTTGGTGGCGCGAGCGGTGGATGACAGTTTGGGGAGGGAGGTGTTTGGATAGTTGTAGAGGAAGAGGTAGGGATGGGGCGCGTGCGCGGAACTCGCCATGGAGAAGAGGGCCGAATCGGCCGGCGCGGGCGCGGGGTGGGAGCCATACCAAAGGAAAACCTAGGCGTCAGATACCATGATAGATTGAGATATTAGAAAAGTAATTGTTGTATTGATTGGGGCCTCAAGAGCTGTTTATATAGATTACAAAGCTTGGTCTCCAAGATTAGACTAATAGAGATAGATTACAATACGAATAGACTTTATACTCTAAGAATCTGCATGCCGCCCAGAAACGGATCGAGCAAGCTTGGATTCCACTTCGGTTTTGTTTACTGTCAGGCAGGCACTTGGCTCCTCCGTATCCGCATTTAAACGCCCATGGCGCCAAGAAGAAAGAGATGCCTACTACGCTTCTGTACAGTCTCCAGAACAGTACACCCTGGGCCGCGTGCCTAGCTCGTTGCATCTATCTACATATGGCCGGGGGTTATCATGTTGGCTTTTACTCGTCCCGCGCTCATGCCGGCACATGACCCTGTTCTTCCATCCTGGACGGTCGATCCATCGACCCGTCTTCCTCGCTGGCCAGCCAGGCGCGCGCTATGGCTACGAGCTCGATCGATCGTCGCCTGCATGTGTGGCCAAGGGTGTGCGTGGCAAAAGCGCTTGGCTTTCCGCAAAAGGACGCGCGCGCTCTATCCCTCCCGGCGTGGGCGTGGGCGTGGGTTAAACCGCACCGCGCGCACCACCCCGCACGGCGGCCTCCATGTTACGCTGTTCCCCTTGCAATCCTTCCTTTCCAGCGGCTTGCCGCGCCCGAGCCAGCCTGGCCTGGGGCGCGCAAGACGTCCGATGGGCGATGGTCGGCTGCGATTATGTTTGCTCGATCAACCGGCCGGCGTAAAAAGATTCTTCCGAACCGGGCGAGAGGGGTAAATTGATTTAATTGATCGATCAATTAACGCCGCGCGCGGGCGGCCACGCAGGGCTGGTGTACATGTGTCGGCCGGCTGCATGCGCGGGAGGGCGATACGATTGCGCTGTGGAGGGTACGGTGAAAATGGGCAGACACCAGTACCGCGGAATGAAAGCCGCCGGGGCCTCGCCTCCTCGTCGTCGTCATGTGCGTTGGCGCCTGACTCGCCCAGACACTACTCGTCGATGTACCAAACCGCGCCGGACCGGACGTACGCCTGACTCGACCGTTGCCGCGAAGGTGCACATTGGTGAACAGCGTGGACGAGTGGAGTGGGTTTCATTTCATCTCCGGCAGGCAAGGCAAGGCAGGCACCAACTGATGTGAATGAACGCGAGCTTTGTGGGGAGGTCTTGTGTGGCTGTCTGTCAGAGCTGCTGTCATTCAGCGCAAGTACTACTCTATATAATCTGCTGCCGCACGCCTGGCGCCTCCACTGTGGTGTCAGATCGGCCGGGTTCCATGCGCTGCGATGCCATGCCCAGCCATTCCATGCGAGTAGTACTATGCTGCAACCGAATTTCACTGGCTGCTGGTACGGACCGCGTGACAGAAAGGCGCGCGCACGTACGCTCGCGGTCACTCACGGTTTAGCTGCCTGCCTGCCTGCCCCGGGGCCCTGGACGGGCGACTCGACTCAACCTGAGAGAATAATTAACGCCCGGGATTCTGGACAAACCTACAGCGTGGCGCACGCATCGATCGTCGCGTGTGAGCGAGTGAGTGAGTGACACTGTCGCCGTCGTGTCGCGCTGGATGCCCCTGCTTACTGGCAAATCGAAGATAACAGGCACTGATCGGTCGGCCGGATCATGCACGCCCCACTGTTCCAAGCCGAGCGGTCGGTCGATCGATCGGTCTCCACTGATCCGGTCGACCATTCGTTCGTTCGTTCGACTCATAACTTGCTGCCCCGTCCCTCTCGATCGGCGGTCGGTCGGGTCGATTGCGTGACGTGAGAGGGCGCGCGCACGCGTCCGGCGTGCATGGCCAGCCCGGCCACGGGCTACCGTACCTCTGTCGCCGTGAAACCGGAGTTACCACGTAGTACGATCAACGGGCATCTCCCGCGTAGGCCATGCGGTGCAAATGCAGCCCCTCGATGAGCTGGGTGGCGAGGGCTACTGTTCACGCAAGTAGCCACCCCTCACCACATGCCGTGGTGTGGTGGTCCCTTGACGCAACGCGAACGCACAAGTGCTAGCACCGCACTGCCACTGCAGTGCATGTACGGCCGAATCTCACAGGGGTTAACAGGCGCCTCCTTAACAGTCCGTCCCAGGCTTAGGTTAGGTTAGGGTATGTAACATCTAATCTAACAGCAGCAATACTGCAATTAGGCTGTAGCTGCACGTAAAAGATGGGAAGCCAGGGCCCAAGGATGGAGATTCATCACAAACCCTAACTCATTATGTGCGCGGGTTATGAAGGGGCGTTACTTCCCTGATTCTGATTTTATGGAGGCTACTGTTCCGCAAGTGGCCTCGGCCATCTGGCGAGCCATAGTGGCTGGAAGAGGAGCGCTCCAAACGGTGTTGATCAAGAGGGTTGGAGACGGCAGTTCTATTTCTATTTGGAACGATCAGTGGATACCTGGTTTGTCAACTCTTGCCCCATCGGTTATGCCAGGAGGTACCACACTGGCTACTGTTAATGAGTTGATTGATACAGATAATTGGACTTGGCGACGGGAGCTAATTCGGGACACTTTCATTGCCCCTGATGCCGATGCAATCCTAAATATCCCACTACGACGGGGTGGTGGGGATGATTTTCAAGCCTGGGCCCATGAACGAAGTGGCATCTACTCTGTCAAATCTGTGTACCGTGCTCTAGTGAATCGGAACGAGCGAGTTGCTCTAGATGAAGGGACGGTTACCAACACTTCACAGACGGACGAGCAGATGTGGAAGAAGCTATGGAAGCTCAAAGTATTGCCGAAGGTACGTGTGGTCTGGTGGTGAGTTTTGAAGGGAATTCTACCAGACGAAAGCACTCTTCGGCGACGACATATCAAAGTTATAAGCAGATGCAATGTCCGCCATGCGATGGAGGGGGACTTAATGCATGCACTAATGCATTGCTCACACGCAAAGCTGTTCTGGGAGCAAGCCTTCGGCCTTTTTGGCACCAGGAGGCCGCGCTTGCACCCTAGCACATGGTCTCGGGACATTACTTGTGATGTTCAGTTTTCGGATATTGAGAGGGCTCAAATGATCTCGGTTATGTGGACGATATGGCACTCAAGAAACAGAATAACGCATGACAATGATCAGCTGGATCCTTTCTCTTCGGTGAGGCGCATCAGAGAGGACTTGGCCGTGTTGGATATACCACATGCTCATGCCTCGATGCTACCAGGTCATGGTTGGCGACCTCCTGACCCTGATGTGATTAAAATCAATATTGATACGGCACTAAGTATGGACTCAGATAAAGTGGGGGCTGGGGGGGTTGCCCGCTCATGCAACGCTTTGCTGGGGGCCTGGAGTAAGCCACATGTTGGAGTGACGGACCCGTTCATTCGAGAGACAATGGCACTCCGAGATGGTGTTATACTTGCAACTTTGCGCGGTTTCACACATGTGATAATGAAGACGGACTGCCTGGAGATCGTTAATCTCTGAAAAAACCGCCACACTTCTCTTTCGGTGGTGGCACCTTTACTTCTTGAAGTTGGAGAGCTTGCCTTAGCTTTTGATTTTTTTGATGTTCAACATGTACCTAGAGCAGCCAACGTTCCGGTCCATCTTTGTGCTAAGTATGCTTGCACACTGACGGTCACCGAGAGTTGGACTGACTCGAGACCTTCCTTCCTGCTCACCAGCTTATTGCCTGATGATGCAAGGAGTTCTTTCGTTGAATAAAAGCTCCCAGGTTTGAATGCAAAAAAAAAGGGCCCAAGGACCCGTCCGGGAATATAACCATGTTCGTATCACATCCCGTGCGTAAAGACGCCATGTTGTGTGGCATGATTACCATGATGCACTGCTGCTCACCTGTATTTGCCTCCGATCACCAAGCTGTAACGGGCTAGCGAACTAGCTGCCTCACACATGGAGTACTTACTTACCAAGCTAGCATGGGAGTACCTGCGTGTAGATGGATGAGTGGGACGCAGATGCACGCACACATGCGTGCGGAGTTATACGGCACCACATCGCCCCCATCTCCTGCCCACGAGACGAGCTGAGCTAGCTAGGCTGTGGGGGCTGGCGGTGCATGCATGCATGGTTGGTTGGTTGCAACTGTCAGCCTCCACATAAAGCGTGCGTGACACCTTCATTATTTGCCGTCGCACGCCGCCGCTTAGGGCAACCGTAACCCATCACGAGCAGTAACCGCAATCCGCCGTTCACCGGGCCTTTTACGCCCGCGCCGACAGGTTGGAACCGGGCGCAGCGGCCGGCCCCCGCCCATGCCTGCCCGCTCGTGCGTTACCCGGCCGAGCCCCGTGCCGCCGGTCGGTCGCGTTCCGTGCCATCCGTGCGCGCGCGAAGCCTACCCCGGCCGGTCCCGCGCATCGCCGACGCCGAATCTGGCCGCCGGTCCACTGGTCGATCTCACGTTTCTCGCCTCGCGGCTCTGGCATGGTCGCGTACACCGTCCCATTACGGCATGCCTGTAGCAGTCGTCACCCGTGACCCCTTCCTGCGGCGGGCGCGCGGCTGGGCGATCCAAGGCTATTAGGCCAACTCCACCGCGCGACCCTAAACGGACGTCCGTTTTATCCGGTTTTTGTCCTTTTGGGTAGGGATTTGAGGTCGTGTCCGGGCCTGTCCTGGGATGCGGTGGCCGTGCGCCCAGCGCGCGGCCACATCCATTTGCCCCATCCTGTTTGTCAGGGCTAAAAATACCCAAATTTGCATCAAAACTAGTTTCCAACCCAAATATTTGTCTGAAAATTAAAATAGTTTTACAACCCAATTGAAATTGTCTTTAATAAAATAGTTTTACAACCAAATTAAAATTGTCTTGACTGAACATAAATTGAATCAATACATCTATTGGTTGCCAATGTGATCCCACACGTGCTCAACCAAGTCATTTTGAAGATTCAAATAAGTGTGCCAATCACGCATCTCATGGTGGAATTGGACAAACTGTTCAAATGTGGCCGGGTCTTGGTGCAGGGGCTCAATATTTTCACCTTGATAATCAAATCCTTGGTCGAAGGTACTCTCATCACGCTCGTCCTCGGCGATCATGTTGTGCATGATCACACAAGCAGTCATCACCTCCCAAAGCTTTCTTTCATCCCATGACAATGCAGGGTTTCGAACGATACCTCACAGGGATTGAAGCACACCAAAAGCACGTTCCACATCCTTTCTAACACTCTCTTGCATTTGGGCAAATCTGTTTCTCTTCTCACCTTGGGGTTTCGAGATTGTCTTCACAAAAGTTGACCACTGAGAATATATACCATCTGCTAGATAGTATCCCTTGTTGTACTGGTGGCCGTTGATCTTAAAGTTGACAGGTGGGGAGTGGCCTTCTGCAAGCCTCGCGAAGACTGGAGCTTCCCTTTAGTACCGGTTCGTAATGGTTCGTAACCGTTAGTGCAGAACCGGCCTTTAGTGCCGGTTCGTAACGGCCTTTAGTGCCGGTTCCACAACCGACACTAAAGAGTGGGGACTGAAGGTCCCCCTTTAGTATCGGTTCGTCACGAACCGGCGCTAAAAATCTTGAACACGCAGCACGAGCCAGGCCCGTGTGCGCGTGGGGCTTTAGTACCGGTTGGTAACAGCAACCGGTACTAAATGTTTGGGTGTTTTTTTTTATTTTCCATTACATTTTTTTGTTTGCTGGTATTTCACGATACTACAAATTGTACATGTTATGTATATATATAAATAGATTTTCTCGTACGTATATACATATACAATTTCTCCTACATATGTTAGTGCCTCTGGAGCACGATGACAAGTGGTTCATGGGGGCGGTAGCGGGTAATAGTATTCTCCTTCGGGATTTATGACCTGGTCGAGAGAAAATCCGGCTATTTCCTCTTGAAGTGCTAGTATGCGTTCCGATGGTAGGAGCTTATCTCGCACCTCTCTGAACTGTTAAGAAGGAGATCAATATGCATGTGTGTTAGTTGCGTGACTAAATATCGATAATGGTGTGAATAGTGTTACGACAAACGCACCCAGTCCCGCTCTATCGATCTGCTCCTTTCGAGACGTCATCATGCAAATGTTCTCGCAAACGTAGAATGCACACAGATTATTCCCGCCGCCTTCTTCGGGCCTTTACGAGAATGGAATTGAATCAGATAATGATTAATCAAGCATGATAATTAATTAATGATATTGAAACAAGAATTAAAGAGATGGTAGCTAGCTAGTAGTACTTAATTACTTACCTTTGGTCGATGCCAAAACAACTTTTGTTTCCATTCTTTGAGTCACCGCGATGAACTTTGCCCATGCCCTGCCTACCGCAAAGAAAATTAATAAAGGGTTATTAAATAGTTCATATCAGGAAATGACGAACTAATAATAGGCCGAGGTATATATAGTTAATAATGATTGAAATTACCTGTTGACTATCCCTTCACGATGGTGAAGTCACTTTCTTCTTTAGTTAGTGAGTCCAAGAATTCAACTTTTCCTTCCTCAACTTTAATGTCTATCAAGACCCAGTGCCAACTGCATGCGCTTACGCTTGCATGTCTTAAATAAGCGGGCATGTGCATAAAATTAATCAACTACCGTAAACCGTATACACTTAATTATTAACATCTAGCTAGCTAGTAAGCAAAAATAAAATTTGTAGTACAAGACAGTGTGACTCACGGGAAGTTGTAAGGAAGTAGTATATCTTCATTGCTATTGAGGCGCTTCAAGAACTCTACCATGCTGGCCTCTACATCTGCTTGATAAAATGGAAACTTTCATATGTCCTCATTAACGGTATTTGGGTCAATGAATCCAATGCCATAGCGTCCAGATTTTTTCATTTCATACATCTTCATCCTGCATATAATACCACCGAAAAGAATATAGTGAGGATAATTACATATAATGATTGATCAAAATTATCACTACATAATCAGCTTGAGAATTAAATTACAGAAAGAAATCACTTACAAACAATAGCAACTGACGATAGACTTGTCGAGTGCGTCTTGATTGTATAACTGAAAAAGTTATGTATACTCAATGGATGAGCTTTCTCATGGTAATAATGATCCTTCTTGACATTCACCATGAGGGACACTCGATTGAAATCTTGGTCATGTTCATGTACCATTGATGCAATTCATACATTCTCGTTGGGAGGTCCTTGACCTTGTCCGGATGGACCAAAGGTTTGCCCTGCATATTTCCATTTTATTTCCGATTCTTTAAGCGGAGACATGGACTCGATTTTGAGGAGTTGTCCAACGAGATCTTGAGCATTTCAGCCGCTTGATATGCTCCTCCGTTATTACCACATCGCCTGCTGGGAACGCTAACGGTTTGCCCACTATAATATTTGGCGCGTACTCCTCTCATGTGTTGTTGGCACAACAAGCGGGGATCGCTATACCGCTGTTTCCTAGCTGGGGAACGGTTTTCCGCATTTTTGCCGCTTGCTTGTTGGCTCGAGCTCGAGCTCGCTTCCTCTCAGAGCCGTGCTCGATGTAGCTTCCTGATTTGACGCTCATAGTCCGAGTCAACGGGCTTGGGAGCTGGTGCTCTAGCCATATGAATGAAGTGGTCAATCGCTTTCTCGTGCACTTCCTCCTTTGGCGGCGGTGCCGGTTTTGGTCCAAAATGGGCGTCCACTTGGGCCAGCACTATGGCTGCGTTTTGCTCCTCGGTCATGTCGTAAGGCCTCTGAGGAAGAGGAGCGAGGCTTGGACCATATTTATATCGCTTGTCTCCGCTGTACTTCCTGAACTACCTCGACTGCATCCGCTCGCACCAAAGCTGCGGCATGTCTCTTCTGCGATTGCTGAGACGGCGGAGACGGCTGACGTGGAGTTGGACCAGAAGAACTGGCCTGACGATGTGCCGGACTTGAAGCAGGAGGTGTGGCCTCACACGGTGCCGGACTTGAAACCGGCGGAGGAGGTGGCGGACTTCGAGGAGGAGTCGTCTCACGCGTTCGTGGACTTGGAGGAGCGGGAGTCTGCTGACTCAGTGGCGGACTTCGAGGAGTCGGCAGACGACACAGTGTCGGTGGACTTCTAAAGATGATGCAATCCTTTCTCCATAGGATTATACGATGTATGGCCTCTCCCAGTGTGCGCTTGTCTTCACCTCCAGGAATGTCAAGCGTTAGCCCCGAATATGGGTCCACCACTTCATCAACCATGACACGAGCATAGCCCTTTGTAATCAGGATGCAATGGTAGGTTGCTTCAGGGGTCACTGGAAAAGCAACGCCGTCCGCCACCTTCATGGATATGTTCTTCATTTTGGGGTGTAGCTCACAGTTAGTGTTCTCTATGATGTCATCCATAGGGTATGTATCCAGCAGTGTGTCGCCTGGGCAAAACCAACGCTGCTTCTCGGCATGGATGGGACGGTGCTATCCAATGCTTGGATGATCATCCGCTTCTTGCTGCCGCCGAGACCCCTTTCCGGCTAAGTGAGTCGATCTGCTGCTGCTGCTGCTGGAATTTGAGTGCCAGTCCGCGTGCCTTGTTTCTAGGCCTTGAAGGCGTTCTGCGCCCCGCTTCCTCTGCTCCTCCTCCAGCTTCCTCTTCTTCTCCTCCTCCATCTTCTTTCTTGCACGGACCTGTAGTCGTCATTTCAGTCCGAAAAGCCCTCATACCAGGAATAACGCCCATGCCTCGTGTTCTTCCCGGTGTTCAGGATTTCAGTATGCGTAAGCTCGTCGTTCTCTCTGTTGGCGTGAACACCCCGCTCGAGCTTCTTCTATTGCGTCAAGTATCTTTTGTTCGGCTCCTTTAGACTTGCCTTCTTCAAACCAGGCACTCTTGGTCCAACGCCCCCATGCGCATAGAACCAAGTTCGCACTGGGGCCAGCTCTAGTAATCGGAGTGACCCTGCACCTCCATCTCTTGCTCGGACTTATCCCACTTAGGCAATCCCACCGTAGAGCCACTTGGACCCAGCCTATGGAATCTGCGTCTTTCTTGCGGCATTTGCCTTGTTTTTCATCAACCGTTCCTTAGATAATTCTGAATCCTTGAAGGTCACGAAATCGTCCCAAGTGTTCTCTTTGCTTCTCCGGTGTTCCTTGAAATCTGGAGTCTTCCTTTCATTAGCGAGGTAGTTGGCCCATACAGTTTTCTTGTGGGTGTTGAATGCAATTGCCATCTTCTTAAGAGCAATGGCCTTGACTTTCTCCACATCCGCTTTAGTGAAATGATCTGGTAGGGTGAAATGTTCCATCGAGATTTCACCAGGTCTTTTTGGCTCACATCGACCCAAGTAACACACGGACGCTTAGTCTTTGGCTCTTTCCATTCTTGAATGGAGATCGGGAGTTTGTCCTTCACAAGAACTCCGTACTGACGAGTCCACTTGTCCGCAACGTTCTTAGGCGTGAGGGGTTCACCACTAAGTTTGGTGGATTCGATGTGGTACTTTACACCATCCTTCAACAATCTGCCCGGGCCTACCTTTGTCTTGCTGTCTGTAGAAGCAGATTTGCTCGATTCGGAGGGCTGAAAGAAGAAAGATCGATTCGTTAATATATCTTCAATAAAAAAACATGTGATGATCACCAGGATGCATGGTTATATAAATATATACCTCGCCGGAAGTCTTTGTTATTTAAAGATCAGCATTGTCTGTGTCATCACTAACATTGTCTGTGTCATCATAATCATAGTTCACGACTTCATCAGCTTGGTCGTCGAGATCGAATATCTTTTCATCACCCTCTCCGGTATTGTTCAGATATTGGGAGCCGTCATCTTCATTCAGATCATCTACCCTATGAGGGCTGCGTATGATGTCGAACAATTCCTCTTCTCTCTCTCTGCCGGTATTGTCCGCCATAGCTTTTACTTTACTAATTAATACAGAAGAAATATAAAACAATTTAGTATTCAAATTACAATGCATGGATGCAATTAATCAATAAGGAAAAACTGAATCTCGAATACATCGTCTCGAATATATAATCTCGAATACATCATCGTCTTAATATATATATATATATAATCTCAATACATCGTCTCGAATATTATATATCGAATACATCACTTGCTAGGTACCTAATAAAGATCGAGTACTACGAAGAATCTAGGGCGCCACTCATGTTTCTCGGCGCGGCGGTGCACACCCAAAGAGAAGGAACCATCACAGATCATATCTCCGGTCATCTGCCCAAAGAACCCGCCAAGTAGTGGAGAACTGGCGTCGTCCATAGCAGCCATGTAGCGATGGACGTGCTCATCTTCCTCCTCGACACGGCGACGCGCCACCTCGGGCGGGCCGCTGCTCTCGCACCGAATGTGGCCAACGCGAACGCCACCAAAGAAGATTAGGGTCGACGACGGGACCCGAGGTCGGGTTCTCACCAAGCGCGCGCTTCTCCGTGTAGCACCTCCGGTGCCAGCCAGCGGAGCCCAGTCCGGACATGGGTCCTCTGAAGCAGGGCGTCGTCGCGAGCGGGTCGACGGCGAGGATGCGGGCCGGGCATATCGTCGAGAACAAATACTATATGCCCGCAAAAAGTAACCTTTTTTAAATGATTGGATTGTGATAACTAAAATTCTATATATATGCAAATTCTAACAATTTGACATTAATCTAATTCATCTAACTAAAACTAATTCTAAAATTTCCTGATTATATAACTAACATTTTTCTATAACAATTATAATATTTATATAACTAAAATACAGAAAAATTACTAACATTTCTATAAATATTTCTATAACTAAAAATAGAAAACATTTATAACATTTCTATATAACTAACATTTATAATATTTATATAACTAAAAAACAGAATAATTTCCTAACATTTCTATAACTAAAAAACAGAAAATTTATAACAAACAAACTAATAATGTGTGTGTGTAGTGTGTGTTGGGGCCACGACCCGGTACTAAAGGGGGTCTTTAGTACGGGTTGGGGCCACGACCCGGTACTAAAGGGGGTGCACTGGCTCCAGGCGGTGCGCAAGTTTAGTCCCACCTCGCTACCCGAGGGGCTACCGCACTGGTTTATAAGCCCCAGTGTGGTAGCTCTCTCGAGCTCCTCTCCTAAGCAGGCCTACTGGGCCTACCTGTCCTCTTCTGCCATGTGGGCCTACCGGGCCTTTGCGCGCCTGCATCCTGGCCCAACTGAAGGTTGTGTTCCTAGTCGTATGCATGCCGCTTTGGCCCAGCAGGCGGGCTTTTTTATTTTGTTAATTTTTTTCGCTTTATTATTTTTGTTTTATTTATTTTCGAGTTGTTTTTTGCTGTATTTAGAGTTTCTTTGTGAATATTTTTGCTTTAGGTACAAAAAATTCAAACTTTCTGTTAGTGCCGGTAGTTTTTAAATTTGAATAGTTTAAATTTTGAATTATTTGAAATTTGTGTGATTCACTAGTTTGTGAATAACTTAACTTTGAAAAAAGTTTTTTCAGTGATTCTTTTTTCTTATGTTTAATATTAGTGTGTTTTATCATTATATTCAATTTGGTAATGCTTATTTAAAAAATGAAATGCCTTTGTAACATTTCAGTTTTTGTCGGAAACCCTGATACTTCGAAAGAGATTGTCCATTTTGTACACGAAGTGTATCCAGTTTTTGCCGTAACCCTCTCTACTTTTTTGCACATGCTATTTGTAAGAAATTATGATACCATGCCAACTTTCAACCTTTTCTGAGTTCATTTCAAATGCTTTTCAATTTCAGGGTCATTTAGCTGGAAAAAATCAGTAAATGCATGAAAAGAATTTGTTTGCACATAAAATTTCTTCGCTTTCAAATGCCAAAACACATAATTAACTACCCTAACTATTACAGACATTCCTCCTGGGTGTGAAACATGAAGAAAGTGATGATAGTGAAGCCGATCACATCCCGGATCTTTGGGTGTGAAACTTTTCTTCTCGTGTGTCCTTTTGCGCCGTAGCCATGGAAAATCTTCATCATTTAACTGGATGCTCGGGTCAATATTCACCGTGAATGGAGCAATTTCATCAAACTTTTCATAATTTTCTCGACATGTCTGTCTTGTCATCCACTCCCACGATGTTTCTTTTTCCCGAAGAACTATGTGGCGCTTTGGCTCGTCGATAATCCATTCGCTTCCTTATCTTTTCTTTTTATCGGCCTGGTAGACATGTCTTTCACATAAAAACTTGCGCCACATCATTGGCTAGGACGAATGGTTCGTCTCGCATACGCAAGATTGTTGAGATCAACTGTTGTCATTCCGCATCATGGGTCTTCCGTTACCCCGCCTCGTGTCATATTGACCCATTTGCACCAAACAAAGGGACCTTCAAATCACCGATCCATAGTTAACTTCCCATATGTCCTCTATGTAACCATAATATGTTTCCTTTCCCGTGTTGGTTGTTGCATCAAAGCGGACACCACTGTTTTGGTTGCTTCTCTTCTTATCTTGGGCGATCGTGTAAAATGTATTCCCATTTATCTGGTACCCTTTCAAAGTCATTATATTCGAAGATGGTAACTGGGACAGCGAGTACAGGTCACTTTGAATATCGCCATCATTCAGGGCACGTTTCTGCAACCAACCGCGAAAGTCCTCGTTTGTTCGTGTAATCCAAATGTCGACTTCTCCGTGTTTGGACTATAGAAAATTCTTGTGTTCCTCCATATACGGAGCCACCAAGGCGGAATTCTCAGAAACTGTGTAGTGTGCTTTAGTGAGAGAATGCCCGTCCATACATATTATTTGAT
Organism: Aegilops longissima; assembly: GCA_021605205.1. Classification (NCBI taxonomy): domain Eukaryota; kingdom Viridiplantae; phylum Streptophyta; class Magnoliopsida; order Poales; family Poaceae; genus Aegilops; species Aegilops longissima. Next base: position 637,604,404 of record CM038677.1, read on the forward strand.
GCCCTCCTAGCGTGCCTTTTCCTTCCATCGCCCTTATGCTGCGATTCAGAACACCAATCGGCTTAAGGTCGAATAAAGTCAATACAAAACTCAATGACCTCCTCATTTTCATGGCCCTTCGAGATGCTTCCTTCTGGCCTAGCACGGTTATGAACATATTTCTTCAAGACTCCCACGAACCTTTCAAAGGGTTACATATTGTGTAGTAATACAGGACCCAAAACGTTAATCTCTTCGCAAAGGTGAACTAGGACGTGCGTCATGATGTTGAACAAGGATGGTGGGAACACCAACTCAAATCGACAAGACATTGCACCAAATCATTCTCAGAACCTTGGTATGATTTCTAGATCGATTACCTTCTGAGAGATTGCATTGAGGAATGCACATAGCTTCACAATGGCTAATCGAACGTTTTCCGGTAGAAGCCCCCTCAATGCATTCGGAAGGAGTTGCGTCATAATCACGTGGAAGTCATGAGACTTTAGGTTCTGGAACATTTTCTCTGCCATATTTATTATTCCCTTTATATTCGACGAGAAGCCAGACGGTACCTTCATGCCGAAAGTGCATTCAAAGAAGATTTCCTTCTCTTCTTTGGTAAGAGCGTAGCTGGCCTCGACCTCGATGTATGCCGCCTTTTCCGTGCATACGTTGCTGGTCCTCCCGTGCCTCTGGTGTATCTTTTGTCTTCCCATACACGCCCAAAAATCCAAGCAGGGTCACGCAAAGATTCTTCGTCACGTGCATCACGTCGATTGCGGAGCGGACCTCTAGGTCTTTCCAATATGGCAGATCCCAAAATATAGATTTCTTCTTCCACATGGGTGCGCGTCCATCAGCGTCCTTCGGAACAGGTTGTCCGCCAGGACCCTTTCTAAATATTACCTTCAAATCCTTGACCGTGTCATGTACATCAGCACCAGTACGATGGCGAGGCTTCGTCCGGTGATCCGCCTCACCTTTGAAATGCTTGCCTTTCTTTCTTACGGGATGCCTGTGTTACAAAGTGTGAGATTGAGTAAGACTCAAAACCCGACCACGGCAGAAGATAGAAAGAGAATGAAAGTCATTCCCTTCAGCCATAGGTTCTATAAAGTATGTCATGCTGTGTACCAGATCTATTGCATACCCTACCACTAAGATTGGCAAGGGAGTGCAATAGAGATCTAGGAGTAGATCAATGGACAGCGGTCAAACTTATCCTTAGTAGAATAAGGATATGTTTCTCGATTATGGAAGTGAAAAAAGGTTCGTCGTAAAAGGTTACGTCGATGCAAGTTTTAACACTAATCTAGATGACTCTGAGTCTCAATCTGGATACATATTGAAAGTGGGAGCAATTAGCTAGAGTAGCTCCACGCAGAGCATTGTAGACATAGAAAATTTGCAAAATACTTACGGCTCAATGTGATGCAGATCTGTTGACTAAAATTATCTCACAAGCAAAACATGATCACACCTTAGTACTCTTTGGGTGTTAATCACATAGCGATGTGAACTAGATTACTGACTCTAGTAAACCCTTTGGGTGTTGGTCACATGTCGATGTGAACTATGGGTGTTAACCACATATAGATGTGAACTATTGATGTTAAATCACATGGCGATGTGAGCTAGATTATTGACTCTAGTGCAAGTGGGAGATCAAGGAAATATGCCCTAGAGGCAATAATAAAGTTATTATTTATTTCCTTATTTCATGATAAATGTTTATTATTCATGCTAGAATTGTATTAACCGGAAACATAATACATGTGTGAATACATAGACAAACATAGTGTCACTAGTATGCCTCTACTTGACTAGCTCGTTAAATCAAAGATGGTTAAGTTTCCTAGCCATAGACATGAGTTGTCATTTGATTAACGGGATCACATCATTAGGAGAATGATGTGATTGACATGACCCATTCCGTTAGCCTAGCACATGATCGCTTAGTATGTTGCTATTGCTTTCTTCATGACTTATACATGTTCCTGTAACTATGAGATTATGCAACTCCGCTTACGGAGGAACACTTTGGTGCTACCAAACGTCACAACGAATCGGGTGATTATAAAGGAGTACTACAGGTGTCTCCAAAGGTACATGTTGGGTTGGCGATTTGAGATTAGGTTTTGTCACTCCGATTGTCGGAGAGGTATCTCTGGGCCTTCTCGGTAATACTCATCACCTAAGCCTTGCAAGCATTGTAACTAATGAGTTAGTTATGAGATGATGTATTACGGAACGAGTAAAGAGACTTGCGGTAACGAGATTGAACTAGGTATTGGATACCGACGATCGAATCTCGGGCAAGTAACATACCGATGACAAAGGGAACAAAGTATGTTGTTATGCGGTTTGACCGATAAAGATCTTCAGTAGAATATGTAGGAGCCAATATGGGCATCCAGGTTCCGCTTATTGGTTATTGACCAAGAATAGTTCTAGGTCATGTCTACATAGTTCTCGAACCCGTAGGGTCCGCACGCTTAAGGTTTCGATGCGATGCTTATATTATGAGTTTATGAGTTTTGATGTACCAAGGAGTTCGAGTCCCGGATGAGATCGGGGACATGACGAGGAGTCTCGAAATGGTCGAGACGTAAAGATCGATATATTGGACGACTATATTCGAGTTCGGAAAGGTTCGAATGATTCGGTATTTTTCGAGTACCGAGAGTTACGGAATTCGCCGGGAGAAGTATTGGGCCTTATTGGGCCTGCGGAAAGAGAGAGGGCTGCCTAGGGCAGGCCGCGCCCCAAGGCCTAGTCCGAATTGGACTAGGGGAGGGGCCGCACCCTTCTTCTCTTCCCATTCCTTCTCTCCTACTCCTACTAGGAAAGGAGGAGTCCTACTCCTGGGAGTAGGACTCCCCCTGCGCCCTCCTCCTTTGGCCGCCACCTCCTCCTTGCTCCTTTATATATGGGGCAAGGGGCACCCCATGACACACAAGTTGATCTACGGATCTTTCCTTAGCCGTGTCGGTGCCCCTTCCACCATATTCCACTTCGTCATATCGTCATGAGCTTAGGCGAAGCCTCGCGCGGAGAAGTCATATCGTCATGAGCTTAGGCGAAGCCCTGCGCCGGTGGAGCATCAACATCGTCACCACGCCGTCGTCTTGACGGAACTCATCCCCGACACTTTGCTGGATCGGAGTCCGGGATCGCCATCGAGCTGAACGTGTGCGAGAACTCGGAGGTGCCGTGACGCTCGGTGCTTGGATCGGTCGGATCGTGAAGACGTCGACTACATCAACCGCGTTGTTATAACGCTTCGCTTTCGGTCTCACGAGGGTACGTGGACGGACACTCTCCCTCTCGCTGCTATGCCATCACCATGGTCTTGCGTGATCGTAGGAAATTTTTGAAATTACTACGCTCCCCAACAAAGGCATCCGAGCCTGGTTTTATGCGTTGATGTCATGTGCACGAGTAGAACACAAGTGAGTTGTGGACGATACAAGTCATACTGCCTACCAGCATGTCATACTTTGGTTCAGCGGTATTGTGAGATGAAGCGGCCGGACCGACATTACGCCAGACGCTTACGCGAGACTGGTTTCACCGCCCGAGCACTCGTTGCTTAAAGGTGACCGGCGGTGTCTGTCTCTCTCACTTTAGTTGAATCGAGTGTGGCTACGCCCGGTCCTTGAGAAGGTTAAAACGGAGTCTATTTGACAAATATCGCTGTGGTTTTGATGCGTAGGTAAGAACGGTTCTTGCTCAACCCGTAGCAGCCACGTAAAACTTGCAACAACAAAGTAGAGGACGCCTAACTTGTTTTTGCAGGGCATGTTGTGATGTGATATGGTCAAGACGTGATGCTATATTTTATTGTATGAGATGATCATGTTTTGTAACCGAAGTTATCGGCAATCGGCAGGAGCCATATGGTTGTCGCTTATTGTATGAAATGCAACGCCATGTAATTGCTTTACTTTATCACTAAGGAGTAGCGATAGTCGTAGAAGCAATAGTTGGCGAGACGACAACGATGCTACGATGGAGATCAAGGTGTCGCGCCGGTGACGATGGTGATCATGACGGTGCTTCGGCGATGGAGATCACAAGCACAAGATGATGATGACCATATCATATCACTTATATTGATTGCATGTGATGTTTATCCTTTATGCATCTTATCTTGCTTTGATTGACGGTAGCATTTTAAGATGATCTCTCACTAAAATTATCAAGAAGTGTTCTCCCGAGTATGCACCGCTATGAAAGTTCTTCGTCTTTGACACCACGTGATGATCGGGTGTGATAGGTTCTACGCTCAAATACAACGGGTGCAAAACAGTTGCGCACGCGAATACTCAAAGTTAAACTTGACGAGCCTAGCATATAACAGATATGGCCTCGGAACACGGAGACCGAAAGGTCGAACGTGAATCATATAGTAGATATGATCAACATAGTGATGTTCACCATTGAAACTACTCCATCTCACGTGATGATCGGACATGGTTTAGTTGATTTGGATCACGTAATCACTTAGATGACTAGAGAGATGTCTATCTAAGTGGGAGTTCTTAAGTAATATGATTAATTGAACTTTAATTTATCATGAACTTAGTCCCGTAGTATTTTGCAAATTATGTTGTAGATCAATAGCTCGCGTTGTTGCTTCCCTATGTTTTCATATGTGTTCCTAGAGAAAATTGTATTGAAAGATGTTAGTAGCAATGATGCGGATTGGATCCGTGATCTGAGGTTTATCCTCATTGCTGCGCAGAAGAATTATGTCCTTAATGCACCGCTAGGTGACAGACCTATTGCAGAGCGGATGCGAGGCGTTATGAACGTTTGGCTAGCTCAATATGAGCGATCTGACGTTATGAACGCTTGGCTAGCTCAATATGATGACTACTTGATAGTTTAGTGCACCATGCTTAACGGCTTAGAATCGGGACTTCAAAGACGTTTTGAACGTCATGGACCATATGAGATGTTCCAGAATTGAAGTTAATATTTCAAGCAAATACCCGAGTTGAGAGATATGAAGTCTCCAACAAGTTCTATAGCTAAAAGATGGAGGAGAATCGCTCAACTAGTGAGCATGTGCTCAGATTGTCCGAGTACTTCAATCGCTTGAATCAAGTGGGAGTTAATCTTCCGATAAGATAGTGATTGACAGAATTCTCTAGTCACCATCACTAAGTTAGTAGAACTTCGTGATGAACTATAGTATGCAAGGGATGACGAAAAAGATTCTCGAGCTCTTCGCGATGCTAAAATCGCGAAGGTAGAAATCAAGAAAACATCAAGTGTTGATGGTTGACAAGACCACTAGTCTCAAGGAAATTGGCAAAGGGAAGAAGGGAACTTCAAAAGGAACGGCAAGCAAGTTGCTGCTCGAGTGAAGAAGCCAAAGTCTAGACCTAAGCCCGAGACCGAGTACTTTTGCTGCAATGGAACTGGTCACTGGAAGCGGAACTACCCCTGAATATTTGGTGGATAAGAAGGATGGCAAAGTGAACAAAGGTATATTTGATATACAGATTATTGATGTATATTTTACTAGTGTTCATAGTAACCCCTCGGTATTTGATACTTGGTTCGGTTGCTAAGAGTAGTAACTCAAACAGGAGTTGCGTAATGAACAGAAACTAGTTGAAGGGAAGTGACGATGAGTGTTGGAAGTAGTTCCAAGATTGATATGATCATCATCGCACACTCCCTATACTTTCGGGATTAGTGTTAAACCTAAATAAATGTTATTTGGTGTTTGCGTTGAGCATGAATATGATTTGATCATGTTTATTGCAAAACGGTTATTCATTTAAAGTCAAAGAATAATTGTTGTTCTGTTTAAATGAATAAAACCTTCGATGGTCATACACCCAATGAAAATAGTTTTCAAAACGGTTATTCATTTAAAGTCAAAGAATAATTGTTGTTCTGCTTAAATGAATAAAACCTTATATGGTTACACACCCAATGAAAATGGTTCATTGATCTCGATCATAGTGATACACATATTCATAATATTGAAACCAAAAGATGCAAAGTTAATAATGATAGTGCAACTTATTTGTGGCAATCGCCGCTTAGGTCATATTGGTGTAAAGCGATGAAGAAAACTCCATGCCGATGGACTTTTGGAATCACTTGATTATGAATCATTTGATGCTTGCGAACCGTGCCTTTTGGGCAAGATGACTAAAACTCCGTTCTCCTAACAATGGAACAAGCTACTGACTTATTGGAAATAATACATACCGATGTATGCGATCCAATGAATGTTGATGCTCGTGGCAAGTATTGTTATTTTCTGACCTTCACAGATGATTTGAGTAGATATGGGTATATCTACTTGATGAAACATAAGTCTGAAATAGTTGAAAGGTTCAAAGAATTTCAGAGTGAAGTGGAAAATCATCGTAACAAGAAAATAAAGTTTCTGCGATCTGATCGTGGAGATGAATTTTTGAGTTACGAGTTTGGTCTTCAATTAAAACAAAGTGGAATAGTTTCACAGCTCACGCCACATGGAACACCACAACATAATGGTGTGTCCGAACGTCGTAACCGCACTTTATTGGATATGGTGCAATCTATGATGTATCTTACCGATTTACCACTATCGCTTTTGGGTTATGCATTAGAGACAGCTGCATTCACGCTTAATTGGGCACCATCTAAATCCGCTGAGATGACACCGTATGAACTATGGTTTAGCAAAGAACCTAAGTGTCGCTTTCTTAAAGTTTGGAGTTGTGATGCTTATGTGAAAAGGTTTCACCGATAAGCTCGAACCCAAATCGAGAAGTGCGTCTTCATAGAATACCCAAAAGAAACTGTTGGGTACACCTTCTATCACAGATCTAAAGGCAAAACATTCGTTGTTAAAATGGATCCTTTCTAGAGAAGGAGTTTCTCTCGAAAGAAGTGAGTGGGAGGAAAGTAGAAACTTGATGAGGTAATTGTACCTTCTCCCTTATTGGAAAGTAGTTCATCACGTAAATCAGTTCCAAAGTGATTCCTACACCAATTAGTAAGGAAGTTAATGATGATGATCATGAAACTTCAGATCAAGTTGCTACCAAACCTCGTAGGTCTTCCAGAGTAAGATCCGCACTGAGTGGTACGGTAATCATGTTCTGGAAGTCATGTTACTAGACCATGATGAACCTACGAACTATGAGGAAGCGATGATGAGCCCAGATTCCGCGAAATGGCTTGAGGCCATAAAATCTGAGATAGGATCCATGTATGAGAACAAAGTATGGGCTTTGATTGACTTGCTCGATGATCAGCAAGCCATGTAGATAAATGGATCTTCAAGAGAAAGACGGACACTGATAGTGGTGTTACTATCTACAAAGCTCGACTTGTCACAAAAAGGTTTTCGACAAGTTCAAGGTGTTGACTACAATGAGATTTACTCAACTGTAGCGATGCTTATGTCTGTCCGAATCATGTTAGCAATCGCCACATTTTATGAAATCGGCAAATGGATGTCAAAACTACATTCTTTAATGGATTTATTAAAGAAGAGTTGTATATGATGCAACCGAAGATTTTGTCAATCCTAAAGGTGCTAACAAAATGTATAAGCTCCAATGATCCATCTATGGACTGGTGCAAGCATCTCGAGTTGGAATACACACTTTGATAAGTTGATCAAAGCATATAGTTTTATACAGACTTGCGGTGAAGCCTGTATTTACAAGAAAGTGAGTGGGAGCACGACAACATTTCGATAAGTATATGTGAATGACATATTGTTGATCGGAAATGATGTAGAATTATTCTGCAAAGCATAAAGGAGTATTTGAAAGGAGTTTTTCAAAGAAGGACCTCGTGAAGCTGCTTACATATTGAGCATCAAGATCTATAGAGATAGATCAAGACGCTTGATAAGTTTTTCAATGAATACATACCTTGACAAGATTTTGAAGTAGTTCAAAATGGAACAGTCAAAGAAAGAGTTCTTGCCTGTGTTACAAAGTGTGAGATTGAGTAAGACTCAAAACCCGACCACGGCAGAAGATAGAAAGAGAATGAAAGTCATTCCTATGCATCAGCCATAGGTTCTATAAAGTATGTCATGTTGTGTACTGATCTATTGCATACCCTACCACTAAGATTGGCAAGGAGTGCAATAGAGATCTAGGAGTAGATCAATGGACAGCGGTCAAACTTATCCTTAGTAGAATAAGGATATGTTTCTCGATTATGGAAGTGAAAAAGGTTCGTCGTAAAAGGTTACGCCGATGCAAGTTTTAACACTAATCTAGATGACTCGAGTCTCAATCTGGATACATATTGAAAGTGGGAGCAATTAGCTAGAGTAGCTCCACGCAGCATTGTAGACATAGAAAATTTGCAAAATACTTACGGCTCTGAATGTGATGACCTGCTGACTAAAATTATCTCACAAGCAAAACATGATCACACCTTAGTACTCTTTGGGTGTTAATCACATAGCGATGTGAACTAGATTATCGACTCTAGTAAACCCTTTGGGTGTTGGTCACATGTCGATGTGAACTATGGGTGTTAACCACATATAGATGTGAACTATTGATGTTAAATCACATGGCGATGTGAGCTAGATTATTGACTCTAGTGCAAGTGGGAGATCAAGGAAATATGCCCTAGAGGCAATAATAAAGTTATTATTTATTTCCTTATTTCATGATAAATGTTTATTATTCATGCTAGAATTGTATTAACCGGAAACATAATACATGTGTGAATACATAGACAAACATAGTGTCACTAGTATGCCTCTACTTGACTAGCTCGTTAAATCAAAGATGGTTAAGTTTCCTAGCCATAGACATGAGTTGTCATTTGATTAACGGGATCACATCATTAGGAGAATGATGTGATTGACATGACCCATTCCGTTAGCCTAGCACATGATCGCTTAGTATGTTGCTATTGCTTTCTTCATGACTTATACATGTTCCTGTAACTATGAGATTATGCAACTCCGCTTACGGAGGAACACTTTGGTGCTACCAAACGTCACAACGTAATCGGGTGATTATAAAGGAGTACTACAGGTGTCTCCAAAGGTACATGTTGGGTTGGCGATTTCGAGATTAGGTTTTGTCACTCCGATTGTGGAGAGGTATCTCTGGGCCTTCTCGGTAATACTCATCACCTAAGCCTTGCAAGCATTGTAACTAATGAGTTAGTTATGAGATGATGTATTACGGAACGAGTAAAGAGACTTGCCGTAACGAGATTGAACTAGGTATTGATACCGACGATCGAATCTCGGGCAAGTAACATACCGATGACAAAGGGAACAAAGTATGTTGTTATGCGGTTTGACCGATAAAGATCTTCGAGAATATGTAGGAGCCAATATGGGCATCCAGGTTCCGCTATTGGTTATTGACCAAGAATAGTTCTAGGTCATGTCTACATAGTTCTCGAACCCGTAGGGTCCGCACGCTTAAGGTTTCGATGATGCTTATATTATGAGTTTATGAGTTTTGATGTACCGAAGGAGTTCGAGTCCCGGATGAGATCGGGACATGACGAGGAGTCTCGAAATGGTCGAGACGTAAAGATCGATATATTGGACGACTATATTCGAGTTCGGAAAGGTTCCAATGATTCGGTATTTTTCGAGTACCGAGAGTTACGGGAATTCGCCGGGAGAAGTATTGGGCCTTATTGGGCCTGCAGGAAAGAGAGAGGGCTGCCTAGGGCAGGCCGCGCGCCCAAGGCCTAGTCCGAATTGGACTAGGGAGGGGCCGCACCCTTCTTCTCTTCCCTTCCTTCTCTCCTACTCCTACTAGGAAAGGAGGAGTCCTACTCCTGGGGAGTAGGACTCCCCCTGGCGCCTCCTCCTTTGGCCGCCACCTCCTCCTTGCTCCTTTATATACGGGGGCAGGGGCACCCCATGACACACAAGTTGATCTACGGATCTTTCCTTAGCCGTGTCGCGGTGCCCCTTTCACCATATTCCACTTCGGTCATATCGTCATGAGCTTAGGCGAAGCCCTCGCGCCGAGAAGTCATATCGTCGCGGAGCTTAGGCGAAGCCCTGCGCCGGTGGAGCATCAACATCGCCACCACGCCGTCGTCTTGACGGAACTCATCCCCGACACTTTGCTGGATCGGAGTCCGGGATCGCCATCGAGCTGAACGTGTGCGTAACTCGGAGGTGCCGACGCTCGGTGCTTGGATCGGTCGGATCGTGAAGACGCACGACTACATCAACCGCGTTGTTATAACGCTTCGCTTTCGGTCTCACGAGGGTACGTGGACGACACTCTCCCCTCTCGTTGCTATGCCATCACCATGGTCTTGCGTGATCGTAGGAAATTTTTGAAATTACTACGCTCCCCAACAATCTGCGCTTAGACCAAACCATACGCCCTTGGGTCACCCGCAAACTCTTCACAAGACTTTCTCTCGATTTTTCTCCATCGCGAACCGTCGGCGGTACTCTCAACTTTCCGCTTTCTTACGGTCTTCTGCGTACACCGCATCACCTTCGCATGCTCTTTATTTTGGAACAAACATTTAAACCGTGGTATTATAGGAGCATACCACATCACCTTGGCAGAATCTTCTTCCGGGCGCCACCGACATCACCGTGGTCATCGCGATCGATCTTATAACGCAATGCACCGCATACCGGCAAGCGCTCAAATCCTCGTACTCACCGCGGTAGAGGATGCGATCATTAGGGCATGCATGTATATTTTGCACCTCTAACCCTAGAGGGCGATAACCTTCTTTGCTTCATACGCACTTCTCGGCAATTCCTTGTCCTTTCAAGCATATTCTTTATCATTACCAGCAACTTTCCAAATCCCTTGTCGATACACCATTCTCGCCTTCCATTGCAACAATTCAAGTGTGGTGCCCAACTTTTTTTGTCACCTTCGCAATTGGGTACAACAATTTCTTGTGATCCTCTAACATGCGCTGCAACTTCGTCCTCTCCAGATCACTTGCGCGTTTCTTTCTTTGCATCGGCAATGGCCCGACCTAGATCATCACGGCTCATCTAATGCCTCTTCTTCAGCTTTTTCCTGCATTGCCGGCTCAGCTTCTTCCCCCATTGTTGTATCATCGTATTCAGGGAACCCATTGCCAGGATAGCCGTCGTCGTCCTCTTCTTCTTCATTGTCTTCCATCATAACCCCTATTTCTCCGTGCTTGGTCCAAACATTATAGTGGGGCATGAAACCGACTCAAATAGGTGGACGGAATGGTTCTTGACGAGAGTAATCAGGACTATTCTTACAGCCAAGACATGGACAAGGCATAAAACCATCCGCCCGCTTGTTTGCCTCGCGCAAGCGTAAAAGTATGCACGCCATTAATGAACTCGGAGAGCATCTATCATCATACATCCATTGTCGGCTCATCTTCATTACACAACACCGAATAGACCAAATTAATACAAGTTCATAATAAAGTTCATACATAAAGATCATATACAACACTTAATTAAATGCAACATACAAATAACTCTCTAGCTAAAGAATTTAAATGCAACAACAAATGTGATGAAGATCGCAACTAAGGTAACAATTGATCCAACAGCATAATGATACCAAGCCACACTATCAATGGCATATTTTCTAATCTTTCTAATCTTCAACCTCATTTTCTCCATCTTGATCTTTTGATCATCGACGACATCGGCAACATGCAACTCCAATTCCATCTTCTCCCCCTCAATTCTTTTCAATTTTTCTTTCAATTACTCGTTTTCTCTTTCAACTAAATTTAACCTCTCGACAATAGGGTCGGTTGGAATTTCCGGTTCATATACCTCCTAGATAAAAATATCTATGTCAACTTGATGGGCATAATTTGTCATAAACACGAAATGCAACAACTAGTTTTAAAAGAGAATATACCACATCCGAATCATAACAAGGACGAGGGCTGACGGGGACGGATATCAAAACCATGGCACTATGTATAACAAACAACATACGGGTAAGATAATTATACGAGTAACTATATATCCCGATCACACAAACATCAACTTGGTAATGTAAAACATTCATGAACAAGAGCCTCACCACAAGGTGGTGCCGCACAGGGACGGTCTTGAGCGATTGACGGTGGTTACGACGGAGATTTAGAAGGCACTAAGTAAACCACACCTACATATGCAAACTAAGTGTTATTTTTGACCTCAAATTGCATATAAATCAAATACTAGCAAATATAATTCCTCCCAAATTAATCACTATACAAAGCATTGTAAGAGCTAATCTAGCAATGAGAGTTGAAAGGACAAAGTTGCTAACCTTTGTGATCATTTGAATGGATGGGGCCTTCAAATCTTGACAAATTTTGGGCAAAATTTGTGAGGAGCTCAAGGAAGAGAGGGAAGAACAGAGGAAGTGAGGGAAAGGGGAAGAACAGAGTGGCTCGGGTGGATTTAAGGGTTTATCTAGGTCGATTTTAGTACCGGTTCGTGCCACTTAACCGGTACTAAAGGTGCCGGAGAGGGCCCTGCATCGACAACACCCGCCACCACTCTCTTTAGTACCGGTTCGTGGCACGAACCGGTGCTAAAGGTTCGCCACTGAACCGGTACTAATGAGAACGGCCCGGCTAGCCGTTGGAACCGGCACTATTGGACACATTAGTGCCGCTCAAAATCAAACCGCACTAATGTGTCTCATATTAGGTCCTTTTTCTACTAGTGGGAGAACGCTGCAAAGACGTTGATATCATTGTGAGAACATGCCATACCAAGAAAGAATGCCATATCCAAAGATCTTGCGATGCCACCGCTTCTAATATGACAGGCACCTGTTAACATGCCCTTTTATCGCCCCGCCAAGCAAATGGACAGTTCTTCCACTCCCAATGCATACAATCTATGTTGCCAAGCATGCCCGAAAGCCTCTAGCTGCGTTGGTCGCCAACAATCTCTCAGATCGCCGCGTTGGCTGCCTCAAGTACTCTGGGCCAAACACCTCGATCACAGCTGGCAAAACTTGTACATTGACATCGACATGTTGTCTCACTCATACGCACATACTCGTCCACCAGATCGCCTGGAATACCATATGCAAGCATGCGGATGGCCGTGGTGCATTTCTGGTAAGAGGAGAATCCAAGCTTGCCAAGGGCATCCGTCTTGCACTCGAAGTATGGGTCATGAGCAACCACTCCCTCTCGGATACGATTGAACACATGCCTTACCATACGAAAATGGCGACGAAATTTATCCGGCTTGAAGAGCGGGGTGTTGGCAAAGTAATCGGCATAGAGCAGGCGTGGCCTCTCTCCCTGCTATGTTCAGGTTGGGAGCACGCCCGGAGTGACCCCGCATCGAGGAAGCTGCCGTTGAATATGGTCGTGAACGACCAGTGCAGCCACCACAAGATCTTCATCATCCGACGATGAAAAACTCGTCTCCACTGTCCATACCTTTGATGGCAAAAGGTCGAACACCTTGCGGTCGTGGTGGCGAAGAGGCCGCGATGATCACCTCGACGCAGCAGGGGTGGTTGTCGGCCGGCTACTGGCCGCTCTGGAGCTCTCGTCGGAATCTGCCTCGGCCGCCGTGGTCCGTCGCCGACAGTCGTGTCCCCTCCGCCACCGGCAAGGACGGCGACGACCAAACCTCCCCCGATAGACGACCAAAACTACGGCGAAAGCGCGAGCGTGGTGGCGGCCATGTCGAGACGTGGTTTGGTAGGTGAGGAGGCGGCCGGAGAATAGGGGCGGCGCCGGCGGCGGGGCGGGGCGGGGAGAGAGGGTGAAGCGTTGGGAGCGGAGGGACTGCTAGTGTCCCGACAAAGGGCCACGGGGACAAGGCGTCGTCGCGGCCGTCAGCAGTCTGCTTCACCCCAAACCGAGCGCAAGTTTGGGCGGGGATGGGTCGAAAACGGACGGAATCCGGACATTTGTCCGTTTGAGGCCACGCGCTGGGCCGCCTTTTTTGTCCCTTTTACCCCAAACGGACGGGGCCGGACAGGATAGGGTCGCGGGGTGGAGTTGGCCTTAGGGCATTTTCAACAGCAACTCGCAAAAAAGCATCCGCATTCGTCCGCGGACATGGATATGAGAGACAACTACCCACCGCTAGCCACATATGTTTTGAACTATTTTTTAATAAACCATATGAAATTCATAACATGAGTGGATTTTGTACAAACATGACGGATTTAACTACAGCTCCTAAACCTATCCTACGGCGGCGCCGTCCGGCGTTCAAACCCGTGTCGTCCTCCTTTCGCCGTATCCATGAGCACCGGCATAAGACCGATGAAGTGAAGGTGCGGTCACCGGTGAGGAAAAGTAGAACACGGAAGACAGACCGGACCATATGGGATACCAGGGTCCGCTGCCTCCCGTGGCCTACTCATCCTCAGAGGAGTCCGCGCCTTATCCGTCGCCTGTGGACGTGAGGTCCACGAGGAAAATGGTGGCAGCTTGGCTGTCCTCGTCCCACCGAGCCAGCTGATGGTTCGTCTGCGGCATATAGGAGGCACAACTGGCTTATGTTCTCCTCCGCGATCGCCTGTAGCTGCGCCTTCGCGGCCGCTGCTTCCTATCGAGCTGCGACCTGAGCGCAGACGGCATCATAGATGGCATGCATGCTGCTCCGCGAAAAAAATTGGGTTCGCTACGGCCATGGCCGCCGCGGCCTCCTCGCTCGCGCGCTCGCCGTAGATCTGGCCATCCGCCAGTCGGTGTTGCTCAAAAGGAACAGGTTGTACCGTTGTTCCTCCTACGCCTGCTGGAATGCCGACAAAGGCGCCGACGCAGGCTGCACCTCCGTCATGGCGACGATGAACTGCACTTTCGCGCTGCTCCATGTGAAGTCGGCGTGCACATGAGGCGCGAGAGCCGGGGCGAAGTCGTCGGAGCCCGTCTCCATCGTGGTGTCGTCCTCGTCGTCGGTCACCTCGGGCGAGCTGGTCAATCGGCAAGCCGGCCTCAATCCGCCTAGCACGGCGGCTAAGCCAGGCGGCGGCAAGGGCCGCAACCACGTACTTCATCTACGGCGACAGACTGTCCCACAATGCTTTCCTGCTGGCGGTCATGGCGGATGCACTGCAAGGGAGGGGGATGTTGAGGCGCTGGTGTTGTGGTGTGGTGTTAGCCAGGTGTGGCCGCCTTTATATAGCGGATTTCGGTGAGGCCAGACGTCCGGGTATGTCAATGCGCGACGCTGGAGTGGATTTCTCGGACAACGAGCCTGCTTAATGGCGGCAGGCGGACGGATAGCAGCATTGAACGGGCAAGGTAGATATACGTCCCGTCCACGCGTCTCCAGCATTGAACAAGTGCGGACACCGGGGACGCGTCGCGGGCGGCGTCCTTGGCCGACGCGCCACTTTAATGGCGGAGGCAGTAAAAGGTTGTGTCCACCCTGAGTCGTCTTCAATGTTAAGCGTCGCGCTCTACAGCAGCATGAATGCGGGCAGAAATTATGTCCGTACTGTTTCAGGGATCGGTATAAATTGATGTTGGATGGCTTCCCTGTCTTGACGGTTGCGGGAGGTTTACATATCCGACTTGAAGATGCCCTGAGTAGAATCTTACTGCCGCTGAAGATAATTAACCAGTGCGAGACGACAGGCGATTATATTAGATCCAATCACGGCCGGGGTGCATCCAGATCTGACAGACAGACAGGCCTGGATCGATCGCAAGTGAATCCCAATCAAACTGCCTGCCCGATTTGACACCTCGTCCACGTTCGCGCGTGGGGCGGGCGGGCGGGCGGTTTCTTGCTGGCGCCCGGTGATTAAACGTGACGACGACACACGCCCGATCGAGCATCCGTAGCAGCTGGCCCCATCCGCCCAGATGAACCAACAACTTGCCGGGGAGTAAAAAAAGAGTACTGCATATGCAAAGGCACGACATGACGCAGCCGTTGCAGCTAACTTAACCGCAGATCGAATCGCGGCGGTGGATCGATCCATCCATCCATCAGAGATGCAGTATAAAAAGGTCCCATGATTCCGCCATGACCTCAAGTAGCGGCCGGTTGCAGGCTTTGCAGCCGCCCGCCTGCCTGCCTGCCTGCCTGCACAAATCCCTGAAGCCGTGTACTTTGCTGGCTCCTCTTTTGCCATATTATACTCGTGGTACCACGATTGATCGATCGGCCTAATCTAAATCTAATCCAGCTCTCTCCCCTGGGACATCTGACGGAGCATCTTCCAAACCGCCGGCCGGCTGGTGTTCACCGCGCGCGTCGGGTGGGTCGCATGTTCGCCGCGCGCGCACCGCGTCACCTCGATCGGGAATGTTCGCGCCAAAAGGGGAGGGGGGCAGCTCGTGCCATCTCTTCTGTTGCTGGTGTTGATGCTGCTGTTGGTGTTGCATGCGAACTGCATAGCACCGGGGAAGGCTTCTTTCGTGGAGATCCAACTCAAACGATGCCCGTAGAATAAAAAGTGTGCCCGATATCTCTAAAAGAATCCCTTGCTTTTCTGTCCTCCTCCGATAGGCGGAATCAAAGTAGGGTTCGTCGCTCGTACTGGCTAATACTTTTGCCGAAAGAACGCAAGACCCGTGATTCATACACTACACCTACTGGAAGTGGAGTGCTTGTAATGCGGGTACTTAACCAATAATACAGTGAACACGCAGGTGCGTCGTTGTCAGCGTTGCCAAAGACAATGGGGCTTTTGGAGCTTCCGAGGTGGCATCAATTAGAGAAAAATCAGCTCCGTGTTCACACTTCACACGAAGAAGAATGTGCCACGGCGAAGCAGATTCTTTCTTTGCCGTGGTAATTGTGGTGTAGAGATTGTTGCTGCGTAGCAGAGCATATGTCGTTATAGTTATAGTACCAACTGCCTCTGAAAGAAGGTAGCTTGTGCTTTCCTGAAGCCTGACAGAAAGATTGTACTGTAAAGCAGGAGAAAAAGAAGTGGACAAGGGGCGCATCAGTGTGCTACGCATATTATCCTTCCTTGCACATGCTTTTAGGAAGGCTTTTTTTTTTTGCGAATAGGAAGGCTTCTGACACAAGAAGCATCCATTTTGGGTGTACGACTCCGCTCTGCTCAACCACATGATCCAGTGTCAAAAGAAGGCTTCATTGACGGTGCTACTCCTACTCCGTGAGGAAACCTGTACTGTGGCCCTGTTTGGATACTCTAACTCGGTTAGAGGTTAGAGTTAGATTCTAACCCTGAGAACTAACTCTAATCAAAGAGATTTTTGAATGATAGGGTTAGATCGACAATAAATACCATTTCTCAATCATTTGACTACTTTAGGCGAGCCTTGACTGAGAGCTATGCTGGCGGCAGACGGGGACACGCCCGGCAAGGAGCCGCGCTGGCTTATCACGCAACCCGCCGGCCGAATCCGCCGTCCCAACGCAAGGAGCGGCGATTGCTTACCGGCAGGGAGACGGGCCGCGGGGAGACGAGGGGGTTGGAACGGGAGGATAGGGCGAGGCTGCTTACCGGCGGCGGACGGGAGTGCGGATACGGCGAGGCGCCTTCACGGGCAGTGCGAGAGGGAGAGAGGGAGAGGACGAGAAGCTTCAAGGAAGTGGGGAAGAATCTGCTGCGGGAAGAGCGGGAGAAAAAAATGTTTTTTTTAATAATTCCTAGAAGAACTAACCCAAATAAGCACTTCTTGGATGAGTCATTTTTTTAGATGGGTTAGATACATCTAACCCAAACTAACTCTTCTGTTTGGATGGTTTTGGGTTAATTGATGATGGGCCATTAGCCTACTCGGGCTGAGCATTACAGGGAACTTTACTGAGCCGAGAGCTCTTTCCGAATGGAAGCTCATCAATTTCTTTCCAAATGGAAGCCCATCAATTAGCAAGCCACAAAAAACATAACTTTTCTTTTAACAGGACACAAGCATAGCTGGGGCCCAACTTCTAGTCATGCTAACTACCAGCAGTCGATGGGAGCAACTAGTTCATGAGCACGGCTCCTTCGCAAGCCTCGCAACGATGACTTGCGGGTGGTCTAAGAGCGCGCCACCGTCGCTAGGTGTCGCGCTCTGGATGCTCCCTTCGATTTTTGTTTCGCACGCGTTTTTTTGGCTTTTAAACCGTTTTTTTTCTTTTTTTTACTTTTTAGTTTTCAACCGGTCTTCCTTAGCTTTTGGACAAAAAAATCTCGTCAAAAACACATTTTCTTTATTTTTTTTCTTTCGCGAGAGGTACGGCCGTGCTTTTCGGAAACGAAAAAATAAAACGCGTTTTCAGTTTTTTTTTCTATCACGAGAGGCACGGTTTTGCTTCCGCAAGAGCACGGCCGTGCCTCTCAGAGACGGGAAAAAACACGCGTTTTCTGTTTTTTCTTCCACGAGAGGCACGATTTTGCTTTCACAAGAGGCACGGCCGTGCCTCTCGGAAACGAAAAAAAACGTGTTTTCTATTTTTTTCTTCTTCTGTGAGATGCACAATTTTGCTCAGGCGAGAGCCACGGCCGTGCCTCTCGGGAACGAAAAAAAAATGTGTTTTATCTTTTTTCTTCTTCTGCGAGAGGCATGGTTTTGCTCCCGCAAAAGGGACGGGTGTGCTTTCGCGAGAGGCACGAACGTGCCTCTTTTGGAAAGGGAAAAATCCATGCTCCCGCTTCAGTTTCTTCGTCCGGTTTTTTCATGAAAAAAAGTTCATTAAAACACATCAACATGGGTTCTAGTTTTAAAGATCTCGACGCAAGGAATCCAACGATAAAAACGGTTCGAGATTTGAATGCATGGTTTAAGAGATCAATTATTTTGAATAAACAAATCTAAAAAAAGGGAAACTCACAGGTTGCGACAAGTGGCGCCCATGCAACGCGCCACTTTGTCGCAACCTGGAGAGGTGGGAGTGATCTTTGCAAGAGGTACTCCTCAATTAATGATTTCAGCACTCGATGGGAAGTTCTATATGACACTCTTTGCGTCAAGTTGCTGGGACTTCGAACAGAGCATCCAGTTGGCGGGCTTTCTGGCCCGTTTTTTGTCTCGACTGTAGCAATAGGATGCGATCGAGTCCTGGCTGCAAAAAAAATGTGCCCTCGCAGGGTATCTAACCTAGCATCTCGTCCTGAGAAAGAAGGCGATACAACCAGTTGAGTCAATGTGCTCTAGTAATTATCAGACAACACACAGTCTTCAGAACCGAACCCTAGCACGGATTCAAAAAACTCTAAAATCATGAACGCGATTTTTCAAAGACAAAGCAAATCATTAAATGCTGAAAACATTTTCTCAAAATCGTGAACACTTTTTAAAAACGGGAACTTATTTTGTAATTCCAAATCAAAATTTTGAAAAGAAAACATTCTATAAAACTCCCGAAGAAAATTATAAAACATGATTTATTTTTTGAAAATTTCAACAATTTTTGAAATGGGAACATTTCTTGAAACTCCTAATAATAGGAAACACGAACATTTATCTAAATTTATAAACAAATTTTGAAAACAGGTACATTTTTGAAGTTCCAAATAATTTTAATTAACCTTTTTTAAATACAAACAAAATTCGAAAAGATGAATCATTTCTTGAAATTTGCAAACAATTTTGAAACTCCTGGAAAAATAACATGAATATTTTTAAAATTTGTGAACTAATTTTTAAAGAAGTAACATTTTTGAAATTCCAAACAATTTTTAAGAACTTGTGAACATTTTGAAGCAAACTTACAAACAAAATTTTATAAAAATGATCATTTTTTGAAAATTGCAACTCGTTTTTGTAACGTGAATATTTTTTGAATTGTTGAAAAAATGAGCATTTTGCGAATAAGTTTTCAAACATGAGCTTCTTTAGAATATGTGGATAATTGTTTATAATAGGAACACTTTTTCAAATTCTGAACATTTTCTAAAATCCTGGACATCTTTCGGGTTTATGAACAAAACAATAAAACACAAAGATTTTTAAAAATTTGAAAAAATGAAGAAAGAAAAATAAAATTGAAAATGAAAGGAAAGAACAGGAAAAAAAGAAATAGAAACAAAAGAAAGATAAACAAAAAAGGACAAAAGGGGGAAAGGAGAGAAAATATAAAAAAAGGAAAAAATAAGAAAAAAGGAAAACAAAAAAATAGAACAAGGAAAGCGGTTCATGAACATTCTAGAAGTTTCCCAAAACCAGAAAAAACCAGCTGGGGACCTCTAGAAGGTCCCCAAAACCGGGGACGTTGAAACACTTAAACGGGCCAGCCCAGCTCGATAGATCGTTCAATCTCCCCTATGCCAAAAAACGGCAGTTCGACGCAAAATGAGTTGAATAGGAATTTCCGTATCCGATTAATATATATCGTGGCAAATCCTAGTTTTTTCTTTTGAGGAAAGCGGCAAATCCTAGTTGACGCCCGCAAGTTTTTTTTTGAGACAATTCCGCGAAGCTTTATTAGTTCGTCACAATGTTTACAGGGACGGACTGAAGATTTCCCGGATGGCCTAACCATACATGGCGGCCACCTCCCAAGGTAAGTGCATGCTTCGCTAAATTGTGAGCCTCAAAATTTGAGCTCCTACTTTCATAAACTATATTACAAGAAGTGAAAGAACTAGACATATCTCTAATCTCCTGAATAATTGCACCATAGCCAGCCAAGCTCCGTTCCTGGACGTCCTCCACCACCACTTTGCAGTCAGAAGCCACCTGAATCTTCTGAGTATATAGATCATTGGCCAAAGCCAGAGCCTCACGTATAGCTAGGGCTTCAAGCGTGGGTGGATCTGAAATGAATCTGAAAACTAAAGCTGAGGCACCAAGAAAGTACCTCCTGATCCCTAGCAATGACGCCAATGGATCCGACTCGTGCCTCGAGACAGCAGCGTCGGCGTTGAACTGAGAAACCCGCCTCGAGGCGGAACCTGTGGTGACCTGCGTTGTGTAGCAGTCACGAGCAACAGCAGTGAAGATTTTGTGTCTATCTGTTTCAGCTCCATGATGTAAGAGTTGATGAAACCATGAAGTGTCGCTGGTGCCTGGAAAATGTTTTCATGGATGGCCTTCCTTCTTGCTCCCCAAATTGCCCATAGTGTTACGACCACTCGCACAAAGTCATCTTGGGACATGATTTTATGTAAGGCAAAGATCCAGTCCTTTGCGCTCTCCTCCGTGTGCATACTCATTTGCTCCACAATGTGATACGGCGCTAGAACCCACACGCTCCCTGCCATAGGGAAAGAAAGGAGGGCGTGTCTCCAAGTGTCCCGCGCTCCACAAAGAGCACAAGTCTCATTTGTAGCCATGTTGCGGTGGTGCAGCAGTACATTGCATGGGATGGATTGTCTCGCAAGTCTCCATACAAACACCCGAAGTTTTGACGGAACTTTGATATGCCAGATGGAGGACCACTGATTACTCTCGGACTCGTTCCCTGACGTGCCAGCTGCCTCTTCGATCCAGCCCTCCCTACTAAGCTTTGTGTGGAGAATCATTCGGTATGCAGACCGGACTGTGAAAACTCCCTTGCTCTCCTCATGCCAAGCCCAGAAATCTGGAATTGTGCGAGTGCACAGCGGTATTTTAATGATCTCTTCTGCATCAAAATGCGTAAACACCGACCTGACCAGATTCTCATTCCAAGAGGCAGTCGTGTTATCTATAAGCTGAGCCACCATTAACGGGGGGTCAGGGGGGGGAACCAGCGAAGTTATTGGTCGCTTAAAATGAGCACGAGGAATCCAGTTCTGAGTCCAAATCGATGTACTTGTCCCGTCCCCAATCCTCCGGATGAGTCCTTGAGCCATAATTTCACGACCGTCCAAAATCGCACGCCAAATCTGAGAAGGGTGAGATCCCAACTCTGCCTCCAACAAGTCGCAATTCGGAAAATAAATTGCCTTTAAAATCCTACCGCTCAAAGATGACTCATTAGTGTGAATACGCCAAGCTTGTCTTGCCAAGAGTGCTAGATTGAATATTTCCAAGTCCCGGAATCCCAAACCTCCAAGATGTTTTGGCCGTGTCACAATGTCCCATGACACCCAGCATGGCTTCCTTTTTCCTTGCTTGGATCCCCACCAGAACTGCCTTATAATCGAGGTAATGCTTTCACACAAACCTCCAGGGAGCCTGAAGCATGACATAGAGAAAACAGGTATAGCTTGTGCCACTGATTTGATCAAAATCTCTTTCCCCGCTGCTGATAAAAGTTTTTCCATCCATCCCTTGATCTTCTCCCAGACACGATCACGAAGGTATTTGAAAGTCCCGTTCTTAGAGTGGCCAACATCAGTGGGCATCCCTAGGTAACGTTCATTGAGAGTCTCATTATGTACTTGTAACGAGTTTTTGACATCATCCCTAACCTGACCAGGGCATCCTTTGCTGAAAAAAATGGAGGATTTATCATGATTAATTTTCTGTCCCGAAGCGCTGCAATATTTGTCCAATAGGTTAGACACCGCAACTGCTCCCTCCACACCGGCGTTGAAAAGCAACAGGCTGTCATCTGCAAAAAGAAGGTGATTAATAGCAGGCGCCGTAGGAGCAACTTTAATACCTGATAAGGTTGATGACTGAGAACTGAATTTCAGGAGGCACGAAAGGCCCTCTGCTGCGATCAAGAACAGGTAAGGGGATATTGGGTCTCCCTGTCGGATCCCTCTCAAAGGATTAAAAGCTTCAAGTTTCTCTCCATTAAACATCACCGAGAAAGAGACTGAAGTAATCATGCCCATAACTATATCAATCCACTGCCGAGAGAAGCCAAGCTTAGCCATTATAGCCCTAAGGTAGGACCACTCTAGCCTATCATAGGCTTTCATCATATCTAGTTTCAGCGCACATGAACTGTTAGCTCTTGAGCTGGATCGTTTCATGAAATGCAGACATTCATAAGAGGCTACGATATTATCCGTGATTAGTCTGCCTGGAACAAAGGCGGATTGCTCCTCCGAGATGATGTCAGGAAAGATAACTTTCAGTCTATTTGCAACCACTTTAGACGCATTTTATATATCACGTTGCACAGACTGATCGGCCTATACTGAGACAGGTTTGTGGGATTAGTTACCTTTGGGATGAGAACAAGAATAGTATCGTTGATGCATTGGGCACTCTCCTCCCCCTTGACAATCCGCAGAACTATCTGTGTAACCTCTTCACCACAAATGTCCCAGTGACGCTGAGAAAAGTGGGCCGGAAAACCGTCCGGTCCCGATGCCTTTGTTGGAAACATCTGAAACAGAGCCGTTTTAACTTCCTGTGTGGTGTAAGGCGCACAAAGTGATGCATTCATTTCCTCTGTAACCTTCCGCGGCACATGATCAAGGACCTCATCCATATTCTGGGTTCCCTCGGAATCATAAAGGTTCTGGTAAAAAGCATTCACCATAGCCTTCAATTCTCCCGGATCATTTATTTCGGCACCTAACGAGTTCTGTAGAGCTTTGATCATGTTCTTTTTTCTCCTGAGACTTGCCCTCATGTGGAAATTTTTTGTGTTTTTGTCTCCCTGAGAGAGCCAGTCCAATCTAGATCTCTGTCGCCACATGATCTCCTCCCGGTGATACATCTCTATTAGTTTCTCATTGACTTTCAGCTCGACATGTGATGGGGCAGTGCGCATTGGGTCGCTCCAGAGTTCCTCCAACATCTGTTTCAAAAGCTTGATCTCTTTCCGGACGCTGCCAAAAGTGTCCTTACCCCATATGTATAGCTCTTGCGATAAGTTCCGGAGTTTTACTCTCATATCCTCCAC
The DNA here is from genome assembly GCA_021605205.1 of Aegilops longissima. NCBI lineage: Eukaryota > Viridiplantae > Streptophyta > Magnoliopsida > Poales > Poaceae > Aegilops > Aegilops longissima. The sequence continues at coordinate 637,628,003 of CM038677.1, forward strand.
CGAAACGCAGGGAGCGCCCGGGTCCCAGCCCTCTCTGATCATCTCCTTGAGTCCCGTGTGTGACTCCCACATTAATTCATACTTGAAGGTATTCTGTGTTCTTTGCTCTTGGCGAATATCAAACTCCAGAAGCAACGGAGCGTGATTGGATGAGGCCGCTGTGAGATGTGTTAAGGTAGCTGATGGGAATCTTGCTAACCACTCCGCATTTACCAATGCTCTATCTAGTCTGCATCTTGTGTAACTCCCACCCGTCACCTTCTTCTCGAAAGTCCAAAACGTGCCCTTGTAGCCGATATCAAGCAACATGCAAACATCCGTAGTTTCTCGGAACGCTTGGATCTGGGCATTGCTGCGTTGCCCAACTCCCTCGTGTTCTTCTGGACGTAAGACTTCGTTAAAATCCCCCATACATAACCAGGTCAAGCTGCTCAAAGTACTGATATTTTTCAGAACCGTCCAGGTTTGATGGCGCAAGTGTGTCCGGGCTTCACCATATACACAGGTTAGCCTCCACAAGTCTCTCCCCTGTTCCTCAACAGATACATCTAGGTGGTACACAGAGAAACCGAGAATTTCAATCTTTATTGAATTGTTCCAAAAAAGGCATATTCCACCACTTCTTCCATTACTATCAACTGCATAAGAATTATCATAACCAATAGAACTAGCCATAGCTTCTACCCTCGCTCCCTCAATTTGAGTTTCAACTATACATAGCAGGGTAGGGGTAAATTTCCTCGCGAATTCGCGAAGTTCTCGAACTGCAGCGGCTTTACCCGCGCCGCGGCAGTTCCAACAAAAGATACTCATTACGCCCGCAAGTGTCAACTACCGGATGACACGCCCGCACGGGAGACACTTGGGCCGGCAAAGTCTACCGATCGTTGTTGCAGGTTTTCTTTTTCCCTTTTTCTGTCTATTGTGTGTTATTTCCCTTTTTTGTTTAATTTTGGCTTTTTTCTGATTATTATTTATTACTACTTTCTTTTTCCTTTTGATTTGTTTTTTCTCCTGGTTTTCTATTTTATTTTCTTCAGTTTTGTTTTTATTTATTCCCCCTTTCAAAAAAGAATCTACAAATTATGAAAATTGTTCAGAATTTCTAAAAATGTACACGCTTTAAAAAAATTATCATACATTCCAAATCACTTTCGCATCTTCATATTTTGTTCAGAATTTTGAAAACATCTATTTTCAAAATTTGTTACGTAATACACAAAATTGTTTTCAAATTTTTTCACTAATTAGAAAATTTTCTTACTTCAAAAAGTATTCCCAACTTCAAAAATGTTTAAAATTATTAATTTTTGGGATGAGGAATAAATATTTAATACACATTGAACAATTTTAATATCGATGCACATTTTACACACCAAATATTTGTTAGTACACACTAAACGTTTTCTAATATACTTGTCATTTTATATATACTATGGACATATTATTGGTATACATTGACCACTTTTACAAAAAAAATAACTTTTTTTGATTTAATAATAACTTTAAAATTTGAAAAAATCTGAATTTTTGAATTTTAAAAAATGAACAAAAGTTGAAATCCACAACTATTTTTTAAGTACAAGATTATTTTGACCTCAACATTTTTCAAAAATAAAAAAGGAACAAAGGCAGTGAAAAAAACTCGTGCGAGAATGGGTGGCACATTGGCGCACGCTTCCGTGGTTTTTCTTAAAACACATCACAAACGCAGGCACTTATATATACGCGCATACACTTATCCTTATGAACACACACGCAAACCCTATCTTTAGAACATCTCCGAGAGACTGAGCCGACATATCATCTTGAGATTAACGAAGTCATCACAGGTGCCTCGTAGTCGACGGAAATGTCTCCTCCTACTGAACGCGCATCGCCGAAAATCCTAAAATAAATTCAGAAACAATCCAAGCACCAAGATTTGAACCCTTGTGATCTGAAGATACCACTGTTCTTCTAACCATTCAACCATAAGTTGGTTCACCACGCGCTTCCATGTTGCCTGCACTGTTTGACGCCTACATGCATTGTACAAAAGGTATCATATACTCATGGTAAATCCAATTTGTGCCATCTGCGGTAAATACAATTTCCTGCTCTCTGCGGCAAATTGCCGATGGTGCAACATGACGACAAAAGCACGTGTCGGCGCAAATAATTAAACAATTGTGAGGCTTTTGCTTATTTTTCTACTGTTTTGTTAGTTTCCTTCAATTTCACCTAGATTTTTTTTTCTGTTTCATCTTTCTTCTTATTTTTCTTATTTTTAACATTTTTAAATTTAGGATTTCAATATCCAAAATATTTATAACTTATCCTTATTTAATTTGTGATTTGTTCGAAATAAATTGTTAATTAAAATTGAGAATTGTTTTTCAGTTTTAAGAATGATTTTTAATACACTCAAACATTTTTTTAAGTCGATACATTTTGAAGAATCGTGAATATTATCTTAGAAATTGGAAACATTTTTTCATATACGTGAAAAACTCGATAATATTACTGAACATTGTTTTTAATTTTACAATTTTAATGTATTAAAAAATACCAAGGGATTTTTCAGGAAAACTGGCTAAAAATTAAAAGAAAAAAAACTGAGCTAACGGGAAGTCGCTCAAAGCAAAATAATTATTCCATAGTAGCCGCACGAAGCTTGCGAGTGGGTCAAAACATAGCGATCGATCTCTGCTCGACAATACGAGACACAAAGCGTTAAAATAGGGGCAGTACTATTTGGCACTTTGTGTTTTCTTTTGCCTTTTCCTTCTGGTTTTTATCTGTTTCTTCTTTCTTTTTCCTTTTGATTTGGTTTTGCTTCTGGTTTTCTATTTTGGTTTTTTCTTCAGTTTCTTTTTTTCTTTCTTAAAAACATTCCAACTTCTAAAAAATGTTTTAGAAATTTCTTAATTTTTTTTAAGAATTTCAAAGCATGATCATGCTATAAAAGAATGATAATAAATTTAAAGTCATGTTTGTATCTTCATATTTTTGTTAGAGTTCCAAAATATCTATTTCTAAAATTGTTACGAATTTCAGAAAAATGGTTTCCAGTGTTGTTCACTAATTAGAAAATGTTCGTATTTTAAAACAAATCTCAACTTCAAACAATGATTGAAATTTTTATTTTTATTTATGCAGAATAAATATTTAATATGTAGTGAACAATTCTTTAATATAAGATGACCATTTTTTAAATACCCACCAAATATTTTTGTAATACTATTGAACAAGCATTTTTAAATACACACTAAACATTTTCTATTATATACTTTAAGTTTTTATTTATACTATGAACATATTTTTGGTATGGGTCAAACATATTAACAAATTTGTGATTTTTTTTATGGATTTCAGAATTCGTCTAAAATTTGAAAAGATTTTTAAATTTATGACCATTTAAAAATGAAAAAATTGAAATCCGGCAACATTTTCGAAGTACGTGGACGTTCTTTTGACCCGAACATTGTTTGAAGTTTGGAACATTTACCAAAATAAAAACAGAAAAAAGCAATGGAAAAAAAATTCACGTAACAAGTGGCTGGACGTTGGCACACACTTTTACAATGCCTACACTGCTATATGCCTGGTGGCCCACAAGTATAGGGGATCAATCGTAGTCCTTTCAATAACTAAGAGTGTTGAATCCAACGAGGAGCACAAAGAAATGACAAATCTTTTCAATAATGTATTCTCTGCAAGTACTGAAAATAGCCGTGGACAGATAGTTTTGTAACAGGGTATTTTGTAACAAGTAACAATAGTAACAAAGATGCAGCAAGGTGGCCCAATACTTTTTATATCAACGGACAAGCCGGAAGTACATCTTATAGTGAGCAAAGCATTCTTGACGACACATGGGAATTCTCATCTAGCCACGTTCATCATGCAACAAGACTTCTCCCATGTCCTCAAGAACAAAAGTAACTACTCATAAATCATATTCATGTTCGAGATCAGAGATGTATTGAATATGCTTAAGGATTTTAACATATAATCTTCCACCAAATAAACCAACTAGCATTCTATAAAATGTAATCAACTCTAATAGCAACCGAGAGGTACCCGTATGAGATTTTGGGACAAAGATGAACTACGGTTTGAGAGGAAATATTGTTGGTGAATATGTTGATGAGGATTGGTTTCACGACGAGAGGATCATTGGTGATGTCGATGGCTTCGATTTCCCCCTCCCGGAGGGAAGTATCCCCGGCGAAATCGCTCCATCAAAGGGCAAAAGTGCTCCTGCCCAGGTTCCTGCTCAAGACGGTGCCACTACATCCCAAAAGTCTTCTCTTATTTTTTTTTCTAGGGAAAAAGGCTTCATGTAGCAGAAGGAGGGCACCGAAGGGCTGCTGTGGAACCCACAAGGTATTAGAGCGCGCCCTGGGAGGGGGGGGGGGGGTTGGGGGTGCCATGTTGCCTTATGAGCAGCAGGTGGCCCCCTCTGCTGGTTCTTCGTTCCAGTATTTTTATATATTTAATAAAAAATCTCTATAAAGTTTCAGGTCATTTGGAGCTCATAGAATAGCTATCTCTGTTGTAGCTCTTTTAGTTCGAGAATCCAGCTCCAGGTAATTTCCCTCTTCATATAGATCTTGCAATTTAAGAGAGAAAAGGCATTAAAATTGCAACATATAGTGAAATAATGACCAAAAGCATTATAAATAGTAGTAGAAAAACATGATGCAAAATGGACGTATCAACTCCCCCAAGCTTAGACCTCGCTTGTCCTCGAGCGAAAACTGAACTCAATAACCATGACCACATGTTTAGAGAGAGAGGTGTCGATAAAATAAAATACGGACATGGTAGCATCATGATCATTATCATAGCAATAATTATTCATCATATAGCTTCTCATAATCAAGTAACTATTCTTTCACAATTTTAAAGTATGAAGCATAAACTTTCTTGAAAACGAGCAAACCATGTTCCCAGTCATTAAAACAACTACAATTCATCATATTTCCAAGAAGAGTCTATGTAAGAGCTTTTGTTTCAGCAAGTCCACATACTCAACTATCATATATTCTTGTACGATTGCTAACACTGAAAGCATATTTTTTGGAACAAATGTTTCCGTCGGACACATAGGAAGATGGGGGTTTATTTTTTTCACCACCCAATTTATTTACATCAAGGATAATGTCAACAATTATTAATAACTCATGAACCTACCACATGGATATATGTGTCTAGATCTTTACCTACCACATGATGCTTACCAAATGGAGAATAATTAAGGATGGAATAGTGATGCACATTTTTGACTCTTACATAAAAGTAAAAACAGAAAACTAAAAGATAGGCCCTTCGCAGAGGGAAGCAGAGGTTGTCATGCGCTTTTTATTTTTGGATGTGCAAGCTCTTAATGTAAAGGAACGTCACTTTGTATTGTCCCTTGCGATAACAAGCTTTATTATGCCGTCTGTCGCTTTTATTTCTTTGCCATCACAAGTTCGTACAGAGTTTATTTTTCCTTACAATAAAAGATCATAAATATTTAGGAGCAATTTTTTTGCTTTTTGCACCGATGAAAACTTACTTGAATGATCGTGTTCAATCCATAGGTAGATACGGTGGAATCTCATGGCAAGAAACTGGGTTTAAGGGGTTTCAGATGTAAAAGTAGTATCTCTACTTAGTACAGAATTTTGGCTACAAAAGATTATGAGCAAGCACCACATGTTAGAGGATCCATGACAATATAACTTCTGTGTGAATATAAACAAACATAACTCATTCCGTCGTCTTCTTGTCCAACATCAACTATTTGACCAAGCTAGAAATATTTGATGGGGGCTTTTAATCATAAAAGATGTCCAAGATAGTGTATTTATATGTGAATCCTCTCTTAGTTTATTAATCATGCATGAATTTCATCAATGACCAATGCTATATTTGTTAATTCCCAATTAATTTTATCAACTATACTTTCTTTATGTGAAGTCATTACTCCCCATGGGATTAGCATATGATCTTTTATTCTTTTCATTGCTAAGATTGAAGCAAGAAGGTAAATGAACAAAACTCAAACCACTCTTTATCATATAACTCTACACACGATTACATAGATAGATAGATCACGAAGCAAACACTCGAAACTAAATCATACTAAAACTTTTATTCTTCTAAATCATGAAATAACTAAGGATCGAACTAAGATAGATAGTGATAAAAGTGATGGTGATACGATACCGGGGCACCTCCCCCAAGCCTGGAATAAGCCAAGGGTGGTGCCCATACCCGTGTACTCAAGTTTCTTTCTTCGGGTGATGGTTGTGATGAAGTGGTGGGCTTGTCCTTCGTAATATTAATCAAGATATCCTTCAAGCTTTGAATCTCCCAAAGCAACTTTTGAATCATGGTTTCATTCTTTTGCACCTCCATCATAATATGTTTGTTTTCTGTCCACCACGAGCCCTTTCCTGAATCACTCTCATTTGGACTGGAGATGTCCCAATAGGAAGGTATGTGCATACGGGGGTGTTTTCAACCCCACAATTGTGAATCAAATTATGAAAATTGTTCCCATGAAACCTGCTTAGGGGCCTCCTAGGGGCAGGCCCCTCTTGTACCTCTTGACTTTCTTGGGCCCCTCGCCGTCCTCATGGCTTGATGGGGGTTTGGAGTGGTGGAGATGCCAGCTAGGGTGCCCCTCTCAGAAGCATGAAGGCGAACCTCTACTGAGTCTCCTACATCTTCATTGATGACGACGTCCTCAGCTCCCTCTCTTTCGAGTTCCATCTGCAGCAACCAAACGTCGTCTCCCATGCTGTTGGAGGAAGAAGAAGACATGGCACTTGGTCTTGAAAATCTAAAAGAAAACAATCTGAAACAAGAATAGTGGAGAAACTTACGACACAGTGGTCAAAACATCCGAATGTATATATAATGAATTTTTATCTGCCGAAACAAGTATTCAGGAAGAAAACGGAGTCGGGAAGGCACACGAGGGGCCCATAAGGCAACACGGTGCACCGGGGGTAGGGCGCTACTGTTGGCTTGTGACCTCCTTGCGGGTCCTCTCGAATGTTTCTTATTTTCCTAAAAAAATTAATATTCCAAAACAGACAAAAAATATGTTATGGAAGTTTTGGAGTCGGTTTACTTACTGTATCACATACCTACTCCTTTTTAGGATTCGGGAGAGTTCTGGAAGGTCTCCTCTATGTGTTCCTCCGGTGTCATTGTTTGAATAATATTGGCTTCAACACTAATGGGCGTAACTGAAATATAGTGTTTAATTCTTTTCCCATTAACCACCTTCGGGTTAGTTCCCTTGGCATTATTGATCTTGATAGTTCCGGAGTGATAAACTTCTTCGATGATATATGGTCCTTCCCATTTGGAGAGGAGTTTTCCTGTAAAGAATCTGAAGCGAGAATTGTACAATAGAACTTTGTCTCCAAAATTAAATTCTCGTTTTTGTATTCTTTTGTCATGCCATCTTTTAACTTTTTCTTTAAATAACTTGGCATTTTCTTAAGCTTGTGTTCTCCATTCATCTAGAGAGCTAATATCAAATAACCTCTTTTCACTGGCAAGTTTGAAATCATAATTGAGTTCTTTAATTGCCCAATAAGCTTTATGTTCTAATTCAAGGGAGACATGCCCGTGCATCATCAAGTTTTTTTAGACCAATTCTTCCTAGATCTATTAACAGTCTTTTGCAAGATTAATTTTATTCTCTATTTCTCAATTCAACTTGACCAGAAGACTGGTGATGATAAGGTGATGCAATTCTATGGTTAACATCATATTTAGCTAGGAGTTTATGGAATGCTCCATGAATAAAAGGTGAACCACCATCAATCATTAAATATCTAGGGACTCAAAACCTCGGAAAGATAAATTATTTAAGCATTCTAATAGATGTGTTGTGATCAGCACTACTAGTTGGAATAGCTTCTACTCACTTAGTAACATAATCAACAACAATTAAAATATGAGCGTAACCATTAGAGGAAGGAAAAGGTCCCATATAGTCAAAGCTCCAAACATCAAATGGTTCAATACAAGTGAATAATTCATAGGCATTTCCCGATGTCTATCAATATTACCAATTCTTTGACATTCATCACAAGAAAGGACAAACTTACGTGCATCCTTAAAGAGAGTAGGCCAGTAAAAACAGATTGTAATACCTTATGTGCAGTTCTGTCTCCCGCATGGTGCCCTCTGTATGCTTCAGAATGACACTTCCTCATGATTTGTTCTCGTTGACGCTTAGGTACAGAATCTCTAATAACACCATCTACTCCTTTATATAGATGTGGGTCATCCCAAAAGTAATGTCTTAAATTGAACAAGATTTTTTTTCTTTTGCTGGTATGTGTAACTAGGTACTATATATTTAGGAACAATGAAATTAGCATAGTGTGCATACCGTATTGGGGAACGTAGTATTTCAAAAAAAATCCTATGATCACGCAAGATCTATCTAGGAGAAGAATAGGAACGAGCGGGGAGAGTGTGTCCACGAACCCTCGTAGACCGAAAGCGGAAGCGTTTAGTAACGCAGTTGATGTAGTCGAACGTCTTCGCGATACAACCGATCAAGTACCGAACGCACGACACCTCCACGATCTGCACACGTTCAGCTCGGTGACGTCCCTCGAACTCTAGATCTAGCTAAGGCCGAGGGAGAGTTTCTCCAACACGGTGGCGTGGTGACGGTGATGATGAAGTTACCAGCGCAGGGCTTCGCTTAAGCACTACGACAATATGACCGAGGTGGAAAACTATGGAGGGGGGCACCGCACACGGCTAAGAAATCAACTTGTGTGTCTATGGGGTGCCCCCTTCCCCTGTATATAAAGGAGGGGAGGAGGGGGCCGGCCGGCCTCAAGGGGCGCGCCCAAAGGGGGGGGGGATCCTACTCCTACTAGGAGTAGGTTCCCCCCTTTCCTAGTCCAACTAGAAGGGGAAGGAAGGAGGAAGGGGAGAGAAGGAAGGAGGGGGGCGCCGCCCCCACCCCTTGTCCAATTCGGACTGGGGGGGGGGGCGCCACCTACTGGCCGGCCCTCTCTCCTCTGAGGCCCATAGTGGCCCCCTAACTTCCGGAAGTCCGTAACCCTTGACACTCTGATTTTATCCGAAACTCTCTGGAACACTTACGATGTCCGAATAACATGGTCCAATATATCAATCTTTATGTCTCGACCATTTCAAGACTCCTCATCATGTCCGTGATCTCATCTGGGACTCGGAACAACCTTCGGTACATCAAATCAAATAAACTCATAATACTAATCGTCATCGAACGTTAAGCGTGCGGACCCTACGGGCTCGAGAACTATGTAGACATGACCGAGACACATCTCCGGTCAATAACCAATAGTGGAACCTGGATGCTCATATTGGTTCCTACATATTCTACGAAGATCTTTATCGGTCAAACCGCACAACAACATACATTGTTCCCTTTGTCATCGGTATGTTACTTACACGAGATTCGATCGTCGGTATCATCATACCTAGTTCAATCTCGTTACCGGCAAGTCTCTTTACTCGTTCCGTTATGCATCATCCCGCAACTAACTCATTAGTCACATTGCTTGCAAGGCTTATAGTGATGTGCATTATCGAGAGGGCCCAGAGATACCTCTCCGACAATCGGAGTGACAAATCCTAATATCGATCTATGCCGACTTAACAAACACCATCGGAGATACCTGTAGAGCATCTTTATAATCACCCAGTTTCGTTGTGACGTTTGATAGCACACTAAGTGTTCCTCTGGTATTTGGGAGTTGCATAATCTCATAGTCATAGGAACATGTATAAGTCATGGAGAAAGCAATAGCAATAAACTAAACGATCATAGTGCTAAGCTAAATGATGGGTCTTGTACATCACATCATTCTCTAATGATATGATCCCGTTCATCAAATGACAACACATGTCTATGGCTAGGAAACTTAACCATCTTTGATTAACGAGCTAGTCTAGTAGAGGCATACTAGGGTCACTCTGTTTGTCTATGTACTCAAACATGTACTAAGTTTCCGGTACAATTCTAGCATGAATAATAAACATTTATCATGATATAAGGAAATATAAATAACAACTATATTATTGCCTCTATGACATATTTCCTTCAGTCTCCCACTTGCACTAGAGTCAATAATCTAGATTACATAGTAATGATTCTAACACCCATGGAGTCTTGGTGCTGATCATGTTTTGCTCGTGACAGAGGCCTAGTCAATAGGTCTGCAACATTCAGATCCGTATGTATCTTGAAAATCTCTATGTCTCCCTCCTTGACTTGATCGCAGATGGAATTGAAGCGTCTCTTGATGTGCTTGGTTCTCTTGTGAAATCTGGATTCCTTTGCCAAGGCAATTGCACCAGTATTGTCACAAAATATTTTCATTGGACCCGATGCACTAGGTATGACACCTAGATCGGATATGAACTCCTTCATCCAGACTCCTTCATTTGCTGCTTCCGAAGCAGCTATGTACTCCGGTTCACATGTAGATCCCGCCAGACGCTCTGCTTGGAACTGCACCAACTTAAAGCTCCTCCAATTAATATAAATACGTATCCGATTTGTGACTTAGAGTCATCCGGATCAGTGTCAAAGCTTGCATCGACGTAACCATTTACGACGAGCTCTTTGTCACCTCCTTAAACGGGAAACATATCCTTAGTAATTTTTAGGTATTTCAGGATGTTCTTGACCGTTGTCCAGTGATCCACTCCTGGATTACTTTGGCACCTCCCTGCTAAACTAATAACAAGGCACACATTAGGTCTGGTACACAGCATTGCATACATGATAGAACCTATGGATGAAGCATAGGGAATGACTTTCATTTTCTCTCTATCTTCTGCAGTGGTCGGGAATTGAGTCTGACTCAAGTTCACACCTTGTAACACATGCAAGAACCCTTTCTTTGCTTGATCCATTTTGAACTTCTTCAAAACTTTATCAAGGTATGTGCTTTGTGAAAGTCCAATTAAGCGTCTTGATCTATCTCTATAGATCTTGATGCCCAATAAGCAGCTTCACCGAGGTCTTTCATTGAAAAATTCTTATTCAAGTATCCTTTTATGCCATTCAGAAATTCAGTATCATTTCCGATCAACAATATGTCATCCACATATAATATTAGAAATGCTACCGAGCTCCCACTCACTTTCTTGTAAATACAGGCTTCTCCAAAAGTCTGTATAAAACCATATTCTTTGATCACACTATCAAAGCGTATATTCCAACTCCGAGATGCTTGCACCAGTCCATAAATGGATCGCTGGAGCTTGCACACTTTGTTAGCACCGTTTGGATCGACAAAACCTTCTGGTTGCATCATATACAACTTTTCTTTAAGATATTCATTAAGGAATGCAGTTTTGACATCCATTTGCCAAATTTCATAATCATAAAATGCGGCAATTGCTAACATGATTCGGACGGACTTAAGCATCACTATGGGTGAGAAGGTCTCATCGTAGTCAACTCCTTGAACTTGTCGAAAACCTTTCGCAACAAGTCGAGCTTTGTAGACAGTAACATTACCGTCAGCGTCAGTCTTCTTCTTGAAGATCCATTTATTCTCTATGTTTTGCCGATCATCGGGCAAGTCAACCAAAGTCCACACTTTGTTCTCATACATGGATCTCATCTCAGATTTCATGGCCTCAAGCCATTTCGCGGAATCTGGGCTCATCATCACTTCCTCATAGTTCGTAGGTTCGTCATGGTCAAGTAACTTAACTTCCAGGACAGGATTACCGTACCACTCTGGTGTGGATCTTACTCTAGTTGACCTACGAGGTTCGGTAGTAACTTGATCAGAAGTTTCATGATCATCATCATTAGCTTCCTCACTAATTGGTGTAGGAATCACTGGAACAGATTTCTGTGATGAACTACTTTTCAATAAGGGAGCAGGTACAATTACCTCATCAAGTTCTACTTTCCTCCTACTCACTTCTTTCGAGAGAAACTCCTTCTCTAGAAAGGATCCATTCTTAGCAACGAATATTTTGCCTTCGAATCTCTGATAGAAGGTGTACCCAACCGTCTCTTTTGGGTAACCTATGAAGACACATTTCTCCGATTTGGGTTTGAGCTTATCAGGTTGAAACTTTTTCACATAAGCATCGCAGCCCCAAACTTTAAGAAACAACAACTTGGGTTTCTTGCCAAACCACAGTTCATATGGTGTCGTCTCAACGGATTTAGATGGTGCCCTATTTAGCGTGAATGCAGTCGTCTCTGAAGCATAACCCCAAAACGATAGCGGTAAATCAGTAAGAGATATCATAGATCGCACCATATCTAATAAAGCGTGGTTACGACGTTCGGACACACCATTACGTTGTAGTGTTCCAGGTGGCGCGAGCTGCGAAATTATTCCGCATTGTTTCAAATGAAGACCAAACTCGTAACTCAAATATTCTCCTCCACGATCAGATCATAGAAACTTTATTTTCTTGTTGCGATGATTTTCCACTTTACTCTGAAATTCTTTGAACTTTTCATATGTTTCAAACTTATGTTTCATCAAGTAGATATACCCATATCTGCTCAAATCATCTGTGAAGGTCAGAAAATAATGATACCCGCTGCAAGCATCAACACTCATCAGACCGCATACATCAGTATGTATTATTTCCAACAAGTCTGTTGCTCGCTCCATTGTTCTGGAGAACGGAGTCTTAATCATCTTGCCCATGAGGCATGGTTCGCAAGCATCAAGTGATTCATAACCAAGTGATTCCAAAAGCCCATCAGCATGGAGTTTCTTCATGCTCTTTACACCAATATGACCTAAACGATAGTGCCACAAATAAGTTGCACTATCATTATTATACTTATATATTTTGGCTTCAATACTATGAAGGTGTGTATCACTACTATCGAGATTCATAAAAATAGACCACTCATCAAGGATGCATGACCATAAAAGATATTACTCTTATAAATAGAACAACTATTATTCTCTGATTTAAATGAATAACCCTCTCGCATCAAATAAGATCCAGATATAATCTTCATGCTTAATGCTGGCACCAAATAACAATTATTCAGGTCTAAAACTAATCCCGAAGGTAGATGTAGAGGTAGCGCGCCGATGGTGATCACATCGACTTTGGAACCATTTCCCATGCGCATCGTCACCTCGTCCTTAGCCAATCTTTGTTTAATCCATAGCCCCTATTTCGAGTTGCAAATGTGAGCAACAGAACTAGTATCAAATACCCAGGCGCTACTACGAGCATTAGTAAGGTACACATCAATAACATGTATATTAAATATACCTTTCACTTTGCCGTCCATCTTATCCGCCAAATACTTGGGGCAGTTCCGCTTCCAGTGACCAGTTCCTTTGCAGTAGAAGCACTCAGTCTCAGGCTTAGGTCCAGACTTGGGTTTCTTCACTTGAGCAGCAACTTGCTTGCCGTTTTTCTTGAAGTTCCCCTTCTTCCCTTTGCCCTTCTTCTTGAAACTAGTGGTCTTGTTGACCATCAACACTTGATGCTCCTTCGTGATTTCTACCTCCGCAGCCTTTAGCATCGCGAAGAGCTCAGAAATTGTCTTATCCATCCCTTGCATATTATAGTTCATCACGAAGCTTTTGTAGCTTGGTGGCAGTGATTGAAGAACTCTGTCGATGACACTATCAACCGGAAGATTAACTCCCAGCTGAGTCAAGTGATTGTGGTACCCAAACATTCTGAGTATATGTTCACTGATAGAACTATTCTCCTCCATTTTGCAGCAGTAGAACTTATTGGATACTTCATATCTCTCAATCCGGGCATTTGCTTGAAATATTAAATTCAACTCCTGGAACATCTCATATGCTCCATGACGTTAAAAATGTCGTTGAAGTCCCAGTTCTAAGACGTAAAGCATGGCACACTAAACTATCGAGTAGTCATCAACTGTGCTCTACCAGGCGTTCATAATGTCTGGCGTTGCTCCTGCAGCGGGTTTGGCACTCAGCGGTGCTTCTAGGACGTAATTCTTCTATGCAGCAATGAGGATGATCCTCAAATTACAGACCCAACCTGTGTAGTTACTACCATCATCTTTCAACTTAGCTTTCTCTAGGAATGCATTAAAATTCAACAGAACAGTAGCACGGGCCATTTATCTACAACAACATAGACATGCAAAATACTATCAGGTACTAAGTTCATGATAAATTAAAGTTCAATTAATCATATTACTTAAGAACTCCCACTTAGATAGACATCCCTCTAATCATCTAAGTGATCACGTGATCCATATCAACGAAACTATGTCCGATCATCATGTGAGATGGAGTAGTTTTCAATGGTGAACATCACTATGTTGATCATATCTACTATATGATTCACGTTCGACCTTTGGTCTCAGTGTTTCGAGGCCATGTCTGCATATGCTAGGCTCGTCAAGTTTAACCCGAGTATTCCGCGTGTGCAAAACTGGCTTGCACCCATTGTATATGAACATAGAGCTTATCACACCCGATCATCACGTGGTGTCTCAGCACGACGAACTATAGCAACGGTGTATACTCAGGGAGAACACTTATACCTTGAAATTTAGTGAGAGATCATCTTATAATGCTACCGCCGTACTAAGCAAAATAAGATGCATAAAGGATAAACATCACATGCAATCAATATAAGTGATATTATATGGCCATCATCATCTTGTGCCTTGGATCTCCATCTCCAAAGCACCGTCATGATCCCCATCGTCACCGGCTTAACACCTTGATCTCCATCGAAGCATCGTTGTCGTCTCGCCAACTATTGCCACCATGACTATCTCTACCGCTTTGTGAAAAAGTAAAGCAATTACATGGCGATTGCATTTCATACAATAAAGCGACAACCACATGGCTCCTGCCAGTTTCCGGTAACTGTTACAAAACATGATCATCTCATACAACAATTTATATATCATCACGTCTTGACCATATCACATCACAGCAAGCCCTGCAAAAACAAGATAGACGTCCTCTACTTTGTTGTTTGTAACATCCCAAATTTTCAATTTGGAATGTTATACATTAGGTCATCATGCATATCATATTTTCTCGCATTTTTCCGATCCTAGAAAAAAAAATTCACGCAACTCAAGGACCCTCGGAGAGAGTTGGAGATTTCATTATTTTCATATTCGGGATTTCTCAAATTATGAAAATATAGGATCATTGGATTTATTTAATTATCTTCATAAGTTTTTCCTATAAAAAAATTAAGAGAGGAATAATATGACTTTCCCAACATTTAGGAAAAAGCGAAGATTTTATAAATAAATCAAATTTTGGTTTTTGTAAGTTTTATTTGCTTTAGGCAAAAAATGAGTATTTTAAAAATATGCATATTTGCGTTTTAAAGTTCATTTTGTTCACTCATTTTTGGAGTCGGGAAAATTAATTTTATTTAATTTGGAGTCCGTTTGGTTTGATTTTTATTTTCGTTTAGTTTTGTTTTTTTAAAAAAAAGCAGCACTCCCTTTGGGCCAAGGCCCCAACCCAACCGCCACCGGCCCATCTCCCCTTCCCTCATGCGCTCCCATGGGAGGAGTCCCGCCGCCGCCCGCCTCCCGAGTCGGCTCGGAGCCGCCGCCGCCGTGCCCCCTTCCCAAGGCACGAGCCGCCCTCCTATTTAACCCCGCCCCCTCCTCTCCCCTCACCCCAGCATGCCTGCCGCCCCCACCCGAGCCGCCCGCCCGCCAGAAGGATGCCGCCGCCGCTGTCGTCGCCCTCGCCGCCCTCGCCGACCCGTCGCCGCCCGAACCAGCCGGCGACCTCGCCGGAGGTAGCACCTCGCCCCGGTCGGTTTTGTTTCAAAACCCGATCCGGTTTTCTCGCGTTGTTCGGTTTTTAAACCTAGATTGGTTATTTTTTTGGTTGGTTTTATTATTTAGTGAACGTTCACCGACCCGTTCGTTTCAATGAACGTGTTCGTCGGATTAGTTCTTTTAACGAACGTCCGCTGTTTAATCCGTTCGTCGTTTTTCTTTTTATCGGATTTAATCCGTTATTTTCTGATTTTGATTTCCGATTCGATTTTCAAATCTGTTTATTTTCTCGCTCGTTTATCGGAATCAGGTGATTCAAGCGCCTGGAGTTTCGTTACGAAACCGCCGTTCCGACTAACCTACTTAAACAAGGTTTTGTTACTGTAGAATTTTGACCTAGTTTCAGATTAATAAACCGAGTCGTTCTCTCTCGAGTTTCGACTTTCGATGCTTTATTTGATTCGATTCTTTTTGCAACCAGGGTTCTTAAGTTGAACTCTCTGGTTAGATCTTTTATTCGAGATTTCCCTGTGCATTAGTTGAGTACTTATTGTATGCTTGTTGTTTGTCTGCGTTAGATCACCCAGAGTGCGCCGCTTGTTACTTCGAATCTCTAGGTCTCGCGGATCATCAGCAAGGCAAGTAACACTTGATCATACCTTTTTTTTACTACCCAGTTTTTATGCATTAGATCAAACCCTCAAACACTTGCATGTTTAGGATCTAATTAAATTGTGGGATTGGGAAGTAGATTGAGGTAGTACCTATTACATTACTTATGAAACCTTGGGAGTTACTTCTCGTTTGCTTATTATGCCATGCTATGCTAGTAGGCGTGGATTGGGTGAGTGAATATCCATGACAGATGTGAGATTTGAATTAATGGTTTATCTAAGGTGGCAACCTAAACACACATCTGGGTGGATTGAGGCACTGGTTTCTATCGAGACTTGCTGTATTTCTTGGACCGCCACCTGGGCTCTAAGGGATCATAAGATTATTCAAGCTGGAAACTTCCGTGTGCAGCCACAAGCCAATTATGGGCTCTGGCGTAGTTGACTAAGTTGTGCGAACTCTTACGGGTAGGCTAGCTGATGTAGGGGATGTAGGTTGGTACGGTCTACCCACATGTAAGGTGCTAGCGCTTCGAAGACTATGTCTCGGTCATCCGTTTCTCAAACACCATGTAGTCACGAGAACCAAGCGGAGGCGATCGAGTCTTGTGGGGAAAAGTCATAAACCTCTCAGAGAGTGTATAAACTAATCATGATTAGCCGTGTCCTCGATTACGGACGTTTTGAGTATCTAGTAATTGAATATCATGTGAATCTCAACATGTTACTTCTAATAAATGTTATTGGGTTTTGATGAGTACTTTTAATTGGGATTGAGGATCTTGTCAACCATTCTCAATCTTTAACAACCACCATGATAGTTAAATAAAATTATTCCTTTGTTGTAGGGAAAAACTAGCTTTATGCAAAATGTAACCGTAGAGCTTTACCACCAGCCATATATGCATGTAGTATAGGCTTATTCCTTCATTGCTCTCTATGTGTTACATTGCCATATTCCATGTCTTGACCGTTTTGGGCTGCAACTTTCACGTTATGCAGACTTTTCGCACGACAGTAAGGTGTTAGGTCGTGGTTCTATACTCGGTGATGCCGATGGAGTTGATGGACTCGCTTATCTTCCAAGCCTTCGCTGTTATTATTAGATGGCCTTAAGCCATATTATTGTAATAAGTTCCTTGTGGACAACGATGTAATAAGTGTGTGATTGCTACTCGCTATAAATCCTTGAAGCTTGTGTGGTGTCGTATTCTTGATCCGAGGATGACATCGAGCACGAGACTTGATCCATTCGGTCTGGTCGCTACATTGTTGCAAGTTTTACATGACTGCAACGGGCTTAGCAAGAACCGTTCTTACCTACGCATCAAAACCACAATGATTTTTCGTCAAGTGTGCTATTTTAACCTTCAACAAGGACCGGGCGTAGTCACACTCGATTCAGCTAAAGCTGGAGAAACAGACACCCACTAGCCACCTGTGTGCAAAGCACGACGGTAGAACCAGTCTCATGAATGCGGTCATGTAATGTCGGTCTGGGCCGCTTCATCCAACAATACCGCCCAATCAAAGTATGACATGCAGGTAAGCAATATGACTATTATCGCCCACAACTCTTTGTGTTCTACTAGTGCATATAACATCTACGCATAGACCTGGCTCAGATGCCACTGTTGGGGAACATAGTATTTCAAAAAAATTCCTACGATCACACAAGATCTATCTACGAGAAGTATAGAAACGAGCGGGGAGAGTGTGTCCACGTACCCTCGTAGACCGAAAGCGGAAGCGTTTAGTAACGCGGTTGATGTAGTCGAACGCCTTCGTGATCCAACCGATCAAGTACCGAACGCACGACACCTCCACGATCTGCACACGTTCAGCTCGGCGACGTCCCTTGAACTCCAGATCCAGCTGAGGCCGAGGGAGAGTTTCGCCAGCACGACGGCGTGGTGACGGTGATGATGAAGTTATCGACGCAAGGCTTCGCCTAAGAACTATGACAATATGACCGAGGTGGAAAACTATGGAGGGGGGCACCGTACATGGCTAATAAATCAACTTGTGTGTCTATGGGGTGCCCCTTCCCCCGTATATAAAGGAGGGGAGGAGGGGGCCGGTGTGACGCCCGGATAATTAAGCTACAGTAATCCCACGCTAATGGTGCCACGTCACCACGATTACTGTTGTTAACCTCACAATGATTCGAAACCCTTTCAAAATTAAAATTCAAATTAATGTCAACAATAGAAGTTTTCAAAAGTTAAAACAAAATATTCGGGAGGTGTCATATTTTTCATATGTAAATATGGTGCAATAAACACATTTTTATAAAATGCCTAGATATTTTATAGTGGATGGAAACAACAAAGCAGTAAATAAAAAGAAAAGTAAAACGAAACAAAACAAACAAAAAAATGGGAAAAGAGAAAGCACCCCCCCACTGGGCTCCGGCCCATCAGGCCACTAGCCCAATTGGGCAAAGGCCCAAAAGGCCGGCCCCCCTCACTCCATAACCCCACCCCGGTCAAACCCTATCCCACCGACACCCCCACTCCCCAGTCGCCCCTCCCACGACCCCCCTCGCTCCTCCCACTCCTCCCCGGTCTGGATTGGGGCGCAAAATGCCCGACATCGCCGCCCCACAACTCCTCCCTCCGTCCTCGTCCTTTGGCCCTGACCTCCGCCGCCCCAACGGCCAAGTCCGGCTGGCCTTCGCCGCCCCTTCACGTTCCCCGACGAATCCGGCTGCATCCACGTCGTTCCCCTCCTCTCCCCCGATCTAGATCGGATCAGGGCTTGCGCGCCCGCGCCTCGGAGCTCGACACCGTCGCCACCCTGACTGCCTCCCCGCCGTCCTCTACGTCGTCGCCTCCTCCCCTGCGTCGGCCGTCCCCGTCAACCTCCCCGAGCCCCGCTGCCCCGTGCCCTACCTTCCCCTCGTGAGCGCCCCTCCTCTCTCCTTCGCTCCTGCGTGCGCCCACGCGTACGAGCGCTCGTCCGCTTCGTGCGCGCTTCGCTCCGCGCTCGGCATCGCTGCCGCTCCCCTACTACCTCCGCTGCTTTTCACCTGCCATCAGCGTTCTTTGTTGCACGTCGTCACTTGCCGCTGCTTGCACCGGCCGGCCTCGCTCGCCTCGCTCATCGCCGTCCACAGCCCCTTTGTCAAGACGGCTCGTCCCCAATCGGCGGCGTCGTGGCTGCGGCGATCACGTCACGGGCGTTGCCGGGCCAGCTCGCATGACCTCGCCTCGCCGGGCGGCTTGCACACCAGCGCTGGATCGCCCGCCCGCCCCCGTAACCCATTGCCGCTAGCCCCTCCGGGCCCACGTACACATGGGCCCCGCCTAGAACGTTTTTAGAAAAATAATAATAATATAATTAGTAATTAAGTTAATTAATTAATTAACTAGGTTAATTAACATAACTAATCATGTTTAATTCATCTAATTAAGTTTAAATAACCTAATAACTACTTAAACTAATTAAACGGTTGGTTAGTCCATGTTTCAATGACAGTGGGGACCCACTGGTCAATTTGACCAGTCAACGGTCAATGCTGACTGGGCTGTTGACTTTGACTGGCCCCACCAGTCAGTCTCTGCTGACTTGGCAGTTGACCAAGTCAACCGGGCCTACTGGTCAGCCACACAAGCCCATCTCTGGGTACACAGAAGTGTACCCATAGCAATTTAACATTTTATTTTTGAATTAAAATAATTTAGGAAATGATTAAATTTAGAAAATCATATAAAATAATCCTTAGCTCGGATCGAAAAACTTTCTACATGAAAGTTGCTCAGAACGACGAGACGAATCCGGATACGCAACCCGTTCGTCCGCCACACATCTCTAACATATCGAACTCGCAACTTTCCCCCTCTGGTTCATTTGTCCGAAAACGCGAAACACCGGGAATACTTTCCCGGATGTTTCCCCCTTCGCCGGTATCACCTACTACCGCGATTGGGCACACCTAGCATCATGCTTTGTCATGTCATGCATCATCATGCATTTGTTTGCATTGTATTTATTATTTCTTCCCCCTCTTCTCTCGCTAGACACCGAGACCGACGCCGCTGCTACCCAGTACGACTACAGTGTTGACAACCCCTCCTTCTTGCCAGAGCAACCAGGCAAGCCCCCCCCCCCTTGATCACCAGATATCGCATATTCTTCTCTATACTCTTGCATTAGAGTAGTGTAGCATGTTACTGCTTTCCGTTAATCCTATTCTGCTGCATAGCCTATCTTTGCCACTACTGTTGTTACCTTTAACTGCAATCCTACATGCTTAGTATAGGATGCTAGTATTCCATTTGTGGCCCTACATTCTTGTCTATCTGCTGTGCTATACTATCGGGCTGTGATCACTCGGGAGGTGATCACGGGTATATACTATATACTTTATACATGATACATGTGGTGACTAAAGTCGGGTCGGCTCATGGAGCACCCGCAAGTGATTCACGGATTGGGGGCTGAAAGGACCTTTGTCCCGACGACCCTCTGGGTGGATCTTTGTGGCGGAGCGACATGGCAGGTTGAGACCGCCTAGGTGAGAGGTGGGCCTGGCCCTGGTCGGTGTCCGCGGTTACATCAATTAACACGCTTAACGAGATCTTGGTATTTGATCTGAGTCTGGCCATTTGGTCTATACGCACTAACCAACTACGTGGGAAAGATATGGGCACTCGATGTCGTGGTAACATCCGAAGCCTTGGTAACGTCAGCGACTGAGCGGCGCGCGCCGGGTTGGACCGCGTAACGTGACTTCCTTTGTAATGGAGGTTGCTAGGTCTGGTCTCCAGCAGCATACGCAACATGCAGGTGTGCAATGGGCGATGGGCCCACACTCCTGCGCGCATAGGATTTAGACCGGCGTGCCGACCTCTCTGTTGTGCCTAGGTGGGGCTGCGACGTGTTGATCTTCCGAGGCCGGGCATGACCCAGGAAAGTGTGTCCGGCCAAATGGGATCGAGCGTGTTGGGTTATGTAGTGCACCCGTGCAGGGAAGTTTATCTATTCGAATAGTCGTGTCCCTCGGTAAAAGGACGACCCGGAGTTGTACCTTGACGTTATGACAACTAGAACAGGATACTAAATAAAACACACCCTTTCAAGTGCCAGATATAACCCGGTGATCGCTCTCTAACAGGGCAACGAGGAGGGGATCGCCGGGTAGGATTATGCTATGCGATGCTACTTGGTGAACTTACCATCTACTCTCTTCTACATGCTGCATGATGGAGGTGGCCAGAAGCGTAGTCTTCGACAGGACTAGCTATCCCCCTCTTATTCTGGCATTCTGCAGTTCAGCCCACCGATATTGCCTCTTTACACAAATACCCATGCATATTTAGTGTAGATCCTTGCTTGCGAGTACTTTGGATGAGTACTCACGGTTGCTTTTCTTCCTCTTTTCCCCCTTTCCATTATACCTGGTTGTCGCAACCAGATGCTGGAGCCCAGGAGCCAGACACCACCGTCGACAACGACTCCTACTACTCCGGAGGTGCCTACTACTACGTTCGGGCGGCGGCGACCGGGAGTAGTTTAGGAGGATCGAGCAGGAGGCCTGCGCCTCTTCGTCTGATCCCGGTTTGTGCTAGCCATCTTATGGCACATTGTTTAACTTATGTCCGTACTCAGATATTATTGCTTCCGCTGATTAAATGCGTGATCGAGCACTTGTATTCGAGCCCTCGAGGCCCCCGGCTTGTATTATGATGCTTGTATGACTTATTTATGTTTTAGAGTTGTGTTGTGATAACTTCCGTGAGTCTCCGATCTTGATCGTACGCTTTGCGTGCATGATTAGTGTCACGATTGAATCGGGGCGTCCTGAAGTTGGTATCGAGCCATTGCTGTAGGAATCCCCCTTTCCAGCTCCTTGGCCGAAGTTGAGTCTAGTCATTGCTAAACTTTTACTAACATGGCTGTGTGGCTTACGGGCCCACGTCGCCATTGGGTGGTATTAGGATCTTTTATTCCTCGTCTATACTCTGGGACTCTTATCTCTCTTCTAATCAGGTTAAAGGGTTTTACTAACACTAACTCTAGGTTCTCGCAATTACTTCCTCCCGGAGAGCCACTCGATACAGATGATCGCTTGATGCACTAGAAGATTCCGAAGTTACACTCTGATGTTCCCTCGATACTTTGTGCCATCGCTTTTGCAATTCCATTCCATCGATAAACCCCAATGGATAACCAAGTACACCTTCCATTCATACAATCATTCCCCATTGATCTTTTTATTACAAGATACCCCAAAATTCTCTCTATTGTTCCGAGAATACTTTGTGCCTACTGCCCTGCAGTTCTTTGCCACCTAAATACCCCTACGGACAATTTTTCGCCCTTATTGAGTATCCGTTCATCCACAGTTGATTCCTGTATTCCACAAAAGTCTTCGAAATACCATTCGTTCTTCTAGAAATCCTTGACATCCTAATGCTCTTGGAATTCTTGCTTACTAGCAATATGATTAATCCCATAAGTCCGGTAATCATATTGGCATTCTTTGTCACTATCATTTTGAGTATGTTGATTCAATATGTTTGCGAATGCCCGCAATCATCGTTGATCCTTATAAATTACCTTTCCGACTGAGCTGCCATTCTTTTAACTAGAATTGGTTCTCGACCAATCAAATTGCCGTTGATGGTACCCCTAAGGCTATTCAACTTATCCACCCTTGATCAGAGCGTCTGCTTCTGATCCTTCGATTTGGAAATCATTATTCCTTTGACACCTAAGCATTGAATCATTCATATGTTCTATCAACTGATGCCCTTGCATTCTTTCTTCAACTGGTGGTGTGCCGATGCTCACATCAGCTCCGCTATGGACCGTCGGGTCCTTTGTTGAATTATCATCTGACAGTGTCCTTCGTATCGAAAAATCTCGAGAAGTTCTTTCCCCGATACATAATGCCATTGCTAAATCTTATTCTCTGTTTTGGCAAACCATGCTCTGCTCTCGAGCTGGTGATGTTTACTATGAAGTGTGTGGTATATGTTCCTAAGATGCCCCGATGGTTTGAACCAACGCCTTCCCTAACCTGTGTGAACCCGAAAGATTTCGCATGGTCATACTTATCTGGTATTGCACCAGGTAAAACTTTCCACAACTAATGTCATTTTCGAAATACGAGAGGTCAATGTAAGGTTATGGATTGAGGAAGTGGGAGTCGACCTCGAACTTCGTATTCATGCCCATGGACATGATGTAGATCCTATCATGGAAGCTTCTGGTAATGATAACTATTTCCTTGATAACTAACTTCTGGTATCTGTGAATTGATCCTTTGCAACCGTGGTTCCGACCATGATTGTTCTTCTTTAATCCCATTTCTCGTACAAGTTAAAACATTTGTCATCTATAGATCAATGCGTCTGCGAGACCTCTATTATGATCTACCTTCGAGTATTACCCCTGGTATCTCGAGGATATCATGCCATTGCTCTACATCTTATGAATTTTTGATGAAGTGCTACCTTTCCCTGTCGCTGTCACTTCATGGGTGCTGGGTTGTTGTCAACCCAAAACACCGATAAGTGAATCGGTTCCGCACTATGAATCAATAACTCTAAGTAATTTTCGTTGCTTACGAGTTTATTAATCCTTCAAGTCATTCCGAGCCTGATTGGCTATATCATTATCATGCTAAACTTTAACTGTGCTACCTGGTCCTTAATCCCGGAGCACAAATTTCGACGGTGAGCTAATCTTACAATTGATCTTCCTCGTCATATCGTTTGTCCTTGAACATCAAGCTTGATTTCGAGTTTGTGTAGTACCCGTGGTTCTGATAACTTTCGCTTCACCCTTCCTATTGCTTGATGTCGTTGATGATCGATTATATTCTCATGAAACCCCTTGACAAATGTGTCGTGATCATCATCAACATTCTGAGCTCTTCAAGGATATCGATTGAATTCATGATGAGAAATACCATCCTTGCCCTCGATGATTTGTGTTGTCATCGACCACTTTATTGCCTTCCCTCCAGCACAAACTTGTTCGTGTTCTATGTTATGCCTTGAGTTCCTTGCTATCCAACATTTGTTCTTCTTTACCTTGGAGTATTACCATCTTTTATGTTAAGAATGTTGTGAGAATTTCACCACCTCTTAAAATTTCTTGATATAGTAATACTTCTCGTCATCTCCGTTCATTTCTTGGTCCCCATGTTGTTCCAACCAGAATACTGACAATTGAACTATGATGAGTGAATCCAAAACTTCTAGCAACCCTATTGCTTTGAAGTGAATGGTCGATAGTTTCATTCTAAGTCTTTTGGTTATCAAATCACCATTATAACATTGATCGTGCTACTCAGTCCATACTTCTAGGTGCACTTTCGATCAATGTTTAATTGTGGATGTTTTTCCTCGATCATACATCACTATATCATTTGATCTGACATATGTTATCTCCTTGTTCACGTAATTATGGAAATCCATCTTTTGGAAATCTCGATGAATTGTCGCTGAGTCCATCTGACATTTCCTCACACTCTCCTTGGTTTAGTGATGAACCCTTGTTTTGGAACTTGCTTCCATAGTTCATTTTCCTGAGAATCTTGCAACGTCATCTCGTCAATTGCGTTGCACCTTTTCTTCTCAGGCATCCTAAGTCGGAGGTTTCCTGACACCAATCGGATCTGAACCTCGGTCAGATATGATGGTTGGAACATATCGCCAAGAGTTATAACATTGGTCTTTATATGACTCGGTAAGGTGATGTCATGCCTAACACACCTGACCGGAGGACCTATTGTTATAATTTCCTTTTTTAGCAAGGCTATCCATTCTTCCATGAGGAAATTGTAAAACTTATTCTACAAGTTATCCTGATGGATCCTTTGTATATCCAAAGTCCGACCTTTGCTTGAAGACCATGTCAATGCTATCTCGAAGCATGTGTGTGGTACTCCGATTTTCAACAAGAACATTTGAAGCGCAATGCTAAATTTTGTTATCAATTATTCAAACATCGTTGTTTGGGTAATGTCATGAAATTCCTCTCCCCTTACCTAAAAGGGTTTTCTACGTTATATCCCGTCATGGATATCATGCTCTGCTTGCCCTTGGGAAGGATATACCCCTGAAATATGTGTTTAAACACATTTTCCTTTCCATTGTTCTGTTTAATTTGATAATCATATTATCCTTTTCATTGTTTGGTTTAACCATTCTTGAGGTCTATATGATCTAAGTAGTAATATTCTCCTGCTTATGTAAACACCTTGGTGTACAATTCTATCAGCTAGACCCTGTTACTATTGTTGTTGACATTTCGGTAGCCACCGATGGACGAGAACTTTGCCTATTGGTCCGCCTCGTTCAACGAGCAGGAAAATGATTCTCTTTGTCCCTCGCCCTTGGTACCGACGTTGTTGCCGACATAACTGGCATGCTACTCTCTGACATGCCTTGCTATCATGACCGTGCAAGATGTCACCGCTCCTATTTTTAACCCACATGGTGGGCCCATAACCCACAGTTCCAGAGGATAGAAACCTGACTCTCCTGTACACCCATGTTGCCAAAGTTATTCGTCGTGCTTGACATCGTATGTAATTCACGGGCCACCTTCCTAGTGATCTATTCTGGTACCAGGCGCAATACTATTTCTCGTTGCTCTGGACCCCTATCACACTTTGTTCAGGCATCGAACGATTGCCTACCCGCTTAAACTTCTCATGGTACCTTCTTACTTTGCTCTCGAAATTTTCTTAAGTTCAGTTCGAGAGTTACTTTCCGCCACCTTCCCCGATCTTATCGACCAGATGTTAACCTTGCAGAGGTCTGTTCTCCCTGTATGCCCACCCTTTATTCTTTCGTAAGTACGATGGAGTTCCGGAAGAAAGGACGCTGACTTGATCATGATGACCTGAAGCAGAGAAATGAAGACATCAATGTATTGGACCGGCCTCTTCGAGAAGAGCAAGCCAGGATGTGAAGACCCGCTAGATTCGTTACCAAACCTTTCCCACTTTCACTACCTCTTAAATCTCGGGACGAGATTTCTTGTAGTCGAGGAGAACTGTGACGCCTGGATAATTAAGCTATAATCACACGCTAATGGTGCCACGTCCCCACAGTTACTGTTGTTAACCTCGCGATGATTCGAAACCCTTTCAAAATTCAAATTCAAATTAATGTCAACAATAAAAGTTTTCAAAAGTTAAAACAAAATGTTCGGGAGGTGCCATATTTTTCATATGTAAATATGGTGCAATAAACACATTTTTATAAAATGCCTAGATATTTTATAGTGGATGGAAACAACAAAGCAGTAAATAAAAAGAAAAGTAAAACGAAACAAAACAAACAAAAAAAATGGGAAAAGAGAAAGCACACCCGCCCCACTAGGCTCCGGCCCAGCAGGCTACTAGCCCAATTGGGCAAAGGCCCAAAAGGCCGGCCCCCCTCACTCCATAACCCCACCCCGGTCAAACCCTATCCCACCGACACCCCCACTCCCCCACTCGCCCCCTCCCACGATCCCCCTCGCTCCACCCACTCCCCCCCCCCCCGCGATTTGGATCGGGGCGCAAAATGCCCTATGCCGCCGTCCCACAACTCCTCCCTCCGTCCTCGTCCTTTGGCCCTGACCTTCGCCGCCCCAACGGCCAAGTCCGGCTGGCCTTCGCCGCCACTTCACGTTCCCCGGCAGATCCGGCTGCATCCACGTCGTTCCCCTCCTCTCCCCTGATCCAGATCTGATCGGGGCTCGCGCGCCCGCGCCTCGGAGCTCGACGCCGTCGCCGCCTGGACTGCCTCTCCGCCGTCCTCTATGTCGTCGCCTCCTCCCCTCCACCGGCCGTCTCCGTTAACCTCCCCGAGCCCCGCTGCCCCGTGCCCTACCTTCCCCTCGTGAGCGCCCCTCCTCTCTGCTTCGCTCCTGCGCGCGCCCACGCGTACGAGAGCCATCTGCGCGCTTCGCTCCGCGCTTGGCATCGCTGCCGCTCCCCTACTACCACCGCTGTTGTTCCTGCCATCGTGTTGCTGCTGCCGCGCGTCACTGGCCGCTGCTGCCTGCGCCCGGCCGGCCTCGCTCTCCTCGCTCATCGCCTTCCACAGCCCGCTTTGCCACCGCGCTCGTCCCCCACTGGTGGCGTCATGGCTGCCGGCGACAGCGTCATGGGCAGCGTTCGGGCCAGCTCATGCGACCTCGCCTACGCCCAAGCGGGTTAGACCCAGCCTGGATGCGCCCGCCCGCCTTTGTAACCCATTGCCCGCTAGCCCCTCTGGGCCACAGACACATAGGCCCCGCCTAGAACGTTTTTAGAAAAATAATAATAATATAATTAGTAATTAAATTAATTAATTAATTAACTAGGTTAATTAACATAACTAATCATGTTTAGTTAATCTAATTAAGTTTAAATAACCTAATAACTACTTAAACTAATTAAACGGTTGGTTAGTCCATGTTTCAATGATAGTGGGACCCACTGCTCAATTTGAACAATCACGGTCAATCTTGTTGGTTGTTGACTTTGATCGCCCCACCGATCGATCTCTGTGGATCAGGCGATTGACCAAGTCAACCAGGCCTACTGGTCAGCCACACAAGCCCATCTCTGGGTACACTTCTATGTACCCATAGCAATTTAACATTTAATTTTTGAATTAAAATAATTTAGGAAATGATTAAAACTTTAGAAAATCATATAAAATAATCTGTAGCTCAGATCGAAAAACTTTCTACATGAAAGTTGTTCAGAACGACGAGAAGAATACAGATACGCAACTCGTTCGTCCGCCACACATCCCTAACATATCGAACTCGCAACTTTCCCCCTCCGGTTCATCTGTCCGAAAACGTGAAACACCGGGAATACTTTCCCGGATGTTTCCCCCCTTCGCCGATATCACCTACTACCGCGATTGGGCACACCTAGCATCACGCTTTGTCATGTCATGCATCGTCATGCATTTGTTTGCATTGTATTTATTGTTTCTTCCCCCTCTTCTCTGGCTAGACACCGAGATCGACGCCGCTGCTACCCGGTACGACTACGATGTTGACGACCCCTCCTTCTTGCCAGAGCAACCAGGCAAGCCCTCCCCCCCTTGATCACCAGATATCGCCTATTCTTCTCTATACTCTTGCATTAGAGTAGTGTAGCATGTTACTGCTTTCCGTTAATACTATTCTGCTGCATAGCCTGTCTTTGCCACTACTGTTGTTACCTTTAACTGCAATCCTACATGCTTAGTATAGGATGCTAGTATCCCATTTGTGGCCCTACATTCTTGTCCGTCTGCTGTGCTATACTATCGGGCTGTGATCACTCGGGAGGTGATCACGGGTATATACTATATACTTTATACATGATACATGTGGTGACTAAAGTCGGGTCGGCTCGTGGAGCACCCGCGAGTGATTCACGGATTGGGGGCTGAAAGGACCTTTGTCCCGACGGCCCTCTGGGTGGATCTTTGTGGCGGAGCGACAGGGCAGGTTGAGACCGCCTAGGTGAGAGGTGGGCCTGGCCCTCGTCGGTGTCAGCGGTTACATCAATTAACACGCTTAACAAGATCTTGGTATTTGACCTGAGTCTGGCCATTTGGTCTATACGCACTAACCAACTACGTGGGAAAGATATGGGCACTCGACGTCGTGGTATCAGCCGAAGCCTTCGTGACGTCAGCGACTGAGCTGGGCGCGCCGGGTTGGACCGCGTAACGTGACTTCCTTTGTAATGGAGGTTGCTAGGTCTGCTCTCCGCCGCGTACGCAACGTGCAGGTGTGCAATGGGCGATGGGCCCAGACCCCTGCGCGCATAGGATTTAGACCGGCGTGCTGACCTCACTGTTGTGCCTAGGTGGGACTGCGACGTGTTGATCTTACGAGGCCGGACATGACCCAGGAAAGTGTGTCTAGCCAAATGGGATCGAGCGTGTTGGGTTATGTGGTGCACCCGTGCAGGGAAGTTTATCTATTCGAATAGTCGTGTCCCTCGGTAAAAGGAAGACCCGGAGTTGTACCTTGACCTTATGACAACTAGAAATGGATACTAAATAAAACACACCCTTTCAAGTGCCAGATATAACCCGGTGATCGCTCTCTAACAGGGCAACGAGGAGGGAATCGCCGGGTAGGATTATGCTATGCGATGCTACTTGGTGAACTTACCATCTACTCTCTTCTACATGCTGCAAGATGGAGATGGCCAGAAGCGTAGTCTTCGACAGGACTAGCTATCCCCCTCTTATTCTGGCATTCTACAGTTCAGTCCATCGATATTGCCTCTTTACACAAATACCCATGCATATGTAGTGTAGATCCTTGCTTGCGAGTACTTTGGATGAGTACTCACAGTTGCTTTTCTTCCTCTTTTCCCCCTTTCCATTATACCTGGTTGTCGCAACCAGATGTTGGAGGCCAGGAGACAGACACCACCATGGACGACAACTCCTACTACACCGGAGGTGCCTACTACTAAGTTCAGGCTGCTGACGACGACCAGGAGTAGTTTAGGAGGATCCCAGGCAGGAGGCCTGCGCCTCTTTCGATCTGTATCCCATTTTGTGCTAGCCATCTTATGGCACATTGTTTAACTTATGTCTGTACTCAGATATTATTGCTTCCACTGAATCGTCTGTGATCGAGCACTTGTATTCGAGCCCTCGAGGCCCCTGGCTTGTATTATGATGCTTGTATGACTTATTTATGTTTTAGAGTTGTGTTGTGATATCTTCCCATGAGTCCCTGATCATGATCGTACACGTTTGGGTGCATGATTAGTGTACGATTGAATCGGGGGCGTCACGGCCGGCCGGCCTCAAGGGGCGCGCCCAAAGGGGGGGAATCCTACTCCTACTAGGAGTAGGTTCCTCCCTTTCCTAGTCCAACTAGGAGGGGAAGGAAGGAGGAAGGGGAGAGAAGGAAGGAGGGGGGCGCCGCCCCCACCCCTTGTCCAATTCGGAATGGGGGCGCGCGCCACCTCCTTGTCGGCCCTCTCTCCTCTAAGGCCCATAGTGGCCCACACAATGTCCGTCTGGCCCGAGGAAACCTTTGCACGCCTCCGTTACCTTTTGGGGGGGGCGGTCCGGTAACCCTACGGCACTCAGGTTTTATCTGAAACTCTCTGGAACACTTCCGATGTCCGGATAACATGGTCCAATATATCAATCTTTATGTCTCGACCATTTCAAGACTCCTCGTCATGTCCGTGATCTCATCTAGGACTCCGAACAACCTTTGTTACATCAAATCACATAAACTCATAATACCAATCGTCATCGAACGTTAAGCATGCGGACCCTACGGGTTCGAGAACTATGTAGACATGACCAAGACACATCTCTGGTCAATAACCAATAGAGGAACCTGGATGCTCATATTGGTTCCTACATATTCTACGAAGATATTTAACGGTCAAACCGCACAACAACATATGTTGTTCCCTTTGTCATCGATATGTTACTTGCCCGAGATTCGATCGTCGGTATCATCATACCTAGTTCAATTCGGTACTGGCAAGTCTCTTTACTCGTTCTGTAATGCACCATCCCGCAACTAACTCATTAGTCACATTGCTTGCAAGGCTTATAGTGATGTGCATCACCGAGAGGGCCCAGAGATACCTCTCCGACAATCGGAGTGACAAATCCTAATCTCGATCTATGCCAACTTAAGAAACACCATCGGAGACACCTGTAGAGCATCTTTATAATAAACCAGTTACATTGTGACTTTTGATAGCACACTAAGTGTTCCTCCGGTATTCGGGAGTTGCATAATCTCATAGTCATAGGAACATGTATAAGTCATGAAGAAAGCAATAGCAATAAACTAAATGATCATAGTGCTAAGCTAACGGATGTGTCTTGTCTATCACATCATTCTCTAATGATGTGATCCCGTTCATCAAATAACAACACATGTCTATGGCTAGGAAACTTAACCATCTTTGATTAACGAGCTAGTCTAGTAGAGGCATACTAGGGACACTCTGTTTGTCAATGTACTCACACATGTACTAAGTTTTCGGTTAATACAATTCTAGCATGAATAATAAACATTTATCATGATATAAGGAAATATAAATAACAACTTTATTATTGCCTCTAGGGCATATTTCCTTCATACCGAGGGTTATTACAAGAAGTGGAAGTATTTATAACAACTAATTTCTTATGAGGAAAACTATCATCAATAGCCAGTGGGTTATCAAGAAGATTTTCCATCCTAGAAAAATTATCTGCTACAGGATTCTCAGCTCCTTTTCTATCAATAATATGCAAACCAAACTCTTGTAATAATAGAACACAACTAATCAATCTAGGTTTAGCATCTTATTTTCCATAATATATTTAATAGCAGCATGATTGGTGTGAATAGTAACTTTAGAATCAACAATATAATATCTGAATTTATCACATGCAACGCACAAATGTTACAAATTCCTTCTCGGTAGTAGCATAATTTCTTTGAGCACTATCCAAAGTCTTACTATCATAATGAATAACATTTAATTTTTTATCAACTCTTTAACCTAGAACAACACCAATAGCATAATCACTAGCATCACACATAATTTCAAAGGGTAGGTTCGAATCAGGTGGTTAAAAAATAGGTGCAGAGTTTAAGGCTTTCTTAAGTATTTCAAAGGCTTCTACAAAATCATAATAAAAAACAAATGGAACATCCTTTTGCAGAAGATTAGTAAGAGGACTAGAAATTTTAGAAAAGTCTTTGGGGACCTCCTATAGAAACCAGCATGACTAAGGAAACTTCTTATACCTTTAGTATCTTTAGGACATGGCATTTTCTCAATTGCATCAACTTTAGCTTTATCTGCCTCAATACCTCTTTTCAGAAATTTTATACCCAAGGACTATACCTTCATTCACCATAAAGTGACACTTCTCCCAGTTCAAGACAAGATTAGTCTCTTCACATCTCTGCAAAACTCGTTCAAGGTTGCTTAAACAATCATCAAAAGAGGTTTCGTAAACGAAAAAATCATCCATGAATACCTCAACAATTTGCTTACGGAAATCAGAGAATATAGCAGTCATACACCTTTGAGAGCTAGCAGGTGCATTGCATAAACAAAAAGGCATATGTCTATAAGCATAAGTTCCGGAGGGACAAGAGGAAGTAGTTTTTTCTTGATCTTCTTATGATACAGGTATTTGAGAAAAACCAGAATAGCCATCTAGGAAGCAGAAATGTGTGTGCTTAGATAATCTTTCTAACATTTGATCAATAAAAGGCAAGGGGTAAAGATATTTTCCAGTAGCCTTATTTAATTTCCTGAAATTAATTACCATCCTATAACCAGTTACAATTCTTTGTGGAATAAGTTCATTTTTATCATTAGGAATAACAGTAATGCCTCCTTTTTTTGGAACACAATGAACATGACCTACCCACCTACTATCAGTTATAGGATAAATTATACCTGCTTCTAGAAGATTTAGCATTTCAATTCTTACCACATCCTTCATTTTGGGATTAAGGCAACATTGATGATTAACAACTAGTTTAGCGCCAAGCTCCATATTAATCTTGTGTTGGCATAAAGTGGGACTAATGCCCTTAAGATCATTAAGAATATATCCAATTGTAGCACAATGCTTCCTTAAGGTTTTACGTAATCTTTTTTCTTCGTGCACTCAAAGGTTAGCATTGATAATAACAAGATATATCTTTGTTTCATCAAGATAAGCATACTTCAATGTATCAGGGAGTTTCTTTAATTCAAACACGTGATCTTCTTAGGCAGGAGAGGGTCTCCCAAAGTTTCAACAGGAAAATTATGTTTAATGATAGGTGCTTGTTTGAAGAATATCTCATCTATTGCATTTGTTTCATTCATATGCATATCATTTTCATGGTCTAGCAAATCTTGTTCTAATGGATCAGTAGGGGCATAGCAATAGAAGCAAGACAAATAATTTCATCTTTACTAGGCAATTATTTATCATGAGGCTGTCTACGAAACTTGTAGAAATTAAATTCATGAGATACATCACCAAAGTTAACACTGACTATTTCCCTGGTACAATCAATTTTAGCATTAACAGTGTCAGGAAAGGTCTACCAAATACGATGGGACAAAAATCATCTTGTGGTGATCCAAGGACTAGAAAATCAGTAGGATATTTTATCTTACCACACAAGACTTCAACATCTCTAACAATCCCAATGATGAAATAGTATCTCTATTTGCAAGCTTAATAGTAACATCAATATCTTCTATCTCAACACGTGCAATATCATGCATAACTTCTTGATATAAGGAAGATGGAATAGCACTTACGCTAGCACCCATATCACATAAACCATGATAACAATGATCTCTAGTTTAAACCGAAACAACAAGCATGCCAACAACAGGTTTGTTTTTATTTAATGTATCTTGCTTAGCAATCCTAGTTGCTTCTTCACACAAATATATGACATGTCCATCAGTTTTATCAACCAAAAGATCCTTGATCATTGCAACATTAGGTTCCACTCTAATTTGTTCAGAGGGTTTAAGTGATTTAGCATTATTCTTATTAACCACATTTGTAGCTTTAGTATGTTCCTTAATCCTAACAGGGAAAGGAAGTTTCTCAATATAAGCAGTGGGTACAACTGGATCAAAATTATAAGTAACTGTTTCAGTTTTAGCTATAACACGTTCCTACCAAATTTCTTCAATAGGTGGATGAAATTTAAACCATTTCTCCATAGGGAGATCAACATGAGCAGCAAATGATTCACAGAAAGTAGCTACTATCTCAGAGTCGAGTCCATATTTTGCACTAAACTTATGAAAAACATATGTTTCCATAAAATATTTAACATAATCAAACTCAAGATTTATACCTGACTCATTACCTTTGTCGATTTCCCAATCTTCAGAGTTGTGTTTAATTCTTTCCAAGAGATCCCATTTGAATTCGTAAGTTTTCTTCATAAAGGAACCAAATAAGTATCGAGCATTTATTGGTCATTATGAGAAAGCCGAGCATAAAAGTTTTGTATAATCATCTCTCTTGAAAGCTCATGATTGGGGCATGTGTGCATCATATATTTAAGACCCCCCCAAGCTTGAGGGATACTTTCTCCTCCACTAGGCCAAAAATTACATATATAATTTCGATTACGATGAACCAAATGCATAGGATAAAACTTCTTGTGGAATGCCAGCTTCTAACGGTTCCAGTCCCATGTTCCGGTATCATCCAATAGCCTATATCATGTGCCCCCCCCCCCCCCCCAAAGATAAAGGTAATGCTTTCTTCCAAACTCCATACTCGGATAAACTTGCAGGCTTAAGCAATCCACAAATTTCATCTATATAGATTAGGTACATATCAGGATGTATTGTTCCATCTCCTACATAAGGATTAGCTAGCAGTTTCTCCAACATACCCGACGGAATTTCATAATAAATATTTTCAGTAGCTTCAGTAGGTTGAGGAGCGGCTCTTACCACTTACGGTCGAGGTGAATATACCCCGAACAAGCCCCTCAATGGATTATTTTGCATAGTGAAAAGTGACAGTAAATTTAGGCACGTAATAAAAATGTTTCCTTATGAAAGGCGCTTCACTCCGCGGCAATGGCCCAAGAAAAGAGTCTTGATGACCCAAAAGTATAGGGGATCAATCGTAGTCCTTTCGATAAGTAAGAGTTTTGAACTCAACGAGGAGCATAAGGAAATGACAAGCGGTTTTCGGCAAGGTATTCTGTGCAAGTACAGAAAGTAGCGGTAACAGATAGTTTTGTAACAGGGTACTTCATAAGAAGTAACATGTAATAATAGTAACGAAGGTGCGGCAAGGTGGCCCAATCCTTTTTATACCAAAGGACAAGCTATACGTACTTCTTATAGTGGGCAAAGCATTCTCGAGGACACATGAAAATTCTCGTCTAGTCACGTTCATCATGTATCAAGACTTCTCCCATGTCCTCAAGAACAAAAGTAACTAATCGCAAATCATATTCATGTTCAAGATCAGAGGTGTATTGAATATGCTTAAGGATCTAAACATATAATCTTCCACCAGATAAACCAACTAGCATCAACTACAAGACGTATTCAGCACTACTAGCAACCCATAGGTATCAATCTGAGGTTTCGGGACAAAGATTAAATACAAGAGATGAACTAGGGTTTGAGAGAAGATGGTGCTGGTTAAGATGTTGATGAAGATTGGTCCTCCCACGATGAGAGGATCATTGGTGATGTCGACGACTTCGATTTCCCTCTCCTGGAGGGAAGTATCCTCAGCGGAATCGCTTCGCCGGATGGTAAAAGTGTTCCTGCCCAAGTTCCACCATGAGACGGCGGCTCTGCGTCCCGAAAGTCTTGTATTATTTTTTGCTAGGGCAAAAGGCTTCATATAACAGAAGGAGGGTATTGGAGGGCTGTCGTGGGACCCATAAGGCATCAAGGCATGCCCTGGGGGTGGGCGCGCCGTGTCGCCTTGTGAGAAGCAGGTGGCCCCCTCGTAGAATAGCTATCTCTGTTGTAGCTCTTTTATGTCCAGAATCCCAGCTGCCGATAATTTCTTTCTTCATATAGATCTTGCAATTTAAGAGATAAAAGGCATAGAATTACATCATATAGTAAAATACTGACCAAAAGCATTATAATAGCTGTAGGAAAACATGATACAAAACAGACGTATTAATGCATACATGCATCAAACAGATGGTATCTTGTACTGGTGGTAAATCCAATTTGCCTTTCTCCGCAGTAAATTCAATTTGCCACTCTGTACGGCAAATTGTACACGACAACAAACGCATGTGCCGACCTAACTAATGAAACAATTGTGAGATTTCAAGATCTTTTTCGTCTCCTATGCAATTTTTTCTAGTGCTTTGTCAGTTTCCATCTGTTTCTCTGATTTTTTTATGTTTCGACTTTCTTCTTATTTTTCTTATTTTTACCTTTTTTTAGTTTAAGATTTCAAAATCTACAAATATTTAGAACTTATCCTTTTTAGTTCGTGATTTGTCTGGAATAAATTGACAATTCAAAATTTGATATTTGTTATTAAAATTTAAGAATTATTTTTAACACACTGGAAGATTTTTTAAAGTCAGTAGTGTTTTATAAATTTATGTATATTCTTACAAATTTACTAACATTTTCTAGAATAAAGAATATTTTATAAAAATTGGGATTTTTTCATTACTTTAAAAAGAATCTTAAATTCTTGAACAATGTTTTTATTTTTACAATTTTAATCCAGAAAAATACCAACGGATATTTTCGGAAAATCGACTAAAAATTGGAATAAAAAAACTTAGCTAAAAGGAAGTCACTCAAAGCAAAACAATTATTCCATAGTAGCCTCCACCTAGCATACAAGTGGGTCCAAACCTAGCGAGCGAGCTGTGTGTGTTTGCTCGACAATTCGACGAACAAAACATTAAAATAGGGTCCGTCCTTTTTGGCGCCTTTTGTTTCTTTCAGCTTTTTTCTTTCAGTATTTATTTATTTCTTCATTATTTTTTCCTTTTGTTTTGGTTTTGGTTTTGGTTCTGGGTTTTCTATTTTAGTTTTCTATAGTTAGTTTTTTTCTTTCTTCAAAAAAGTACCCACTTCTAAAAAGTATTTTCGAAATTTTGAAAATTGTTCGGAATTTCAAAACATGATTATGCTTTGAAAAAATTGATAATATATTTCTAATTATGTTCGTATCTTCATATATTTCACAGAGTTAAAAACATATATTTTCATAAAATTTAGGAATTTCTAAAATGGTTCCAAATTTTGATCAATAATCATAAAATGCCTTATTTTAAAAAATCCCAACTTCAAACAATGTTTGGGATTTTTATTTTAATTTATGGAGAATAAATATTTAATATACGGTGACAATTCTTTAATATATGATGACCTATTTCGAATTAGTCACCAATTTTTTGTAATATACAATAAACATTTTTGGTATACACAGAATGTTTTTACAAATTTGTGAACTTTTTTTGGATTTCAGAATAATTATAAAATTTGAAATAGATTTTAAAATTTATGACCATTTAAATAAAAATGGAGCAAAATTTAAAATCCGGCAATATTTTTGAAGCACATGAACTGTGAACATTTTTCGAACTTTGGAACTTTTCCAGAAATCAAAAAGGAACAAAAGGAATAAATGCAATGGAAAAAAACTTGGGCGAGAATGGGGCTGGTAATTGGCACACATTTCCACGTTGCCTGCACTGTTTGATGTCTACAAGCATCACAAAGAAGGTATCATATAATGGCGGTAAATCTAATTTGCCGCTTTCTGTAGTAAATTCAAGTTGCTGCTCTTTGCGCCAAATTATCGGCGATGCAACAGGACGACAAACGCATGTGCGGACCCACTAATGGAACAGTTGTGAGATTTTTGATAATTTTTCGTCTCTTGTGCAATTTTTTCTAGTGTTTTGTGAGGGTCCTTCAATTTCTCCTAGATTTTTGCAGTTTTGTTTTTCTTCTTATTTACCATTTTTTATTTTAGATTTCATTATCCAAAAATATTTGTAATTATACTTTTTTATCTCATGATTTGTTTAAAATAAATTGATAATTCAAAATATTAGATTCGTTTCTCAAAATTTAAGAATTAATTTTTAATACAATCAAACATTTCTTAAAGTCGCTAATGTTTTATAGATTTATGTATATTTTTAGAATCATGAATATTTAAAAAATTGGAAAAAAATCATATATTTGAAAAACTTTCCAAAATTCATGAGCATTTTTTTTATTTTTTTTCAATTTTAATCTATAGGAAATATCAATGGATTTTTCAGGAAAACCGGCGAAAGCCCATAAGAAAAAAACTAGCTAAAAGAAAGTCTCTAAAAGAAAAACAACTATTGCATAATAGCTTCCACGAAGCATGTAAGTTGGTCGAACCATAGCGAGTGAGCTCTCTACGTTTGCTCGAACAATTCAGCACACAAAGCGTTAAATAAGGGTCAGTCATGTTTGGCTCCTAGATGGCCGAATACTGACCTAGTGCGTATCCATCATGGGCTTGGTTGTCTATTCGGGCCGGCCATTCCGGCTTTCTTACCCCACATATTTTGGAAAGGTTTAGAACCTTCAGTGAACCAGTTTTCTTTTTTCTATTTTCCCTTTTTGTCCTTTCATTTCTTTTTCTTTTTTTCTTCTTGTCCATTATCATTTTTCAAACATATTTGAAATTATTGAACATTTGTATTAAATTATGAATATTTTTCCTATTCACGAACATTTTTTTAAAAACTGTGAATATTTTTGAAATTTGTGAACATTTTTAACGATATAAAAACAATTTTCAAATTCAAAAATATTTTCCCAGTTTGCAAACATTATTTGACATTGTGAACATTTTTTAACTTGAGAAAATTCTTTTGACTTGGCGAGCATCTTTTGAAAATTGTATCAATTTTTGAAATTCATGAACATTTTCTATTTTAAAAAAGTTTTTGAAAAGATGATCACTTTTTGAATTAGAGAACAATTTTTAGGTGATGAAATTTTTCGAAATTTGGGAACAATTTATGAATTTTACGAGCACTTTTTAGTTGTGTGTATATTTTTTGAAAAACATTAATATTTTTTATTCTATGCGCATTTTGTTCAAATTCATGAAATTTATTTGAATATGCTATCTTTTTCAAAATCATGAACATTTTTTTATTCCGCAAATTTGTTTTCAAATTTGTGAACATTTTTTGAAGAGCACAAACATTTTATGATTTCTTGCACATTCTATGATTTATTAGAATTTTTTTAAATTTGCAATAAAATGAAACCTTTTTAAAATCAGGAATTATTTAAAGAACAAAACCAAAAAAACTACATGGCACCGAAAATGCCTTAGGGCTCAAGTGATTCACCAGAGCGACGAGACCTTGAAAACAGCTTTTTCAAGTGTTAGTGGTGGGACGTTCTGTCAATCGGGGAAGGTTTTTGATGACAAGATCTGGAGATATCAGAAGTGAGAATGTTGTATTGGGGACATAGTTCTCAATGTTATCAGCGTGTATGGCCGTCAAGTAGGCCACAATGAGAACATCAAGAGGCAGTTCTGGGAAGACCTGAAGGACATGGTTAGGACTAACATTGTGGCTTCTCTCAAGATATCATGTATTACGGTGGGTGAACAAATTACTGCCGAGCAATTGATAGAAAAGCGCATAGTTATGATGATATCTAAGACAATGATCATGAATATAGGCTTCACGTCCGTGTCAAGTAGACCGAAACGATTCTGCATCTACTACTATTACTTCACACATCGACCGCTATCCATAATGCATCTAGAGTATTAAGTTCATAAGAACGGACTAACGCATTAAGCAAGATGACATGATGTAGAGGGATAAACTCAAGCAATATGATATAAACCTCATTTTTTATCCTCGATGGCAACAATACAATATGTGCCTTGCTGCCCCTGCTGTCACTGGGAAAGGACACCATAAGATTGAACCCAAAGCTCAGCACTTCTCCCATTGCAAGAAAGATCAATCTATTAGGCAAAACTAAACCGATAATTCAAGAGACTTGCAAAGATATCAAATCATGCATATAAGAATTCAGAGAAGAACCAAATAATATTCATAGATAATCTTGATCATAAATCCACAATTCATCGGATCTCGGCAAACACACCGCAAAAGAGTATTACATCGAATAGATCTCCAAGAACATCGAGGAGAACTTTGTATTGAGAACCAAAGAGAGAGAAGAAGCCATCTAGCTAATAACTATGGACCCGAAGGTCTGTGGTAAACTACTCACGCTTCATCAGAGATGCTATGGTGTTGATGTAGAAGCCCTCCGTGATCGATTCCCCCTCCGGCAGATCGCCGGAAAAGGCCCCAAGATGGGGTCTCACGGGCACAGAAGGTTGCGGT
Organism: Aegilops longissima; assembly: GCA_021605205.1. Lineage (NCBI taxonomy): Eukaryota > Viridiplantae > Streptophyta > Magnoliopsida > Poales > Poaceae > Aegilops > Aegilops longissima. Next base: position 637,668,224 of record CM038677.1, read on the forward strand.
GGTGGAAAAGTGGTTTCGTTGCTCCCCTGATAGTTTTAGGGTATAAGAGTATATATAGGCGAAAGAAATAGGTCAATGGAGCTCCGTGGGGCCCACGAGGGTGGGGGCGCGCCCTCCTGCCTCGTGCCCGCCTCGTGGAGTTCCAGACTTCAACTCCAAGTCTTCTGGATTGCGTTTGTTCCAAGAAAGATCCTCGCGAAGGTTTCATTTCGTTTGGATTCCGTTTGGTATTCCTTTTCTACAAAACACTGAAATAGGCAAAAAACAGAAACTGGCACTAGGCCTTTGGTTAATAGGTTAGTCCCAAATATAATATAAAAAAGCATATTAAAGCCCATTAAACATCCAAAACAGATAATATAATAGCATGGAACAATAAAAAATTATAGATACATTGGAGACGTACCAAGCATCCCCAAGCTTAATTCCTGCTCGCCCTCGAGTAGGTAAATGATAAAAACAGAATTTTTGATGTGGAATGCTACCTAACATATTTATTAATGCAATTCTCTTTATTGTGGCATGAATGTTCAGATCCATAAGATTCAAAACAAAAGTTTAATATTGACATAAAAACAGTAATACTTCAAGCATACTAATAAAGCAATCATGTCTTCTCAAAATAAAATGGACAAAGAAAGTTATCCCTACAAATCATATAGTCTGGCTATGTGTTATCTTCATCACACAAAATATTTAAATCATGCACAACCCTGATGACAAGCCAAGAAATTGTTTCATACTTTTGATGTTCCCAAACTTTTTCAATTTTCACGCAATACATGAGTGTGAGTCATGGACATAGCACTATAGGTGGAATAGAATGGTGGTTGTGGAGAAGACAAAAAGGAGAAGATATTCTCACATCAACTAGGCGTATCAACGGGCTATGGAGATGCCCATCAATAGATATCAATGTGAGTAGGTAGGGATTGCCATGCAACAGATGCACTAGAGCTATAAGTGTATGAAAGCTCAACAAATGAAACTAAGTGGGTGTGCATCCAACTCACTTGCTCACGAAGACCTAGGGCAGTTTGAGGAAGCCCATCATTGGAATATACAAGCCAAGTACTTATAATGAAAATTGCCACTAGTATAAAAGTGATAACATAGGAGACTCTCTATCATGAAGATCATGGTGCTACTTTGAAGCACAAGTGTGGTAAAAGGATAGTAGCATTGTCCCTTCTCTCTTTTCCTCTCATTTTTTTTATTTTTTTATTTGGGCGTTTCTCTTCTTTTTTTATGGCCTCTTTTATTTATTTATTTTTTATTTTTCGTCTGGAGTCTCATCCCGACTTGTGGGGGAATCATAGTCTCCATCATCCTTTCCCCACTGGGACAATGCTCTAATAATGATGATCATCACACTTTTATTTACTTACAACTCAATACTTAGAACAAAATATGACTCTATGTGAATGCCTCCGGCGGTGTACCGGGATCTGCAATGAATCAAGAGTGACATGTATGAAAGAATTATGAAGGTGGATTTGCCACAAATACGATGTCAACTACATGATCATGCAAAGCAATATGACAATGATGGAGCGTGTCATAATAAACGGAACGGTGGAAAGTTGCATGACAGTATATCTTGGAATGGCTATGGAAATGCCATAATAGGTAGGTATGGTGGCTGTTTTGAGGAAGGTATATGGTGGGTGTATAATACCGGCGAAAGGTGCGCGGTATTAGAGAGGCTAGCAATGGTGGAAGGGTGAGAGTGCGTATAATCCATGGACTCATCATTAGTCATAAAGAACCCACATACTTATTGCCAAAATCTATTAGTTATTGAAACTAAGTACTACGCGCATGCTCCTAGGGGGATAGATTGGTAGGAAAAGACCATCGCTCATCCCCGACCACCACTCATAATGAAGACAATCAAAAAATAAATCATGCTCCGACTTCATCACATAACGGTTCACCATACGTGCACGCTACGGGAATCACAAACTTTAACACAAGTATCTCTCAAATTCACAACTACTCTACTAGCATGACTCTAATATCACCATCTTCATATCTCAAAACAATCATAAAGAATCAAACTTCTCATAGTATTCAATGCACTTTATATGATAGTTTTTATTATACCCATCTTGGATGCCCATCATATTAGGACTAATTTTATAATCAAAGCAAATTACCATGCTGTTCTAAAAGACTCTCAAAATAATATAAGTGAAGCATGAGAGATCAATAATTTCTATAAAATAAAACCACCGCCATGCTCTAAAAAGATATAAGTGAAGCACTAGAGAAAAATTATCTAGCTCAAAAGATATAAGTGAAACACATAGAGTATTCTAATAAATTACGATTCATGTGTGTCTCTCCAAAAGGTGTGTACAACAAGGATGATTGTGATAAACTAAAAAGCAAAGACTCAAATCATACAATACGCTCCAAGCAAAACACATATCATGTGGTGAATAAAAATATAGCCTCAAGTAAAGTTACCGATAGAAGTAGACGAAAGAGGGGATGCTTTCTGGGGCATCCCCGAGCTTAGGCTTTTGGTTGTCCTTAAATTTTACCTTGGGGTGCCTTGGGCATCCCCAATCTTAGTCTCTTGCCACTCCTTATTCCAAAATCCATCAAATCTTTACCGAAAACTTGAAAACTTCACAACACAAAACTTAAACAGAAAATCTCATGAGCTCCGTTAGTATAAGAAAATAAACCACCACTTTAAGGTACTGTAATGAACTCATTCTTTGTTTATATTGGTGTTAAACCTACTGTATTCGAACTTCTCTATGGTTCATACCCCCCGATACTACTCACAGATTCATCAAAATAAGTAAACAACACACGAAAAACAGAATCTGTCAAAAACAGAACAGTCTATAGCAATCTGTATCAAACGCGTACTTATGGAACTCCAAAAATTCTGAAATAAATTGGTGGACGTGAGGAATTTGTCTATTAATCATCTGAAAAAAGAATCAACATAAAAGCACTCTCCGGTAAAAAATGGCATCTAATCTCGTGAGCGCAAAAGTTTCTGTTTTTTTACAGCAAGATTGCAACGACTTTACCCATGTCTTCCCAAAGGTTCTATTTGGCACAAACACTAATTAAAACATAAAAAACGCAATCATAACAGTATCATTATGAATTATTACTAAACAGGAACAAAAAGTAAATAACAAAAATAAAATTGGGTTGCCTCCCTACAAGCGCTATCGTTTAACGCCCCTAGCTAGACAAAGAGATTTCAATGATGCTCACATGAAAGACAAGAATTGAAGCACAAAGAGAGCATCATAAAACACGTGAAAAACACATCTAAGTCTAACATACTTCCTATGCATACGCATATTATAGGCAAACAAATTATCAAGGTAAGCAAAAACTAGCATATGCAAGGAAGCGGAAAGAAACAATAGCAATCTGAACATAACGCGAGGTAATTTAGTAACATGAAAATTTCTACAACCATATTTTCCTCTCTCATAATAATTACATGTAGGATCATAAGCAAATTCAACAATATAGCTATCACAAAACATATTCTTAACACGAGCCACATGTATGCAAAGTTGACACTCTTCCAAAATAGTGGGATTAACATTAACTAAAGTCATGACCTCTCCAAACCCACTTTTATCAAAAATTTCATAAGATTGAACATCCTCAAAATATGTGGGATCTAAAGTTGACACTCTTCCAAACCCACTTTCAATATTACTTCAAACATTATTATCAATCTCATATTCATCATGGGGCCTAAATAAATTTTCAAGATTATAAGAAGAATCACCCCAATCATGATCATTGCAACAAGTAGTGGACATAGCAAAACTAGCATCCCCAAGCTTAGGTATTAAGTTCATAAGAACGGAGTAACGCATTAAGCAAGATGACATGATGTATAGGGATAAACTCAAGAAATATGATACAAACCCCATCTTTTTATCCTCGATGGCAACAATACAATATGTGCCTTGCTGCACCTGCTGTCACTGGGAAAGGACACCACAAGATTGAACCCAAAGCTAAGCACTTCTCCCATTGCAAGAAAGATCGATCTAGTAGGCCAAACTAAACCGATAATTCAAAGAGACTTGCAGATATATCAAATCATGCATATAAGAATTCAGAGAAGAACCAAATAATATTCATAGATAATCTTGATCATAAATCCACAATTCATCGGATCTCGGCAAACACACTGCAAAAGAGTATTACATTGAGTAGATCTCCAAGAACATCGAGGAGAACTTTGTATTGAGAACCAAAGAGAGAGAAGAAGCCATCTAGCTAATAACTATGGACCCGAAGGTCTGTGGTAAACTACTCACGCTTCGTCGGAGACGCTATGGTGTTGATGTAGAAGCCCTCCGTGATCTATTCCCCCTCCAGCAGATCGCTGGAATAGGCCCCAAGATGGGATCTCATGGGTACAGAAGGTTGCGGCGGTGGACAAGTGGTTTCGTGGCTCCCCCTGATGGTTTTAGTGTATAAGAGTATATAGGCGAAAGAAATAGGTCGGCGGAGCTCCGTGGGGCCCACGAGGGTGGGGGCGCGCCTACCCCCTGGGCGCGCCCTCCTACCTTGTGGCCGCCTCACGGAGTTCCAGACTTCAACTCCAAGTTTTCTGGATTGCGTTTGTTCCAAGAAAGATCCTCGCGAAGGTTTCATTCCGTTTGGATTCCGTTTGGTATTCCTTTTCTGCAAAACACTGAAATAGGAAAAAAAACTGGCACTGGGCCTTCGGTTAATAGGTTAGTCCCAAAAATAATATAAAAGAGCATATTAAAGCCCATTAAACATCCAAAACAGATAATATAATAGCATGGAATAATAAAAAATTATAGATACGTTGGAGACGTATTGGATACTGATAATCCAGAACGTCCTAGTTAAGTATTTTAGCCCCAAAACATATGTTAGCCCATCGTCTATTTCCCCTCACTAGCACGACATGGCCCATTGGCCCAAATCGAAGTTGCACTTCAACATCCATCATCGCCCAGAAAAAAAATCCATCATCATAAATTCCATCGATCAGTGGACATGCACTATCGGGGATATACCCCGCGGTGTAACCCGCCAGATGTATGACCCGGCTAGAGCTTGGTGACTCACTGGTAACTCGGCGGGCGAGCCAGACGGACGACAAGGCACAAGGCCTAGAAGGCCGGCTCATGCTATGGTGGGCCGGTTTACAAGGAAAGGCATAAGGAGTTTTCCTCGTAAGGGGGAGACTAGGATTCTGCTTGTTATAGAATAGTCTTAGTCCTACTAGGACTCCACATGTAACCCGCCGCTCCAACTTATATAAGGAGGGGCAGGGCACCCCAAGAAGAAGAATAATCTCTAGGGCTAGATACAACAAAGGGGAGCCAGCTTATATGGCAACTCCCTCATGAGCATAATGAGACCTAGCCACAAACAACATGTAGGGCTATTACCAGATGATGTTTCCCGGGGCCCGAAGCTGTCTAAACCCTTGTCTTGTGTGTTAATCCACCTCGCATCTCATCCCGATCAACCCCTCTCAAGCTACCACATAGATGCGTTGGTCTCACGACTAAGTCCTCACACTAGGACATCTGCCGTGACAAATCCACGACATGAACCGATAGTGCCCTTCCCTATTCCCCAGGTCTCTTCGCACACACGGGACGCGAGCCTCCAACCACCAGGAGGCCAGGGCCCAGGGCAGGGCTATTGCCATCGCCTGATCGGCGATTGGTTGTAGCTGCATGTGGTGGGGGTGAGGCGAACACACGTGACGAATCCATCCCTTATATATTTTATTTACAACTAGAACAAACTTCTATAATCGGTCATACGTGCCAAAATGAAGGGTATATGCATTAAAAAGGTATTTTTATAATTTGAATACACTGTCTTCAATTCCTGGGCCCGCCCCTGGATATGAGTGCAGACAACATAGATAAGTACAAGATGGCGATGAAGGCCGCAAAGCGAGCTATGAATGAAGCAAGGGGTTGGGCGTATGAGGACCTCTACCAGCGGTTAGACACGAAGGAAGATGAAAGGTACATCTATAAGATGGCCAAGATCTGAGTGAGGAAGACAAGGAATGTTGACCAAGTCAAATGCATCAAGGATGGGGCAGACCAACTCTTGGTGAAGGACAAGGAAGCATAGATGACTGGAGTACTTCGACAAGTTGTCCAACTGGGAAAATGAGAGCTCTACCATTGAAATGGACGTCTCCTTTGACGATACCAACAGATGTTTTGTGTGGAAAATCCAAGAGTCTGAGGTCAACAAGGCTTTAAAAAGGATGGAAGGAGGCAAGGCGATGGGTCCTGATTGTAACCCCACTGAGGTGTAGAGAGATCTCGGGGACATAGCGATAGTATGGCTAACCAAGCTTCTCAACCTCATTTTTTGAGCAAACAAGATGCCAGAAGAATGGAGACAGAGTATATTAGTACCAATCTTCAAGAACAAGGGGATGTTCAGACTTGCACTAATTACCATGGGATCAAGCTAATGAGCCATACAATTAAGCTATCGGAGAGAGTCATTGAGCACCGCTTAAGAAGAATGACAAGCATGACCAAAAAACAGTTTGATTTCATGCCTGGGAGGTTGACTATGGGAGCCCTTTTCTTGGTACGACAACTTATGGAGAGATACAAGGAGCAAAAGGACCTGCATATGATGTTCATTGACTTGGAGAAGGCCTATGATAAGATTTCACGAAGTGCCATTTGGTGGGCCTTAGAGAAACACAAAGTCCCAGCAAATTACATTACCCTGATCAAGGACATGTACGATAATGTTGTGACAAGTGTTCGAACAAGTGATGGCGACACTGATGACTGCCCAATTAAAATAGGACTGCACCAGGGTCAGCTTTGAGCCCTTATCTTTTTTGCTTTGGTGATGGATGAGGTCACAAGGGATATACAAGGAGATATCCCATGGTGTATGCTCTTTGTGGATGATGTGGTACTAGTCGATGATAGTCGGACAGGGCTCAATAGGAAGTTAGAGCTATGGAGACAAATCTTCAAATTGAAAGGTTTTAGACTTAGTAGAACTAAAACCGAGTACAAGAGGTGCGGTTCAGCACTACTAGGCACGAGCAGGAGGAGGTTAGTCTTGATGGGCAGGTGGTGCCTCGGTTGGACACCTTTTGATATTTGGGGTCAATGTTGCAAAAGGATGGGGATATTTACAAAGATGTGAACCATCGAATCTAAGCCAGATGGATGAAGTGGCACCAAAAGAGAGTGCCACAAAATCTAAAAGGCAAGTTCTATAGGACATCGATTCGACCTGCAATGTTGTATGTCGATGAGTGTTGGCCAACTAAAAGGTGACATTTTCAACACTTAGGTGTGGTGGAGATGCGCATATTGAGATGGATGTGTGACCACACTAGGGAGGACCGAGTCTGGAATGATGATATACAAGATAGAGCTGGGGTAGCACCAATTAAAGAGAAGCCTGTCCAACATCGTCTAACATGGTTTGGGCATATTCAGTGCAGGCCTCCAGAAGCTCCAGCGCATAGGGGATGACTAAAACATGTTGATAATATCAAGAGAGGTCGGGGTAGACCGAACTTGACATGGAAGGAGTCTGTAAAGAGAGATGTGAAGGATTGGAGTATCACCAAATAACTAGCCATGAACAGGGGTGCATGGAAGCTTGCTATCCATGTGCCAGAACCATGAGTTGGCCGCGAGATCTTATGGGTTTCACCACTAGCCTCCCCAACCTGTTTGCGACTAAAGGCTTTGTTGTTGTTGTTCAGAAAATAGGCGACGTCTCACCCCGCACGTGGGTCGGCCCAAAAGAGCGTTGGGGGAGCAGGGTGTGCGCATTGTGCCTCTTCCCAGCGCGTACATCGCTACATAGCAGCTCCCTTACAGGCGGTATTTCTAAAGGTATCGCCCACGGGAACTAGACGTGGGTGAAGGCTCATCGTCTAAGTTGAGGTGTGTAATTCGCGCGAATGAGCTTTATCAAGAGCCTCATTGGCTAAAGCGCAGGTAGTAGTTGTGGTTGGTATCTCGCCTAATCTTGTTATCTCTGCCTCAGACCCCCAGAGCCCGCAGTTGGCTCGGGCTAGTAGTGGACACCCTACACCTGCTCCACCTGAGGACTGTGAGCAAAAAAATCTAGAACCTATGTGGCCCCTAGTAGGTCAAGTCTTTGAATAAAAAACAATTCCTTTATATGAGAGCCCTTTATTGGATTATGGGAGGTTTTCGCGCTAGGGGCGTCAAAATCAACTTAGATTACGTGCGTGTATTGACTTAGTTTGCTTACACAAGACTATCAAAACGTCATTTTCTTCTAATGAACTATCTTTGATCACGGGTGCTGATTGCTTTGTTTGGAAGTGGTTACCTGCATCCAGACATTGCGGAGTATTCTATTGGGGCTAAAATTGATGTTTTGCTTTTTTTTTTGCGTTTGATGGTGCGTTTGCATAGATCCCTAAATAAACTTTGGGAGGAGATTGTAGTATGCAACCCTGCTGATCATTCCTTGTCTCAATTCTTTCTTGATGATCTCTTAGTTAAGGTCGCCTTTTCTAATTTACCTCTTCTTATTGGTGGTGATTTCAACCTTCTCTGTTCCCCTATGGGTAAAATAATTCCAACATCTCTTGGCCAAGGGCAAGTGCATTCAATGGTTTTATTAATAGTGTTGCTCTTCGGGGAGTTAATCGGGTGGGTTGTGATGACCCACAAGTATAGGGGATCAATTGTAGCTCTTTTTGATAAGTAAGAGTGTTGAACCCAATGAGGAGAAGAAGGAAATGACAAGTGGTTTTCAGCAAGGTAATGTCTGCAAGTGCTGAAATTATAAGTAACAGAGTAGTTTGATAGCAAGGTAATTTGTAACGAGCAAGTAACGGTAGTAGTAACAAAATTGCAGTGATAACCCACAAGTATAGGGGATCAATTGTAGCCTCTTTCAATAAGTATGAGTGTCGAACCCAACGAGGAGCTAAAGGTAGAACAAATATTCCCTCAAGTTCTATCGACCACCGATACAACTCTACGCACGCTTAACATTCGCTTTACCTAGAACAAGTATGAAACTAGAAGTACTTTGTAGGTGTTGTAGGCTAGGTGCAAGATAATAAAGAGCACGTAAATAAAAACTAGGGGCTGTTTAGATAAAGACACAACTAAGTTAGTTTTAGTAGAGAGCTTTTTGTCACAAGAAACTTATTTGTCCCTAGACAATCGATAACGAGACCGGTAATCATTGCAATTTTATTTGAGGGAGAGGCATAAGCTAACATACTTTCTCTTCTTGGATCATATGCACTTATGATTGGATCTCTAGCAAGCATCCGCAACTACTAAAGATCATTAAGGTAAGACCCAACCATACATTATAAGGCATCAAGTCCTCTTTACTCGCATACGCTAACAACCTATTTACTTGGGTCTGTGCTTCTGTCACTCACGCCACCCACCATAAGCAAATCATGAACATATTGCAAACCCTACAGCGGGGATCACTCACGCTTGCGCGACACGGAGAGCACCATAGGACAGCATCAATAATAAAACATGCAACTCAAACCAATCACGATCATCAATTAACCCAAAGGACAAAATAGATCTACTCAAACATCATAGGATAGCCATACATCATTGGGAAATAATATATAGCGTTGAGCACCATGTTTAAGTAGAGATTACACCGGGTAAAAGAGGGGTTACACCGCTGCATAGAGGGGGGAAGAGTTGGTGATGATGGCGGTGAAGTTGTTGGTGTAGATCGTTGTCGCAATGATGGCCCCGGCGGCGTTCCGGCGCCACCGGGAGAGAGGGGGAGAGAGCCCCCCTTCTTCGTCTTCATCCTTGACATTACCCCTAGATGGGAGAAGGGTTTTCCCTCTGGTCCATGGCCTCAATGGCGGCGGAGGGGCGAGAGCCCCTCCGAGATTGGATCTCTCTCTCTCTCTCTCTCTCTCTCTCTCTCTCTTTGTTTCCTTCTGTTTCTGCGCTCCCTGATTCTGCCCTTTCACCATTTCTTAAATTCCGAAGATCCATAACTCCGATTGGGTTGAAATTTTGACAAGATTTTTATCCGGATATTGGCTTTCTTGCGGCGAAAGAAGGCACCAATCGCCTTACGGAGTGGCCACGAGGGCCCAGGGCACACCCTACCCATGGGGCGCGCCACTCACCCTCATGGGCCCCTCGGGCATCGTCTCGCGTTGATTCCACTTTCCAAAATTCACATATATTCCAAAAAAAATCTCCGTAAGTTTTTATCCTGTTTGGACTCTGTTTGATATGGATTTTATGCTAAAAAAACATGCAACAAACAGGAACTGTCACAGGGCACTGGATCAATATGTTAGTACAAAAATAGTATAAAAATTTACCAAAAGTATGTAAAAGTTGTAGAATATTGGCATGGAACAATCAAAAATTATAGATACAACGGAGACGTATCATGTAGCAGGGTAGCCCAATCCTTTTGAGGCAAAGGACATGCCAAAACAGTCTCTTATGATAAGTAAAGCGTTCTTGAGGGTACACGGGAATTTCATCTAGTCACTTCCACCATGTTGGTTTGATTTGTGTTCGATACTTTGATAATTTGATATGTGGGTGGACCGGTGCTTAGGTGCTGTTCTTACTTGAACAAACCTCCTACTTATGATTAACCCTCCCGCAAGCATCCGCAACTACGAGAAAAGTATTAAGAATAAATTCTAACCATAGCATTAAACTTTTGGATCCAATCGGTCCCTTACGGAATAGCGCATAAACTGGGGTTTACGCTTATGTCACTCTCACAACCCATCATCTAATTTCTACTCCACAATGCATTCTCTTAGGCCCAAATATGGTGAAGCGTCATGTAGTCGACGTTCACATGACACCACTAAGGGAATCACAACATACATACTATCAAAATATCGAACATATATCAAGTTCACATGATTACTTGCAACATGATTTCTCTCGTGACCTCAAGAATAAAAGTAACTACTCACAAATGATAATCATGCTCAAGATAAGAGGGGTATTAAATAGTATAATGGATCTGAACATATAATCTTCCACCAAATAAACCATATAGTAATCAACTACAAGATGTAATCAACACTACTAGTCACCCAGAAGCACCAATCTATAGTTCCGGTAACAAGATTGAACACAAGAGATGAACTAGGGTTTGAGATGAGATGGTGTTGTTGAAGATTTTGATGGAGATTTCCCTCCCCAAGATGGGAGAGTTGCTGGTGATGATGACGATGATGATTTCTGTCGGGGAACACAATAATTTCAAAAAAAAATCCTACGCACACGCAAGATCCATCTAAGTGATGCATAGCAACGAGCGGGGAGAGTGTGTCCATGTACCCTCATAGACCGAAAGCGGAAGCGTTTAGTAATGCGGTTGATGTAGTCGAACGTCTTCGCGATCCAACCAATCCAAGTACCGAACGCACGGCACCTCCGCGATCTGCACACGTTCAGGTCGGTGACGTCCCTCGTACTCTTGATCCAGTTGAGGCCGAGGGAGAGTTTCGTCAGCATGACGGCATGGTGACGGTGATGATGAAGTTACCGACGCAGGGCTTCCCCTAAGCTCTACAACGATATGACCGAGGTGGAAATCTATGGAGGGGGCACCACACACGGCTAAGACAACTGTCAACTTGTGTGTCTATGGGGTGCCCCCTCCCCCGTATATAAAGAAGCGGAGGAGGGGAGGGCCGACCCTCTCTATGGCGCGCCCCAAGGGGGAATCCTACTCCTAGTAGGAGTAGGTTTCCCCCCTTCCTTCCCTAGTTGGAGTAGGAGAAGAAGGAAGAGGGAGAAGAAGAGAAGGAAAGGGGGGCCGACCCACTCCCCAATTCGGATTGGGCTTGGGGGGCGTGCCCCCCACTTGGCCACATCCTCCTCTCTCCCACCATGGCCCATTAAGGCCCATTGACTCCCCGGGGGTTCCGTAACCCCCCCCCCCCCCCCGTTACACCGATATATGCCTGAATTTATCCGAAACCATTCTGGTGTCCAAACATAGCCTTCCAATATATCAATCTTTATGTCTAGACCATTTCGAGACTCCTCGTCATGTCCGTGATCACATCCGGGACTCCGAACTACCTTCAGTACATGAAAACACATAAACTCATAATACCGATCGTCATCGAACGTTAAGCGTGCGGACCCTACGGGTTCGAGAACTATGTAGACATGGCCGAGACTCATTTCCGGTCAATAACCAATAGCAGAACCTGGATGCTCATATTGGTTCCTACATATTCTACGAAGATCTTTATCGGTCAAACCATGTAACAACATACGTTGTTCCCTTTGTCATCGGTATGTTACTTGCCCTAGATTCGATCATCGGTATCTCAATACCTAGTTCAATCTCGTTATCGGTAAGTCTCTTTACTTGTTCCATAATGCATCATCCCATAACTAACTCATTACTCACATTGCTTGCAAGGCTTGTAGTGATGTGCATTATCGAGAGGGCCCAGAGATACCTCTCCGACAATCGGAGTGACAAATCCTAATCTTGATCTATGCCAACTCAACAAACACCATCGGAGATACCTGTAGAGCATATTTATAATCACCCAGTTACGTTGTGACGTTTTATAGCACACTAAGTGTTCCTCCGGTATTCGGGAGTTGCATAATCCCATAGTCATAGGAACATGTATAAGTTATAAAGAAAGCAATAGCAATAAACTAAACGATCATAGTGCTAAGCTAATGGATGGGTCAAGTCAATCACATCATTCTCTAATGATGTGATCCCGTTCATCAAATGACAACTCTTCGTCCATGGCTAGGGAACTTAACCATCTTTGATTAACGAGCTAGTTAAGTAGAGGCATACTAGTGACACTCTGTTTGTCTATGTATTCACACATGTACTAGTTTCTGGTTAATACAATTCTAGCATGAATAATAAACATTTATCATGATATAAGGAAATATAAATAACAACTTTATTATTGCCTCTAGGGCATATTTCCTTCGGTCTCCCACTTGCACTAAAGTCAATAATCTAGATTACATTGTAATGATTCTAACACCCATGGAGTCATGGTGTTGATCATGTTTTGCTCGTGGGAGAGGCTTAATCAACGGGTCTTTAACATTCAGATCCATATGTATCTTGCAAATCTCTATGCATCCCTCCTTGACTTGGTCGTGGATGGAATTGAAGCGTATCTTGATGTGCTTGGTTCTCTTGTGAAATCTGGATTCCTTTGCCAAGGCAATTGCACCAGTATTGTACAAAAGATTTTCATTGGACCCGATGCACTAGGTATGACACCTAGATTGGATATGAACTCCTTCATCCAAACTCCTTCATTTGCTGCTTCCAAAGCAGCTATGTACTCCGCTTCACACGTAGATCCCGCCACGACGCTCTGCTTGGAACTGCACCAACTTACAACTCCTCCATTTAATAAAAATACGTATCCGGTTTGTGACTTAGAGTCATCTGGATCAGTGTCAAAGCTTGCATCGACGTAACCATTTACGATGAGCTCTTTGTCACCTCCATAAATGAGAAACATATCCTTAGTCCTTTTCAGGTATTTCAGGATGTTCTTGACCGTTGTCCAGTGATCCACTCCTGGATTACTTTGGTACCTCCTTGCTAAACTAATAGCAAGGCACACATCAAGTCTGGTCCTGTAGGACGTTGAAGTATGTCTAGAGGGGGGGGGGGTGATTAGACTACTTGACCAATTAAAAACTTAACCTTTTCCCAATTTTAGACTTTGGCAGATTTTAGCTATCTTTGCACAAGTCAAGCAATCTTCACACAATTCAAGCAAGCATGCAAAGAGTATATGAGCAGCGGAATTTAAAGCATGCAACTTGCAAGAATGTAAAGGGAAGGGTTTGGAGAATTCAAACGCAATTGGAGACACATATGTTTTTGTCATGGTTCCGATAGGTGGTGCTATCGTACATCCACGTTGATGGAGACTTCAACCCATGAAGGGTAACGGTTGCGCGAGTCCATGGAGGGCTCCACCCATGAAGGGTCCACGAAGAAGCAACCTTGTCTATCCCACCATGGCCGTCGCCCACGAAGGACTTGCCTCACTACCGGTAGATCTTCATGAATTAGGCGATCTCCTTGCCCTTACAAACTCCATGGTTCAACTCCACAATCTTGTCGGAGGCTCCCAAGTGACACCTAGCCAATCTAGGAGACACCACTCTCCAAGAAGTAACAAATGGTGTGTTGATGATGAACTCCTTGCTCTTGTGCTTCAAATGATAGTCTCCCCAACACTCAACTCTCTCTCATAGGATTTGGATCTGGTGGAAAGAAGATTTGAGTGGAAAGCAACTTGGGGAAGGCTAGAGATCAAGATTCATATGGTAGGAATGGAATATCTTGGCCTCAACACATGAGTAGGTGGTTCTCTCTCAGAACTGGTAAGTTGGAAGTGTAGGTTTGTTCTGATGGCTCTATCCACAAATGAAGAGGAGGTGGAGGGGTATGTATAGCCTCCACACAAAATCTAACCGTTACACACAATTTACCAAACTCGGTGGGACCGAATTAACAAACTCGGTCGGACCGATTTAGTAAACCTAGTGACCGTTAGTGATTTCGATGGGACCGACATGCAACTCGGTAGGACCGATATGGTTAGGGTTAGGGCATAACGTAATCTCGGTGACACCGATTACACAAACTCGGTGAGACCGATTTTGGTAATTAGCTAACCATAGAGTTGGTCAGGTAAACTCGGTGGGACCGATTCGCTCTTTTCGGTGAGACCGAAACGTTACGAAGGGAAACAGAGAGATTACAATCCCATCTCGGTGAGACCGAGATCCCTATCGGTGAGACCGATTTGCCTAGGGTTTGTGGCAGTGGCTATGACATTTGAACTCGGTGGCGCCAGATAGAAAGAATCGGTAGGACCGATTTTGACTTTGGGTTTAGGTCATATGTGGATGTGAGAAAGTAGTTGAGGGTTTTTGGAGCATATCACTAAGCACTTGAAGCAAGAGGCTCATTAAGCAACACCTCATCCCTCCTTGATAGTATTGGCTTTTCCTATAGACTCAATGTGATCTTGGATCACTAAAATGTAAAATGTAGAGTCTTGAGCTTTTGAGCTTGAGCCAATCCTTTTTCCTTAATATTTTGAGGGATCCACTTTCATCATCCATGCCATGCCATTCATTGAGCTTTCCTGAAATATTTGTCTTGGAATAGCATTAGCTCAATGAGCTATATGTTGTTATGAATTACTAAAACCACCTAGGGATAGTTGCACTTTCAATCTCCCCCTTTTTGGTAATTGATGACAACATATAGATCAAAGCTTTGACAAATGATAATAAGATTGAAAAACATCGCCGCTTTGAGAAGTATGTGATAAGAAAGAGCTCCCCCTAAATTTGTGCATAGTTTAAGATTTGCTTTGGACTGCAAATGCACAAGGAATTAGGCTCATGGGTTACTCTTCCATGTCACATACATCTTGGTGGAGCGCTCAAAATAATAAAGATTGAATACATGCACTCATCACCAAGCAAAGTGAATGATCATATAAGGATAAGTAAGATAATATCATCTAACAAGCATAAGTGTAGATTATGATCAAACACGTGATCATCAATGTCTCACAGATAATAGCATAGTAACTCAAGCAATCAAAAGCAAACAAAGTTCAACCAAGAAGACAAGAGAGAACACAAGCAAACTCTCTCTCTCTCTCTCTCTCTCTCTGATCTATATGATCTATACATTTTCTCCCCTTTGGCAACAAGTTACCAAAAGTTCCTAGAAAATGCATAGTACTATATCGTCTCTCGGGCTTGGTCTTGATTGGTGGTGTAGAGATGGCTCTGGGCGAAGACTTGATTGATGTGGATGGAGCTGAAGGAGTTGGTCTTGGAGCTGGTTGCCTTTGGAGCTGTAGCTGGTGCGGATGAAGTGACTCGTGTCATTCATCGCTCTGCACTGATCTCTGAGCTCGAGGCACTCGGCAAATGCATCGATGGTTGTTCTGCCCTTCCTCTCCTGCATGTCATCCTGTAGCTGCTCCACAACTGACTGAATCTCATTTACTTTGACATCTAAATCATAGAATTTTTGTTCCATGATTCTTTCCAGGCTCTCCTGGTTTTGAGTTAGGGTGGCCAACCCCTTTTCAATCCTCAGAGTTGATGCTATCAAGTAACCAAGCTGGTCCTGCTTGCTCTTCAAAAAGTACTGCCTCCTCTTGAGTTGGCATCTTGGCAGCCTTCTTTTTCTTTGCTTTCTCCTTCTTCTCTTGAGCTTGTACTGATGATGGTTCATTCTCATTCATCATAACTTGATTGTCCTCAAAGTCTGGATAGAGAACAAAGTGTTCCTTATCCAACAGATACTTTCTTGTGCCCATCTTTGAGTTAATCAACTCCTGAATTTGTGGGGCATATCCACAACTTCTCTTTTGGTCTGCTGCTGTCCTCTTGATAGTCTCAACCATGAGGCTCATGACCTTGAATTTCTGTGGCACATCAAATATGTGTAGCAAATTAATTGCATGCCCTTTGATCATGTTGTGGTCACCTGACTTGGGCAAAAGAGTGTGCCTTAGGATCCAGTTGATCGTTGGTAGCCCTGACAGAAGAAAATGGACTGACCCAAACTTGAAAGTCTCAAGAGCTTTGTCTGGGATCTCCTTGTACATATGTGACATAGAATTGTGATCCATCTTTTTCTTGGCATAAACGTCCAAGTCATCTTCATTCTCCTTTGGGCATTGATCAGATTGGTCCATTCCTCAGTTGATTGGTATCCCGTACCTTCAGACATCCAAACTATCCTGCCATCTGGATAGAAATGTGTTGTGGAGTAGAATTGCATAATGAGCTCATCATTCCAGTTTGTGAGCTTCTGCCCAACAAAGTCTGCAACTCCACACGCACTGAAGCTGTCATATACTCCTGGATAGTGTTCTTCATTCTCCTTTATGTAGGTCCATTCGACCCACCTCATATCACACACTATAGGCTTCTTGTCCAACAAGATTGTCTCATAGAAATCTGTTGTTCCTTTGTGTGGAACACAGTAATCAACAGCAGTCTTTCTCCGGTGGCATATGGATCGACTCTCTCCATAGCCTCAACCCAGTCTCTCCGATCTTCATGTTCTCAGCCACAGGATGAGCATCATTGTGGTCTGGAATCTTGGGTTTGAGCTTCCTCGGGACTTGTCCTTCATCATCTTCCTCGGCACAACATCGAGCCTTTGGGGCCTTGTTCTTTTCAGCAGCTCATATACTCTCGTATTCCTCTTAGGTGCACTCTTGGGCTTGGAGGCAGCTTTGGGTGCTTCTTTGGGCTTTGATGTTGCAGCCCCTGACTTTATAGCATCACCCATCAGCTTCTGTGCCTTGGGTGCTGGTGCAACAACCTCTTCTTCTTCTTCTTCTTCCATCATGGAAGGCTTTCCAATCACTCTGGCCATGGTCTTCTTGACCATTTCCTTCCTTTTCTTTCCTTCTACAGCAGGCTCTTTGGGTTGGGATTCCAAAGATGCTTGAGTGGAGGCTCTAGCTTTAGACATGGTTGTCTTCCTGCTGGCCTTTTGATCTTCAGCCCTGGCTTAACTGCAGCTGAGCTATACTCCTTCTTGAGCACTTTCTTCTTTGAAATGGCCTCATCTTCTACTGCACATAATCCTCATCCTCAGATTCTGAGGTTCTCTTCTTCCTTGTCCTGGTGGCAGCTTTGGGCAAATTCTTTGGGAGTGCTTCGCTTCCCTCATCTGAGCTGCTAGAGGGACTAGTGCCCTCACTCATCTGAATCTGCTCCTCGACTTGTTCGGCTATCACTTTGGTCGACATGCTGCAAACACTTGTTGTTGACCACATGAATAGTTATAGATGAGATAGAGTGGATGAACATCACAAAATGCAGAGATTTTTGCAAAAGAATGATTCAAAAACTTAGTTTTAGTTTTCCACAGAAAGCATTTTGGATCAACCGATTTTCAAACTCGGTGATACCGAAGCAGTTTTGGAACCTAAACTAGTGAACTCGGTCAGACCGAGTCACAGTTTGGTGGCACCGAGACTGCTAGGGTTTCACAGAGTTCTAAAATTGGTCACACCGATTAGCAATTCTCGGTCAGACCGAGAGTTACTAGTGCAATGGCGTTGGCCGAATCGGTGGGACCGAGTTTTTCAACTCGATGGGTCCGAGATGGTTTCGGCGGAAACCTAACCCTAAATTTTCAAGTCACATCTATTCTAAGGATTGTTTTGACTGGATAGAGGTGTTTCAATCGTGGCAAGAATCATAATGAACACAATGTGCTAAGAATGAGACGAGGATAGCACTGTGATCGAGTTCATACCCTAGTTCGGTGATGAACTCGCTACGTCGGCAACGGCGGAGATGAAATCCGTTGACGGCGGAGACCAGCGACGAGGCGGCGGTGGCGGCGAAGTCGATGATCCGAGACCTAGAAGGCAAGCGAGCTATCTTGTGAGCGAAGAGGTTTGGAGAAAGTTTTCCAAATTTTTGCCCGTGTGAATTTATAGCCCGACAATCGCTCGGTGTGACCGAGTGGAACAACTCGATGGCACCGAGATGCATAATCATGATGATTACAAGAACTTGGTGTGACCGAAAAGTTCAAATCGGTTGCACCGAGATTGAAAACCTAGATCGACTTAGTGATCTCGGTATGACCGAAATGGAGGAATCGGTCATACCGAAAAGCACAAAGAAGTTTTGGAAGTTTAAGTCTATGACGAATCGGGGACTCCGAGTGCTCCTCACACAGAGTGGTTCAAATCTGACTTGATCAAATTTTGTGATGTAGCATGAATAGAGTTTGAGACGAGAAAAGCATAGATAGCTAGAGAAGGTTCTTAAGCATTCTTGTCCATCCACTTGGCCAAAGAAAAAGAAACCAATCAATCAAAACAACAAGTGGATGTCCTCGAATGAGTAAAATATGCAACCAACATGCTCACACAATACAATGAAAAATGAAATATGTGGCAAAGCATGCACAACCAATTCTAGCATCTATCAAACAATTGGCGATGACTAGGTCATGTATATATGAGTATATTGACTTAGGAGTCAAATGAGAACATTTGATCATAGGTCATACTCATCGTTTAAGCTCAAGTGGGGTTACCACTTTTACATAATGCATTGATGTGTTCACATCATTAGAGTTGCTTTGACTCAATTCTTAGAGTTAAGCTCCCCCTAGATGTGAGATCCCCCCTTAGAGGGATGAACTAACCTTGGGTTTTGTCGATGATGACTTCATGTAGGTGTTGAAGATGTGGATGCTCAATGTTGATGTAGATCATTTGGAGCAATCCTTTGGAGTGAGTTGCACTTTCAATACCTACATGGGTTAGTCCCACAAGGAACAAACAAGAATATCCATAGACATAGAGTGATGCACACACAAGATGATGTTCATGAACACATTAGGTTACCTTGTCCCTTGCCTTACCAACATGAGGGTTTGTGACTCCTTGAACTAGTGCAAGATATGGAAGTTGATTGCACTTGTCCTTGCCATAATGATATGAGTGAAGAATGTTGGCGGAGTCACCCTCAAGAACACTCTAGTTCTTCTTCTTCGGGATCCACATCATCTTGATGGGAATCCTTGGAGTTGTAGTTGTACTTGATGAAGTAGAACTTGACGTAGTCTTGGGAACCCACTTGACCAAGGCCTTAGGTGCTTCTTCAAATGCATCAATCTCCTCTTGAAGCTTGTCCTTGCCTTTGTTCTTGTGGTGGAAGATCATCTTGTGCTTGTGTTCCCTTGAAGGAAGTAGGATCATACTTCTCTTGTTGAGGAACAAACTTCGTCTTGGGGTATTGATCTTCTTCCCACTCAACTCCATTGGCATTGAACTTTTGTTCAAAACCAACACCTTGATTCTTCCGGTGCCTTCCTTGCTTGCGTACAATTTCCTCGAATTGCTTACTCCCGGCAAGGCTTTTGTAAACACCTTTCTCTATAATTCCCTTCAATAAGCTGTTTTCTTGCTCAAGTGTAACTTGGCTAAGAGAATCATTAGTGGAATCAAGAGAACTACTAGAAGCAACAATATTGGATTTAGCATTATTATTGTTACTACTCGAGGAAGAATCTTTCTTGTTCTTGTTACTAGACTTTACTTGAGGCATGTAAGTAGATAAGAGTAAACACTTGGCAATGTAAGAAGAACTTTTCTTACGGAGATCATCATTGATTTCCTTTAAGAACTCATGCTCTTGCTCAAGATTGAGCTTTTCAAAGCGTAACTTCTCATGAGCCCTTAAAAGTTCTCGATGATCTTCGAAGATAGTTTCATGAGCTAACTTAAGAGTGTTTAGTTCTTTAGTTAGAAGCTCAATCTTCTCCTTATCATTGTCATTCGTTTTATCTTGATTAGCATGATTAATTGACGTTTCATCATAGTATTCATCACTATAGTTGTCAATAAGTAAATCATCATCACCTAACAAGTCATCTTCATCACTATTAAAATCAACATACTCAGGGTGCGTTACCTTAGGACCTTTGACCATGAAGCATCTTCCAATTCCTTCATTTGGTGAATCAAATATGTCGCAGGAGTTGGTTGACACAAGTGCTAGACCGGCAACACCTTCATCTTGAGTATATTCGGAGTCGGAGCGATAGCTTCTCTCGGAGTGATTGTCAGAGTCGGAGCCAGATACCCATTCACCAACATGAGCTTGATGTCTTCGTTTTGTGTAGCTCTTTGATGACTTGTCCTTCCTTTCCGAATCCTTGCTTCTCCGTGAGGGTCTTCGTTCATAACGATCATCTCTACTCCTTCTCTCTCTTGGTGGTGATTCTTCTCTTCTACTTCTTCTTTTTGGAGAATCTTCTCTTCTTTTGTAGGGTGCCGTACACTCATTGGAATAGTGTCCGGGTCTCCCACAATTGTAGCAATTGCGCTCTCGACTAGAAGATCTTTTGTCATTGTAGGACCTTGACTTAGAGCTTATTTCTTTGCTTCTACTCTTGTAGAATTTGTTGAAGTTCTTCACCATTAAGCTCAATTCTTCATTCAAGGTTTGTTTATCACTTGATGATGTGGGGGCTTCACATGAGGCTTTGTAAGCACCACTTGACTTGTTGTGAAGTTCCTCCTTATCCTTGAGTGACATCTCATGAGCAACAATTCTTCCAATGACTTCCGTTGGCTTGAGATCTTTGTAATTTGGCATCATTTGGATCAATGTGCACACGATATCATATTTTCCATCCAACGCTCTTAGGATCTTCTTGATGATGAATGTGTCGGTCATCTCTTCACTTCCTAAGCCGGCAATCTCATTTGTGATAAGAGCAAGCCTAGAGTACATTTCAGCAACACCTTCACCATCCTTCATTTTGAACTTGTCAAGCTGACTTTGGAGCACATCCAACTTGGATTCCTTGACGGAGTCGGTACCTTCATGCATATCAATCAAAGTATCCCAAATTTCCTTTGCATTCTCAAGACGGATGATTTTGTTGAATTCTTCGGGGCACAATCCATTGAAGAGGATATCACAAGCTTGGGCGTTGTATTGCAGCATCTTCAATTCATCTGCACTAGCTTCATGGTTCGGTTCTCCCCCATCAAAGAATTCACCTTGCAAGCCAAACGGCGGGGTTATGTCCGAGAATATGCATTTTCATCTTATGCTTCCAACTAGCAAAATTAGTGCCATCAAAGTAAGGGTCTCTACGGTGATAATTTCCCTCGCTAGACGCCATACGCTCCTAGGTTGTGAAACCAAGGCTATGACCACCAAAAGCTATGGAATCAAAGCAAATGCAGACCAAATCTCTGATACCACCTGTAGGACCTTGAAGTATGTCTAGGGGGGTGATTAGACTACTTGACCAATTAAAAACTTAACCTTTTCCCAATTTTAGACTTTGGCAGATTTTAGCTATCTTTGCACAAGTCAAGCAATCTTCACACAATTCAAGCAAGCATGCAAAGAGTATATGAGCGGCAGAATTTAAAGCATGCAACTTGCAAGAATGTAAAGGGAAGGGTTTGGAGAATTCAAACGCAATTGGAGACACAGATGTTTTTGTCGTGGTTCCGATAGGTGGTGCTATCGTACATCCACGTTAATGGAGACTTCAACCCACGAACGGTAACGGTTGCGCGAGTCCATGGAGGGCTCCACCCACAAAGGTTCCACGAAGAAGCAACCTTGTCTATCCCACCATGGTCATCACCCACGAAGGACTTGCGTCACTAGCAGTAGATCTTCACGAAGTAGGTGATCTCCTTACCCTTACAAACTCCTTGGTTCAACTCCACAATCTTGTCGGAGGCTCCCAAGTGACACCTAGCCAATCTAGGAGACACCACTCTCCAAGAAGTAACAAATGGTGTGTTGATGATGAACTCCTTGCTCTTGTGCTTCAAATGATAGTCTCCCCAACACTCAACTCTCTCTCATAGGATTTGGATCTGGTGGAAGAAGATTTGAGTGGAAAGCAACTTGGGGAAGGCTAGAGATCAAGATTCATATGGTAGGAATGGAATATCTTGGCCTCAACACATGAGTAGGTGGTTCTCTCTCAGAACTAGTAAGTTGGAAGTGTAGGTCTGTTCTGATGGCTCTCTCCATGAATGAAGAGGAGGTGGAGGGGTATATATAGCCTCCACACAAAATCTAACCGTTACACACAATTTACCAAACTCGGTGGGACCGAATTAACAAACTCGGTCGAACCGATTTAGTAAACCTAGTGACCGTTAGTAATTTCGGTGGGACCGACATGCAACTCGGTAGGACCGATATGGTTAGGGTTAGGGCATAACGTAATCTCGGTGAGACCGATTACACAAACTCGGTGAGACCGATTTTGGTAATTAGCTAACCAGAGAGTTGGTCAGGTAAACTCGGTGGTACCGATTCGCTCTTTTCGGTGAGACCGAAATGTTACGAAAGGAAACAGAGAGTTTACATTGCAATCTCGGTGGGACCGATCGCTCACTTGGTTAGACCGAAGCGTTACTGAAGGGAAACAGAGAGATTACAATCCCATCTCGGTGAGACCGAGATCCCTATCGGTGAGACCGATTTGCCTAGGGTTTGTGGCAGTGGCTATGACATTTGAACTCGGTGGCGCCAGATAGAAAGAATCGGTAGGACCGATTTTGACATTGGGTTTAGGTCATATGTGGATGTGAGAAAGTAGTTGAGGGTTTTTGGAGCATATCACTAAGCACTTGAAGCAAGAGGCTCATTAAGCAACACCTCATCCCTCCTTGATAGTATTGGCTTTTCCTGTAGACTCAATGTGATCTTAGATCACTAAAATGTAAAATGTAGAGTCTTGAGCTTTTGAGCTTGAGCCAATCCTTTGTCCTTAATATTTTGAGGGATCCACTTTCATCATCCATGCCATGCCATTCATTGAGCTTTCCTGAAATATTTGTCTTGGAATAGCATTAGCTCAATGAGCTATATGTTGTTATCAATTACCAAAACCACCTAGGGATAGTTGCACTTTCAGGTACACAGCATTGCATACATGATATAACCTATGGCTGAAGCATAGGGAATGACTTTCATTTTCTTTCAATCTTCTGCAGTGGTCTGATACGTCCATTTTGCATCATGCTTTTATATCGATATTTATCGCATTATGGGCTGTTATTTCACGTTATGTCACAATACTTATGGCTATTCTCTCTTATTTTACAAGGTTTACATGAAGAGGGAGAATGCCGACAGCTGGAATTCTGGGCTGGAAAAGGAGCAAATATTGGAGACCTATTCCGTGCAACTCCAAAAGTCCTGAAACTCCACGGAATGTCTTAAAATAAATAAAGAAAAATCGTCGCCAAAGATGAAGGCCAGGGGGCCCACACCCTACTCACGAGGGTGGGGCGCGCCTACCCCCAGCGCGCCCCTACCTTGTGGGCCCCCGGTGGCTCTCCGATGCCCATCTTCTCCTATATGAAGTCTTCGATGAGAAAAAATCAGAGGCAACCTTCCGGACGAGACTCCGCCACCAGGCGGAACCTTGGCGGAACCAATCTAGGGCTCCGGCAGAGCTGTTCTGCCGGGGACACTTCCCTCCGGGAGGGGGAAATCATCGTCATCATCATCACCAACGCTCCTCTCATCGGGAGAGGGCAATCTCCATCAACATCTTCACCAGCACCATCTCATCTCCAAACCCTAGTTCATCTCTTGTATCCAATTCTTGTCTCCAAGTCCGGGATTGGTGCTAGTAGGTTGCTAGTAGTGTTGATTACTCCTTGTAGTTGATGCTAGTTGGTTTACTTGGTGCAAGATCATATGTTCAGATCCTTTATGCATATTATTACCCCTCTGATTTTGAACGTGAATATGCTTTGTGAGTAGTTACGTTTGTTCCTGAGGACAAGGGAGAAGTCTTGCTATTAGTAGTCATGTGAATTTGGTATTCGTTCGATATTTTGATGAGATGTATGTTGTCTAACCTCTAGTGGTGTTATGTGAACATCGACTACATAACACTTCACCATTATTTGGGCCTAGAGGAAGGCGTTGGGAAGTAATAAGTAGATGATGGGTTGCTAGAGTGACAGAAGCTTAAACCCTTGTTTATGCATTGCTTCGTAAGGGGCTGATTTGGATCCATATGTTTCATGCTATGGTTAGGTTTACCTTAATACTTTTGTTGTAGTTGCGGATGCTTGCAATAGAGGTTAATCATAAGTGGGATGTTTGTTCAAGTAAGAACAGCACCCAAGCACCGGTCCACCCACATATCAAATTATCAAAGTACCGAACGCGAATCATATGAACGTGATGAAAAACTAGCTTGATGATATTCCCATGTGTCCTCGGGAGCGTTTTTCCTATTATAAGAGTTTGTTTCGTCTTTTCCTTTGCTACAAAAAGGATTGGGCCACCTTGCTGCACCTTATTTACTTTTGTTACTTGTTGCTCGTTACAATTTACCTTATCACAAAACTATCTGTTACCACTTATTTCAGTACTTGCAGAGAATACCTTGCTGAAAACCGCTTATCATTTCCTTCTGCTCCTCATTGGGTTCGACACTCTTACTTATCGAAAGGACTATGATAGATCCCCTATACTTGTGGGTCATCAAGACTATTTTCTGGCGCCGTTGACGGGGAGCGTAGCGCCTTTGGTAGGTGGAATTTGGTAAGGAAAAATTTATATAGTGTGCTGAAATTTTCTGTCACTTGTTACTATGGAAAGTAATTCTCCAAGGGGCTTGTTCGGGGTATCTTCACCCCGTCCAGTAGAGCAAAGAGTTGCTCCTCAACCTACTCAACCTACTGAACCTATTGAAAATGAAACTCCTTTTGAATTTCCTTTGGGTATGATGGAAAAACTGCTAGCTAATCCTTTTATAGGAGATGGAACAAAGCACCCTGATGAGCACTTAATATATGTGGATGAAATTTGTGGATTTTTTAAGCTTGCAGGTGTACCCGATGATGTTGTTAAGAAGAAGGCTTTCCCTTTATCTTTGAAGGAATACGTATTGACATGGTATAGGCTATGTGATACGAGATCATGGAAATATAAAAGATTGAAATTGGAATTTCATCAAAAGTATTACCCTATGCATCTTGTTCATCATGATCACAATTATATATATAATTTTTGGCCTCACGAAGGAGAAAGCATCGCTCAAGCTTGGGGGAGGCTTAAATCAATGTTATATTCATGCCCCAATCATGATCTCTCAAAAGTGACAATTCTTCAGAATTTTTATGCTCGGCTTTGTGATAACAATCGCACCATGCTCGATACTTCTTGTGATGGCTCTTTTATGATGAAGACTATTGAATTCAAATGGAATTTATTGGATAGAATTAAATGCAACTCTGAAGATTGGGACCTCGACGAAGGTAAGGAGTCAGGTATGACGCCTAAGTTTGATTGTGTTAAATCTTTTATGGATACCGATATTTTCCGTAAGTTTAGCACTAAATATGGTCTTGACTCTGAGATAGTAGCTTCTTTCTATGAATCTTTTGCTACTTATGTTGATCTCCCTAAATAGAAGTGGTTTAAATATCATCCTCCCATAGAAGTAAAAGTAGCTGCACCTATTAAAGTTGAAGAAAGGATTGTCACTTATAATGATCCTATTGTTCCTACCTCTTATGTTGAGAAACCACCTTTCCCTGTTAGAGTAAAGATCATGCTAAAGCTTCAACTGTTGTTCGTAAAAGCAACAATAGAACTTATACACCTCCTGAGCAAGTCAAAGTAGAACCTAATATTGCTATTGTTAAAGATCTCTTGTCTGATAATATTGATGGGCATGTTATTCAATTCTGTGGTGAAACTGCTAGAATTGCTAAACCGAGTGCTAAAGATAAACATAGACCTGTGGTAGGCGTGCCTGTTATTTCTGTTAAAATAGGAGATCATTGTTATCATGGCTTATGTGATATGGGTGCTAGTGCTAGTGCAATACCCATTGATTTATACAGAGAAATAATGCATGACATTGCACCTATTGAGTTAGAAGAAATTGATGTCACAATTAAGCTTGCCAATAGAGATACTATATCTCCAATAGGAATTGTTAGAGATGTTGAAGTCTTGTGTGGAAAAACCAAATATCCCGCTGATTTTCTTGTTCTTGGTTCTCCACAAGATAGCTTTTGTCCCATTATATTTGGTAGACCCTTCTTGAACACTGTTAATGCTACGATAGACTGCAAAAAGAATGTTGTTACTATTGGCTTGGATGATATGGTTCATGAGTTTAATTTCTCTAAATTTAGTAAACAACATCGTGAAGAAGAATTGCCTAGTAAGGACGAAATTATTGGTCTTGCTTCTATTGCCGTACCTCCTAGTGATCCATTAGAACACTATTTGCTAGACCATGAAAATGATATGTTCATGAATGAAAGAAGGGAAATAGATGAAGTATTCTTTAAACAGGAACCTATTCTGTAACACAATTTGCCTGTTGAAATCCTAGGGGATCCTCCTCCACCCAAGGGCGATCCCGTGTTTGAGCTTAAACCGTTGCTTGATAATCTTAAATATGCTTATCTTGATGAAAAGAAAATATATCCTGTTATTATTAGTGCTAACCTTTCAGAGCATGAAGAAGAAATATTACTGAAAACTCTGAAAAAGCACCATGCCGCTATTGGATATACTCTGGATGATCTTAAGGGCATCAGTCCCACTCTATGTCAACATAAAATAAATTTGGAAGCTGATGCCAAACCAGTTCGTGATCCTCAACGACGTTTGAATCCTAAAATGAAAGAAGTGGTAAGAAAGGAAATACTCAAGCTTACGGAGGCAGGTATAATTTATCCCGTTCTTTGATAGTCGATGGGTAAGTCATGTCCATTGTGTCCCTAAGAAGGAGGTATTCTGTTGTCCCTAATGACAAAGATGAATTGATTCCGCAAAGAATTATCACAGGTTATAGGATGGTAATTGATTTCCGCAAATTAAATAAAGCCACTAAGAAAGATCATTACCCCTAACCTTTTATTGATCAAATGCTAGAAAGATTATGCAAGCATACACACTATTTCTTTCTAGATGGTTATTCTGGTTTCTCTCAAATACCTGTGTCGGCTAAAGATCAATCAAAGACTACTTTTGCATGCCCTTTTGGTACTTTTGCTTATAGACGTATGCCTTTTGGTTTATGTAATGCACCTGCTACCTTTCAAAGATGCATGATGGCTATATTCTCTGACTTCTGTGAAAAGATTTGTGAGGTTTTCATGGACGACTTTTCCATCTATGGTTCCTCTTTTGACGATCGCTTGAGCAATCTTGATCGAGTTTTGCAGAGGTGTGAAGAAACTAATCTTGTCTTGAATTGGGAAAAGTGCCACTTTATGGTTAATGAAGGTACTGTCTTGGGGCATAAAGTTTTTGAAAGAGGTATTGAAGTTGATAAAGCCAAGGTTGATGCTATTGAAAAGATGCCATGTCCCAAGGACATCAAAGGTATAAGAAGTTTCCTTGGTCATGCCGGATTTTATAGGAGGTTCATTAAGGACTTCTCAAAAATCTCTCGGCCTCTGACTAATTTATTAAAAAAAGATGTACCATTTGTCTTTGATGATGATTGTGTAGAAGCATTTGAAATACTTAAGAAAGCATTAGTCCCTGCACCTGTTGTTCAGCCACCTGATTGGAATTTACCCTTTGAAATTATGTGTGATGCATGTGATTATGCTGTAGGTGCTGTTCTAGGGCAAAGAGTTGATAAGAAATTGAATGTTATCCATTATGCTAGTAAGACTCTAGACAATGCTCAAAGAAATTATGCTACTACCGAAAAGGAACTCTTAGCAGTTGTATTTGCTTGTGATAAATTCAGACCCTATATTGTTGACTCTAAAGTAACTATTCACACAGATCATGCTGCTATTAAATATCTTATGGAAAATAAAGATGCAAAACCTAGACTTATTAGATGGGTTCTCCTGCTGCAAGAATTTGATTTACATATTGTTGATAGAAAAGGAGCTGAGAACCCCGTTGCAGACAACTTGTCTAGGTTAGAGAATGTTCTTGATGACCCACTACCTATTGATGATAGCTTTCCTGATGAACAATTAAATGTCATAAACACTTCTCGTAGCACTCCATGGTATGCTGATTATGCTAATTATATTGTTGCTAAGTCTATACCACCTAGCTTCACATACCAACAAAAGAAAAAGTTTTTCTATGACTTGCGACATTACTTTTAGGATGACCCACATCTTTATAAAGAAGAGGTAGATGGTGCTATTAGACGTTGTGTACGTGAGCATGAACAGGAACATATCCTACGCAAGTGTCACTCCGAGGCTTATGGAGGGCACCACGCTGGAGATAGAACTGCACATAAGGTATTACAATCCGGTTTTTATTGGCCTACTCTCTTCAAGGATGCCCGTAAGTTTGTTTTGTCTTGCGATGAATGTCAAAGAATTGGTAATATTAGTAGACGTCAAGAAATGCCTATCAATTATTCACTTGTTATTGAACCATTTGATGTTTGGGGCTTTGATTATATGGGACCTTTTCCTGCCTCTAATGGATATACTCATATTTTATTTGTTGTTGATTACGTTACTAAGTGGGTAGAAGCTATTCCAACTAGTAGTGTTGATCATAACACTTCTATTAAAATACTTAAGGAAGTCATTTTTCCGAGGTTTGGAGTCCCTAGATATTTGATGACTGATGGTGGTTCACACTTTATTCATGGTGCTTTCCATAAAATGCTTGCTAAATATGACGTTAATCATAGAATTGCATCTCCTTATCACCTGCAGTCTAGTGGTCAAGTAGAATTGAGCAATAGAGAGCTCAAATTAATTCTGCAAAAGACTGTTAATAGGTCTAGGAAGAATTGGTCCAAGAAACTTGATGATGCATTATGGGCCTATAGAACTGCATATAAAAATCCTATGGGTATGTCTCCGTATAAAATGGTTTATGGAAAAGCATGCCACTTACCTCTCGAACTAGAACAAAAGGCATATTGGGCTATTAAAGAGCTCAACTATGATTTCAAACTTGCCGGTGAGAAGAGGTTATTTGATATTAGCTCACTTGATGAATGGAGAACCCAAGCCTATGAAAATGCCAAGTTGTTTAAAGAAAAGTTAAAAGATGGCATGAAAAAAGGATACAAAAGCGTGAGTTTAAGGTAGGTGATTATGTATTGCTATACAACTCTCGTTTAAGATTTTTTGCAGGAAAACTTCTCTCTAAATGGGAAGGTCCCTACGTTATCGAGGAGGTCTATCGTTCCGGTGCCATAAAAATCAACAACTTCGCAGGCACAAATCTGAAGGTGGTAAATGGTCAAAGGATCAAACACTATATCTCAGGTAATCCTATAAATGTTGAAACCAATATTATTGAAACCGTAACCACGGAGGAATACATAAGGACACTTTCCGCACGTTTGCACTCAAAAGGAATAGGTGTGTGATGCGGTAAGTAAGCCGACTCCAAAACAATTTTAAGGCAATATTTCTCCGTTTTGGAATATTTAGAAAAATAGAAAAATAAGTAGCAGTCCGGGAGGACACGAGGCCTCCACGAGGTGGAGGGCGCCCTACCCCTCGGGCGCGCCCCTACCTCGTGAGCACCTCATGTGCCCTCCGGACTCTGTTTTCTTGCACGATACGTATTTTGGTCAGTAAAAATTCATTATATATACTCCCGAAGGTTTTGACTCTCGTATCACGCAAATATTCTCTGTTTTCGTTTCGAGTTGTTGCTGCTGCAGATTTGAGCAAGATGTCTTCTCAAGAGTCAGTCGGGGAGAGCCGGATATCTAACCCGGCACCAGAACCAAGGGCAAACAGCGACTCTGACCACTTTGGGCTGGCAACGGAGGAAGAGATGGAGGCTGACCTGATGAGAGTAGATGCCATGGAAGATCAAGAAGTCACCTCTCGCCTCCGAGCTGGGTTTACGATGGGGGAACTACAGAGCTCAGCTATTCCAAACTCGGTTATCCCTTCCAATGTTAAATTTCTTTCCTATGAAAATATGAGGAGGAGTGTCTCTTGTTCTCCCGCAGCTATGCAATACCCTTGGGTGCAAGGAGCCTTAGCCGTTACAGGGAAGCTTCGCAAGGAAATAATGGACCTCAAGCAGCAAGTCAATAAGCTCGAGGTGGAGAACCGTATTGTGAGGGGAATCATCGCCAAGAATATTACGCCAACAACAAAGAAGGAGATATAATCACATGGGTATGGGCACTCTCCTTGGCAACTGCCAAGCTTGGGGGAGGTGCCCCGGTATCGTATCACCATCACAACTCCTATCTTTACCGTTTTTCTTAGTTCGATCCTATTAGTAGTATCTTGATTTAGTAGAATAAAGTCATGGCATGATCTAGTTTTGAAGTTTTGCTTTATGATCCTTCTTTGTAATCGAGTCCGTGAGCTATATAATAAAGAGTAGTGTTGAGTCAAGGGCTTGAGTATTTTGCCATGATCTTGGGTGATTAGAAGAAAAAGAATAAAAAGAATCAAAGAGTTCATATTGATCTTAGTGAAAGTAATGACTTCACATATAAAGAGTATGATGATTAAAAGTTGTTGGGAGTTGGAAAATATAGCTTTGGTCATCGTTGCAATTAATAGGAAGTAATAAGGAGAGAGAGAGGTTTCACATATAGATATATTATCATTGACATCTTTTACGATTGGGAGCACTCATTAAAATATGACATGCTAAAGAGTAGATGTTGGACAAGGAATACAACATAATTAGTTATGTTTTCTTGTATCTGAGATAAAGTATGTTGTCATGGATCCTCTAACATGTTGAGCTTGCCTTTCCCCCTCATGCTAGCCAAATTCTCAGCACCAAGTAGAGATACTACTTGTGCTTCCAAATACCCTTAAACCAGTTTAGCCATGAGAGTCCACCATATCTACCTATGGATTGAGTAAGATCCTTCAAGTAAGTTGTCATCGGTGCAAGCAATAAAAATTGCTCTCTAAATATGCCTGACTTATTAGTGCAGAGAAATAAGCTTTGTACAAACTTGTTGTGGAAGTAATAAAAGCGACGGACTGCATAATAAAGTTCCACATACAAGGGGAAATATAAAGTGACGCTCTTTTGCATTAAGATTTTGTGCATCCAACCATAAAATCGCATGGCAACCTCTGCTTCCCTCTGCGAAGGGCCTATCTTTTATTATTATCTTCTACCTTATGCAAGAGTCACAAGTGATCTTCACCTTTCCTTTTCATTTTATCCTTTGGCAAGCCCAAAGATGTTGGAAAGAACATGATATATATATATATATATATATATATATATATATATATATATATATATATATATATATATATATATATATATATATATATTGGATGTAGGGGAGCATGAATTGTTATTGTTGACATTACCCTTGAGTTAAAAGGTTGTGGGGCAAAACTATAAGCCCCTATCTTTCTCTGTGTCCGATTAAAACTCCGTAACCACAAGTATTGCGTGAGTGCTAGCAATTATGAAGTACTAAGTGATAATTGAGTATGTGGACTTGCTTTTAAGCTCTAACATAGACTCTTTCCGATGTTATGATAAATTGCAATTGCTTCAATGACTGAGGTTATAATTTGTTAGTGTCCAATAAGGTTTCTGATTCATACTTTTGCATTGTGAAAAGATCATCACTTGAACATAAGTAATCATATGACAAATCTATATATGTTGTTGTTATGAGAATAATCATGATGCCTTCATGTCCGTATTTTATTTTTATCGACGCCTCTACCTCTAAACATGAGGACATATTTATTGTTATCGGCTTTTCGCTTGAGGACAAGCGAGGTCTAAGCTTAAGGGAGTTGATACGTCCATTTTGCATCATGCTTTTATATCGATATTTATCGCATTATGGGCTGTCATTTCACGTTATGTCACAATACTTATGGCTATTCTCTCTATTTTAGAAGGTTTACATGAAGAGGAGAATGCCGCACTGGAATTCAGGGCCGGAAAAGGAGCAAATATTGAGACCTATTCGTGCAACTCCAAAAGTCCTGAAACTCCACAGAATTTCTTAAAATAAATAAAGAAAAATCATCGCCAAAGATGAAGGCCAGGGGGCCCACACCCTGCTCACGGGGGTGGGGGCGCGCCCTCCCCCTGGGCGCGCCCCCTACCTCGTGGGCCCCCTGGTGGCTCTCCGATTTGCCTAGGGTTTGTGGCAGTGGCTATGACATTTGAACTCGGTGGCGCCAGATAGAAAGTATCGGTAGGACCGATTTTGACTTTGGGTTTAGGTCATATGTGGATGTGAGAAAGTAGTTGAGGGTTTTTGGAGCATATCACTAAGCACTTGAAGCAAGAGGCTCATTAAGCAACACCTCATCCCTCCTTGATAGTATTGGCTTTTCCTATAGACTCAATGTGATCTTAGATCACTAAAATGTAAAATGTAGAGTCTTTAGCTTTTGAGCTTGAGCCAATCCTTTGTCCTTAATATTTTGAGGATCCACTTTCATCATCCATGCCATGCCATTCATTGAGCTTTCTGAAATATTTGTCTTGGAATAGCATTAGCTCAATGAGCTATATGTTGTTATCAATTACCAAAACCACCTAGGGATAGTTGCACTTTCGGTACACAACATTGCATACATGATATAACCTATGGTGAAGCATAGGAATGACTTTCATTTTCTTTCTATCTTCTGCAGTGGTCTGATACGTCCATTTTGCATCATGCTTTTATATCGATATTTATCGCATTATGGGCTGTTATTTCACGTTATGTCACAATACTTATGGCTATTCTCTCTTATTTTACAAGGTTTACATGAAGAGGGAGAATGCCGACAGCTGGAATTCTGGGCTGGAAAAGGAGCAAATATTGGAGACCTATTCCGTGCAACTCCAAAAGTCCCGAAACTCTACGGAATGTCTTAAAATAAATAAAGAAAAATCGTCATCAAAGATGAAGGCCAGGGGGCCCACACCCTACTCACGAGGGTGGGGGGCGCGCCCTACCCCCTGGGCGCGCCCCCCTACCTTGTGGGCCCCCTGGTGGCTCTCCGATGCCCATCTTCTCCTATATGAAGTCTTTCGATGAGAAAAAAATCAGAGGCAACCTTTCGGGACGAGACTCCGCCGCCACGAGGCGGAACCTTGGCGGAACCAATCTAGGGCTCCGCAGAGCTGTTCGCCGGGGACACTTCCCTCCGGGAGGAAATCATCGTCATCATCATCACCAACGCCTCCTCTCATCGGAGAGGGCAATCTCCATCAACATCTTCACCAAGACCATCTCATCTCCAAACCCTAGTTCATCTCTTGTATCCAATTCTTGTCTCCAAGTCCGGATTGGTGCTAGTAGGTTGCTAGTAGTGTTGATTACTCCTTGTAGTTGATGCTAGTTGGTTTACTTGGTGGAAGATCATATGTTCAGATCCTTTATGCATATTATTACCCCTCTGATTTTGAACGTGAATATGCTTTGTGAGTAGTTACGTTTGTTCCTGAGGACAAAGGGAGAAGTCTTGCTATTAGTAGTCATGTGAATTTGGTATTCGTTCGATATTTTGATGAGATGTATGTTGTCTAACCTCTAGTGGTGTTATGTGAACGTCGACTACATAACACTTCACCATTATTTCGGCCTAGAGGAAGGCATTGGAAAGTAATTAGTAGATGAGGGGTTGCTAGAGTGACAGAAGCTTAAACCCTAGTTTATGTGTTGCTTCTTAAGGGCCTGATTTGGATCCATATGTTTCATGCTATGGTTAGGTTTACCTTAATACTTTTGTTGTAGTTGCGGATGCTTGCAATAGAGGTTAATCATAAGTGGGATGTTTGTTCAAGTAAGAACAGCACCCAAGCACCGGTCCACCCACATATCAAATTATCAAAGTACCGAACGTGAATCATATGAACGTGATGAAAACTAGCTTGATGATATTCCCATGTGTCCTCGGGAGAACTTTTCCTATTATAAGAGTTTGTTTCGGCTTGTCCTTTGCTACAAAAAGGATTGGGCCACCTTGCTGCACCTTATTTACTTTTGTTACTTGTTGCTCGTTACAGTTTACCTTATCACAAAACTATCCGTTACCACTTATTTCAGTACTTGCAGAGAATACCTTGCTGAAAACCGCTTATCATTTCCTTCTGCTCCTCGTTGGGTTTGACACTCTTACTTATCGAAAGGACTGCGATACATCCCCTATACTTGTGGGTCATCATGGTCGGGCATTGAGTCTGACTCAACTTCACACCTTGTAACACAGGCAAGAACCCTTTCTTTGCTTGATCCATTTTGAACTTCTTCAAAACTTTATCAAGGTATGTGCTTTGGGAAAGTCCAATTAAGCGTCTTGATCTATCTTCTATAGATCTTGATGCCCAATATATAAGCAGCTTCACCGAGGTCTTTCGTTGAAAAATTCTTATTCAAGTATCCTTTATGCTATTCAGAAATTCAGTATCATTTCCGATCAACAATATGTCATCCACATATAATATCAAAAATGCTACAGAGTTCCCACTCACTTTCTTGTAAATGCATACTTCTCCAAAAGTCTGTATAAAACCATATGCTTTGATCACACTATCAAAGCGTATATTCCAACTCCGAGAGGCTTGCACCAGTCCATAAATGGATCGCTGGAGCTTGCACACTTTGTTAGCACCTTTTGGATCGACAAAACCTTCTGGTTGCATCATATACAACTCTTCTTTAAGATATCCATTAAGGAATGCAGTTTTGACATCCATTTGCCAAATTTCATAATCATAATATGCGCAATTGCTAACATGATTCGGACGGACTTAAGCATCGCTACGGGTGAGAAGGTCTCATCATAGTCAACTCCTTGAACTTGTTGAAAACCTTTTGCAACAAGTCGAGCTTTGTAGACAGTAACATTACCATCAGCGTCAGTCTTCTTCTTGAAGATCCATTTATTCTCTATGGCTTGCCGATCAACGGGCGAGTCAATCAAAGTCCACACTTTGTTCTCATACATGGATCCCATCTCAGATTTCATGGCCTCAAGCCATTTTGCGGAATCTGGGCTCATCATCGCATCCTCATAGTTCGTAGGTTCGTCATGGTCAAGTAACATGACCTCCGAACAGGATTACCGTACCACTCAGTGCGGATCTTACTCTGGTTGACCTCGAGGTTCGGTAGTAACTTGATCGAAGTTTCATGATCATCATCATTAGCTTCCTCACTTACTGGTGTAGGAATCACTGGAAGTGATTTCTGTGATGAACTACTATCCAATAAGGGAGTAGGTACAATTACCTCGTCAAGTTCTACTTTCCTCCCACTCACTTCTTTCGAGAGAAACTCCTTCTCTAGAAATGATCCATTCTTAGCAACGAATATCTTGCCTGTGATAGAAGGTGTACCCAACAGTCTCCTTTGGGTATCCTATGAAGACACATTTCCCCGATTCGGGTTCGAGCTTATCAGGTTGAAGCTTTTTCACATAAGCATCGCAGCCCCAAACTTTAAGAAACGACAACTTGGGTTTCTTGCCAAACCATAGTTCATATGATGTCGTCTCAACGGATTTAGATAGTGCCCTATTTAACGTGAATGCAACCGCCTCTAAAGCATAACCCCAAAATGATAGCGGTAAATCAGTGAGAGACATCATAGATCACACCATATCTAATAAAGTATGATTATGACGTTCGGACACACCATTACGCTGTGGTGTTCCGGGTGGCTTGAGTTGCGAAACTATTCCGCATTGTTTCAAATGAAGACCAAACTCGTAACTCAAATATTCTCCTCCACGATCAGATCATAGAAACTTTATTTTCTAGTTACCATGATTTTCCACTTCACTCTGAAATTCTTTGAACTTTTCAAATGTTTTAGACTTATGTTTCATTAAGTAGATATACCCATATCTTCTCAAATCATATGTGAAGGTCAGAAAATAACGATACCCGCTGCGAGAATCAGCACTCATCGGACCGCATACATCAGTTTGTATTATTTCCAATAAGTCTGTTGCTCGCTCCATTGTTCCGGAGAGCGGAGTCTTAGTCATCTTGCCCATGAGGCATGGTTCGCAAGCATCAAGTGATTCATAATCAAGTGATTCCAAAAGTCCATCAACATGGAGTTTCTTCATGCACTTTACACCAATATGACCTAAACGGCAGTGCCACAAATAAGTTGCACTATCATTATTAAACTTATATCTTTTTTGCTTCAATACTATGAACATGTGTATCACTACTATCAAGATTTTGTAAAAATAGACCACTCATCAAGGGTGCATGACCATAAAAGATATTATTCATATAAATAGAACAACCATTATTCTCCGATTTAAATGAATAACCGTCTCGCATAAAACAAGATCCAGAAATAATGTTCATGCTTAACGCTGGCACCAAATAACAATTATTTAGGTCTAAAACTAATCCTGAAGGTAGATGTAGAGGTTGCGTGCCGACGGTTATCACATCGACTTTGGAACCATTTCCCACGCGTATCGTCACCTCATCCTTAGCCAATCTTCGCTTAATCCGTAGCCCCTGTTTTGAGTTGCAAATATTAGCAACAGAACCAGTATCAAATACCCAGGCGCTACTTCGAGCATTAGTAAGGTACACATCAATAACATGCATATCAAATATATCATTCACTTTGCCATCCTTCTTTCTCGCCAAATACTTAGGGCAGTTCCGCTTCCAGTGACCAGTCCCTTTGCAGAAGAAGCACTCAGTCTCAGGCTTAGGTCCAGACTTGGGCTTCTTCACTTGAGAAACAACTTGTTTGCCGTTCTTCTTGAAGTTCCCCTTCTTCCCTTTGTCCTTTTTCTTGAAACTGATGGTCTTTTTGACCATCAACACTTGATGCTCCTTCTTGATTTCTACCTCCGTAGCCTTTAGCATTGCGAAGAGCTCGGGAATCATCTTATCTATCCCTTGCATATTATAGTTCATCATGAAGCTTTTATAGCTTGGTGGCAGTGATTGAAGAACTCTGTCAATGACACTATCAACTGGAAGATTAACTCCCAACTGAGTCAAGTGATTGTGGTGCCCAGACATTCTGAGTATATGCTCACTGACAGAACTATTCTCCTCCATTTTGCCGCTGTAGAACTTATTGGATACTTCATATCTCTCAATCCGGGCATTTGCTTGAAATATTAACTTCAACTCCTGGAACATCTCATATGCTCCATGACATTCAAAACGTCGTTGAAGTTCCGGTTCTAAGCTGTAAAGCATGGCATACTGAACTATTGAGTAGTCATCAGCTTTGCTCTGCCAGGTGCTCACAACATCTGGCGTTGCTCCTACAGCGGGTTTGGCACCCAGCGGTGCTTCCATGATGTAATTCTTCTGTGCAGCAATGAGGATAATCCTGAAGTTACGGACCCATTCCGCGTAATTGCTACCATCATCTTTCAACTTAGCTTTCTCTAGGAACGCATTAAAATTCAACGAAACAACATCACGGGCCATTTATCTACAACAACATAGACATGCAAAATACTATCAGGTACTAAGTTCATGATAAATTAAAGTTCAGTTAATCATATTACTTAAGAACTCCCACTTAGATAGACATCCCTCTAATCATCTAAGTGATCACATGATCCATATCAACTAAACCATGTCCGATCATCACGTGAGATGGAGTAGTTTTCAATGGTGAACATCACTACGTTGATCATATCTACTATATGATTCACGCTCGACCTTTCGATCTTAGTGTTCAGAGGCCATATCTGCATATGCTAGGCTCGTCAAGTTTAACCCGAGTATTCTGCGTGTACAAAACTGGCTTGCACCCGTTGTATGTGAATGTAGAGCTTATCACACCCGATCATCACGTGGTGTCTTGGCACGACGAACTGTAGCAACGGTGCATACTCAGGGAGAACACTTATACCTTGAAATTTAGTGAGAGATCATCTTATAATGCTACCGTCATACTAAGCAAAATAAGATGCATAAAGGATAAACATCACATGACATCAATATAAGTGATATGATATGGCCATCATCATCTTGTGCCTTTGATCTCCATCTCCAAAGAAC
The DNA here is from genome assembly GCA_021605205.1 of Aegilops longissima. NCBI lineage: Eukaryota > Viridiplantae > Streptophyta > Magnoliopsida > Poales > Poaceae > Aegilops > Aegilops longissima. The sequence goes on from CM038677.1 coordinate 637,706,776, forward strand.
CGTCATGGTCAACATCGTCACCGGCTTGACACCTTGATCTCCATCGAAGCATCATTGTCGTCTCGCCAACTATTGCTTCTACGACTATCGCTACCGCTTAGTGATAAAGTAAAGCAATTACATGGTGATTGCATTTCATACAATAAAGTGACAACCATAAGGCTCATGCCAGTTGCCGATAACTGTGTTACAAAACATGATCATCTCATACAACAATTTATATAATCACGTCTTGACCATATCACATCACAACATGCCCTGCAAAAACAAGTTAGACGTCCTCTACTTTGTTGTTGCAAGTTTTACGTGGCTGCTACGGGCTTAGCAAGAACCATTCTTACCTACGCATCAAAACCACAACAATTTTTCGTCAATTTTTCTGTTTTAACCTACAACAAGGACCGGGTGTAGTCACACTCGATTCAACTAAAGTTGGAGAAATAGACACCCACTAGGCACCTGTGTGCGAAGCACGTCGGTAGAACCAGTCTCGCGTAAGCGTACGCGTAATGTCAGTCTGAGCCGCTTCATCCAACAATACCGCTGAATCAAAGTATGACATGCTGGTAAGCAATATGACTATTATCACCCACAACTCTTTTTCTTCTACTTGTGCATATAACATCTACGCATAGACCTGGCTCGGATGCCACTGTTGGGGAACGCAGTAATTTCAAAAAAATTCCTACGCACACTCAAGATCCATCTAGGTGATGCATAGCAATGAGCGGGGAGAGTGTGTCCACATACCCTCGTAGATCGAAAGCGGAAGCGTTTAGTAATCCGGTTGATGTAGTCGAACATCTTCGCGATCCAACCGATCCAAGTACCGAACGCACGGGACCTCCGCGATCTGCACACGTTCAGCTCGGTGACGTCCCTCGTACTCTTGATCCAGCTGAGGCCGAGGGAGAGTTTCGTCAGCATGATGGCGTGGTGACGTTGATAATGAAGTTACTGACGTAGGGCTTCGCCTAAGCTCTACAATGATATGACCGAGGTGGAAATCTGTGGAGGGGGGCACCGCACACGGCTAAGACAACTGTCAACTTGTGTGTCTATGGGGTGCCCCCCTCCCCTGTATATAAAGGAGTGGAGGAGGGGAGGGCCGGCCCTCTCTATGGCGCGCCCCAAGGGGGAATCCTACTCCTAGTAGGAGTAGGTTTCCCCCCTTCCCTAGTTGGAGTAGGAGAAGAAGGAAGAGAGAGAAGAAGAGAAGGAAAGGGTGTGACACCCTCGATTCAATCGTACACTAATCATGCACGCAAATGTGTACGATCAAGATCAAGGACTCACGGGAAGATATCACAACACAACTGTATACACAAATTAAAATAATACAAGCTTTATATTACAAGCCAGGGGCCTCGAGGGCTCGAATACATAAGCTCGATTACACAAGAGTCAGCGGAAGCATCAATATCTGAGCACAGATATAAGTTAGACAAGTTTTCCTTAAGAAGGCTAGCACAAAAGCAACATCGATCGAAAAGGCAAGGCCTCCTGCCTGGGAGCCTCCTAACTACTCCTGGTCATCGGCGGCCTCCACATAGTAGTAAGCATCGGCGGTGGCATCTGCCCTGGCTCCGGCCATCCGTTGCATCAACCGAAAAGAAGAAGAAAGGGGGAAAAGGGGGAGCAAAGCAACCGTGAGTACTCATCCAAAGTACTCACAAGCAAGGATCTACACTACATATGCAACATTATCAAAGGAAGCCTATATATGTGGACTGGGCTGCAGAAATGCCAGAATAGAGAGAAGGCCTAGTCCTATCGAAGACTAGCATCTTCTGGAAACCACCATCTTGCAGCAAATAGCAGGGAATAGAGTAGCACAAAGTAAGGTAGAAGTAGTGTTATCAACCTCGGCCGGAGATCCTTTCTCGACTCCCTGCGAGAAAGAAATTCCAGAGCCATACTATCCAGTTATCATCACAATCCATTACTCATCACCATCCAATTCTCATCACAAGTATCCATTTCTAGTTGTATCGATCGAGATACAACTCCAAGTGTCTGTTACCGTAGGACAGGCTATCGATAGATGTTTTCTTCCCTACAGGGGAGCACCAACTTACCCACCACGCTCGCTTAACTCCGGCCGGACACACTTTCCAGGGTCATGCCCGGCCTCGGCCAAACAATACGCCGCAACCCGACCTAAGCTTAATAGAGAGGCCAGCACGCCAGACTAAACCTATGCCCCCAGGGGTCATGGGCCATCTCCCCGGGAACTCCCGCATGTTGTGTACGTGCCGGTGAGCGACCTAGCTACCTCCTTCAACAAGGCGGTGCTTACGCAGTCCAACCCGCGGCGCAAGACCGCCGCCGGCAGACGTCTATTAAGCTTCGGCTGATGTATACGATGCGTAACGCCTGCATACTATGCCCACGTGATGGTTAGTGCTATCAGCCGAGGCCCCTCGGATCAAATATCCAAATCGTAGTGGATTAGGAACACGCGGTAACAAGCGAGACTCACGAAGATGTGACCCGTTGCCCGCCTCGAGGACTTGCGGCAAGGGCTAGGAATGCCCGCCACGCCTCGTATTTATCTCATGGGCACCCTCCCGGTCAACCCGACTCCACATCACTGCAATTAAGCTCGCAGGGTACCCCTCGTGGTCGACCCGCCTTTAGTAACATGGCTCAATGTAAAGTCATAGTAATCATAGTAATCGTGTGTCTAAACATCAAGGGAAAACCCGAGGAATCACCCCGTGAATTCCACTCGATGTAGTCATCAAGGTGAACGTAAGAGGATTCACCCTCGAGGTCCACACTTGAGGGGTTGCACGACGCAGTCGTGTCGAAGTGGTTAAAGAGGAAATCACCCTCGATGACCACGATCAATAACTACACTACAGGTTAACATCGAAGTCGATGAGGTCTCACCCTCGGACTCGATAGTAACCCAAAGAGTGTCGAGCAACTAAGGGAAGTGATGTGCGGTGTCGGGGCCTAGTCTTCGATCCCGCTGATCGGGTCTTCGATTATTCAATAGGCGTCGGGACAAAGTGGGGGTCACTGATGGATCTCTAAGCAACCTATACTAAGCAGTTTAGGATAAGCAGGTAAGGTACAATAGCAGGTTACAAAAGTAGGCTATGCATCAGAATAGGAGCAATCAATAAGAGTAGCAAAATCTAATGGAAGCATGAGAGAATGGAATGGGCAATATCGGGATGATCAAAGGGGGGGCTTGCCTGGTTGCTCTGGCAATGAGGGGTCGTCGGCGACGTAGTCGATCACAGGGGCAGCATCGGTCTCGGGGTCTACCGGAGAGAAGAGGGGGAAGAAACAGTAAATACATAGCAAGCAAGTGTATAACAGGACAACAGGCATAGCTAGACGTGTTCTAACGCGGTCCTAGACGTTATAGGTGAAGGGGGAATTCAATCGGGAAGGTGTTCCCGGTTCCGGACCTGTGTCAGACAGATGACCGGAGGGGAAAAGTTCCATGTTCAGCATGCTAGGGCATGTGAGAGATGAACGGACCGCATAATCGGATTTGTTGGATTTTTCTGAGCAACTTTCATATAGAAAACATTTTCATCCGAGTTACAGATTATTTTATATGAATTTTCTAAGCTTTAAACACATTCTGGAATTATTTATTAACAGAAATGGAATATGACGTCAGCATGACATAGGAGTGACGTCAGCAGTCAACAGTCCGGTTGACTGGTCAAAACTGACACGGGGGACCCACCTGTCATAGATAGTGGGTTAAACAGAGTTTAAACTAATCTAAATTTAGTTAGTAAAACTACTGGGCCCACCTGTCAGTGTCTAATTAACTAATCTAATTAGTTTTAATTATTAAAATATTTTAATTAGAGGATTAAGCGGTGGGACCCGCACGTCGCTGGCCGGGCTCGCTTGATCAAAGACGGGTTGACCAGGTCAACCGTCAGCAGAGGCGGGGCCCCACCGGCAAGGACCTGTGGGTGGCCCTGTGTGCCCGGCTTCAGCGGCGGCGGCGGCTTGACACCGGTGACATCCAGACGTGGCGGAGGCCTCGGGCCAGCGTCGGAATCGTCTATAGGTGGCCGTTTCGCGCGCGCGAGGGTGCGTTCGAACGAGCGGACGACGCCGTGTCGAATGGTGGTAGAGGCACGGCCGGACTTGGCCGGTAACGTCGGCGACGACGAGTATGGATGGTGGCGACTTTCGGGCGGTCGACGAGGTGGAGCTATGGGCGTCGGCTCCGGGCGTTGCCAGGCTCGCCCGAACGAGCGGAGTGAGCTGCGCCCTCCTATGGTGGCGGTGAGGCCGGAGGAGGCCCGTAGCGACGGCGACGAGCGGTGAGCTATCCGGCGGAGCTGAGCTCGGCCATGGCGGACGCGGTGGCTACGGGACCGCGAGAGGCCAGGGGAGCAAGGGAAGGGGAAGAGGGGCTCACTTTGCAGCACGCATGGTGGCCCTCGGAGGTTTAGTAGCAGCAGAGACGGCGCCGGAGACGAAGGAGATCGACGGCAGCCGGAGATGGGGACGAGGACGAACAGCGGCTGCGGTGCTTCCGGTTCAATGAGGGCGCCAATCGAAGGAGTCGAGCTGGCAAGCTCACCGACAGTCGATGGTGGGGCCGCCGTGGCCGTGAAAACGATTTAAGGGCGGCGGCGATCAAGGCCGGAGGTGGACGGGAACGAGGGGAGGTGGATCTGGGAGGGAGGCGCAAAGCGAGCGAGAGGGGGGCAAGTGGGAGAGATGGGTGGAGGCCGAGGCGTGGGCGGCCTTATCCCTCTGGCGCTAGCGCCGGCGAGGTGGTCGGGCGGGGCGTGCCTCAGAGCGACACGCACTGGGGAACAGGAGGGAGGGGAGAGCGACCGGGGAGGGGAGATGGGCCTGGCCGGCTGGGCCTGTCTCTGTGGCCTTAGGCCCAGGGGCAGGGGCTTCCTCTCTCTCCCCTTTGCTTTCCTTTCCTTTTCTTATTCTTTAATTAGCAGAGAAGGAAAATGATTCATCTGGGGACCCTAATAATTTAGGGAAAATGTGGAATTGGATCATAAAAGTCCAGTGCATTTTTAGGCACTGCCACAATTATTTTTGGGAGAGGTTTAGATCCATTTGGAATTTTTATAAATGAATTTGAATTTTAAATTGCTGGAATGGCACTGTTATAAATGTTAGTGTCCATTTTAGCATAGGAGTGATGTTGTTTTTAATTACATAAAATTGTATTGGAATATTTGCTAAATGATGAACATTTTTCCAGCAACTTTTGTGCAACTTCAAGTTTCACTTATGATTTGAATTTGAATTCAGATGGGAGTTGAAAAGAGATATTGAACAAAGGTGATTAAGCATTCTTTAGCCAAATGATTAGGCTTAATCACAGAGGGTTACTGTAGCATGACACTAGGGGTGTTACAAATCTCCTCCACTACAAGAAATCTCGTCCCGAGATTTTAAGAGGTGGAGTAAGGGGGAAGCTATAAGGACGAATGTCTGAAAGGATCAGCATCCGGTATTTATCTCAAGGAAGGAGATTTTAGAAGCACCAGGACGTATCGAGAGTGCTACACGGAGATTCAACAAGTTTTAAGCAGGTAGGCATCCAGCTGATGCCTAAAATAGGTGATGAAGGGGTTCAGAGCAAAGAAGAATAATGTTGCCTCTGATACCGAAATGAAACATGGTGAGGAGGTTAGCTCGTGTATTACATACGAAGCCGAGTGCCAAGAATATTTCGGAATCAAGGTTGTACAGGAGAGTCAGGTTTCGATCATGTGGAACTATGGGTTATGGGCCCACCTTGTGGTTCTAAAGTAGGAAGGGCGTTGACATATTGCACGGTCATGATAGCAAGGCATGTCGGAGGATAGCCTGTCAGTTATGTTGGCAACAACATTGGTACCAAGGGCGAGGGACAAAGAGAACCATTTTCCTGCTCGTTAAGACGAGGCGGACCAATAGACAAAGTTCTCGTCCATCGGTGGTTACCGGAATGTCATCAACATTAGTAACAGGGTCTCACTGACAAGGTTGTACATCGGGGTGCTTGCTTAAGCAGGGATTTATCTCTGCTCAGACAAGTTAGATTACAAGAAATGTGAAATGGAACAATGGAAGGAAAATGTGTTTACACACAAGAATTGGGAGTATATCCTCCGCAAGGGGAAGCGGAGCATGATATACATGATACGACAGCAAGTTCAAAAGCATTTAGATAAAGGGGGCGAGGGAAGAATCATGATATTACCCATACAACGGTGTCTGGATAATAGATCAAGAAACATTCGACAATGTGCTTCCAATGTTCTTGTTTATATTCGGAATACCACAGTCATGCTTCGATGCGGCAATGATATGGTGTCAAGTAAAGATTGGGTTCGAAGATCTCAAGAGATACCGAGAAACAATCCCAAGATATCTCAGAACGTAAGGAATAACCAAGCACAACCAGGTTTGTGTTGGCAGAAAGTCAAGATGTCATCGATGATATCACAAATCTTCGAGGGGCGGGGATGGTATTTCTAGCCATGAATTCAATTGACATCTCTGAAGAAGCCAAAGTGTTGACGGCGATCACGACAGATTTTGTCGAGAGACTCTATGATGATGCCATCGAGCAGAAAAGGAAGGATGAAGTGAAAGGCTATGAGAACCATGGATTCGACACAAGCTCGAAGTCAAGATTAGTGCTTGAGGTGAAATGATAAGATGAGGAAGATCGACGCAGGCTTAGCTCATCGTTGGAAGTTGTGCTCCGGGAAGGACCAGGTAGCACAGTTAAAAAAATTTAGTACGATAATGATATAGCTGATCAGGCTAGGAATGATGTGATGGAGTATCATTCCAATGAGAATTCACAAGAGGTAGTGCAATGACACAATATCATCGAGATAACAGGGGGCAATACTCGAGGTAGATCAAAATAGAGGTTGGACAGATGAAATGATCTGCAGAAGACAAGTATTTTAACTTGTCCGGGAAATGGAATCAAGGAGAAAATATGGTCGGAAACACGATTGCAAAAAATCAATTTAATGATGCAAGATGAGCTTATACCAAGGGAACATTTGATTATAAGAGAAGCTTCCATGATAAGATCTACATCGTGTCTATGGGCATGAACACAAAGTTCAAGGTCGACTCCCACTTCTTCAATGCATAACCTCTCATTTACTTCTTGCTTTTGACAAAGTTGTAGTGTAGAAATTTTTATCCGGTGTAACACCAGTAGAGTATGACCCATAGAAATTTCCGGGTTCACACAAATTAGGGAAAGCATTAGTTCAACCCGTCGGGGCATCTTAGGAACATTTGCAAAAACTTTAGAGGTAATTAACTCAAGCTCGGAAGCAGAGCATGGTTGACAAAAGGAGAGGATACAATTACCGAAGGTATTATGTATCTGGGAAAGAACTCCACGAGGTTCTTTGAATATGAAGGACATTGTCGGATATTATCCCAACAAAGGATTTGGTGGTCCATAACGGAGCTGATGTGAGTATCAGTAATCAATCAGATGAAGAAGGGGATGCAAAGGCATCGGCTTATAGAAACGTCTGAATAATTTGATGCTTTAGTACAAAGGAGTTATGATTTCGAGATGAAGGATCAGAAGTAGAGGCTCTGATCAAACGATGAGTAAGTTCAATAGACTTAGAGGTGCACCATATCAAATCTTGATTGGGCAAGAACCAGCTCATATTTGGAAGGATGTTTGAGCCAGAAAGAAAATTTCCAAGGACTAATAGATGATTGCGAGTATTCGCAAACACGCTGAATCCATAGGAACAGAATGACAATCACAAAGGATGTTAATGAATATTGCCGGACATATGGATTTAACCATAATGCAGGTAGACAAGACTTTCGGAAGCAGTTGGCTGCAGAGGATCTTTGGGAGATCGAATTGCATTCGAAGAATTTTGTGAGACATATGATCAACTGGGGATGAACGAATCCCCGATAATTGTGAGGAATTATTCGTAGGGTTATTCAAAGGAAAAGAGCTGCAAGGTACCGAGGAACAAAGGATTCTCGTAATATCCCAAAGTATTTCAGGGTATCTTGTAACAACAAGAACAATTGAAAAAGAAGGTATGGACGACAAGTGTGTGCAGCTATCCATAGGGATTTATCGGTGATATGGAATTGCAACGGCGAAGGGCACAAGGGTTTCAGGGAAACATCAGAGAGTATCTTCGAAATCTTCTGGTGTAGCAAGCGATCATCTGGACTGAAGGGGCTCTCCGGGAGAAAGTATTTTCGAGAATCTAAAGTTAGATTTTAGCAAAATCATTTAACCCGAATAGAAGAGAGATCAGAATCCCAGAGTATAGATGAGGAATAAAAGATTCTAATACCACCCAATGGCGACGTGGGCCCGTAAGACGCACAGCCAATGTTAGTAAAAGTTTCGTAGTGACTAGAGTCAACTTCGGCCAAGGACTTGGAAAGGGGCTACCTACAGCAAATGGCTCGATACCAACTTGTGACGCCGATTCAATCGACACTAATCATGCACGCAAATGTGTACGATCAAGGTCAAGGACTCACGGGAAGATATCACAACACAACTCTATACACAAATTAAAATAATACAAGCTTTATATTACAAGCCAGGGGCCTCGAGGGCTCGAATACATAAGCTCGATTACACAAGAGTCAGCGGAATCATCAATATCTGAGCACAGACATAAGTTAGACAAGTTTGCCTTAAGAAGGCTAGCACAAAAGCAACATCGATCGAAAAGGCAAGGCCTCCTCGCTGGAGCCTCCTAACTACTCCTCGGTCATCGGCGGCCTCCACGTAGTAGTAAGCATCGGCAAAGGCATATGGCTCCTAGGTTCGGCCATCCGGTTGCATCAACCGGAAAGAAGAAGAAAGGGGAAAAGGGGAGCAAAGCAACCGTGAGTACTCATCCAAAGTACTGCAAGCAAGGATCTACACTACATATGCAACATTATCAAAGGAAGGCTATATATGTGGACTGGGCTGCGAAATGCCGAATAGAGAGAAGGCCTAGTCCTATCAAGACTAGCATCTTCCGAAACCACCATCTTGCAGCAAATAGCAGGGAATAGAGTAGCGCAAAGTAAGGTAGAAGTAGTGTTATCAACCTCGCCGGAGATCCTTTCTCGACTCCTGCGAGAAAGAAATCCCGAGCCATACTATCCAGCTTATCATCACAATCCATTACTCATCACCATCCAGCCTCATCACAAGTATCCAGTTCTAGTTGTATCGACGAGATACAACTCCAAGTGTCCGCTATCAGAGGACAGGCTATCGATAGATGTTTTCTTCCCAGCAGGATGCACCAACTTACCCACCATGCTCGCTTAACTCCGGCCGACACACATTCCAGTGGTCATGCCCCTCCTCGCCAAACAATACGCCGCAACCCGACCTAGGCTTAATGGAGAGGCCAGACGCCGGACTAAACCTATGCCCCGAGGGTCATGGGCCATCTCCCCGAACTCTTGCACGCTATGACGCTGCCGGTGAGCAGACCTAGCTACCTCCTTCAACAAGGCAGGTGCTTACGCAGTCCAACCCGGCCAAGGCCGCCGCCGACGCCTATTAAGCTTCGCTGATGTATACGACGCAGAACGCCCATACTATGCCCATGTGATGGTTAGTGCTATCAGCCGAGGCCCTCGGATCAAATATCCAAATCATAGTGGATTAGGAACACGCGGTAACAAGCGAGACTCACGAAAGATGTGACCCGTTGCCCGCCTCGAGGACTTGCGGCAAGGGCTAGGAATGCCCGCCACGCCAGATTTATCTCGCGGCACCTCCTCGGTCAACCCGACTCCACATCACTGCAATTAAGCTCGCTGGTACCCCTCGTGGTCGACCTGTCTTTAGTAACATGGCTCAGTGTAAAGTCATAGTAATCATAGTAACTGTGTGTCTAAACATCAAGGGGAAAACCCGAGGAATCACCCCCGATGAATTCCACTCGATGTAGTCATCACGGTGAACGTAAGAGGATTCACCCTCGAGGTCCACACTTGAGGGGTTGCACGACGAGTCGTGTCGTAAGTGGTTAAAGAGGAAATCACCCTCGATGACCACGACCAATAACTACACTACAGGGTTAACATCGGCGTCCGATGAGGTCTCACCCCGGTACTCGATAGTAACCCAAAGAGTGTCGAGCAACTAAGGGAAGTGATGTGCGTGTCGGGCCTGGTCTTCGATCCCGCTGATCGAGTCTTCGATTATTCAACAGGCGCGGGACAAAGTGGGGTCACCGATGGATCTCTAAGCAACCTATACTAAGCAGTTTAGGATAAGCAGGTAAGGTACAACAGCAGGTAACAAAAGCAGGCTATGCATCAGAATAGGAGCAATCAATAACAGTAGCAAAATCTAATGCAAACATGAGAGAATGGAATGGGCGATATCTGGATGATCAAAGGGGGGGCTTGCCTGGTTTCTCTGGCAATGAGGGGTCGTCGGTGACGTAGTCGATCACAGGGGCAACATCGGTCTCGGGGTCTACCGGAGAGAAGAGGGGGAAGAAACAGTAAATACATAGCAATCAAGTGTATAACAGGACAACAAGCATAGCTAGACGTGTTCTAACGCGGTCCTAAACGTTATAGGTGAAGGGGGAATTCAATCGAGAAGGTGTTCCTGGTTCCGGACCTGTCAGACAGATGACCGGAGGGGAAAAGTTCCATGTTCAGCATGCTAGGGGCATGTGACAAATGAAGCACCGCATAATCGGATTTGTTGGATTTTTCTGAGCAACTTTCATATAGAAAACATTTTCATCCGAGTTACAGATTATTTTATATGAATTTTCTAAGCTTTAAACACATTCTGGAATTATTTATTAATGAAATGGAATATGACGTCAAGATGACATAGGAGTGACGTCGAGTCAACATCCGTTGATCGTCAAAATCGACACTGGGACCCACACATCATAGATAGTGGGTTAAACAGAGTTTAAACTAATCTAAATTTAGTTAGTAAAACTACTGGGCCCACCTGTCAGTGTCTAATTAACTAATCTAATTAGTTTTAATTATTACAATGTTTTAATTAGAGGATTAAGTGGTGGGACCCGCACGTCAGTGGCTCGGGCCTGCCCAGTCAGCATGGTTGACCAGGTCAACCGGTCAACAGGGGGCCAGGGGCCCCACTGGCAGTGACCCAGGGGGTGGCCCCAGGTGTGCCAGCTTAGCGCGGCCGGCGGCTTGATGCCGGTGACATCCAGACGCGGCGGAGGCCTCGGGCCAGCGTCGGGAATCGTCTATAGGCGGCCGTTTAGCGCGCGAGAGTGCGTTCGAACGAGCGAACGACGTCGTGTCGAATGGTGGTAGAGGCACGACCGGACTTGGCCGGTAACGTCGGCGACGATGAGTATGGACGGCGGCGGCTTTCGGGCGGTCGACGTGGTGGAGCTACGGGCGTCGGCTCCGGGCGTTGCCAGGCTCGCCCGAACGAAGCGGGCGAAGCTGCGCCCCCTATGGTGGCGGTGAGGCGAGGAGGCCCAGAGCGACGGCGACGAGCGGTGAGCTATCCGCGGAGCTGAGCTCGGCCATGGCGGACGCGGTGGCTACGGGAGCGCGAGAGGCCAGGGGAGCGAGGGAAGGGGAAGAGGGGCTCACTTTGCGGCACGCACGGTGGCCCTCGGAGGTTTAGTAGCAGCAGAGACGGCGCCGGAGACGAAGGAGATCGACGGCAGCCGGAGATGGGGACGAGGACGAACGGAGGCTGCGGTGCTTCCTGTTCAAGCGAGGGCGCCAATCGAGGAGTCGAGCCAGTGGCTCACCGACAGGGTCAGCGGGCGCGGGGCCGCCGGTGGTCGTGACAACGATGAACGGCGGCGGCGACTGCGCTCGGAGGTGGACCGGGAACGAGGGGGGAGGTGGATCTGGGGGAGGGGAGGCGCAAAGGCGCGCGAGAGGGGGGGCAAGTGGGAGAGATGGGTGGAGGCCGAGGCGTCAGGGCGTCCTTATCCCCTCCCGGCGTTGGTGCCGGCGAGGTGGTCGGGCGGGGACGTGCCCCTGTAGCGACACGCACCAGGGGAACAGGAGGGAGAGGAGAGCGACCGGGGAGGGGAGTTGGGCCTGGCCGGCTGGGCCTGTCTCTGTGGCCTTAGGCCCAGGGGCAGGGGCTTCCTCTCTCTCCCCTCTGCTTTCCTTTCCTTTTCTTTTTCTTTAATTAGCAGAGAAGGAAAATGATTTATCTGGGGACCCTAATAATTTAGGGAAAATGTGAACTGGATCATAAAAGTCCAAAGGCATTTTAGGCACTGCCACAATTATTTTTGGGAGAGGTTTAGATCCATTTGGAATTTTCATAAATGAATTTGCATTTTAAATTGCTGGAATGGCACTGTTATAAATGTTAGTGTCCATTTTAGCATAGGAGTGATGTTGTTTTTAATTACATAAAATTGTATTGGAATATTTGCTAAATGATGAACATTTTTCCAGCAACTTTTGTGCAACTTCAAGTTTCACTTATGATTTGAATTTGAATTCAGATGGGAGTTGAAAAGAGATATTGAACAAAGGTGATTAAGCATTCTTTAGCCAAATGATTAGGCTTAATCACAGAGGGTTACTGTAGCATGACACTAGGGGTGTTACAAAGGGGGGCCGGCCCCATCCCCAATTTGGATTGGGCTTGGGGGGCGTGCCCCCCACTTGGCCGCCTCCTCCTCCTCTCTCCCACCATGGCTCATTAAGGCCCATTGACTCCCTGGGGGGTTCCGGTAACCCCCCGGTACTCCGATATATGCCCGAATTTATGCAAAACCATTCTGGTGTCCAAACATAGCCTTCCAATATATCAATCTTTATGTCTCGACCATTTCGAGACTCCTCGTCATGTCTGTGATCACATCCGGGACTCTGAACTACCTTCGGTACATCAAAACACATAAACTCATAATACCGATCGTCATCGAACGTTAAGCGTGTGGACCCTACGGGTTCGAGAACTATGTAGACATGACTGATACTCATCTCCGATCAATAACCAATAGCAGAACCTGGATGCTCATATTGGTTCCTACATATTCTACGAAGATCTTTATCGGTCAAACCGCATAACAACATACGTTGTTCCCTTTTTCATCGGTATGTTACTTGCCCGAGATTCGATCGTCGGTATCTCAATACCTAGTTCAATCTCGTTACTGATAAGTCTCTTTACTCGTTCCGTAATGCATCATCCCTTAACTAACTCATTAGTCACATTGCTTGCAAGGCTTATAGTTATGTGCATTACCGAGAGGGCCCAGAGATACCTCTCCGACAATCGGAGTGACAAATCCTAATCTTGATCTATGCCAACTCAACAAACACCATCGGAGACACTTGTAGAGCATCTTTATAATAACCCAGCTTACGCCAGACATTTGATAGCACACTAAGTGTTCCTCCGATTCGGGAGTTGCATAATCTCATAGTCATAGGAACATGTATAAGTTATAAAGAAAGCAATAGCAATAAACTAAACGATCATGGTGCTAAGCTAACGGATGGGTCAAGTCAATCACATCATTCTCTAATGATGTGATCCCGTTCATCAAATGACAACTCTTTGGCCATGGCTAGGAAACTTAACCATCTTTGATTAACGAGCTAGTTAAGTAGAGGCATACTAGTGACACTCTGTTTGTCTATGTATTCACACATGTACTAAGTTTCTGGTTAATACAATTCTAGCATGAATAATAAACATTTATCATGATATAAGGAAATATAAATAACAACTTTATTATTGCCTCTAGAGCATATTTCCTTCAATTTCCCCCTCCAGGAGGGAAGTTCCCCTATTGGGATCGCTCCACCGGAGGGCAAGAGTGCTCCTGCCGAAGTTCCGCCTCGAGATGCGACGCTCCGTCCCGAAAGTCCTCTCCTTATTTTTTTTTCTAGGTCGAAATGACCTATATACCTGAAGATGGGCACCGGAGGTGGGCCTGGGTGAGGACAATCCAGGCACGCTCGGATGGGTTGTGCCCACCTGGTGGGCCCCCTCTGGTAGTTATTTGCTCCAATATTCCTCAAATATTCCATAAAAATCTCCGTGAAGTTTCAGCTTGTTTGGAGTTGTGCAGAATAGGTAGCCTGACGTAGCTTTTCCAGGTCTAGATTTCCAGCTGTCGGAATTCTCGCTCTTTGTGTATACCTTGCATATTATGAGAGAAAATGCATTAGAATTACTCCAAAAAGCATTATTATGGATAAAAACATTATAAATAATAGTAAGAAAAGATGATGCAAATTGGACGTATCAACTCCCCCAAGCTTAGACCGCGCTTGTCCTCAAGCGAAAACGGAAATCGAAAAGATGTCCACATGCTTTGAGAGAGAGGTGTCGATAAAACAAAATACGCATGTTGATTATTATAACAACAAAAAAATTAAACATAAGACTTTTATCGTAGAACTTCTATCATATACTTCTCATGAATAAGTAACAATTCATCACACGATCGAAGTATGAAGCAAAAGCTCTATTAAAAACCAACAAACTATGTTCACAGTCAAGTTTGCAACTACAATTCATCATCTTTTCGGGAAGGGTCATGTATCGGAGCCTTTAGGCAAGTCCACATCTCAACCATCATATAGTCTTCTATGATTGCTAACACTCACCGCGTACACATGAGCAAAACGTTTCAACCGGACACATAGAAAGATAGGGGCTTATAGTTTCACCTCCCAACGTATTCACCTCAAGGGTGATCTCAACAATAATAATTTATGCTATCTATATTCAACTGGACATATGTGCCTAGATCTTTGCTCACCACACGATGCTTGCCAAAGGAGGAAAATAAAAAGGAAAGAAGGAAAACTTTGACTCTTTTTATAAAAGTAAACACATAAAAGTAAAAGATAGGCCCTTCGCAGAGGGAAGCAGAGGTTGCCATGCGCTTATTTGTTTGTATGCTCAACCCCTTAGTGCAAAAGAACATCACGTTGCATTGCCCCTTGTGATAGCGACCTTTATTATGTAGTCTGTCGCTTTTATTCTTCACCATCACAAGTTCGTGCAACGCTCAATTTTCTCTTACACTAAATGATCTCACACTTTTGGAAGCAATTTTTATTGCCCTTTTGCACCGATGACAACTTACTTGAGGGATCTTGCTCAATCCCTAGGTTGGTATAGTGGACACTTGAAAATAAGATTTGGGTTTAAGGGTTTGATGCACAAGTAGTATCTCTAGCTAGTGCAGAATATTTGGCTAGCAAAGATAGGGGCAAGCACCACATGTTGAAGGATCTACGACAATATGACTTCTATGTGAATATAAACAAACATAAACCATTAAGTCATCTTCCTTGTCCAACATCAACAATTTTGGCATATATTATTTTGATGAGAGCTCACAATCACAAAAGATTTCTAGGATAGTATATTTATATGTGAATCTTCTCTTACCTTATTAATTCTTTCATGAGTTGCATCATTGACTAATGCTATGTTTGTCAATCTCTAATAAAATTTTCTACTTATACTTTTCCTTATGTGGTGTCATCACCTACCATAAGATTAGTATATGATCTTTTCTTTATTTATTTATTTCCTTTCTTTTATTTATTTCCTTTCTCTTTTTCTTTCTTTATTTCTTTTCTTTTATTTGCAACATGAAAGTAAAGAAAGCAAAAAACTCAAACTAAACTTTATTATATAACTTGCACACGATTACAAGGATAGATCACTAAGCAAACTCTCAAAGAAGAAAGGATCGAACTAAACTTTTATTCATCTAAAGTAAAAGATCAAACTAAAATAAGTAAAGGCAAAAAGATAATGGGATGATACGATACCGGGGCACCTCCCGCAAGCTTGGTGGAAGCCAAGGGGAGTGCCCATACCCGATACTTAGTTCTTTTTTGGTGGTGAAGAAGATGATGGTGATGATGACAATTGTGCCTTCAACTTTTTCATATTATAGTTGAGGAGAGCAATTTCCTCCTTTAAATCATCAACTTCCAACTCCAGCTTTAAGATCTTGTCACATAAATCCCCTTTGCTTTTCCGCCTAAAATTAAAAGGAATAGAATGGTTTTTAGACCGGGTAGCTCTCTTCGGAAGACTTGACTTCTTGAATTCCACGTGCATATCCCCCAGTTGAGGTAGAGGGACATCCTCCTCCGAGCTTGAATCATCGATCTTCATCAATTGGGCATCCTCTTCGTCATCTGCAGTTCGACCATAAGGGGATAGGTCCCTGTAGGTCTTTCGGTCAGCAATGAGATGTGAGACATAGCTCTCTCCGTCGGAGTCTTGGGACGACATATTTTCAGAACTGCGCAGAAAACAGCAAGAAAAGAGACAAGAGGATTTCTCCACGATACGGTGATTAACATGTTCCAGAAGTATATATATTTTTTATCTTGGAGGACAAGTATACGTTAGAAAAACGGAGTCCGGAAGGTGTCCCAGGTGGGCACAACCCACCTGGGCGCACCCTAGTGTCTTGTGCCCACCAGGGTACGCTTCCTGGAAGTTTCTTTATTTCCTAATTTTTTAAATATTTCAAAACTGATAAAAAATATTTTTATGATTTTTTGAGTCCGCTTACTTACCGTATCACGTACTCTCCTTATTTTCACAATTCGAGTGTTCCTAAGGACTCTTTATGTGTTCTTCCCAGATCAAAGTTTGGATAATATTACTTTCAGCATTAATGGGCGTACCTGAGATATAGTGCTTTATTCATTGGCCATTGACAACCTTCGGGTTAGTACCTTCGGAATTATTTATTTTGATGGCTCCAGACTGACAAAACTCCTCAATAACATAGGGGCTGAGGGAGTCCTTGATTAGGGGGTGTTCGGATAGCCGGACTACCATCATCAGCCAAACTATCATTGGCCGGACTATCATCATCGACCGGACTCCAAGACTATGAAGATACAAGATTGAAGACTTCTCCCCGTGTCCGGATGGGACTTTCCTTGGCGTGGAAGGCAAGCTTGGTGATACGGATATGTAGATCTCCTACCATTGTAACCGACTCTATGTAACCCTAGCCCTCTCCGGTGTCTATATAAACCGGATGGCTCTAGTCCGTAGGACAACAACATCAACAACCCTTACAATCATACCATAGGCTAGCTTCTAGGGTTTAGCCTCCTTGATCTCGTGGTAGATCCACTCTTGTAAACATCCACAATATCAATATCAATCGAGCAGGACGTAGGGTTTTACCTCCATCAAGAGGGCCCGAACACAGGTAAAACATCGTGTCCCTTGTCTCTGTTACCATCCGCCTAGACGCACAGCTTGGGACCCCCTACCCGAGATCCGCCGGTTTTGACACCGACATTGGTGCTTTCATTGAGAGTTCCTCCTGTCGCCACCGATAGGCTTGATGGCCTCTTCAATCAACAACGACGCAGTCTGGGTGAGACTTTTCTCCCGGACAGATCTTCAGATTCGGCGGCTTCGCATCAAGGGCCAACTCACTTGGCCATCCGGAGCAGATCGAAGCTACGCCCTGGCCGTCAGTCAGGTTTGAAGCCTAAACTTCACGGACGATATCCGCGGAGACTTGATCTTCGATGGATCTGAGCCACAGCCGAGCGTGCCGCGCTGTCACGATGGGCATGACCTAACTCTGCCGCCGAACAACACCTTGGAGGCCGCACACGAGTCCGCTCCGACCCATAGTCCGGAGCCGATCGCTCGGATCGAGGACGGATGGCTGGACACCGCCTCGGGAGCCGCAACTCCTACGGTGATGGAGCCGAACACTTACCTTGCCCCGCATAAAGCTCATGACTCCGAGGTGACGGACTCCCTGCCGGACTCTGAACCTCCTGCGCCCCCGCCAGTCGAATCCGATTGGGCGCCGATCATGGAATTCACCGCTGCGGACATCTTCCAACACTCGCCCTTCGGCGATATCATAAATTCACTGAAGCATCTCTCGCTATCCGAGAGCCTGGCGAACTACGGCCAGGGGCGGTTGGGACGCGGACGACGAAGAGATTCAGAGCCCACCCACCACCCACTTCAGAGCCACCGCCGACGATTTAACCGACGTGCTCGACTACGACTCAAGACATCGACGGTATGGACGGCGATGTCGGAGACTACTAAGAACCAAAGGCTTCACAGACACTAGAAGACCACCTCGTCATATGACATATACATGGTGGACACCCCAAAAGATGGGGACGGCAAAAGAAGCAGCGGAGGCCGATTCCTTAAAGAAACAGCCCAAGCGCCGACGCCGCGGGCGCCGCTCTAAATCCCGCCACGGCAAGAATGGAGATTCCGCACAGAGATAATAACACCCCGTAAAGTGCGCATAGACAACGCCTCCAAAGACGATCACAGCGCAGGAGGAGGCGAAGCAAGCCCTCACGAGAGGCGGCGGCATTTAAGAGGTCGAGGATGACAACTACTTACCTCCCTCGGAGATTTAGGCAAGCCTCGGCGGCATTTAATCGTCGTGCTCGAGGATCCCATCGAACAAGAGCGTTTGAGACGCAGGGCTAATGGCCACGGCAAACAGCCTAAAGAAAAAGCAGCAACAGCTTCAAGCTGATCAAGACATACTTGGCCGACAGATGGACCGAGGTCCTCGCGTCAAGAGTATGAACTCGAACGCCTCAAAAGTTACCCAAAACGCAAGTTGCTCCCTCGGTTAGAGGAGGAAGCGTATAAACCTGCATCACCAGCGCTGTCGGCAGACCGACCACCTCGTGGCCACGACGAGAGGCGTGCAAGCCCTTCACCAAAACCGCACTCAAAGATCGCTCAAAAAGCATGAAGCCACGGGGGAACGCGCCGGACTTGCGGGATATATTGGAGGACAAGGCAAGACAATCCAGATCTATCTATGGATCACGCGAGCGCCCCAAGACCCACGACGAACACCGTCGCGCCGGATACAACTACTCCGGCCGGGCCAAACACAGCAGACAACGCTCTCTCGAGCTACGTCGCGATATTGCTCAATACAGAGGCGCCGCACACCCGCTATGCTTCACTGACGAAGTAATGGATCATCAAATCCCTCAAGGGTTTAAACCCGTTAATATCGAATCCTACGATGGCACAACAGACCCCGCGGTTTGGATTGAGGATTATCTCCTCCATATACATATGGCCCGCGGCGACGATCTTCACGCCATCAAATATCTCCCGCTCAAGCTCAAAGGACCAGCTCGGCATTGGCTTAACAGCCTGCCCGCAGAGTCAATTGGATGCTGGGAAGACCTGGAAGCCGCATTCCTCGACAACTTCCAGGGCACGTATGTGCGACCACCGGACGCAGATGACCTAAGCCACATAATCCAGCAGCCGCATTTAATCGGCCGAGCAATTCTCGACACGGTTCTTAACAAAGAAAAATCAAATCGCCGACCGTCCGGCCGCAGAGGCACTCGCTGCCTTCAAACATAACATCTGTGACGAGTGGCTGGCCCGACACCTAGGACAGGAGAAGCCGTAATCCATGGCAGCCCTCACATCACTCATGACCCGCTTCTGTGCGGGAGAGGATAGCTGGCTAGCTCGCAGCAACAACCTCAAAAAAACGCTGGCAGTCCGGATACCAAGGACCGCAATGGCAGGTTGCGCCGAAACAAAAACAAACGCCGCGTTAACGGCGACAAAGAATGAGGATACGGCAGTCAACGCCGGATTCGAGGCTCCAAACCCGTCAACGGAAGAAGCCATTCAAAAGAACCACTCCGGGCCCGTCAATTTGGACCGAATACTCGACCGCCTCACAAATACATGGAACCCCCAAAAGCCAGCTAACCACACCTACAGAGATTGTTGGGTATTCAAGCAGGCAAATTAATCGCCAAAACAGTGACAAGGGGCTACACAACGATGACGAGGAAGAGACCCGCCGCCAACAACAGAGGACAAAAGGATTCCCCCTCAAGTTCGGACGGTAAACATGATATACGCAACGATATTCCCAAGAGGGAGCGGAAGCGTGCACTAAGGGGCGATACGCTGATGGAGCGATCGCCCCAAAATTCAACCCATGGTCCTCTTGCCCGATCACTTTCGATCAAGAGACCATCCGACCAAGATCCACCATGGCGGATTCGCCGCATTGGTTTTAGACCCAATCGCCGATGGATTTCACTCACGAGAGTCCCGATGGACGGCGGCAGAGCTGAACCTGCTTTATCGGGATACGGTGTGCAAGATGGGCATTGACCCTTCAAGGATTAAACCTACAAAGACAACCTTCAAAGGCGCCATACCAGGTGTCGAGGCCAATTGTACAGCTCAATTTCACTTTGAAGTGGTCTTGGATCCCGGATAATTTCCGGCGAGGAGTTAATCTTCGACATAGTCCCGCTCCGCAGCGGCTATCATGCTCGCTTTCGGACGAACCGTGTTCGCAAAATTCAACGCGTGCCGCATTATGCATACCTTAAGCTCAAGATGTCAGCCCTCGTGGAGTCATCACGGTCAATGGAAACACGGGCGCTCCCTTCAATGGAGGAACATACAGCGGCTCTCGCGGCGTATCTGAGCAGCCTTTTAAGGCAATTTTCGAGTATGGCCGTTAAACGACCGGACACGCCAAACGCTACCGAGCAACATCAACCAAGACCACCGCACGTTCCGAGCATCGCGTAGCAATGCGGCCTCAACCCCAGCCCTCGCATAATTGTAAAACAAACTCTCACAGACATAATTACGCTCAAAGATACCATGGGCATAGGGGAAAGGCACAACCACAACAGACCCAGAGTGCGGTTCGACCACACCAGGGCTCCCAAGTGTGTCGCTTTTTTTCTTTTATTTCTCACTTTTTATACAGAACTCGTCCGTGGCGAACCTGCCGAACTCATGATGCAACAGCCAGGGAAGGACAAAGGCCGCGACGAACACTCAAGTGGTCTCCATCATGAGCATTAAATTTGTTAAATGCAACATTCCGCAGCCTACCCCTGGAGGGAGACGCCTTTAATTCGTCCAATCCATTGCTTTCCGCACTATTTGTATCATTCCGCACTCATAGCATATCTTCTCGATTAAAATGCAGCACTTTTTTGCTTATAATTGCATTACCTTATATATACATATGAAGGAAATATGCCCTAGAGGCAATAATAAAGTTATTATTTATTTCCTTATACCATGATAAATGTTTATTATTCATGCTAGAATTGTATTAACCGGAAACATAATACATGTGTGAATACATAGACAAACAGATAGTCACTAGTATGCCTCTACTAGACTAGCTCATTAATCAAAGATGGTTGTGTTTCCTAACCATAGACATGTGTTGTCATTTGATTAATGGGATCACCTCATTAGGAGAATGATGTGATTGACATGACCCATTCCGTTAGCTTAGCACTTGATCGCTTAGTATATTGCTAATGCTTTCTTCATGACCTATACATGTTCCTGTAACTATGAGATTATGCAACTCCGCTTACGGAGGAACACTTTGGTACTACCAAACGTCACAACGAATCGGGTGATTATAAAGGAGTACTACAGTGTCTCCAAAGGTACTTGTTGGGTTGGCGATTTCGAGATTAGGTTTTGTCATCCGATTGTCGAGAGGTATCTCTCGGCCTTCTCGGTAACACACATCACTTAAGCCTTGCAAGCATTACGACTAATGAGTTAGTTGTGAGATGATGTATTACGGAACGAGTAAAGAGACTTACCGTAACGAGATTGAACTAGGTATTGATACCGACGATCGAATCTCGGGTAAGTAACATACCGAGGACAAAGGGAACAACGTATGTCGTTATGCGGTTTGACCGATAAAGATCTTCGTAGAATATGTAGGAACCAATATGGACATCCAGGTTCCGCTATTGGTTATTGACCGAGAATGGTTCTAGGTCATGTCTACATAGTTCTCGAACCCGTAGGGTCCGCACGCTTAACGTTTCGATGACAGTTCATAATGAGTTTATAAGTTTTGATGCACCAAGGTTGTTCGAGTCCCGGATGTGATCACGGACATGACGAGGAGTCTCAAATGGTCGAGACATAAAGATTGATATATTGGAAGCCTATGTTTGGACTTCTAAGGGTTCGAATGAAAACTGAAGTTACTTGAACACCGGGGTTACGGAACCCCGGGGTATATGGGCCTTAATGGGCCACAAGGAGAAGAGGAAGGGCCGGCCAGGGCAGGCGCGCCCCCTCCCCTCTAGTCCGAATAGGACAAGGAGAGGGGGCGGCGCCCCCTTTCCTCTTCCCCCTCCCCAATCCTACTCCAACTAGGAAAAGGGGGGGGAGTCCTACTCCCGGTGGGAGTAGGACTCCTCCAGGCGCGCCTCCCTAGGGCCGGCCGCACCCCCTTTGCTCCTTTATATCTGAGGGGGGGGGGCACCCCATAACACACAAGTTGATCTACGGATCGTTCCTTAGCCGTGTGCGGTGCCCCCCTCCACCATATTCCACTTCGGTCATATCGTCGTGGAGCTTAGGCGAAGCCCTGCGTCGGTGGAGCATCAACATCGTCACCACGCCGTCGTGCTGACGGAACTCATCCCCGACACTTTGCTGGATCGGAGTCCGGGGATCGCCATCGAGCTGAACGTGTGCAGAACTCGGAGGTGCCGTGACGCTCGGTGCTTGGATCGGTCGGATCGTGAAGACGTCGACTACATCAACCGCGTTGTTATAACGCTTCGCTTTCGGTCTCACGAGGCGTGGGCGGACACTCTTCCCTCTCGCTATGCCATCACCATGGTCTTGCGTGTTCGTAGGAAATTTTTGAAATTACTACGCTCCCCAACAAAGGGTATCGAGCCTGGTTTTATGCGTTGATGTCATATACACGAGTAGAACACAAGTGAGTTGTGGGCGATATAAGTCATACTGCTTACCAAAGATGTCATACTTTGGTTCAGCGGTATTGTGAGATGAAGCGGCCCGGACCGACATTACGCGACGCTTACGCGAGACTGGTTTCACCGCCCGAGCACTCGTTGCTTAAAGGTGACCGGCGGTGTCTGTCTCTCTCACTTTAGTTGAACTGAGTGTGGCTACGCCCGGTCCTTGCGAAGGTTAAAACAGCACCAACTTGACAAACTATCGCTGTGGTTTTGATGCGTAGGTAAGAACGGTTCTTGCTCAGCCCGTAGCAGCCACGTAAAACTTGCAACAACAAAGTAGAGGACGCCTAACTTGTTTTTGCAGGCATGTTGTGATGTGATGTGGTCAAGACATGATGCTATATTTTATTGTATGAGATGATCATGTTTTGTAACCGAGTTATCGGCAATCGGCGGGAGCCATATGGTTGTCGCTTTATTGTATGAAATGCAAAAGCCATGTAATTGCTTTACTTTATCACTAAGCAGTAGAGATAGTCGAGAAGCAATAGTTGGCGAGACGACAACGATGCTACGATGGAGATCAAGGTGTCGCTACCGGTGATGATGGTGATCATGACGGTGCTTGGCGATGGAGATCACAAGCACAAGATGATGATGACCATATCATATCACTTATATTGATTGCATGTGATGTTTATCCTTTATGCATCTTATCTTGCTTTGATTGACGGTAGCATTATAAGATGATCTCTCACTAAAATTATCAAGAAGTGTTCTCCTCGAGTATGCACCGTTGCCAAAGTTCGAGTACCCGCACACCACGTGATGATCGGTGTGATAAGTTCTACGTCCATCTACAACGGTGCAAAACAGTTGCACGCGCGAATACTCAAAGTTAAACTTGACGAGCCTAGCATATAACAGATATGGCCTCGAACACGGAGATCGAAAGGTCGAACGTGAATCATATAGTAGATATGATCAACATAGTGATGTTCACCATTGAAACTACTCCGCCTCACGTGATGATCGGACATGGTTTAGTTGATTTGGATCACGTGATCACTTAGATGACTAGAGAGATGTCTGCCTAAGTGGGAGTTTTTAATATGATTAATTGAACTTAAATTTATCATGAACTTAGTACCGATAGTATTTTGCTTGTCTATGTTTCTTGTAGATAGATGGCTCGTCTTGTTGTTCCGTTGAATTTTAATGCGTTCCTTGAGAAAGCAAAGTTGAAAGATGATGGTAGCAATTACACGGACTGGGTCCGTAATTTGAGGATTATCCTCATTGCTGCACGTAAGAATTACGCCCCGAAGCACCGCTGGGTGCCGTGCTCTGCTGCAGAGCTGCACCGAAGTTGTGAACGTCGGCAAAGCAAAGCTGATGACTACTCTATAGTTCAATGTGCCATGCTTTACGGCTTAGAACCGGGTCTTCAACGACGTTTTGAACGTCATGGAGCATATGAGATGTTCCAGAGTTGAAGTTAATATTTCAAGCAAATGCCCGGATTGAGAGATATGAAGTCTCCAATAAGTTCTATAGCTGCAAGATGGAGGAGAATAGTTCACAAGGTGAGCACATACTCAAAATGTCCGGGTATAACAATCACTTAATTCAGCTGGGAGTTAATCTTCCGGATGATAGTGTCATTGATGAATTCTCCAATCACGCCACCAAGCTACAAGAGCTTCGTGATGAACTATAATATGCAAGGGATGACTAAGACAATTCCTGAGCTCTTCGCGATGCTAAAAGCAGCGGAGGTAGAAATCAAGAAAGAGCATCAAGTGTTGATGGTCAACAAGACCACTAGTTTCAAGAAAAGGGCAAAGGGAAGAAGAAGGAAACTTCAAAAGAACAGCAAGAAAGTTGCTGATCAAGAGAAGAAACCCAAGTCTGGACCTAAGCCTGAAATCCGAGTGTTTTACCGCAAGCGATCGACACCGGAAGCGGAACTGCCCCAAGTATTTGGCGGATAAGAAGGATGGCAAGGTGAACAAAGGTATATGTGATATACATGTTATTGATGTGTACCTTACTAGAGCTCGTAGTAGCACTGGTATTTGATACTGGTTCTGCTGCTAATATTTGCAACTCAAACAGGACTACGGAATAGACGAGCAATCGCAAAGGATGAGGTGACGATCGCGCGTGGGAAATGGTTCCAAAGTCAATGTGATCGCGGTCGGCACGCTACCTCTACATCTACCTTCGGGATTAGTTTTAGACCTAAATAATTGTTATTTGGTGCCAGCGTTGAGCATGAACATTATATCTGGATCTTGTTTGATGCGAGACGGTTATTCATTTAAATCGAGAGAATAATGGTTGTTCTATTTATATGAGTAATATCTTTTATGGTCATGCACCCTTGAAGAATGGTCTATTCTTGTTGAATCTCGACAGTAGTGATACACATATTCATAATGTTGAAGCCAAAAGATGCAGAGTTGATAATGATAGTGCAACTTATTTGTGGCACTTGCCGTTTAGGTCATATCGATGTAAAACGCATGAAGAAACTCCATCTTGATGGGCTTCGAATCACTTGATTATGAATCACTTGGTACTTATGAACCGTGCCTCATGGGCAAGATGACCAAAACGCCGTTCTCCTAACTATGGAGCGAGCAACTGATTTGTTGGAAATCATACATACCGATGTTTGTGGTCCAATGAATGTTGAGGCACGCGCGGTATCGTTATTTTCTCACCTTCACAGATGATTTGAGCAGATATGGGTATATCTACTTAATGAAACACAAATCTGAAACATTTGAAAAGTTCAAAGAATTTCAGAGTGAAGTGGAAAATCATCGTAACAAGAAAATAAAATTTCTACGATCTGATCGTGGAGGAGAATATTTGAGTTACGAGTTTGGTTTACATTTGAAACAATGTGGAATAGTTTCAAACTCACGCCACCCGAACACCACGAGAAATGGTGTGTCCGAACGTCGTGTCGTACTTTACTTGATATGGTGCGATCTATGATGTCTCTTCTTGATTTACCGCTATCGTTTTGGGGATATGCTTTAGAGACGGCCGCATTCACGCTAAATAGGGCACCATCTAAATCCGCTGAGACGACCACGTATGAACTGTGGTTTGGCAAGAAACCAAAGTTGTCGTTTCTTAAAGTTTGGGGCTGCGATGCTTATGTGAAGAAACTTCAACCAGATAAGCTCGAACCCAAATCGGAAAAATGTGTCTTCATAGGATACCCAAAGGAGACTGTTGGGTACACCTTCTATCACAGATCTGAAGGCAAGATTTTCGTTGCTAAATTCTGATCCTTTCTAGAGAAGGAGTTTCTCTCGAAAGAAGTGAGTGGGAGGAAAGTAGAACTTCATGAGATGACTGTATCTGCTCCCTTATTGGAAAGTAGTTCATCACAAGAAATAGTTCCTGTGACAACTACACCAATTAGTGAGGAAACTAATGATGATGATCATGAAGCTTCAGATCAAGTTACTACTGAAATTCGTAGGTCAACCAGAGTAAAATACGCACCAGAGTGGTACGGTAATCCTATTCTGGAAGTCATGTTACTTGACCATGACGAACCTACGAACTATGAAGAAGCGATGGTGAGCCCAGATTCCGCAAAATGGCTGGAAGCCATGAAATCTGAGATGGGATCCATGTATGAGAACAAAGTATGGACTTTGGTTGACTTGCCCGATGATCGGCAAGCCATTGAGAATAAATGGATCTTTAAGAAGAAGACTGACGCCGATGGTAATATAACTGTCTACAAAGCTCGACTTGTTGCGAAAGGTTTTCGACAAGTTCAAGGGGTTGACTACGATGAGACTTTCTCACCCGTGGCGATGCTTAAGTCTGTCCGAATCATGTTAGCAATTGCCGCATTTTATGATTATGAAATTTGGCAAATGGATGTAAAACTGCATTCTTGAATGGCTTTCTAGAAGAAGAGTTGTATATGATGCAACCAGAAGGTTTTGTCGATCCAAAGGGTACTAACAAAGTGTGCAAGCTCCAAATGATCAATTTATGGTCCAGTGCAAGCCTCTCGGAGTTGGAATAAACGCTTTGATAGTGTGATCAAAGCATATGGGTTTATATGAGACTTTTGGAGAAGCTTGTATTTACAAGAAAGTGAGTGGGAGCTCAGAGCATTTCGATATTATATGTGGACGACATATTATTGATAGGAAATGATATAGAATTTCTGGATAGCATAAAAGGATACTTGAATAAAAGTTTTTCAATGAAAGACCTCGTGAAGCTGCTTACATATTGGGCATCAAGATCTATAGAGATAGATCAAGACGCTTAATTGGACTTTCACAAAGCACATACCTTGATAAAGTTTTGAAAAATTTCAAAATGGATCGTGCAAAGAAAGGTTTTTACCTGTGTTGCAAGGTGTAAGATTGAGTCGACTCAATGCCCGACCACAGCAGAAGATAGAGAGAAATGAAAGATGTTCCTATGCTTCAGCCATAGGCTCTATCATGTATGCAATGCTGTGTACCAGACCGACGTATGCTTAGCTATAAGCTTGGCAGGAAGGTACCAAAGTAATCCAGAGTGGATCATCGACAGCGGTCAA
Source organism: Aegilops longissima (assembly GCA_021605205.1). NCBI lineage: Eukaryota > Viridiplantae > Streptophyta > Magnoliopsida > Poales > Poaceae > Aegilops > Aegilops longissima. The sequence goes on from CM038677.1 coordinate 637,734,113, forward strand.
GAACATCCCAAATACCGAAAAGGACTAAGGATATGTTTCTAGATATGGAGGTGACAAAGAGCTAGTCGTAAATGGTTACGTCGATGCAAGCTTTGACACAGATCCGGACGATTCTAAATCGCAAACCGGATACGTGTTTTTATTAAATGGTGGAGCTGTCAGTTGGTGCAGTTCTAAACAAAGCGTCGTGGCGGGATCTACATGTGAAGCGGAGTACATAGCTGCTTCGGAAGCAGCAAATGAAGGAGTCTAGATGAAAGAGTTCATTTCGATCTAGGTGTCATACCTAGTGCATCGGGACCGATGAAGATCTTCTGTGACAATACTGGTGCAATTGCCTTGGCAAAGGAATCCAGATTTCACAAGAGGACCAAGCATATCAAGAGACGCTTCAATTCCATTCGGGACCAAGTCCAAGTGGGAGACATAGAGATTTGCAAAATACATACGGATCTGAATGTTGCGCAGACCCGCTGACTAAGCCTCTTCCACGAGCAAAACATGATCAGCACCAAGACTCCATGGGTGTTAGAATCATTACTATGTAATCTAGATTATTGACTCTAGTGCAAGTGGGAGACTGAAGGAAATATGCCCTAGAGGCAATAATAAAGTTATTATTTATTTCCTTATACCATGATAAATGTTTATTATTCATGCTAGAATTGTATTAACCGGAAACATAATACATGTGTGAATACATAGACAAACAGATAGTCACTAGTATGCCTCTACTAGACTAGCTCATTAATCAAAGATGGTTGTGTTTCCTAACCATAGACATGTGTTGTCATTTGATTAATGGGATCACCTCATTAGGAGAATGATGTGATTGACATGACCCATTCCGTTAGCTTAGCACTTGATCGCTTAGTATATTGCTAATGCTTTCTTCATGACCTATACATGTTCCTGTAACTATGAGATTATGCAACTCCGTTTACGGAGGAACACTTTGGTACTACCAAACGCGTCAACGAATCGGGTGATTATAAAGGAGTACTACAGTGTCTCCAAAGGTACTTGTTGGGTTGGCGATTTGAGATTAGGTTTTGTCACTCCGATTGTCGGAGAGGTATCTCTGGGCCTTCTCGGTAATACACATCACTTAAGCCTTGCAAGCATTACGACTAATGAGTTAGTTGTGAGATGATGTATTACGGAACGAGTAAAGAGACTTACCGTAACGAGATTGAACTAGGTATTGGATACCGACGATCGAATCTCGGGTAAGTAACATACCGAGGACAAAGGGAACAACGATGTCGTTATGCGGTTTGACCGATAAAGATCTTCGAGAATATGTAGGAACCAATATGGACATCCGTGTTCCGCTATTGGTTATTGACCGAGAATGGTTCTAGGTCATGTCTACATAGTTCTCGAACCCGTAGGGTCCGCACGCTTAACGTTTGATGGCGAGTTCATAATGAGTTTATAAGTTTTGATGCACCGAAGGTTGTTCGGAGTCCCGGATGTGATCACGGACATGACGAGGAGTCTCGAAATGGTCGAGACATAAAGGTTGATATATTGGAAGCCTATGTTTGGACTTCGGAAGGGTTCCGAATGAAAACTGGAAGTTACCGGAACACCGGGGGGTTACCGGAACCCCCCGGGGGGTATATGGGCCTTAATGGGCCACAAGGGAGAAGAGGAAGGGCCGGCCAGGGCAGGCCGCGCCCCCCCCCTCTAGTCCGAATAGGACAAGGAGAGGGGGGGCGGCGCCCCCTTCCCTCTTCCCCCTCCCCAATCCTACTCCAACTAGGAAAAGGGGGGGGAGTCCTACTCCCGGTGGGAGTAGGACTCCTCGGCGCCTCCCTAGGGCCGGCCGCACCCCTTTGCTCCTTTATATCTGAGGCGGGGGCACCCCATAACACACAAGTTGATCTACGGATCGTTCCTTAGCCGTGTGCGGTGCCCCCTCCACCATATTCCACTTCGGTCATATCGTCAGGAGCTTAGGCGAAGCCCTGCGTCGGTGGAGCATCAACATCGTCCTGCACGCCGTCGTCTTGACGGAACTCATCCCCGACACTTTGCTGGATCGGAGTCCGGGATCGCCATCGAGCTGAACGTGTGCAGAACTTCGGAGGTGCCGTGACGCTCGGTGCTTGGATCGGTCGGATCGTGAAGACGTACGACTACATCAACCGCGTTGTTATAACGCTTCCGCTTTCGGTCTACGAGGGTACGTGGACGGACACTCTTCCCTCTCGTTGCTATGCCATCACCATGGTCTTGCGTGTTCGTAGGAAATTTTTTGAAATTACTACGTTCCCCAACAACATATATGTTCATTTACGACATGTTGCATCCGTACATTTTGGTACGGCCAAATACACCAGGGGCTTATGTTCTCCGCATTATGGTGTGATAAAGTTCGCACACTTTCACAAGTGCGGCACCCCGAACTTATAGCATTATATGAATCGGCTCCGAATCATGTCTTGGGTCAATAGTTGGGTTTGCCCGGCTCCCATGTTTGGCACCTTACGCCCGTTCTATCGGCTAAGGTAGCACCGGGAGAACCATCTGCGATTGCGCCCGGTTGAGCCGGTTAACGCTGAGAAAGCTAAAACTGACTGTCATGATAAAGCGAGAGACTGGTCGCTGTTCGAGAGGTCCTTCGGGTCCTTAAAGACCTCGCCGCTTGAAATAAGTTCGGACAATGTCCGACGAAGGCGTGGATAGCGCCCCAATTCGTCCTCTGAATACTAGGGGCTTCACGAAATTTAAAATTATAGAATTCTATGGCTAAGTGAGAGTGTTCAAGCATTATAAGTCCGGTTGCCTTGTTCGTTGTGTTGAGCGCCTCCCTAGATGGACGCAAAAATGGGAACAAGAGTGCTCAAGTTTATCCCGAACACCCCAGCACTCGTGGCATGGGGGCTGAAGCCGACGACTTGCCATCTCTCAGATTTAATAAACGGCCGCACAGAAGGTAATATTTTAAATCAACAAGTGTTGCTTAGTGCATATGAACAAAGTTTTCAGCGCACAGGATAACACATTGCGAATTTACTCAAAAATTACATCCCTCGGGCACTCATTCGCAATCTTGCGGGCACCCTTCAGGACAGTCTTATAATACATTTCGGGCGTACGATATTCCTTGCCCGCTGGCGGCGCGTCAGAGATTAGCTTGTCCGCATCCAGCTTGCCCCAATGCACCTTTGCACGGGCAAGGGCCCGACGAGCACCTTCAATACAGGCGGAGCGCTTGATAACCTCCACCCGAGGGCACGCACCCACCAGCCGTCGCCTGAGAGGCCGAAGTAGCTCCTGTGCATGGCCTCTCCGTGCCACAACCGGACTATGAGGCACTTCATGGCCTGCTCGGCCACCTTAGGAAGCTCGACCAGCTGCTTCACTGGTCGCTAGGGGCACCGGATGGCTGGCCTCAAGATATCGAGACCGAAGACCTTGTCCGCTGAGCTCCCTCCTCGGCTCGGTAGAATGCGGCGGCATCAGACACGCTGCGAGGCAGATCTGCAAACGCCCCTGGAGAGCTCCGAATTCGGGTAAGTAACACGTAATTTACATTCACATGCTTGCTTTGCATGAAAAATGCCTTACCCGCCACTATCTTCTTCATCAACTCAATCTCCTGAAGGGACTTATGGGCATAGGCCTTGGCAGTTTTGGCACTTTCGAGAGCCGAGGCAAGCTCGGACTCTCGTGTCTTTGAGTCACGCTCCAAACTCTCATGCTTTTCCATGAGAGCCTGGAGCTCTTGCTGAACCACCGCCACCCGCGCCTCTTGCTTTTCTCGTTTTGCCCGTTTCGTGGCCGCATTGCGTTCGGCCGCGGACACGGCCTCCTTCAGGGTCGCCACCTCGTTCGTGGCCCTTGCAGTACCCATGTTATCCTTGTTATTTTTGTTGCAACCTAAATCCTTTTACAGAAGGTACAAGTTCAAAGTGGTGTTACTCACCTTCTTTGTCCCGAGCTGCTTTACAGCGCGGCGAGCTCTTGCTCGGACCGCTCAACTCCTTCTTCAAAGCACCGACCTCCATGATCGGTCGGCAGAGGTCAGCAGCGAGCCTGCAACCCATATTGACATAATTTTTTAGCAACCCTGCGTATATCTTTTTTTTAGATCCTCAGTCCGGCTTTTCTTCCCGAACACCGAAACGAGCATCACGGGCTACTGTCTATGCGGTATTACATTGCATATTTTTTACTTTTTACCTCAAAGCCTGATAAAAGGCTACTGCAGGCTTCGGTCAGCCCGCTCTTGGCGAGCTGCACCTTCTGGATCACCGCACTCATAATAGTGCGGTGTTCTTCCTTGATGGAAGCGCTCTGCAGCGCCTCCAACAAATTGCCCGGCACCTCCGGTTGGACGGAAGCCGCCGACGTCACGGTCTTGCCCTTCGTCTGAAGGGGCCGCCGACCGGACTCCGGAACCACTGCGGGATCTGATGTGGAGTCCGGCGCAAAGTCCGGGAGGACGCCTTGTGGCGCCCGAGCCTCCCCGATGGGTCCTTCTGGGATCCCACCTCGGCGTCCTCGGTGTCGCGAGGGGTGGAGGCGGCCGGATGGAGTCTACATCCGACGGAGCCAACGACCCTTCGATGAAGCGGGAGATCATCACCGGCCGGACTACAGGCAGCATGCGGCATCAGAATGACACTATGTGACGCAGAAAAAGAAATTATAGATCATTCAGGAATCCGGATACTTACGATCTCGCCGGAGGCCTGGCCATTGAAGGCCATTCTTCCTCGCCAACGTTGATGTTGGCGGAGCTATCCGGGGGAATAGTCCTTCCCCTCTTGGACCCTTCGGCCTCCCCTGTTGGGGAAGCCTTCCTCTTCCTCTCTCCCTCCTCTGGGAGAGAGTCCTCTTTCTCCTCCTCATTTTCGGGGGAGGAGTCCGCCCAGGAGTCGTCGGACACCTGAAAACGGGCACTCTTTCGAGCACCCGTGGCCTCCTTCTTGGCCTTCTTCTCCGGCACCACGTGCGGTGCCGGAACCAGCAGCCCCGCTTAGACAGGCGTCTCTTCGGATTTTCGGCATAGGAGCCGGACAGATAATATGTTCCGCCTTCCTCATCCAGTCCTGTCAAAGGAAAAGGGGAAATTAAAACCCGCATAGAGTCAAACTATGAAAAGCAAAGTGTCCCGTAAAGGGGTAGAATCACTTACCTCGTTGGCTTGGCGCTGCGAGCGAAATCCGCGATCTTCCGTCGCGGATGCGGGGGCTTCGGCGCCCTTGAACAGCACCCTCCAGGCGCCTTCGTACGTCGTGTCGAAGAGCTTGCTCAGCGCTGGTGCTGTTCGGATCGAACTCCACAGATTGAATGCCGCGCTTGGCATGGGAGAATCCGCGGACGAGCATGACTGGACCACGTTAACCAGCCCGAGCTTCTTCACCAGCTTCGGATACAGCTTGGAGTCCGTCGGCTCCTCCGAACTACCCCACAACAAGCCCTTCTCTTTCCAGGAGGTGAGCTGCGTGGGAATACCAGATCTGAACTCGGGGCCGCCGCCCATGCAGGGTCGCGCGGCTCGGTGATGTAGAACCACCCCGACTGCCACCCCTTGACGGATTCCACGAAGGCCCCTTCGAACCAAAGGACATTGGGCATCTTGCCCAACATGGTGCCTCCGCACTCCGCTTGAGTGCCCTTCACTACCTTCGCTTGACATTGAAGGTCTTGAGCCACAAGCGAAGTGGGGCGGATGCGAGGAAGGCCTCACACCTGACGATAAACGCCAAATGTTGAGGATGAAGTTGGCGCCAGATCATGGAAATCCAGGCCGTAGTAGAACATGAGCCCCGGACAAAGGGGTGAAGTGGAAAGCCCAGTCCAGCGGAGGAAGTGGGGAAGGAAAACGACCCTCTCATGAGGCACTGGGGTGGGGATGAGCTGCCCCTCGTCGGGCAGCCGGTCTGTGATGTCGCTGAGAGGTATCCGGCGCCAAGCGATTTGGCGATGTGCTCCTCCTTAACGGTGGAGGCCAACCATTTACCTCCCGCTCCGGACATGGTCGGAGAAGGTAGAGACGAGATCTGCGAACTTGGGCGCTGGAGCTCAAGTCTTGTGGAGATGGATAAGCAAAGGAGGAAGAAGGCGTGGGTGAGAAGGTGAATCCTTATCCCTTATATGGGCGGGCGAAGTCTCGCGTCCCCCACCGCCTGGTAAAACTCGCTTATCCCCAAGCGTCACCATCAATGGCGCGTTGGGTTACCCACGTCCGTATTGATGAGAATCCGGATTAAGGGAAACACGATCTCGCTTCGACAAGGCGTGCCAAGGAAACCGCCTCGCTAAATGTCTTTGAGGTGGTAAAGTAAAAACTATTCAAGTAATGGCTTGGTAGTGGTGTGACGTCATGCCACAAAAACGTCGGCTGATTGAACTTGTGTATATATTATTATTCTCTCTCGGTGGAATGTGGAATTTATTTTGCGAGCGGACACTATCCCGGTGTTCAGAATCTTCTATCATTCGGAGGAGGAACCCGCCTTGCAATGCCAAGCAATATCTGCGCGGACTTATCGTCATTGAAGCCTGGTTCGGGGATCTTGAGGAGTCTGGATTAGGGTGTGTCCGGATAGCGGACTACCATCATCAGCCGAACTATCATTGGCGGACTATCATCATCGACCGGACTCCAAGACTATGAAGATACAAGATTGAAGACTTCTCCCCGTGTCCGGATGGGACTTTCCTTGGCGTGGAAGGCAAGCTTGGCGATACGGATATGTAGATCTCCTACCATTGTAACCGACTCTATGTAACCCTAGCCCTCTCCGGTGTCTATATAAACCGGATGGCTCTAGTCCGTAGGACAACAACATCAACAACCCTTACAATCATACCATAGGCTAGCTTCTAGGGTTTAGCCTCCTTGATCTCGTGGTAGATCCACTCTTGTAAACATCCACAATATCAATATCAATCGAGCAGGACGTAGGGTTTTACCTCCATCAAGAGGGCCCGAACCTGGGTAAAACATCGTGTCCCTTGTCTCCTGTTACCATCCGCCTAGACGCACAGTTCGGGACCCCCTACCCGAGATCCGCTGGTTTTGACACCGACAGGGGCCTTCCCATTTTGAGAGGAGTTTTCCTGCAAAGAATCTGAAACGAGAGTTGTACAAAAGAACATAATCTTCGAATTTGAACTCACGCTTTTGGATTCTTTTGTCATGCCACCGTTTAATTTTTTCTTTGAATAAGTTTGCATTTTCATAAGCTTGGGTTCTCCATTCATCTAATGAGCTAATATCAAATAACATCTTTTCACCAGCAAGTTTGAAATCATAGTTGAGCTCTTTGACGGCCCAATATGCTTTATGTTCTAACTCAAGAGGCAAATGACAAGCTTTTCCATAAACCATTTTATAAGGGGACAGACCCATAGGATTTTTATATGTTGTTCTATAAGCCCAAAGTGCATCATCTAATTTCTTAGACCAATTCTTCCTGGACCTATTAACAGTCTTTTGCAAAATTAATTTTATTTCTCTATTACTAAGTTCAACTTGCCCACTAGACTGAGGATTATACGCTGATGCAATTCTATGGTTAACATCATACTTGGAAAGCATTTTACGGAAAGCACCATGGATAAAGTGTGAACCACCGTCGGTCATTAAATATCTAGGGACTCCAAACCTTGGGAAAATAATTTCCTTAAGCATTTTAATAGAGGTGTTGTGATTAGCACTAATGGTTGGAATAGCTTGTACCCATTTAGTAACATAATCAACAGCAACCAAAATATGTGTATACCCATTAGAGGAAGGAAAAGGTCCCATGTAATCAAATCCCCAAACATCAAATGGTTCAACAGCAAGTGAATAATTCATAGGCATTTCTTGACGCTTACTGATATTACCTATTCTTTGGCATTCATCACAAGATAAGACGAACTTACGGGCATCCTTGAAGAGAGTAGGCCAATAAAATCCAGATTGCAATACCTTGTGAGCAGTTCTATCTCCAGCATGATGCCCCCCATAAGCTTCGGAGGGACATTTCCATAGGATTTTCCCTGTTCATGCTTAGGTACACAACGTCTGATAATACCATCTACTCCTTCTTTATAAAGATGTGGGTCATCCCAAAAGTAATGTCTTAAAGCATGGAAGATTTTTTTCTTTTGTTGGTATGTAAAGCTAGGTGGTAAATATTTAACAACAATGTAATTAGCATAATCAGCATACCAAGGAGTATTATGAGCAACATTTATTGCAGCTAACTGCTCATTAGGAAAAGTATCACAAATAGGTAGTGGGTCATCAGGCAAATTTTCAAGCCTAGACAAATTATTAGCTATTGGGTTCTCAGCTCCTTTTCTATCAATGATATGTAAATCAAATTCTTGTAAAAAGAGGACCCATCGAATAAGTATAGGTCTAGCATCTTTCTTTTCCATAATATATTTAATAGCAGCATGGTCTGTGTGAACAGTTAATTTAGAATCAACAATATAAGGTCTAAATTTATCACAAGCAAACACCACTGCTAAGAATTCCTTTTCAGTAGTAGCATAACTTATTTGAGCACTGTCTAGAATTTTACTAGCATAATGAGTAACATTCAGTTTCTTATCAATTCATTGTCCTAGAACAACACCAACAGCATAATCACTAGCATCACACATAATTTCAAAAGGCAGGTTCCAATCAGGTCGTTGAATAATAGGTGCAGAAATTAAGGCTTTCTTGAGTGTTTCAAAGGCTTCTAAACAATCATCATCAAAAACAAAAGGAATATCCTTTTGCAAAAGATTCGTGAGAGGCCTAGAAATTTTAGAGAAGTCTTTAATAAATATCCTATAGAAACAAGCATGACCTAAGAAACTACGAATACCTTTTATATCTTTAGGATATGGCATTTTCTCAATTGCATCAACCTTAGCTTGGTCCACTTCAATACCTCTTTCAGAAATTTTATGACCCAAGACAATGCTTCATTAACCATAAAGTGGCACTTCTCCCAATTCAAGACAAGATTTGTTTGTTCACATCTCTGCAAAACTTGATCAAGATTCCTTAAACAATCATCAAAAGACTTCCCATAAACAGAGAAGTCATCCATGAAAACCTCAACAATCTTTACACAAAAGTCAGAGAATATAGTAGTCATACATCTTTGAAAGGTAGCAAGTACATTACATAAACCAAATGGCATACGTTTATAAGCATAGGTTCCAAAGGGACAAGTGAAAGTGGTCTTTTCTTGATCAGGTTGAGAAAACCAGAATATCCATCAAGGAAGCAAAAGTGTGTGTGCTTAGATAATCTTTCAAGCATTTGATCAATAAAAGGCATAGGGTAATGATCTTTTCTAGTTGCTTTATTTAATTTTCTAAAATCAATTACCATTCTATAGCCTGTAACAACTATTTGTGGAATAAGTTCATTCTTATCATTAGGACAACAGTTATATCTCTCTTCTTAGGAACACAATGAACAGGACTTACCCATCTACTATCAGCTATAGGATAGATTATACATGCTTCCAGAAGTTTTAATATCTCCATTCTTACCACTTCTTTCATCATCGGATTTAACCGACATTGGTGATCAACAATGGGTTTAGCGTCAGGTTCCATATTAATCTTGTGCTGACATAGAGTGGGACTAATGCCCTTTAAATCATCAAGAGTATATCCAATAGCAGCTCGGTGCTTCCTTAGAACTTTCAATAATCTTTCTTCTTAATGTTCTGAAAGGTTAGCACTAGTAATAATAGGATATATTTTCTTTTCATCAAGAAAAGCATATTTCAAAGTGTTTGGCAATTGTTTTAATTCAAACACAGGATCACCTTTAGGTGGAGGAGGACCTCCTAGAGTTTCAATAGGAAACTTGTGTTTAAGTAGAGGACCTTGTTCAAAGAAAATTTTATCTATTTCATTTCTTTCATGCATATGTAAATCATTTTCATGGTCTAGCAAATATTGTTCTAAAGGATCAGTAGGTGGTACAGTAATAGAAGCAAGACCAATCAATTCATCCTTACTAGGCAATTCTTTTTCATGAAGCTTTCTACTAAACTTAGAAAAATTAAACTCATGAGGCTCATCACCAAAACTAACACCGACAGTTTGTTTCTGACAATCTATCTTAGTATTAACGGTGTTCAAGAAAGGTCTACCAAAGATAATGGGACAAAAGCCATCTTCTGGGCAACCAAGAACAAGAAAATTAGTAGGGTATTTTATTTCCCCACACAAGACTTCAACATCTTTAACAATCCTAATTGGTGATATAGTGTCTCTATTAGCAAGTTTAATAGTAACATCATCTATGTCTTCTATCTCTGTGGGTGCTATGTCTTTCATAATTTCTTGATATAAGGTGTAAGGAATAGAACTCTCACTAGCACCTATGTCACATGAACCATGGTAACATTGATCTCCTATTTTAACTGAGATGACGGGCATGCCAACAACATGTCTATGTTTATCCTTTTTATCAGGTTTGGCAATTCTAGCAGCTTCTTCACAGAAGTAAATAACATGCCCATCCATATCTTCTTCCAAGAGATCTTTAACCATAAATACTAGGTTCTACCTTGATTTGTTCATCAGGTTTAGGTGTTTTAATATAGCTTTTGTTACCACAGTTGAAACTTTAGCATGTTCCTTTATCCTAACAGGGAAAGGTAGTTTCTCTATATAAGCAGAAGGAACAACTGTATCAACATTGTAAAGTATAGTTTCTTCTTTAACTGGTACTGGTTCTTTAATTTCTTCTTTAATAGGTGGGTGATATTTAAACCACTTCTCTTTAGGGAGATCAACATGAGTAGCAAATGATTCAAAAAAGGAGGCCACTATCTCAGAGTCAAGTCCATATTTAGTGCTGAACTTTTGAAAAGCATCGGTATCCATAAAAGATTTAACACAATCATATTTAATTTTGATACCTGACTCTTTACCTTCGTCTAGTTCCCAATATTCAGAGTTGCATTTAATTATTTCCAAAAGATCCCACCGGAATTCAATAGTCTTCTTCATAAAAGAACCAGCACAAGAAGTAGCAAGCATGGTTTGATCATTACGAGAAAGCCGAGCATAAAAATTCTGGATAATAATTTCTCTTGAGAGCTCATGATTGGGGCATGGATATAACATCGATTTAAGCCTCCCCCAAGCTAGAGCGATACTTTCTCCTTCAAGAGGCCAAAAAATATATATATAATTCCGATCACGATGAACTAGATGCATAGGATAAAATTTTTGGTGGAACTCTAGTTTCAATCGATTCCAATTCCAAGAACCAATATCATCGCATAGCCTATACCATGCCAATGCTTTTACCTTCAAAGATAAAAGGAAAACCTTCTTCATAACTTCATCTCCGGGTAAACCTGCAAGCTTGAACAATCCACAAATTTGTTCTACATATATCAAGTGCATATCAGGATGTTCGGTTCCATCTCCTGCATAAGGATTAGTTAACGGTTGTACTATCATACCCAAAGGAATTTCATATTAAATATTTTCAGTAGGTGCAGTAGGTTGAGTGGTAGCTAATTGTGGTTCCGGTCGAGGTGAAGATACCCCGAAAAAAACCCTCAAAGGATTGTTTTCCATAGTAACAAGTGACGATAAATTTCAGCACACTATATGAATGTTTCCTTACCAAATTCCGCTTACCAAAGGCGCTTCACTCCCCGGCAACAGCGCCAGAAAATAGCCTTGATGAGCCATAAGTATAGGGTATCAATTGTAGCTCTTTTGGATAAGTAAGAGTTTCGAACCCAACGAGGAGCAGAAGGAAATGACAAGTGGTTTTCGGCAAGGTAATGTCTGCAAGTGCTGAAATTATAAGTAACAGAGTAGCTTGATAGTAAGGTAATTTGTAACGAGCAAGTAACAATAGTAGTAAAAAAAGGTGCAACAAGGTAGCCCAATCCTTTTGAGGCAAAGGACGGGCCAAAATGGTCTCTTATGATAAGCAAAGCGTTCATGAGGGTACACGGGAATTTCATCTAGTCACTTTCACCATGTTGGTTTGATTTGTGTTCGGTACTTTGATAATTTGATATGTGGGTGGACCGGTGCTTAGGTGTTGTTCTTACTGTTGGGGAACGTAGTAATTTCAAAAAATTTCCTACGTACACGCAAGACCATGGTGATGGCATAGCAACGAGAGGGAAGAGTGTCGTCCACGTACCCTCGTGAGACCGAAAGCGAGCGTTATAACAACGCTGTTGATGTAGTCGTGCGTCTTCACGATCCGACCGATCCAAGCACCGAACGTCGGCACCTCCGAGTTCGCACACGTTCAGCTCGATGGCGATCCCGGGCTCCGATCCAGAAAGCGTCGGGGATGAGTTCCGTCAAGACGACGGCGTGGTGGCGATGATGATGCTCCACCGACGCAGGGTTTCGCCTAAGCTCGCGACGATATGACTTCACCGGCGCAGGGCTTCGTCTAAGCTCATGACGATATGACCGAAGTGGAATATGGTGGAAGGGGCACCGCACACGGCTAAGGAACGATCCGTAGATCAACTTGTTTGTTCATGGGGTGCCCCCTGCCCCGTATATAAAGGAGGGAGGGAGGAGGAGGCCGGCCTAGTAGGGCGCCATGGGGAGTCCTACTCCCACCGGAGTAGGATTCCCCTTTCCTAGTCCAACTAGGAGTCCTTCCATGTATTGGGAGTAGGAGACAAGTAAGGGAAGAGAGAAGGAGGGAAGGAAGGGTGCGGCCCTCCCCTAGTCCAATTCGGACTAGGCCATGGGCGCGCGCCTGCCCTAGGCAGCCCTCTCTCTTTCCCGCAGGCCCAATAAGGCCCAATACTTCTCCCGGCGAATTCCCGTAACTCTCCGGTACTCGAAAAATACCGAATCATTCGAACCTTTCCGAACTCGAATATAGTCGTCCAATATATCGATCTTTACGTCTCGACCATTTCGAGACTCCTCGTCATGTCCCCGATCTCATCCGGGACTCGAACTCCTTCGTACATCAAAACTCATAAACTCATAATATAAGCATCATCGAAACCTTAAGCGTGCGGACCCTACGGGTTCGAGAACTATGTAGACATGACCTAGAACTATTCTTGGTCAATAACCAATAGCGGAACCTGGATGCCCATATTGGCTCCTACATATTCTACGAAGATCTTTATCGGTCAAACCGCATAACAACATACGTTGTTCCCTTTGTCATCGGTATGTTACTTACCCGAGATTCGATCGTCGGTATCAATACCTAGTTCAATCTCGTCACCGGCAAGTCTCTTTACTCGCTCAGAATGCATCATCCCGTAACCAACTCATTGGTCACATTGCTTGCAAGGCTTATAATGATGTGCATTACCGAGAGGGCCCAGAGATACCTCTCCGACAATCGGAGTGACAAAACCTAATCTCGAAATCGCCAACCCAACATGTACCTTTGGAGACACCTGTAGTACTCCTTTATAATCACCCAGCTTCACGTTGTGACGTTTGGTAGCACCAAAGTGTTCCTCCGTAAACGGAGTTGCATAATCTCATAGTTACAGGAACATGTATAGGTCATGAAGAAAGCAATAGCAACATACTAAGCGATCAAGTGCTAGGCTAACGGAATGGGTCATGTCAATCAGATCATTCTCCTAATGATGTGATCCCGTTAATCAAATGACAACTCATGTCTATGGTTAGGAAACATAACCATCTTTGATTAACGAGCTAGTCAAGTAGAGGCATACTAGTGACACTCTGTTTGTCTATGTATTCACACATGTATTATGTTTCCGGTTAATACAATTCTAGCATGAATAATAAACATTTATCATGATATAAGGAAATAAATAATAACTTTATTATTGCCTCTAGGGCATATTTCCTTCACTTACTTGAACAAACCTCCTACTTATGATTAACCCTCCCACAAGCATCCGCAACTACGAGAAAATTATTAAGAATAAATTCTAACCATAGCATTAAACTTTTGGATCCAATCGGCCCCTTACGGAATAGTGCATAAACTAGGGTTTAAGCTTCTGTCACTCTTGCAACCCATCATCTAATTGCTACTCCACAATGCATTCCCTTAGGACCAAATATGGTGAAGTGTCATGTAGTCGACGTTCACATGACACCACTAAGGGAATCACAACATACATATTATCAAAATATCGAACACATATCAAGTTCACATGATTACTTGCAACATGATTTCTCTCGTGACCTCAAGAAAAAAAGTACCTAATCACAAATGATAATCATGCTAAAGATCAGAGGGGTATTAAATAGCATAATGGATCTGAACATATAATCTTCCACCAAATAAACCATATAGTAATCAACTACAAGATGTAATCAACACTACTAGTCACCCACAAGCACCAATCTATAGTTCCGATAACAAGATTGAACAAAAGAGATGAACTAGGGTTTGAGATGAGATGGTGATGTTGAAGATGTTGATGGACATTGCCCTCCCCAAGATGGGAGAGTTGTTGGTGATGATGACGACGATGATTTCCCCCTCCATGAGGAAGTTCCCCATGGAAACGCTCACGGGAGGGCAAAGTGCTCCTGCCCAAGTTCCGCCTCGAGATGGCGGCGCTCTATCCCAAAAGTCCTCTCCTTATTTTTTCTAGGTCAAAGTGACCTATATACCAGAAGATGGGCACTGGAGGTGGGCCTGGGTGAGCACAACCCACCAGGGCGTGACTGGGCTCCCTAGCGCGCCCAGGTGGGTTGTGCCCACCTGTTGGCCCCCCTCTGGTAGTTATTTTCTCCAATATTCCTCAAATATTCCATAAAAAATCTCCGTAAAGTTTCCGCTTGTTTGGAGTTGTGCAGAATAGGTAGCCTGACGTAGCTTTTCCAGGTCCAAATTTCCAGCTGCCGGAATTCTCCCTCTTTGTGTACACCTTGCATATTATGAGAGAAAAAGGCATTAGAATTACTCCAAAAAGCATTATTATGGATAAAAACATTATAAATAACAGTAAGAAAACATGATTCAAAATGGACGTATCAGGTTGATAAGCCACAAGTATAGGGGATCGCGACAGTCTTTGAGGGTAGTATTTCACCCAAATTTATTGATTCTACACAAGGAGCCAAAAAATATTTTTAAGTATTAGCAGTTGAGTTGTCAATTCAACCACACCTGGAGAACTGAATATCCGTAGAAAGTGTTTATTAGCATAGTAGTATGATTGTTTTGATAGCAGTAATATCAGTAGCAATAGTAACAGTAACTGTAACAATAGCAATTTTGTAATGGTTGTAACAGCAGCAACAACGAAAGTAACTTAACAAAGATCAATATGTGAAAAGCATAGGCATTGGATCAGTGATGGATATTTGTGGTGTATGACATTCATCATATAAGTCACGACCTAGAGCGATACACAATAGCTCCAATTCATCAATGTAATGTAGGCATGTACTCCGTATATAGTCATATGTGCTTATAATAAGAACTTGCATGACATCTTTTGTCCTACCATCCCGTGGTAGAAATAAAGCATTAACACATGGTGAATACATGAACTCCTCGAATTACAGTCATCCCCGGAGGGTGTCCCAACTATTGTCACTGTGGGGTCTACGAATCAGAACAATATCAAGTGCATACAACTAGTAGATAGGATCAAGAACTCAAATATATTCATGAAAACATAGAGGGTTCAGATTTAAAATCATGGTACTCGGGCCCTAGTGACAAGCATTAAGCATAGCAAAGTCATAGCAACATTAGTCTTAGAACATAGTGGATACTAGGGATCAAGCTCTAACAAATTGACTCAATTAGATGATAGATCTCATCCAACCCCATCACCGTCCAGCAGGCCTACGAAGGAATTACTCACTCCCGATGGCGAGCATCATGAAATTGGTGATGAAGAAGGGTTGGTGATGATAATGACGACGAATCCCCATCTCCGGAGCCCTGAATGGACTCCAGATCAGCCCTCCTGATGAAGAGCGGGAGGTGGTGGCGGCTCCATATCGTAAAACGGGATGAAACTTCTTATCTTATTTTTTCTCAGGGATTTATTTATAGGCTTGAGATTAGGGTTAGTGCAGCCACATGGGACCCACAAGGTAACAACCACGCCCAGGGGGGTGGCCGCGCCTTATTGCCTTGTGGGCAACATGTGGCCCCCCTCTGGTGGGTCTTCGCTCTAGTATTTTTAATATACTCCATAAAAATCTCCAAATGTAACGTCCAATTCTGAGAACTTTTGTTTCTGCACAAAAAACAAGACCATGGTAGTTCTGCTGAAAACATCGTTAGTCTAGGTTAGTTTCATTCAAATCATGCAAATTAGAGTCCAAAAGAAGAGCAAAAGCATTTGGAAAAGTAGATACGACGAAGACGTATCAACTCCCCCAAGCTTAACTCATTGCTTGTCCTCAAGCAATTCAGTTGACAAACTGAAAGTGATAAAGAAAAAAATTACGAACTCTTTTGTTCTTGTACTTGTACATAAGCTTAAATAGCACCCAAGTTTTCAGCAAAGATCATGAACTAACCATTGATACATCTCCAACGTATCTATAATTTTTTATTGTTCCATGTTGTCATATTATCAATCTTGGATGTTTTACAATCATTATAGTCATTTTATATCATTTTTGGTACTAACCTATTAACATAGTGCCAAGTGCCAGTTGCTGTTTTTTCCATGTTTTTTACATCGCAGAAAATCAATATCAGACGGAGTCCAAATGCCCCGAAACTTCACAGAGAATTTTTATGGGCCAGAAGGAACACAACTGGCCTCGATCACTGGGGGTGCCCGAGGGGCACAACCCACCAGGCGTGCCAGAGGCCCAGGCGCGCCCTGGTGGGTTGTGCCCACCTCGGGTGCCCCCTCCCGGACCGCCTCTTTGCTCTATAAATACCCCAATATTCCAGAAACCCTAGAAGAGGCGAGGAAATATTCATCTAGCTGCCGCAGAGTCCATAACGACCAGATCCAATCTAGAAACCATCTCGGATGGGGTTCACCACCTCCATTGGTGCCTCTCCGATGATGCGTGAGTAGTTCTTTGTAGACCTTCGGGTCCGTAGTTAGTAGCTAGATGGCTTTCTCTCTCTCGCTGGATTCTCAATATAATGGTCTCTTGGAGATCCATATGATGTAACTCTTTTTGCGGTGTGTTTGTTGGGATCTGATGAACTTTGAGTTTATGATCAGTTATATCTTTTTATATCCATGAAAGTTATTTGAGTTTCTTTGGTCTCTTATATGCATGATTGCTTATAGCCTCATGTTTATTCTCCGATATTTGGGTTTTATTTGGCCAACTTGATCTATTTATCTTGCAATGGGAAGAGCTACTTTGTAGTGGGTTCGATCTTACGGTGCTTGATCCCTGTGACAGAAAGGGAAACGACACACATGTATTGTTGCTACTAAGGATAAAATGATGGGGTCTATCTCTACATAGATTGATCTTGTCTACATCATGTCATCGTTCTTATTGCAGTACTTCGTTTATCCATGAACTTAATACACTAGATGCATGCTGGATAGCGGTCGATGTGTGGAGTAATAGTAGTAGATGCAGGCAGGAGTCGATCTACTAATCTTGGACGTGATGCCTATATAATGATCATTGCCTGGATATCGTCATAATTATTTGAAGTTCTATCAATTGCCCAATAATAATTTGTTTACCCACCGTTTGCTAATTTTCTCGAGAGAAGCCACTAGTGAAACCTACGGCCCCCGGGTCTTCTTTCTCATATATTTGCCTTTGCGATCTAGTTTTCTCTTGCATTTATTTTCAAATCTATTAAACCAAAAATACAAAAATACCTTGCTGCAATTTTTCCTTATTTATTTTATTTAGCGTTCGATCTATCAATTTACTACAAATTTATCTCACGTCTGTTTGCCACTTGAGGCGTCGTACCCCGAAAGGGATTGACAACCCCTTTAACACGTCTGGTTGTGGGGATTTGTTATCTGTGTTCAGGGGTTGTTTACGTTGTGTTGCTTGGTTTTCCTACTGGTTCAATAACCTTGGTTTCATATCTAAGGGAAATACCTACCGCCGCTGTGCTGCATCATCCCTTCCTCTTTGGGGAAATACCGATGTAGCTTCAAGTGACATCAAAAGGAATTTTTGGCGCTGTTGTTGGGGAGGATATTCAACATATATCAGGTTCCTAATCACAAATCTCATCTCCTCGCAATTTACATTATTTGCCATTTGCCTCTCGTTTTCCTCTCCCCAACTTCACAAAAATTTGCTGTTTTATTCGCCTCTCTTTTCCGTTCGTCGTTTTCTTGCCGGATCTGTTTTTGAGTGCAATCTTGTTGTGTAGTCATCATGACTCAAGAGAACACCAAGTTATGTGATTTCTCAAACACCAACAATAATGATTTTATTGGCACTTCGATTGCTCCTCCCGCCGCTAGTGCGGAGTCTTGTGATATTAATACTGCTTTGCTGAATCTCGTTATGAAATATCAATTTTCCGGTACTCCTAATGAGGATGTCGCATCCCATCTTAATACATTCGTGGAATTATGTGATATGCAAAAGAAAAAATATGTGGACAATGATGTGGTGAAGATGAAATTATTTCTGTTTTCTTTGCGTGATTCTGCAAAAATTTGGTTCTCTTCTTTGCCTCGCAATAGTATTGATTCTTGGAATAAGTGCAAAGATGCTTTTATCACTAAGTATTTTCCTCTAGCAAAAATTATTTCCCTTAGAACCCAGATCATGAATTTCAAGCAACTTGAACATGATCATGTAGCACAATCTTGGGAAAGAATGAAAATGATGCTAAGGAATTGCCCAACTCATGGGTTAAATCTTTGGATGATCATACAAATTTTTTATGCGGGATTGAATTTTGTTTCTCGTAATCTTTTAGATTCCGCCGCGGGTGGGACTTTTATGGAAATTACTTTGGGTGAAGCCACCAAATTGCTTGATAATATTATGGCAAATTATTCACAATGGCATACCGAAAGAGCTCCTACTAGTAAAAAAGTTAATTCGGTTGAAGAAATTTCTTCTTTGAGTGAAAAAGTTGATGCTCTTATGAAATTGGTTGCTTGTAGAAGTGCTCCTATTGATTTGAATGATATGCCTTTGTCTACTTTGATTGAGCAAAATAGTGAAGCCATAGATGTGAATTTTATCTCTCAAAATAATTTCAATAACAATGCTTATAGAGGTAATTTTAATCCGAGGCCTTTTCCTAGTAATTCCTCTAATAATTATGGTAATTCATATGGAAATCAATCTTATAATAATAATAGGAACACCTCTGATCTTCAGAATAATATTAAAGAATTTATCAACACTCAAAAAGTTTTCAACACTTCCATATAAGAAAAGTTGAGTAAGATTTGATGATTTGTCTAGAAGTGTTGATAGAATTGCTCATGATGTGGAAAATCTCAAGATGAAATTTTTGTGCCTAAAGTATATGAATCAATTAAAGCTCTTTATCTTCCTGTGGATGAAAGTAAGAAAAGAACCGCAATGCTTAGAGCTAAAAGAGAATTTTAAGAAAAAGCGTTTTCTAGGAGTAGGGCGTTTTGGTGCCCAGGCTCATCTGCACCCGGTTAGAAAAAAAATCGTGAAAATTCAAAACAAATTCAAAAATTCCAAATAGAATTTGTGTGGTAGACAATTTGATGCGTGAGGCCTGCTCCAAATTTCAAGGCATTTGAACATATGAGCAGCTCTCAGCAAAAAAGACAAATCGGGCCAAACAGCACATGAACAGTAAATATTTTTACAGACCCCCAATTTGTCTTTTTTGCTGAGAGCAGCTCATATGTCCAAATGAATTGAAATTTGGATCAGGCCTCACGCATCAAATTTTCTACCACACAAATTTTATTTGGAATTTTTTGAATTTTTCTAGTATTTGTTTTGATTTTTTTCGTCGGCACGGGTGTAGATGAGCTCGGGTGCAGAAATGGATTTTTGATTTTCTAGTGATTTCTTTCGCGAAAGTGATGAAGGTCTTAAAACGATTGGTGTTTCTTCTACTGATTCCTTTTTTAGTAAAGTTAAGATTGATGAAAAAGGGACTGGAGAAGAGTCAACTTTAGGTAGAAGGCGTCCCAATATTTCGGAGGGTGAAAATCTTGTTGAGAAAATTGATGAAAGTGGGTTTCGGGAGGTCAAAACTTTAACTAGTGATGTGCCCACTCTTTTGGATTACAAAGACTTTAATTATGATAGTTGATCTTTGATTGATTGTATTTCTTTTTTGCAATCCATGATAAATTTACCCCATGCTTATGAACAAAATAAAGCTTTTACTAAACATATTGTTGATGCTATGATGAAAGCTCTTGAAGAAAAATTGGAATTAGAAGTATCAATTCCTAGATAATTGCATGATGAGTGGGACCTACTATCAAAGTCAAGATTAAAAATTATGAGTGTTTTGCTTTATGTGACTTGGGCGCTAGTGTTTCTAGAATTCTGAAATCTTTATGTGATGTGCTTGGTCTTACTAATCTTGAAGAATGCTCTTTGAATTTGCACTTGGCGGACTCTACTATTAAAAAGCCTATGGGAAGAATTAATGATGTTCTTATTCTTGCAAATAGGAACTATGTGCCCATAGATTTTATTGTCCTTCATATTGATGGCAATCCGTCTTGTCCAATTATTCTTGGTGGACTGTTTTTATGCACTACCGGTGTCGTGATTGATAAGAAAGAAGGCAATATTAAGTTCCAATTCCCTTTGAGGAAGGGTATGGAACACTTTCCTAGAACTATAATTAAGCCACCTTATGAATCAATCATGAGGGCATCTTATGGATCTCGTACCAAAGATGACAAAACCTAGATCATTGCTTTATGCCTAGCTAAGGGCATAGAACTATAGCGCTTGTTGGGAGGCAACCCAATAAATAAATTTTATTTTTGCTTTTTGCTTTTTGTTCTTGAGTGTTAGCACAATTATGCTACTGTTATGATTGTGTTTTTTTTGTTTTAATTAGTATTTGTGCAAAGTAGAACCGATAGGATCTTCTTGGGTGATAGTTGTTTGATCTTGCTGAAAAAGACAAAAACTTTGCGCTCACGAAAATAATTCTCATTTTTATCAGAAAGTGCTTTTGCCCTTATTCTTTTTTAAGAAGATTAATATACAAATTTCTCAGGTCTTCCTAGTTTTTTCATAATTTTTGGAGTTCCAGAAGTTTTCGTCTAAGTCTGATTGCTACAGACTGTTCTGTTTTGACAGATTCTGTTCTCTTTGTGTTGTGTGCTTATTTTGATGGCTCCATGGTTTTCTTTGATGAGTTTTTGCCATAGAAAAGTTGGAATACAGTAGATATAATACAAAAAAATGTGAATTGGTTTGATACAGTACTTATACTAGTGGTTTTCTTTCTTACACTAACGGATCTCACGGAGGTTTTGTTGAGTTTTATGTGATTGAAGTTTTCAAGTTTTGGGTTATCTTACGATGGATGAAGGAAGGATAGAAGAGCCTAAGCTTGGGGATGCCCCGTCATCCCAAGCTATTATCCAAAAATGAGCAACCAACTAAGCTTGGGGATGCCCCCGAATGGCATCCCCTCTTTCTTCCAACAACCATCGGTATTTTACTCGAAACTATATTTTTATTCGTCACATGATATGTGTTTTGCTTGGAGCGTCTTGTATGATATGAGTCTTTGGATTGTTTTATTTTGTGTTTTAAGTCATCAATCCTTGCTTGACACACCTATTTGAGAGAGCCAAAATTATGTCATGACTTGTTAAAATTGCTCTCTATGCTTCACTTAAATGTTTATGAGCAATAGACTTGCTCTAGTGCTTCACTTATATCTTTTTGAGCATGGTGTGCTTTAGTATTTTTGAAGAAATGATCTCTTGCTTCACTTAGATTTGTTTGAGAGTTAGTAAAATTTTCAAGAAATTCTCTCTTGCTTCACTTAAATTAATTTGAGAGAAAGAAATAATTTATGATCATGGTCTTCACTTATATTTGTTTGAGCTTGTCAAAAGTAACACATGAAAAATTAGTCCCAAAGTGATAGATATCCAAGAAGGATATAATAAAAAAATCATGAAGATCATTGGACAAAATAAACTTGATTCTTAGTAATAGTTTTGAGATATGATGACATGATATGTGAGTTATGTTGGTGGGTAATTATGCTTTAGTAAGAATATTGGCGTTAAGGTTTGGGATTCCCTATTCAAGTACGAAAGTCAATAGTCATGCAATGAAATTATATCCTACTTGTGGTGCATTATTCGGTGTGATTTATGCTTAATGCTTGCTTATGAGATTATCTGTTTCTTGGTTGGTCGCTTCTCAATCTTTCTCTGGCCTTCATTTTGCACTAAGTATGATCTCTACTTGTGCATCCAAAACCCGTAAACCAGTTTTGCCTATATGCGGTATTCTTTTGCCGTTCTAAGCAAATTTGTATGTGCCATCTCTAATTTTCAAAATAAACTTATCTTTTGTGTGTTTGTTTCGCTCGTGGAGCGGTGAGGGGTGGCTAATATTTTCCATGCTAGATGTGTTATTCTCAAGATGAGTGTTTATTCACTCGTCATTGCACGAGAGTAAGGTAAAGGTATTAAGGATGCCCAGTCCCGAAATGCAAAAAAAATTGAATTTAATTTATGTTATCAAATAATAAATTCCTTGGAAAGTGTTGGTATGGAGGGCAACCGTGGATACGACTAGCCATGGAAAGTGAAAGTATGGTGGAAAAAGGAATAAACTTTATTTTCTGTTTGGGAACCGCCTATGATATATCTAGCATGGAAAGTGTTGGAAACTCTAAGTCGTTTTCGTTGGTGGGATGGATACACCTCCCAAAATATTTTCATCTCCAAGTTTTTCGCTTTGAGCTCTGGCACCTCTCCAAATCCCTACTTCCCTCTGCGAAGGGCCTCTCTTTTACTTTATGCATTTTTTATTTTGATTCTCCATCTTCTCTTATAAAAGCACCAACTAGGAGGTAATATGACCATACTTAAGTATTGGGTGTAGCTAATATTCGAGTGTGTTTCATGAATGGATCAATGTTTGAGCATGATGGGCTAGGGATAACTTACTTTAGCGTTGATATTTTGAAAGACATGGTTGCTTGTTGATATGCCTCATTATCTAAATTATCATGTCAAAACTAGACTATTGCTTTGAAAAACTAAAAGTCCAAATGTCCATGCTATAAAGAAAGAAATATGATACGACATGATAGGCAGTATTCCACATCAAAAATTCTAATTTTATCACTTACCTACTCAAGGGACTGATAACCCACAAGTATAGGGGATCGCAACAGTTTTCGAGGGTAGAGTATTCAACCCAAATTTATTGATTCGACACAAGGGGAGCCAAAGAATATTCTCAAGCATTAGCAGTTGGTTAGTCAATTCAACCACACCTGAAAGACTTAATATCTGCAGCAAAATATTTAGTAGCAAAGTAGTATGGAAGTAACGATAACGGTGGCAAAAGTAACAGTAATAGTTTTTGTAGCAATCGTAACAGTGGCAACGGAAAAGTAACTAAGCAAAGATCAATATGTGAAAATCTCGTAGGCAATCGATCAATGATGGATAATTATGTCGGATGCGATTCCTCATGCAACAGTTATAACATAGGGTGACACAGAACTAGCTCCAGTTCATCAATGTAATGTAGGCATGTATTCCGAATATAGTCATACAGGCTTATGGAAAAGAACTTGCATGACATCTTTTGTCCTACCCTCCCGTGGCAGCGGGGTCCTATTGAAAACTAAGGGATATTAACGCCTCCTTTTAATAGAGTACCGGAACAAAGCATTAACACTTAGTGAATACATGAACTCCTCAAACTACGGTCATCACCGGGAGTGGTCCCGATTATTGTCACTTCGGGGTTGCCGGATCATAATACATAGTAGGTGACTATTGACTTGCAAGATAGGATCAAGAACTCACATATATTCATGAAAAAATAATAGGTTCAGATCTGAAATCATGGCACTCGGGCCCTAGTGACAAGCATTAAGCATAGCAAAGTCATAGCAACATCAATCTTAGAACATAATGGATACTAGGGATCAAACCCTAACAAAACTAACTTGATTGCATGGTAAATCTCACCCAACCCATCACCGTCCAGCAAGCCTACGATGAGATTACTCATGCACGATGGTGAGCATCATAAAATTGGTGATGGAGGATGGTTGATGATGATGATGGCGACGGATTCCCCTCTCCGGAGCCCCAAACGGACTCTAGATCAGCCGTCCCGAGGAAGATTAGGGCTTGGTGGCGGCTCCGCATTGTAAAACGCGATGAATCCTTCTCTCTGATTTTTTCCTCCCTGGACGTGAATATATGGAGTTGGAGTTGAGGTCGGTGGAGTCTCAGGGGGCCCACGAGGCAGGGGGCGCGCCCTGCGCCCTCATGGACAGGGTGTGGGGCCCCTGATGTTGATTCTTTCGCTAGTATTTTTTATTAATTCCAAAACGTGTCTCCGTGGATTTTCAGGTCATTCCGAGAACTTTTATTTTGCACAAAATAACACCATGGCAGTTCTGCTGAAAACAGCGTCAGTCCGGGTAAGTTCCATTCAAATCATGCAAGTCAGTTTGGAAAAGTAAATACGTTGGAGATGTATCAACTCCCGAAAGCTTAAACCTTTGCTTGTCCTCAAGCAATTCAGTTGACAAACTGAAAGTGATAAAGAAAAACTTTTACAAACTCTATTTGATCTTGTTGTTGCAAATATGTAAAGCCAGCATTCAAGTTTTCAGCAAAGATTATGAACTAACCATATTCACAATAACATTTAGGTCTCATATTTACTCATATCAATGGCATAGTCAACTAGCAAGCAATAATAATAAATCTCGGATGACAACACTTTCTCAAAACAATCATAACATGATATAACAAGATGGTATCTCGCTAGCCCTTTCTGAGACCGCAAAACATAAATGCAGAGCACCCCTGAAGAGCAAGGAATGACTAGACATTGTAATTCATGGTAAAAGAGATCCAGTCACAGTCATACTCAATGTAAATTAATAGCAATGCATGCGAATGACAGCAGTGCTCTCCAACTGGTGCTTTTTAATAAGAGGGTGATGACTCAGCATAAAAGTAAATAGATAGGCCCTTCGCAGAGGGAAGCAGGTATTTGCAGAGGTGCCAGAGCTCGAGTTTTGAAACAGAGATAAATAATATTTTGAGTGGCATACTTTCATTGTCAACATAACAACCAAGAGATCTTGATATCTTCCATGCTACACACATTATAGGCGGTTCCCAAACAGAATGGTAAAGTTTATACTAACCCCACCACCAACAAACATCAATCTATGGCTTGTCCGAAACAACGGGTGCCTCCAACTAACAACAATCCTGGGGGGGGGGGGGTTGTTTGCAATTATTTTGATTTGAGCATGGGACTGGGCATCCCGGTTACCGGCCATTTTCTCGTGAATGATGAGCGGAGTCCACTCATTGTGATAATAACCCACCTAGCATGGAAGATATAGACAGCCCTAGTTGATACATGAGCTATTCGAGCATACAAAGCAGAATTTCATTTGAAGGTTTATAGTTTGGCACATACAAATTTACTTGGAACGGCATGTAAATACCGCATACAGGAAGGTATGGTGGACTCATATGGAATAACTTTGGGGTTTATGGAAGTGGATCCACAAGCAGTATTCCCGCTTAGTACAAGTGAAGGCTAGAAAGAGACTGGCAAGCGACCAACTAGAGAGCGACAACAGTCATGAACATGCATTAAGATTAATCAACAATGAGTGCAAGCATGAGTAGGATATAAATCACCATGAACATAAATATTGTGGAGGCTATGTTGATTTTGTTTCAACTACATGCATGAACATGTGCCAAGTCAATCCACTCGAATTGTTCAAAGCAGGATACCGCCCTATCGTACCACGTCACAACCATTTTAATAGCATGTTGGCGCGCAAGGTAAACCATTATAAACTCCTAGCAAATTAAGCATGGCATGAGCAACTATAATCTCTAATTGTCATTGCAAACATGTTTCATTCATAATAGGCTGAATCAGGAACGATGAACTAATCATATTTACAAAAACAAGATAGGTCAAGTTCATACCAGCTTTTCTCATCTCAATCAGTCCATCATATATCGTCATTATTGCCTTTCACTCGCATGACCGAACGGTGTGGATAATAATAATAGTGCATGTGCATTGGACTAAGCTGGAATCTGCAAGCATTCAATACAAGGGAGAAGACAAGGTAATATGGGCTCTTTGTTAAATCAACAATAATGCATATGAGAGCCACTCAACATTTTCATCGTGGTCTTCTCCTGTCGACCCCTAAAGAATAAGAAAAGAAATAAAAATATTTAAACGGGAAAGCTCCCAACAAGCAAAAGAAGAACGAGAAATATTTTTGGGTTTTCTTTTAATTACTGCTGCTACAGGCATGGAAAGTAAACTAGCTAAAAGCTACAACTATTTTCTTTGGTTTTTCTTAAGGTTTTTCAAACACACGAGATGAAGGCTTAGAAAAGAAAATAAACTAGTATGGATAGTACAATGAAAAAGTATGAGCACCGACAACTAGAATGAGTGTGTGAACATGAATGTAATGTCGGTGAGAAATACGTACTCCCCCAAGCTTAGGATTTTGTCCTAAGTTGGTCTATGGCCACTGCTGGCCTGGCGGATATCCAAAGTTGTAGTTGGGGTTGTACTGAGATGCAGCAGCTACTGCCTAAAGAGCTGCAGCTTGGACAGCTGCCTCCGTCATCCTCTCATGCTCGTTCGCCTCCTCCCTGGTTATAACATATCTCCTTTTTGCCTGAAAGTTAAAGAAAGTAGGGGCAGGGAGGGAAACATGGACAGTGCACCGTCTGTCAAAGATTAGTCGGTACTGGAGGAACTGTTCATTCCTCTCAAGAAACTGATGGTGCACTATACCACTATAATCTAGATAAGCAGGAGGCAACTTCATGTCATTTTCATGTATGGGTACACCAAGATAATTAGCTACATGAGTTGCATAAATTCCACCAAACAAATCTCCACTTGTACTATTAAGATGCAACCTTCGAGCAGCAATGGCCCCCAAGTTATATTGTTTATCACCTAATACCGCACTCTTGAGGACACAAAGATCTAGAACGCACATGTGACAAGCCTCATCTTTACCGTTAATTCATCTACCTATAAAGAGAGAAAAATAATGTATGGAAGGGAAATGAATGCTCCCTATGGTAGCTTGTGTGATTTCCCTAGATTCCCCCACAATGACACTAGCATGAAAATCTTTATATTCAGATTTGCGAGGTTCATTAACATTGCCCCACTGCGGGAGTTTACAAGCAGTATTAAAATCTTCTAGGTCCATGGTATATGATTTATCATAAAGATCAAATAAAACTATGTGAGAATTGCGTGAGGATGTAAATTTAAACCTCCTCACAAAGGAATCAGTTAAGTAGTGGTACTGAAGGCGCTTATCTCACACGAAGTCCTCAAGGTCAGCATTACACACATACGCGTCAAATTCATCCTTGATGCCTGCTTGGACCATAAACTCCTCTGACGGCCATTCACAAGGCCGCACTTGAGCTTACCTCGGTGGTTCATCGTCCGGCTCACGTATCGCGAGCCTTGGTTCTTGCTTCCCTGAGGAACCACCTTGGTACATTTTCCTATGCATTTTTCTATCTATGAAAAATTTCTGAAATTTTTAGTGACTCAAAGTAAAAGTGAATCAAACTCAACAAGATTGATAAAAACTACTCCCACAAGTGCCTAGAGGCTATATCATGCATTAAAACTACTTTGGACCATATAAATTTGACATGCAAGCTCAAGAACAAGGTCACCATAGCAGCAAAAATTTGCAATAGATAAAGCACTAGAACAAAAACTAATTGGACCATTGGAGGGGTCACATATCGAAGAACAATCCCCCAAAACAGTTTTGTGAATGGAGCTTTGAGCAAGGAAATCGAAAATGGCAGCAAGATGAGCTAGAACATGGATTTGAGCTATGGGAGGATTTTTTCTGGAGGAAGACAAAGTGAGTGGGTGCTGGAATAAGTGGAGGGGGTCCACGTGGGGCCCACGAGGCATGGGGGCGCGCCCCATGGGGGTGGGCGTGCCCTGTGCCCTCGTGGCCAGATGGTGGGTCCCCCTGGTGTGTTCTCAGTGCCAGAAATTCTTAAATATTCTACAAAAATTCATATATCATTTTCAGGACATTTGGAGAACTTTTTATTTTCGGGGTATTTTTATTGCAAGGATAGTTCAGAAAACAGATAGAAAATACTATTTTTGCTTTAATTAATCTAAATAACAGAAAGTAAAAGGAGGTTACAGAGAGTTGTGCTTTCTAACTTCATCCATCTCATGTTCATCAAAAGGAATCCACTAACAAGGTTGATCAAGTCTTGTTAACAAACTCTTTCCGGATCGCATGAAACCGGAGAATTTTTGAATAACAATAGGTTACCTCAGCGGGGATATGCATGTCCCCAATAATAAGAATATCATATTTCTTCTTGATAGTAGGAAGAGGGAATTCAAAACCTCCAATAGTAATTGTTGAAAATTTTCCAATACAATTGATACTGTGGACTTGAGGTTGTTTCCTCGGAAAGTGTATCGTATGCTCATTACCATTAACATGAAAAGTGGCATTGCCTTTGTTTGTAACAATATCTTTCATATACTTAGCATAAGGATTCATTTTAAGCATATCAGTCAAACGCATACGCAAAAGATAGGTCTAATCATTTCAGCAAAGCGCTCAAAATCCTCATCATCCTTTTTCTTGGATGGTTTAGGAGGAAAAGGCATGGGTTTCTGAACCCATGATTCTCTTTCTTTACCGTGCTTCCTAGCAACAAAGTCTCTCTTATCATAACGTTGATTCTTTGATTGTGGATTATCAAGATCAACAACTGTAGCGACCCGGCCCGAATGGATCACGTCTCTGTGCTTAAGTGTCATCCCTGGATCGGTATCTGACACACACAGTACTCGAGGATTTATAACAGAGGTAAATCACATGTATAAAGTAACATAAATACTATTAGCTCAATCCAAATAGCGGAAGTAACAAGGTTGTGGATTCCCATCAACACCAACGGCAAAGTTGAGTGTAGAAATCGTAACCCTAACGTATCACTTACTCGTCAATCGAAAAGTCGCAACATGAAACATTGCAACCCGAAAACGGGTCAGCACATGGAATATGCTGGCAATGTAACACATAGAGAGTAATGAAAGAATAAGCCTATACTATATGCATATATGGCTGGTGGAAAGCTCTATGGTTACAGTTTTGCGTAAAGCCAATTTTTCCCTACTACAAAGGAATAAATTTATTTAACTATCATGGTGGTTGTTAAACATTGAGAATGGTTGACAGCATTCTCAATCCCAATTAAAAGTACTCATTATCATCCCAACAATATTAATTAGAAGTAACATGATGAGATTCATGATATCCAAGTACTAGATACTCAAGATGTCCATAACCGGGGACACGGCTAATCATGATTAGTTTATACACTCTGTAGAGGTTTGCGGACTTTTCCCCACAAGACTCGATCGCCTCCGTTGGATTT
Source organism: Aegilops longissima (assembly GCA_021605205.1). NCBI lineage: Eukaryota > Viridiplantae > Streptophyta > Magnoliopsida > Poales > Poaceae > Aegilops > Aegilops longissima. The sequence continues at coordinate 637,763,668 of CM038677.1, forward strand.
CTCGCACTACATGATGTTTGAGAAACGGATGACCGAGACATAGTCTTTCGGAAGCGCTAGCACCTTACGTGTGGGTAGACCGGTAAACCTACTTTCCCCTACATCTGCTAGTCTACCCGTAAGAGTTCGCATGACTTAATCAACTATGCCAGAGCCCATAATGGCTTGTGGATGCACACGGAAGTTTCTAGCATGAATAATCTCATGATCCCTTTGAGCCTGGGTGGCGGTCCGAAGAAAAACAGGCAAGTCCTGGAAACCAGGTGCCTCAATCCACCCAGATGTGTGTTTAAATTGCCACCTTAAGTAAACCATTTTAACAACCTCACATCTGTCATGGAATACACTCACCCAATCCACGTCTACTAGCATAGCATGGAATAATAAGAAAACGTAGAAGTAACTCCCAAGGGTTGATAATAAAACAGGTAATAGGTACTACCTCAACTACTTCCCATCCCACAATTTAATTAGATCCTAAATCAATGCAATGTTTGAAGATTGATCTAATGCATAAAAACTGGGTATGAGAAAAGATATGATCAAAGTGTTACTTGCATGCAATGTTGATGAAGATGATTCGCACTCAAAACTCTTGAAAGTTCTATTCGTCTCACTCCGGTCAACGGCGAGCCGGGACGGTGGCGGCGGCTCGGGTCCGGCCGGGGCGGCGGCTCCGGTCGCTCTCTAGCTTCGGCGGGACCACGGGAAGGCGCGGCTCTTCGAGGTGAAGGCGATGGCGGCGTCGGCGGTGGTCGAGGGGGCGGAACGCAGCGGGGCAGCGGCGGCAGATCTCGTCGGGGCGGGAGCTCCGGCGAGGGTGTGCGGGGCGTCGGCGGCGGTGGCTGGGGAGGGGAATGGAGCCGGGCTCCGGTATTTATGGAGGGGAGGGGCGAGGTGGCGTGGAGGAGGGGCAAAGGCGGCGGGGAGTCCGGCGGGGCGGCGGCCATGTCGGCACGGCGGCATCTGTGGCGGAGTCCCGCCTGGGAGGACGGGCGCGCGGGCGTCGGGCTGGGCCGTGGCTGGCCGGTTGGTGGGCCGCCCAGGTTCAATGAAAGGTTTTTTTTTAACGTTTTGCAAACAGCAAAAAAATAAATAAAAGAGAATAAACTAAAAATGAAACATAGGCATATTATATATCAAAAATTTTAGAAAAAGATTTCCTACATGATGAACATTATTCTAGCTTCAAATAAAATACACAAAAGATCAAATAAAGCAAAGAGTGCTTCTACTCTAATAAAATCCAACAAAAATTATTTTAAAAATAACAAAATTAATTCAAATTTATTTCTCTCCATTTTTCTAATGTAGGAATCATGTTACCCTATTTTCCATTTATTTTATTTTGGAGAAAATAATTTGAATAAAACTCAAATAACTCCCAATTGAAAATAAATTCAAAAGAACTTTGAATTTAATTCTTTGAAACTCCCAACTCATATTTCATATGTTTTGAAGAAGTCATTTTATCTTCGCTCGTGAAAATCATTGAGTTGCATAAAGTTTCAGAATTGGAAATATTTTCCAAATGAAATTCAAATATTTTCAAATACCCTTTCATTTAATTAAATGGAAGAAGTCATATCATCTTCGCTCAAGGGTTTTGTATTTGAAAGGAATTTGAATTCATGAAGATCATAAAAGCAAAAAAATGAAAGTTTGGGAAAGTCCTTTTATTCCCTCTCATTTAACTTTCAAAAAGTTTCGAATTTCACTCAATTCACTCAATCAATCAAACAATCAATCAAATCTATCTATTTATTATAACATTCCAAAATTTAGAATTTTGGGATGTTACAAAACTACCACCCTTAAAATGAATCTCGTCCTCGAGATTCGGAGGGGCTAGAAAGAAATGGGTTAGGGTTGGGGGTCTTCTCAAAAATCCCTCGATCGTCTCCGGGGTCTCGGGTGTTACCACCCTTAGAAGCATGGTTACGGTTCCATCAAAACTCATATACTCTATCCTTATTGTTGACAGTGTCGGTCTTCGCAGATCTCGAGAAAATTCCTTCACTGACCGTTCCGGTAGCGCCATAACCTTTTCCTTAATTCTTTTGTCCTTTCCTCTTGGAAAGGTTATTCCGAGATTGGGCTTCATAGCTGATAGGTCTGGCGCCAATACTAAGCAACTATCGATATCTCATGGTGGTCAACAATTTATGGTTTGTCCTGCAGGAAATGGGTCTGGGTTGAACCTCACCGTATAACCTACGGTTGGCAACAACTGCCGTGTACAAGGGAAAATACTTATACCATTCTAAGGTTCAACAAGGTTTAATATCGTCGTCACTCTACTATAGGTAGGTCACTCAGATTTACCATCCCATATAGCAAGGCGAATAATAAGAGTAAGTCGGTATGGTGATCAATCCATCCCGCACACAAATCATTACCTTGTACATGGTTTAGCGAATCTCGCATTCTAACACTCAGTCATCCTCACAAGCATTGCAGAGTTTCTCTTGTCGATGAACCAAGTTCGGATAAATCCATTGATTCTGCAAGCCAAACAAACATCTACCGTTCCTTAACAACTCTCAGGTTTTGCGTAAACTCCTATAGAATCGTCTATCGATAAAATCGTAACTTCTTCCAGGGTTTTTCCTTCAGCAAGAATGTGCTTGCTTCTTGGCAGGTCCTGGGGCCTATGGGTTATGGCCCATCTCATCACTTGTAGTCCTTGAACTTATCCTCGGGCTTCTGATCATTATTCCAACTTCCAACTTCCTAGTATTCTTAAATCCATCCAATTGTACTGTCTTCCTTCCTTCTATTGGCACCAAACTAGGACATGATTACTCAGACTCGTCATGGAATTTCCATTGATCCATATTTCCAACATCATACCTCCTTTATGTCCAATAGTAATTTATCTCTTCATCCTCGTGGGATGTCCCACATACCGAGATAAAAACTTATACTTAAGAAGTCCATACTCCACTTCGTGGAACATCATTATCCTTTCCAGGGTCAAGCGTCCTTACAGGGGAATATTGGCCATCTCTGCATGGCACTTCTTCAACTGGGAAACGTGAAACACATCATGAACTCCTGACAGTCCTTCGGGTGACTCCAACTTGTTGGCCACTTCTCCCATACGCTCCCAAAACTCGGTATGGTCCTACAAATATCAGGGCTAACTTTTCCTTAACTCCAAATCGTTTAACTCCTCGTAGAGGGGACACACGAAGACATGCTCCGTCTCCAATTTCATAGACTACCTCCTTGCGTTTTTGGGTCTGCATAACTCTTCTGCCTGGACTGAGCTTCCTTCAGTCTATCTCGAATCCACTTAACATTCTCTTCTGACTCCTTGATCACATTTGGTCCAAACAACTGATGGTCTCCAACTTCATCCCATATCAATGGTGTCTGGCTCCTTCTCCCATACAAAGCTTCAAAAGGGGCCATCTTCAAACTGGCTGGGTAACTGTTGTTGTATCAGAACTCCGCGTAAGGTAGATTATCATCACTACTAGATCCATAATCTTGCGCACACGCTCTCAACATGTACCATCTTGTAGCGACCTGACCCGAATGGATCAAGTCTCTGTGCTTAAGTGTCATCCCTGGATCAGTATGCTGACACACATAGTACTCGAGGATTTATAATAGAGGTAAATCACATGTATAAAGTAACGTAAATACTATTACCTCAATCCAAATAGAGGAAGTAACAAGGTTGTGGATTCCCATCAACACCAACGGCAAAGTTGAGTGTAGAAATCGTAACCCTAACGTATCACTTACTCGTCGTCTGAAAAGTCTGCAACATTGCAGCCTGAAAACGGGTCAGCACATGGAATATGCTGCCAATGTAACACATAGAGAGTAATGAAAGAATAAGCCTATACTATATGCATATATGGCTGGTGGAAAGCTCTATGGTTACAGTTTTGCGTAAAGCCAATTTTCCCCTACTACAAAGGAATAAATTTATTTAACTATCATGGTGGTTGTTAAACATTGAGAATGGTCGACAGCATTCTCAATCCCAATTAAAAGTACTCATTATCATCCCAACAATATTAATTAGAAGTAACATGATGAGATTCACATGAGATCCAAGTACTAGATACTCAAGATGTCCATAACCGGGGACACGGCTAATCATGATTAGTTTATACACTCTGCAGAGGTTTGCGCACTTTTCCCCACAAGACTCGATCGCCTCCGTTGGATTTCTCGCACTACATGATGTTTGAGAAACGGATGGCCGAGACATAGTCTTTCAGAAGTGCTAGCACCTTACGTGTGGGTAGACCGGTACACCTACTTTCCCCTACATCTGCTAGTCTACCCGTAAGAGTTCGCACGACTTAATCAACTATGCCAGAGCCCATAATGGCTTGTGGCTGCACATGGAAGTTTCTAGCATGAATAATCTCATGATCCCTTTGAGCCTGGGTGGCGGTCCGAAGAAAAACAGGCAAGTCCTGGAAACCAGGTGCCTCAATCCACCCAGATGTGTGTTTAAATTGCCGCCTTAAGTAAACCATTTTAACAATCTCACATCTGTAATGGAATACACTCACCCAATTCACGTCTACTAGCGTAGCATGGCATAATAAGCAAACGTTGAAGTAACTCCCAAGGGTTGATAATAAAACAGGTAATAGGTACTACCTCAACTACTTCCCATCCCACAATTTAATTAGATCCTAAATCAATGCAATGTTTGAAGATTGATCTAATGCATAAAAACTGGGTATGAGAAAAGATATGATCAAAGTGTTACTTGCCTGCAATGTTGATGAAGATGATTCGCACTCAAAACTCTTGAAAGTTCTATTCGTCTCACTCCGTTCAATCTATCGTAAGCAAACAATAGTAACCACACATAAGCAATCACTCAAAAGATCGGAGAGAACGAAGGAAACAAATCGAAAAACTTCAAAACCAAGCAAATAACTCTTGCAACATAAAGCAATTTCTAACAGAACCAAAACTATGTGAATTTGGTCTTATCATAAAGTTTAGGTCAAGAGCTTCGATTTGCAAAAAGAATCAACTAAATCGGAGTTACGAAACTCAAGTTATGATCAAACGAAGTTCAAATTCAAATATGATCTAATTCAAATTTTAAACTTTCAAAAACATGTTTTATTTGGATTACTGGATAGAGGAGATCGTAACAAAGAAGTGGGCGTTGGTTTCGTTGAATTCCGACTTACGAGCAAAAAGTTGTAGATGTTTGAAAACCAGGGGCTAATCTGTGAATAAAAATATTTACAAACGGGTCCCTGGACGAAAACTAAAATAAAAAGAAAAAATCCTATCGAACGAACGTTCGCTATTTAGTAGAAAGCGGTTTAAAAACAGAATCGATCTGGTCCATTGGATCCAGATCGACGGTGGGAGGAGCGGGAGTTACATGGCGGCGGGCGGTCAACAACGGCCGAAGCCGGACGGCGGCGGCGGCTCGGGTCCGGCCGGGCGGCGGCTCGGCCGCTCTCTAGCTTCAGCGGGACCACGGAAAGCGCGGCTCGTCGAGGTGAAGGCGATGGCGGCGTCGGCAGTGGTCGAGGGGCGGAACTGAGAGGGCAGCGGCGGCAGATCTCGTCAGGCGGGAGCTCCGGCGAGGTGTCTGGGCGTCGGCGGTGGTGGGAGGGGAACGGGCCGGCTCCGTATTTATGGAGGAGGTGCGAGGTGGCGTGGAGGAGGGCAAAGGCGGCGGGGAGAGTCCGGGCGGGACGGCGGCCATGTCGGCCAAGGCGGCGTCTGTGGCGGAGTCCCTTGGGGAGACGGGCGCTGGGTGTCGAGCTGGGCCGTGGCCTAGCCGGTTGGCTGGGCCGGCCCAGTTCGGTGGAAAGGTTTTTTTTTAAAAACGTTTTGCAGACAGCAAAAAAATAAATAAAAGAGAATAAACTAAAAATGAAACATAGGCATATTATATATCAAAATTTTCAGAAAAAGATTTCCTACATGATGAACATTATTCTAGCTTCAAATAAAATACACAAAAATTCAAATAAAGCAAAGAGTGCTTCTGCTCTAATAAAATCCAACAAAAATCATTTTAAAAATACCAAAATTAATTCAAATTTATTTCTCTCCATTTTTCTGATGTAGGGAATCATGTTACCCTATTTTCCATTTATTTTATTTTTGGAGAAAAAATTTGAATAAAACTCAAATAACTCCCAATTGAAAATAAATTCAAAAGAACTTTGAATTTAATTCTTTGAAACTCCCAACTCATATTTCATATGCTTTGAAGAAGTCATTTTATCTTTGCTCGTGAAAATCATTGAGTTGCATAAAGTTTCAGAATTGGAAATATTTTCCAAATGAAATTCAAATATTTTCAAATACCCTTTCATTTAATTAAATGGAAGAAGTCATATCATCTTCTCTCAAGGGTTTTGTATTTGAAAGGAATTTGAATTCATGAAGATCATAAAAGCAAAAAAATGAAAGTTTGGGAAAGTCCTTTTATTCCCTCTCATTTAACTTTCAAAAAGTTTCAAATTTCACTCAATTCACTCAATCAATCAAACAATCAATCAAATCTATCTATTTATTATAACATTCCAAAATTTAGAATTTTGGGATGTTACAACAACCGGTTCAATCTCTACATCATTGTTATTGCCAGGTTGAGCATCAACATGAATATCATCATTAACATTATCACTAGGTTCATGTTCATTACCAGATTGTATTTCAGCATCAGAAATAGAAATATCATTTGGATTGTCAGGTGTGTGAACAACACGTTCACTAGAGGTATGCAAATTCCTATCATTTTTCTTTTTCTTCTTCTTAGAAGGACTGGGTGTATCAACATTAGTTCTCTGAGAATCTTGCTCAACTCTCTTAGGGTGGCCCTCAGGATACAAAGGTCCCTGAGTCATTCTACCCCCTCTAGTCATAACTCTAACATCATTATCATTTTTATTATTATTTAATTCATTGAGCAAATCATCTTGTGCTTTAAGCACTTGTTCTACCTGAGTGGTAACCTTAGAAGCATGTTTAAGGTCACCTTTAACTCTAGAATATAATCAATCAAGTGTTCAATCATATAAGCATTACGTTTCAATTGTCTACCAACATAAGCATTGAAGTTTTCTTGTTTAACAATAAAATTATCAAACTCATCCAAGCATTGGCTAGCAGACTTATTACGAGGAATATCACCTTCATCAAGTCTATAGAGAGAATTAACCTTTACTACCTGTGTCGGGTTATTAAGACCATGTATTTCTTCAATAGGTGGTAAATTCTTGACATCTTTAGCTTTAATACCCTTTTCTTTCATAGATTTCTTTGCCTCTTGCATATCTTCGGGACTAAGAAATAGAATACCCCTTTTCTTCAGAGTTGGCTTAGGAGTTGGTTCAGGAAGTGTCCAATCATTATCATTACTGAATATATTATTCAATAGCAATTCAACTTGCTCAACAGTTCTTTCCCTGAAAACACAACCAGCACAACTGTCCAGGTGGTCTCTTGGAGTATCGGTTAGTCCATTATAAAATATATCAAGTATTTCATTTTTATTGAGAGGATGATCAGGCAAAGCATTAAGTAATCGGAGAAGCCTCCCCCAAGCTTGTGGGAGACTCTCTTCTTCAATTTGCACAAAATTATATATTTCCCTTAAGGCAGCTTGTTTCTTATGAGCAGGGAAATATTTAGCAGAGAAGTTATAAATCATATCCTAGGGACTACACACACAACCAGGAGCAAGAGAATTAAACCATGTTTTAGCATCACCCTTTAATGAGAACGGAAATAACTTAAGGATATAGTAGTAACGAATTTTTTCCTCATGAGTGAATAGGGTGGCTATATCATTCAATTTAGTAAGATGTGCCACAAAAGTTTCAGATTCATAGCCATAAAAAGGTTTAGATTCAACCAAAGTAATTAAATCAGGATCGACAGAGAAATCATCATAATCCTTATCACAAATACAGATAGGTGAAGTAGCAAAAGCAGGGTCATATTTCATTCTAGCATTCAAAGACTTTTCTTTCAGCTTAGCTAACAGTTTCTTAAGATCATATCTATCTTTGCAAGCAAAAAGGTCTCTAGCAGTTTCTTCATCAATAACATAACCCTCAGGCACATCAGGCAATTCATATCTAGGGGGAGAATCTTCATCATCACTTTCATCAATATTATCTGTTTCAATAATTTCATTCTCTCTAACCCTAGCAAGTTGTTCATCAAGAAATTCACCTAATGGCACAATATTATCAAGCATAGAAGTAGTTTCATCATAAGCATCATGCATAGCAAAAGTGGCATCATCAGTAACATGCGACATATCAGAATCAATAACAGGTGTAGGTGTGGCAAATTTACTTATAACAGAAGGTGAATCAAGTGCAGAGCTAGATTGCAGTTCCTTACCTCCCCTCGTAGTTGAGGGAAAAATCTTGGTTCTTTCATCTTTCAAATTCCTCATAGTGATCAACAGATATAAATCCCAAGTGACTCAAAGAATAGAGCTATGCTCCCTGGCAACAGCGCCAGAAAATAGTCTTGATAACCCACAAGTATAGGGGATCGCAACAGTTTTCGAGGGTAGAGTATTCAACCCAAACGAATTGATTCAACACAAGGGGAGCCAAAGAATATTCTCAAGTATTAGCAGTTGAGTTGTCAATTCAACCACACCTGAAAGACTTAATATCTGCAGCATAATATTTAGTAGCAAAGTAGTATGGAAGTAACGGTAACGGTGGCAAAAGTAACAATAATATTTTTTGTAGCAATCGTAACAATGGCAACGGAAAAGTAACTAAGCAAAGATCAATATGTGAAAAGCTCGTAGGCAATGGATCAATGATGGATAATTATGTCGGATGTGATTCCTCATGCAACAGTTATAACATAGGGTGACACAGAACTAGCTCCAGTTCATCAATGTAATGTAGGCATGTATTCCGAATATAGTCATACGTGCTTATGGAAAAGAACTTGCATAACATTTTTTGTCCTACCCTCCCGTGGCAGTGGGGTCCTATTGGAAACTAAGGGATATTAAGGCCTCCTTTTAATAGAGTACCGGACCATAGCATTAACACTTAGTGAATACATGAACTCCTTAAACTACGGTCATCACCGGGAGTGGTCCCGATTATTGTCACTTCAGGGTTGCGGGATCATAACACATAGTAGGTGACTATTGACTTGCAAGATTGGATCAAGAACTCACATATATTCATGAAAACATAATAGGTTCAGATCTGAAATCATGGCACTCGGTCCCTAGTGACAAGCATTAAGCATAGCAAAGTCATAGCAACATCAATCTTAGAACATAATGGATACTAGGGATCAAACCCTAACAAAACTAACTCGATTACATGGTAAATCTCATCCAACCCATCACCATACAGCAAGCCTACGATGAGATTACTCATGCACGGTGGTGAGCATCATTAAATTGGTCATGGAGGATGGTTGATGATGAGGATGCCGACGGATTCCCCTCTCCGGAGCCCCGAACAGACTGCAGATCAGCCCTCCCGAGGAAGATTAGGGCTTGGTGGCGGCTCCGTATCTAAAACACGATGGATCCTTCTCTCTGATTTTTTTCTCCCTGAACGTGAATATATGGAGTTGGAGTTGAGGTCGGTGGAGTCTCAGGGGACCCACGAGGCAGGGGGGTGCGCCCTAGGGGGGCGTCCTGCACCCTCGTGGACAGGGTGTGGGCCCCCTGATGCTGATTCTTTTGCCAGTATTATTTATTAATTCCAAAACGCGTCTCCATGGATTTTCAGGTCAATCCGAGAACTTTTATTTCTGCACAAAAATAACACCATGGCAGTTCTGCTGAAAACAGCGTCAGTCCGGGTTAGTTCCATTCAAATCATGCAAGTTAGAGTCCAAAACTAGGGCAAAAGTGTTTGGAAAAGTAGATACGTTGGAGACGTATCAAGGACGAGTAGGAGTTAAGCTTGGGGATGCTGATATGTCTCCAACGTATCTATAATTTTCGATTGTTCCATTCTGTTATATTATCAATCTTGGATGTTTTACAATCATTTATAGTCATTTTATATCATTTTTTGGTACTAACCTATTGACATAGTGCCAAGTGCCAGTTGTTGTTTTTTCCATGTTTTTTACATCATAGAAAATCAATAACAGACGCAGTCCAAATGCCCCGAAACTTTACGGGGAATTTTTATGGGCCAGAAGGAACACAACGGGCCTTGGCTGCGCCTGGGGGGTGCCCCGAGGGGGGGCACAACCCACCAGGGCACGCCAGGAGGCCCAGGCGCACCCTGTTGGGTTGTGCCCACCTCGGGTGCCCCCCGGACCGCCTCTTTGCTCTATAAATACCCCAATATTCCAAAAACCCTAGAAGAGGCGACAAAATTTTATCCAACCACCGCAGAGTCCAGATCCACCAGATCAAATCTAGACACCATCTGGATGGGGTTCACCACCTCCATTGGTGCCTCTCCGATGATGCGTGAGTAGTTCTTTGTAGACCTTCGGGTCCGTAGTTAGTAGCTAGATGGCTTTCTCTCTCTCACTGGATTCTCAATACAATGGTCTCTTGGAGATCCATATGATGTAACTTTTTTGCGATGTGTTTGTTGGGATCTGATGAACTTTGAGTTTATGATCAGTTATATCTTTTTATATCCATGAAAGTTATTTGAGTTTCTTTGATCTCTTATATGCATGATTACGTATAGCCTCGTATTTCTTCTCCGATATTTGGGTTTTGTTTGGCCAACTTGATCTATTTATCTTGCAATGGGAAGAGGTGCTTTGTAGAGGGTTCGATCTTACGGTGCTTGATCCCAGTGACAGAAAGGGAAACGACATGTATGTATCGTTGCTACTAAGGATAAAACGATGGGGTTTATCTCTACATAGATAGATCTTGTCTACATCATGTCATCGTTCTTATTGCATTACTCCGTTTCTCCATGAAATTAATACACTAGATGCATGCTGGATAGCGGTTGATGTGTGGAGTGATAGTAGTAGATGCAGGCAGGAGTCGGTCTACTAATCTTGGACGTGATGCATGTATAATGATCATTGCATGGATATCGTCATAATTATTTGAAGTTCTATCAATTGCCCAACAGTAATTTGTGTACCCACCGTTTGCTATTTTTCTCGAGAGAAGCCACTAGTGAAACCTACGGCCCCCGGTTCTTCTTTCTCATATATTTGCCTTTGCTATCTAGTTTTCTCTTACATTTATTTTCAGTTCTATTAAACCAAAAATACAAAAAAACCTTGCTGCAATTTTCCTTATTTATTTTATTTAGCGTTCGATCTATCAATTTACTACAAATTTATGCCACGTCCGTTTGCCACTTGAGGCGTCGTACCCCGAAAGGGATTGACAACCCCTTTAACACGTCGGGTTGCGAGGATTTGTTATCTGTGTGCAAGGGTTGTTTACGTTGTGTTGCTTGGTTCTCCTACTGGTTCAATAACCTTGGTGTCATATCTGAGGGAAATACCTACCGCCGCTATGATGCATCATCCCTTCCTCTTTGGGGAAATACCAACGTAGCTTCAAGCGACATCAACAATGCAAATGATAACACTTAGAAATCACATTTACTCATATCAATGGCATAATCAACTAGCGGGCAATAATAACATATCTCAAATGCCAACAATTTGTCAAAACATTCATGATATAATATGATAACATGGTATCTCGCTAGCCCTTTCTGAGGCTGCAAAACATAAATGCAGAGCACCTCCAAAGTTCAAGCAGCGACTAAACATTGTAATTCATGGTAGAAAATATCCAGTCATGATGCACATAATATTAACTATACTCAATGCTAAGAATGACAATAGCGCTCTCAGGACTGGTGCTTTAATTGATATGGCGATGACTCAACAATAAAAGTAAATAACATAAAAGTAAATAGATAGGCCCTTCACAGAGGAAAGCAGAGATTTGTAGAGGTGCTAGAGCTCGAAGATTTAAATCAGAGATGAATACATTTTGAGAGGTATGCTTTTCCTGTCAATGTTACGACCAAGAATTTTCAATATCCTCCATGCTAAACACATTATCGGCGGTTCCCAAGAAGAAAGGTTAAGTTTACTCCCCCTCAACCATTCAAACATAAGCCATGGATAGCCGAATTCATGGGTGCCTTCCATACAATCAACTTTTTGGGGGAGTTTGTTTTAGTATCTTTTTCTTTATTTTGATTACGGGACTGGGAAATCCCAATTACCAACCTCTCTCGTGCAATGACAAGTGAATAAACACCCCCCGTGAGAATAACCACTTAGCATGGAAGATACTGACCGCCCCCTGTCGCTCCATGAGCTGTATGGGCACACAAAACAGATGCTTCACTACAGGAATCAGCTACTTTACCGTCTGCCAAGGCAGACTGCAAAGGAATGGAAGGCGGACGGCAAAGGCCTTTGCCGTCTGCCGCGGACGGCAAAAGGCGCCGGCAAAGAAAGGATCGGCAAAGACCTTCTTTTCCGTCTGCTTCCTGACGCGGACGGCAAAGGAGCCTTTGCCATCAGCGGCGGGCGACAAAGAAAGCAGACGGCAATAAATTCGCTGTTAGTCCGTTAGGTGGCTAACGACAGTCTTTGCCGTCCATGGCTGACGGCAAAGAGCATCAGGCCTTTGCCGTCTGCCACTGTAGGCAAATTGACCAAATGGTCAGCTGCCAGAAAACACAGGTGGTTACCACGTGGCTTCTTTGCCGTCCGCGGCGGACGGCAAAGAGCCCGTTGCCATCGGTGGCAGACGGCAAAGAGCCTGCATTGCCTCTTTTTTCTGTTTTTTCTTATACTCAACCATTTTCACAACAAATAGATGATACATATATATTTTTCACATGGCAAGTTCACAGCAAACATATGAGATATCCAACACATATAATTTCATCATAAATGCATAGTTCCATCAACCATACATAGCAAGTTCCACATACATCCATCCAACCATACATATTACAATAGTGTCATCAAAGCATACATGCATAGTTCATCGATACAAAAGAAACATAGTTCATCCAAACAAGCACTCCATGTATGCAAGCTTCCGTGAAGCGAATGAATTCTGCAAAATGGAAAATAAGAAAGTTAGAAGAAGAAGATTAGAAGAAGAAGAAGAAGAAGAAGAAGAAGAAGAAGAAGAAGAAGAAGAAGAAGAAGAAGAAGAAGAAGAAGAAGAAGAAGAAGAAGAAGAAGAAGAAGAAGAAGAAGATGATGATGATGATGATGATGATGATGATGATGATGATGAAGAAAATGAAGAAGAAGAAGAAGAATATATGACATTTATGAGCTAATTTAGGTGAAATTGATCGTTTATGAGCTAACATAGGTGAAATGGATCGTTTATGAGCTAATCTAGGTAAAATGGATCGCTTATGAGCTAACTTAGGTAAAATGCATCATTTTAGAGCTAACCTAGGTAAGATGGATCATTTTGGAGCTAACCTAGGTAAGATGGGTCATTTTAGAGCTAACTTGGGTAAAATGGATCATTTATGAGCTAAGTAAGGTAAAATGGGTCATTTTAGAGCTAACTTAGGTAAAATGGATTGTTTATGAGCTAACTAAGGTAAAATGGATCATTTTAGAACTAACTTAGGTAAACTGGATCGTTTATGAGCTAATTAAGGTAAAATGGATCATTTTAGAACTAACTTAGGTAAAATGGATCGTTTATGAGCTAACTAAGCTAATTATGCCATTTTTGACATAAGTAAGCTAAGTACATGTCATTATTGAGCAAACCTAGTTAACTAAGCATATTAGAGCTAACTTTGGTCATTTTGGAGGAAACAAAGCTAAGTATAGATTGTTTTAGAGCTAACTTAGGTAAAATGGATGGTTTTGGAGGTCAGTAAGCTTATTAAGTCATTTTGGAGGAAATAAAGCTAAGTCTAGGTCTTTATGCATTTGTTAAGCAAAACACTAGAGAAACTTACCATGATCATGGAGGTGTGGGAGCGGGCTGGCTCGTGCCGGTACCTGGAGAAGGATCGTGCGATGCTTGTCTGGAGTTACGCTGCACCAAAGATCATTTCCAATGTCTCGTTAGCATGATGACACTCAAATGCTTAGACTAGCAACTAGTTTCCATTCAAATTAAACTCACCGTCGTCCCAGGAGCAATCACTGGCATCGGCGGAGCGGTCTGACCGGACTTCTCGCACACAGACTGCACATTTGGTTTTGACGACTCAGTCATACTAGTTAGTAATGAGACAAACACTACATGAATGTTTTGGCTAATCAGCAGAAGAAACTTACCACAAGGAGCTCGTACATTGCCCTTGCCTGCATGTCATTCCGTGCCCTCTCCTCCTCCAACATCTTTTTCGTCCTCTCCTCCAACTCCCGCTGCCTCTCCGCCGCCTCCGACAGAAGTTTCTCCGTTCTATCTCTCTCACTCTATATAGCAGCATGCAACACCACTCCTCGTTAGCATTTGTAATCATTGATGGAAGCGCACACAATGTAATGTAGAAAGATAGTTGAGTACGTATAAATAACCTTGAAGGTGAGTTGGACTGGCCGTTCACGAGGCCTTATCTCAGGAGCAGATCTCGACTGGCGCGCCTTGATCTCCGGGAGAGTGCTAAGACAACGGAAAATTCCATCTCCAATGGCTATCGAGCCATGGGACCTCCCGCCACCAGCTATCATCACCAGCTCTGGATCAATGGGACCCTGGCTCGGGTTAAAGTCCTCCCCTTTCCTCGCCTCCCCTTCATCTCTATATTTCACGAGCTTGTCGTGGGAGGAGATGTTGGTGAAGTTGTTTGCATCATCGAGGTCAGACGGAGAGAATGTCTTGACTTTCTTGTAAGAGGCAGTATGGGCCATGGCATAGAGGTCTTACACCTCTGGCACCTTATCCGCCTTATTGTAGCGTGCCTGAAAGAGAGAAACAACGTAAATTAGTAATTAAAGGGCTCAAGCTAGCATGATGAATGAATTGCATGAATCATGAAGCAAACCACATACCCAGTTCCGCCCGAACTGATATAAGTTGGAGCTGCCTTGATGGTGTGGCACACCATCCATTTGGGCACGTTTGTCCTTGGCCGCGTTGTGGACAGATAGCCATTCTTTTGAGCACCACTCATTGACCAACACCTCCCAACAATCCATCCGATCCGCACACCATCTCGGAGGCGCCTAAGTTAGCAAATAGAAACTTGAGCGCTACGGCTATGAATTAATAAATGAAGGAAGTAAGTACAAGGCCTTAAGAATTACCTTCATGTATTGCTCCTTACTCAGGAACTTCTCGCGGCACGCCGGCTTGGGCTTCTTGATACCACGCAAGGCGTAGTAGTCTCAAACAGCCTGCACCCGAGCCTCGTGCCGTAAGTTTTGTAGTAGGCGCTTGCAGACGTTCTCGATAACATTTGCCGCCTCCTCCTCGTATCCCTCCTCACACCTGTAGAATGTCTGCAATCAAATGAGACAATATTGATTAGTACAATTAATAACTAGCTAGTTGAAGATTTTTAATTGTGTAAAGGAGAAATTACCCAGAACTTTCTGATCACCACGTCTGCCCTCGTGTCGCACTAGACACCGTCGATAATCTCACCCGGCGGGGCCGGGGCAGCCAAGTAGTGCTCCCAGCTCAATCCAAGCTCTGGAAGCCGACCCTCACCAGGCAACGTGACAAACCCCAGGAAGTTTTGCCGGCTAAGCACTCCAAGGACGGAGTTGGGCCGGCGGACCTTCTCATGGTGGTCCCAACCCCTGCAGCTTGAAAAGTCCAACGCATTAGATATTTGAAGAAACGTGAATGCAGAAGGTACAAAAATATTAAATGCACTTACCTCTCCCCATCAGGGAAAATCAACCACCTCTGCTCGCGGGTCGCCGGCACGGACGGGAGCCGTGTACAACCACGCTGGTAGACAGTGCCCCCCTCCTCCTCAATATCAGTCGGCTCCCCGCCATCATCAGCATGGCCACTCGGCCCCTCAGGCTGATCCGGCCAGGTACCCCATCCAGACGTGTGCTCGTCCGGGGTCTCATGGGCCCAACTATCATGGGCCGAAGGCCCGTGGGCCCAACTATCATGGGCCGAAGGCCCGTGGACCCAAGGCTCATGGACCGGAGTCCGTGTAACCTCCTCCTCGGACGAGTCCACCCTAGCAGTCACGCGCTCGGGTGAAAAAGCTGGGGGTGGTGGCGAGGAAGGCACCCTAGCAGTCACGTGCTCGGGTGAAACAGCTGGGGGTGGCGGCGAGGAAGGCACCCTAGCAGTCACCCTACCTCCTCTCCCGCGACCACGTGCTCCAGCTCCTTTCTTCTTCCCTCCCTTTCCTCGTCCCCTGCTGGGCACCGCGGTTGACGAAGAAGGGCCCGGCGGTGTCGCCATACTGTCCAGCAACACTCGTCGGATTTGTGCGGGTGGAATGGAAGACCTCCCACCACGCGCCGATGAAGAAGGGGCCTCGGAGCGCTCCGGACCAGCGCCCACCATCTTTAAACACCTGCCATGACAAAGAGTAAACGAAATTAATACAACATAAAAAAATACTGACATGAATAATAATATATGATGTTTTTCATAACAAAATCAAAAAATATATATGGTGTCGGGGTGGCGTGTCGGGGTCGGGGTGGCGTGTCGGGGTCGGGTGCCGTGTCGGGTCGGGTGCTTTTTTTGGTCCAGGTGTCCGGGTGTCGGGGTCGGGTGTGGTGTCGGGTGTCGGGGTCGGGGTCGGGTCGGGTGTCGGGGTCGGGGTCGGGTCGGGTGTCAGGTGTCGGGGTCGGGTGCCGTGTCGGGTCGGGGTGCTGTTTGAGGTCCAGGTGTCGGGGTCGGGGTGTCGGGTCGGGTGTGGTGTCAGGGTGTCGGGGGTCGGGGTCGGGGTGTCGTGTCGGGGTGTCGGGGTGGCGTATCGGGGTCGAGGTGTCGTGTCGGGGTCGGGGTGCTGTTTCGGGGTCGGGATGTCGGGGGTCGGGGTGTTGGGGTCGGGGTCGGGGTCGGGGTGTGGGTCGCGGTCGGGGCACGTGACAGCCTTTTCTTCTTCTCTTCTTCTCCTCCTCCTCTTCCTCCCTCCTCCTCCTCCTCTTCTCCTCTTCCTCCTCCTCCTCTTCCTCCCTCCTCCTCCTCCTCCTATTCTTCTTCTTCTTCTTCTTCTTCTTCTTCTTCTTCTTTTCTTCTTCTTCTTTCTTCTTCTTCTTTTCTTTCTTCTTCTTCTTTCTTCTTCTTCTTCTTCTTCTTCTTCTTTCTTCTTCTTCTTTTCTTTCTTCTTCTCCCTCCTCCTCTTCCTCCCTCATCCCCTCTTCTTAAAACTAAAACTAATCTAAAATAAACTAAACTAAAAATAAAAACTAAAACTAGACTGAAACTAAAACTAAAGTAAAACTATAACTAAAACTAGGGTTTAGGGTTTCCTCTTCTTTTCTTTCTTCTTTTCCTCCTCTTCCTCCCTTCTCCCCTCTTCTTCTTCTTCTTCTTCTTCTTCTTCTTCTTCCCCTTCTACATATTCTAGCACTAAGACTAAACTGAATCTAACACTAAATCTAACACTAAAACTAAACTGAATCTAACACTAAATCTAACAGAAAAAAACTCACCGGATCGAGCGGCGGCGACGGGCGACAGTGGCGCCGGCGGTGGCGGCGCCGCCGAGACGGCAGGAGGCGAGGCGATGGAACGATGGCGCCGAGGCGACAGTGGTGCCGGGTGGTGAGCGGTGGAGGGGCGCTGGTGGTGGGCGCCCGGCGCAGGGGCGGGCGGTCGGCGGCGTGGTGGGGGGCGGCGGGCGGGCGGGGGGTGGGGCGACGAGGCGGCGGTGCATGGGGCGGCGGGGTGGTGGGTCGATGGGGCAAGCGGCGGGTGGCGGGTGGCGGCGGCGGCGGAGGGAGAGAGAGAGAGAAACAGAGAGAAGAGGCGCGGTGGGGCTCGGCCGTTAGTTAGGAAGAATCTTTGCCGTCCGCCCACCCTTTGTTGTCCGCTTTGTTTCCTCTTTGTCGTCTGCTAGCAGATGGCAAAGAGGGGAGCCGTTAAGTTTTCCCCAATTAACTCGTTTAGTGGGGCCAGCTCTCTCTTTGCCGTCAGCCAGCGGACGGCAAAGAACAGGCTGATGGCAAAGACCTTCTTTGCCGTCTGCCAGTTCTTTGCCGTCCGTTTTCTTTAAGCTGACGGAAAAGATCTTCTTTGTCGTCCGCCAGCGGACGGCAAAGAACTGGCAGACGGCAAATAAGCTAATTCCAGTAGTGCTTATTTGAATGATTAGAGGTGGCACATGAAAATTTACTTGGAATGGCAGAGTAATACCGCATTTAGGAAGATATGGTGGACTCATCTGGAACAACTTTGGTTTAAGGATTTGGACGCACAAGCAGCATTCCTGCTTAGTACATGTGAAAGCTAGCAGTTAGATTGAGAGCGACAACGGTCATAATCATGCATTGCGTATAATTAACATTGAATACTAGCATGAGTAGGATATAAACACCACGAACATAAATATCATGGAGGTTATGTTTGTTTTGAATCAACTACATGTTTGAACACGTGCCAAGTCAAGCCATTTGAAACAATCAGAGGGGGATACCATACTATCATACTGCATCATAACCATTTTAATGCATGTTGACATTCAAGATAAATCATTATCCACTCCTAGCTTGGCATAAGCAACTATAATCTCTAATTGTCATCACAAACATGTTTACTTATAATATGCTGAATTATGGATACCGAGTTAAAACATATTTACAAAAACAAAAACAAGAAGAGTTCATACCAACTTTTCTTTGCCACGGTCACTTCATCAAATCATCATCATTATTTCCTTTCACTTGCATGATCGAATGATGTGAAAATTACAATAGTGTAAGAGTGTCGTGGACTAAGCTGGAGTCTACAAACATTTTATTCATGAGAAGACAAGGTAATATTGGATGTTCTTTAGATCAACAGTAGTGCATATATGAGAGCCACTCAACAATTTCATCGTGGTCTTCTCCTTACGACAACTCAAAAAAAGAAAGGAAATTCATAGAAACACACTGAAATATTTTTGGAGTTTTTAGTTTTTCTGAAGAAAGCAAACTAACAAAGGAAAAAATGAAAAAAAAATTATACCGGAAAGCTCCCAACAAGCAAAAGAAGAAAAGAGAAATATTTTTTGGGTTTTCTTTTAATACTATAAACTAACTAAACAAGAAAGAAAAAACAAAAAGAAGCGAGAACTATTTTTGGATTTTTCAAAGTTTTTCAAACACACAAGAAGAAAGAGAAAATAAAACTAACAGGGACATAAAACGAAAGAGGATGAACGCCGACATCTGGAATGAATGTGTGAACATGATGTAACGTCGGTGAGAAATACATACTCCCCCGAGCTTAGGCTTTTGGCCTATCTTTGGTAATCACCACTGCTGACCAGGATAGTAGTTGAAATGACAGCTCGAGGTAGTGTTTTATGCTGCCTCCTCACCAAGACCAGGGGCCTCTATCGCTGCGTTATACTCACGTGCCTTGTTCTCATAGACAAAATACCTTTGTTTGCTCTGAAAGTCAAATAGAATAGAAGCAGGCAAAATAATAGAGACAACACGGTATTTATCAAATGTCAAGTTATAGTCATATCTGTGAGTATTGTTCTTAATCAATTAATGGAACTGCATTGCCTAAAAAATTAGATGTTTATTAGGTAATATGGGGTCATTGGGTCGAGGAGAGACGCCAAGCCTTGCGGATACATGGGAGGCATAAATTATTTCGTACAAATCACCATTACCTGCATTGCGGTGCAACCTGTTGGGGAACGTTGCATGGAAAACAAAAAATATTCTATGCACACACAAGATCTATCCATGGAGATGTGTAGCTACAGGAGGGGGAGAGCATCTACATACCCTTTTAGATCTCTAAACAGGAGCGTTTATCAACGTGATTGATGTAGTCGTACACCTTCACGATCTGTCCCGATCACGTACCGAACGTACGACACCTCCGTGTTCAGCACACGTTCAGCTCAATGATGTCCTCGCCTTCTTGATCCGGCAAGAGAGGCGAAGTAGTAGATGAGTTCCGACAGCACGACAACGTGGTGACGGTGGTGGTGAAACTATTTCAGCAGGGCTTCTCCAAGCACAATGGACATGGCGGAGGAGGAACTAGAACTAGAGGGAGAGGGGCGCCGGCACATGGCTTGGTGAATTGTGGTGTCCCCCAGGGGCTAGCCCTACTCCTCTATTTATATTTTGAGCCCTGGGGTCGTTTATTGGAGAAAGAGCCTCCTCAAAGTCGGTTTGGAACGCAAAGAAGAGTCCTTCTCAGTTTCCAGTACCAGATGCCACAGGCCTCGGCGCCTGGCGTCTGGTCCCTAACCTCCGCAAAACTTCCTTTTGCACCAACCAAAAGCCCCGTGGGCCTTACCCATTGGCCCAACCATATCATCCTATATATCAATCTTTACCTTCAGACCATTCTGGAGATCCTCGTCATGTTCATGATCTCATCCGGGACTTCGAACAACATCCGTTCACCAACATACATAACTCATATAATACTATATTGTCAACGAACGTTAAGCATGTAGACCATGTGGGTTCGAGAATGATGTAGACATGACCGAGATGCTTCTCCGATCAATAACCAATAGCAGAACCGTTCTTCAAATATGAATGTGATATGATACTGACATTAGCTAACAGACACACATTTAATTGGTTAGCTAATACTCTCACTTGAGTTTCCAAATGCATGTGGACACATATAGAGAGACATCATGGAATTGCATTTCTTTGGGCGCTCCGATTCATCATGGGTGGGCAACCAACATTGTAGGAAAGAAGGGGAATCTCAATAATATGCTTCCCCTTCTATTCTTTAACATATTCCTCTTCTGTTCTTCTTTAGTAAGTACAATATGTTCCTTGTCAGGAAGGGGAGCAGGGACATCTGTAGTCGACAGCTCTATTGGGCTGGTTCTGCTACATGATTTTGCACTTTGAGTTGGTCTTCCATAATATCCCGGAAATGGTGGGAGCCACGCGGTCTTTGATAGATTAAACACATAGTAGCAGCTGTGCGCCTTCAGATGAATAGAGCTGGCCTGTAGGTGATCAATAGGTTGCATATTAGTAGCGATAAAACCCTGTGTTTTCCAGCCAGTTCCGCTTTCCCGATTTATTTATGGTGGTTATGGTGTACCCCTATTATCTACACTACGATCTGCCTACTGGCTCTGCGCTCTTGTTATCATGGTTTGGTAATAAACTTTCTATACGGTATATTATGAACCTATCATCTACCAACTATCCTTACATCTAGAGCTCCCAACAGGGAGCCTATTTTTTGTGTAGTTGTGTGAGATTATATTAATCTACTCACCATATTACAACACACATGGGCTCTCTCATCAGAATCCAGTGATAGCACCCAAGGGTTTACAGGGAACCCCTGTTATATTACAATATCCTCCGCATTACAAAGATATCTCACTACTATTTACGTTTTCATGCTTTTCAGATATTGTACGTAATCACAATGAATATAAGAAAGCGCACATCAGAAGAATATTGCAAAACAGTTCAATGGGTAACAAACTTGGCATCAAGGGATTGAGGTCCATTGTGGATGCAATGAAACCCACATGCTCCCAACCTATAGATATTTGTATTCAGAATATGATCCTAATGACTATTCTGAGCTCAAGGAGTCAAAGGCAGATGGCCTATCCTGTTCACCCAACAAGGTGCATGTTCTA
Organism: Aegilops longissima; assembly: GCA_021605205.1. NCBI lineage: Eukaryota > Viridiplantae > Streptophyta > Magnoliopsida > Poales > Poaceae > Aegilops > Aegilops longissima. The sequence continues at coordinate 637,785,366 of CM038677.1, forward strand.
ATTTGGCAAGGTTTTATTGGTTGCACATATCTTGCATAAGGTGTCTTGCATTTCTTTTGCTTCGTTGCACCGCCATCTGCTTAGTTTACTCATTCTATATGTGAAGATGCCTTGCCCATCCATTATCAACACCTATTCCATTTGTCGTCATACCATGTTTTTTCATTCAAATGCTATTCTTGTGTTTTAGACATCCAAAAGGAAGAGGGTGATTGCAGAACCTGAAGGAGTACAAGCAAAGTCCTTGAAAAAGGTGGTGCTACTGGAGAAATCACATAGCACCCGACGTATATTGGCGATAGAACTAGCGCTGCAAAACCAAGTATATCGCAACTATGATGGTCGCTGCTTTGCTCTTGTGAGTACCTATTGTCCTATCGCTGTCCTTACACTCATACCTGGTGGATTATGTGACATCATTGTGCATTATAGCTTGCTTATCCATTGTTCGCTCCAAATTCTCTTTTTTTTTTGTCCGGAGTCTCATCCAGACTTGTGGGGGAATCATAGTCTCTACCATCCTTTCCTCACTTGGGACAATGCTCTAATAATGAAGATCATCACACTTCTATTTACTTACAACTAAAAAATTACAACTCGATACTTAGAACAAAATATGACTCTATGTGAATGCCTCCGGCGGTGTACCGGGATGTGCACTGAATCAAGAGTGACATGTAAAAAATGATGAACGGTGGCTCTGCCACAAATACGATGTCAACTACATGATCATGCAAAGCATTATGACAATGATGGAGCGTGTCATAATAAACGGAACGGTGGAAAGTTGCATGGCAATATATCTCTGAGTGGCTATGGAAATGCCATAATAGGTAGGTATGGTGGCTGTTTTGAGGAAGGATATGTGGTGGGTTTATGGTACCGGCGAAAGTTGCACGGTACTAGTGAGGCTAGCAATGGCGGAAAGGTGAGAGTGTGTATAATCCATGGACTCAACATTAGTCATAAAGAACTCACATACTTATTGCAAAAATCTATTAGTCATCGAAACAAAGTACTACATGCATGCTCCTAGGGGGATAGATTGGTTGGAAAAGACCATCGCTCGTCCCCGAACGCCACTCATAAGGAAGACAATCAATAAATAAATCGTGCTCCGACTTCATCACATAACGGTTCACCATACGTGCATGCTATGGGACTCACAAACTTTGACACAAGTGTTTCTCAAATTCACAACTACTTACTAGCATGACTCTAGTATCACCATCTTCATATCTCAAAACAATCATAAGGAATCAAACTTCTCATAGTATTCAATGCACTTTATATGAAAGTTTTTATTATATCCCTCTTGGATGCCTATCATATTAGGACTAATTTTATAACCAAAGAAAATTACCATGCTGTTCTAAAGACTCTCAAAATAATATAAGTGAAGTACGAGAGTTCATCAATTTCTATAAAATAAAACCACCGTCGTGCTCTAAAAAGGTATAGTGAAGCACTAGAGCAAAATTGCCTAGCTCAAAAGATCTAACTGAAGCACATAGAGCATTCTAATAAATCACGATTCATGCATGTGTCTCCCAAAAGGTGTGTACAGCAAGTATGATTGTGGGAAACTAAAAATCAAAGACTCAAATCATACAAGACGCTCCAAGCAAAACACATATCATGCGGTGAATAAAAATATAGCCTCAAGTAAAGTTACCGATAAACGAAGACGAAAGAGTGGATGCCTTCCCGGGGCATCCCCAAGCTTAGGATCTTTGGCCTCCTTGAATATTACCTTGGGGTGACTTGGTAATTCCCAAGCTTAGGCTCTTTCCACTCCTTATTCCATAGTCCATCAAATCCTTACCCAAAAGTTGAAAACTTCACAACACAAAACTTCAACAGAAAATCTCGTAAGCTCCGTTAGTATAAGAAAATAAATCACCACTTTTGGTACTGTTGTGAACTCATTATTTATTTATATTGGTGTAATATCTACTGTATTCCAACTTTTCCATGGTTCATACCCCCCGATACTAGCCATAGATGCATCAGAATAAGCAAACAACACGCGAAAAACAGAATCTGTCAAAAACAGAACAGCCTGTAGCAATCTGGATATTTCGAATACTTCTATAACTTTAAAAATACTTAGAAATTAGGAAGTCCTAGATCATTTGTCTATTAATCTTCTGCAAAAATAATCAACTAAAAATCACTCTTCAGCTAAAAATGAGAATTGTTTTCGTGAGCGCAAAAGTTTCTGTTTATCAGCAAGATCAAATTAACTATCACCGTAGGCTATCCCAAAGGTCTTACTTGGCACAAACACTAATTAAAACACAAAACCACATCTAACCAGAGGCTATATGAAATATTTGTTGCAAAACAGAACCTAAAAAGCAAGAACGAAAATAAAATTGGGTTTCCTTCCAACAAGAGCTATTATTTAACGCCCTTAGCTAGGCATAAAACACAAATAGATCTAAGTGTTATCATCTTTGGCATGCAATCCATAAGTGGATCTCATAATAGACTCATAAGGCAATTTAATTTTATTTCTAGGGAAGTGTTCCATGCCTTTCCTTAACGGAAATTGAAATCTAATGTTTCCTTCTTTCATATCAATAATTGCACCAATCGTTCTAAGGAAAGGTCTACCAAGAATAATAGGACATGTAGGATTGCAATCTATATCAAGAACAATGAAATCTATATCAAGAACAATGAAACCTACGGGCACATAATTCCTATTAGCAACAATAAGAACATCATTAATCCTTCCCATAGGTTTCTTAATAGTAGAATCCGCAATATGCAAATTTAAGGAACAATCATCAAATTCACGGAAACCTAACACGTCACATAAAGTTTGCGGAATCTTGGAAACACTAGCACCAAAATCACACAAAGCATAGCATTCATAATCTTTAATTTTAATCTTAGTAGTAGGTTCCCACTCATCATAAAGTTTTCTAGGAATAGAAACTTCCAATTCAAGCTTTTCTTCAAAAGATTGCATCATAGCATCAACGATATGTTTAGTAAAAGCTTTGTTTTGATTATAAGCATGAGGAGAATTCAACATGGATTGTAACAAGGAAATACAATCTATTAAAGAACAATTATCGTAATTAAATTCCTTGAAATCCAAAAGAGTGAGTTCATTGCTACTTAAAGTTTTGCCCTCTCCAATCCCATTTTTATCAATTTTTGCATCAAGATCTAAAAACTCTGAATCATTGGGACACCTTCTAACTAAATTTGACTCATCTCTAGTCCCATATTTATCAATTTACATTGGAAAACAAAGATTCAATAGGAGTCACATCAATCACTTTAAGATCTTCTTCATTATTTTCACAAAAACTAGAAGAACACGCTTTTATAAACCAATCTTTTTTAGCACGCATCTTAGCGGTTCTTTCTTTGCCCTCATCAATGGAAATTATCATGGCTTTGAGAGACTCATTGATATCATGCTTAGGTGGAATGATCTAATTTTCAAAGAATCAACATCAAGAGAAATTCTATCCACGTTCCTAGCCAAATCATCGATCTTAAGCAAATTTTCTTCAATCAAAACATTGAAATTCTTTTGCGAACTTATAAATTCTTTAACACTATTCTCAAAATCAGAGGGCATCTTATTATAATTTCCATAAGAATTGTTGTATGAATTACCATAATTATTAGAGGAATTACTAGGAAACGGCCTAGGATTAAAATTACCTCTATACGCGTTATTACCAAAATTGTTCCTACCAACAAAATTCACATCCAAAGGTTCATTATTGTTTTCAATCAAAGTAGACAAAGTCATATCATTAGGATTAATAGGAGCACTCTTATTAGAAAACAATTTCATAAGCTCATCCATCTTTCCACTCAAATAATCTCTTCAATTGCATGCACTTTTTTACTAGTGGAAGATCTTTCGGTATGCCATTGAGAATAATTAACCATAATATTATCTAGGAGTTTAGTAGCTTCTCCTAAAGTAATTTCCATAAAAGTACCTCCCGCAGCCGAATCTAAAAGATTTCTAGAAGCAAAATTCAATCCGGCATAAAGTTTTTGTATAATCATCCACAAATTCAAACCATGCGTAGGGCAATTTCTAATAATTAATTTCATCCTCTCCCAAGATTGTGCAACATGTTCATGATCAAGTTGCTTCAAATTCATAATATCGTTCCTAAGGGAGATGATCTTAGCGGGAGGAAAATACTTGGAAATAAAAGCATCTTTACACTTGTTCCATGAAACAATACTATTTTTAGGCAAAGATGAAAACCAAGTTTTAGCACGATCTCGAAGTGAGAACGGAAATAGCTAAAATTGAACAATATCATTATCCACATCCTTTTTGTTTTGCATATCACACAAATCAACGAAATTATTAAGATGGGATGCGGCATCTTCACTGGGAAGGCTGGAAAATTGATCTTTCATAACGAGATTCAGCAAAGCGGTATTAATTTCACAAGATTCTGCATTAGCATCGGGAGAAATCGGAGTACTAATAAAATAATTGTTGTTGGTATTGGAAAAGTCACACAATTTGCTATTATCTTGAGCCATCATGACAAAGCAAGCAATCCAAAACACGAGGACACAAAAGCAAACGAAGAAGATGAACGGAAGAGGGGTGAAGAAAAGGCTAATCTTTTTGAATATCTTTTAGAAGTGGGGGAGAGGAAAACAAGAGGCGAATGGCGAATAATGTAATGTGAGGGATGAGAGTTTATGATGGGTAATTGGTATGTCTTGGCTTGGCGTAGATCTCCACGGCAACGGCACCATAAATTCTTCCTGCTACCCCTTTAGCTTGCGTTGGTTTTCCCCTTGAAAAGGAAAGGGTGATGCAGCAAAATAGAGTATGTATTTCACTCAGTTTTGAGAACCAGGGTATCAATCCAGTAGGAGACAACACGCAAGCCACTGAATACCTGCACAAACAAACACCAACTTGCACCCAACGTGATAAAGGGGTTGTCAATCCCTTCACGGTTATTTGCAACGTGAGATCTGATAGAGATGGATAAATGGTAAAGTAATGTTTTTGGTATTTTTGGTTTATGGAACAGATAGTAAAAGATTGCAAAGAAAGTAAGTAGGAAACTAGAATTGTAGATCAGAAACTTATATGATGGAAAATAGACCCGGGGGCCATAGGTTTCATTAGAGGCTTCTGAAATGATCGATATAGTTGACTAGAGGGGGGTGAATAGGCAACTAACAATTTTTAGCTTTTCTTTACCAATTTAAACTTTGCATCAAAATAGGTTGTCTAGATATGCAACTAGGTGAGCAACCTATATGATGCAACAACAACAATCACACACGCAAGCAAGGGATATAACACAAATAAGCTTGCACAAGTAAAGGCACGAGATAACCAAGAGTGGAGCCGGTGAAGACGAGGATGTGTAACCGAAGTTCCTTCCTTTTGAGGAGAAGTACGTCTCCGTTAGAGCGGTGTGGAGGCACAATGCTCCCCAAGAAGCCACTAGGGCCACCGTATTTTCCTCACGCCCTCACACAATGCGAGATGCCGTGATTCCACTATTGGTGCCCTTGAAGGTGGCAACCGGACCTTTACAAACAAGGTTGGGGCTCTCTCCACAACTTAATTGGAGTCTCCCAACGAAACCACGGAGCTTCACCACAATGGAATGTGGCTCCGAAGTGACCTCTTCCACCTAGGGTGCCCAAGCACCCAAGAGTAACAAAATCCACACAAGAAAGTATGGGGGAAACAAATATCCTTTGGTGGAAGTGTAGATCTAGGTCTCCTCCTTCAATCCCTAGCAAATCAACGAGTTTGAGTGGCTAGAGAGAGAGATCAGGCAAGAGAGCTTTAATGGCATAATGGAGGAGAGAGAGAGGCAAGAGGTAGGAGAAGCACCTCCTTAAATAGGCCCCCACAGATCCAACCGTTATGTGCAGAAACACATAGGAGTGGTACTTCCGGTGGCGCACCCGGTAGTACCGGTTTATCGGAACAAACCAGAACTACCGCACAACCACCGCTCAACTACCGGGCCAAAGACAGAAGGTAAACCCCTCAGGCCAGTAGTTGGAGTGGAGGTTGGGCCGGAACTACCGCTGGGCCAGCAATTCCTGGGCGGTGGGGTCCGAGGCGGTACTACCGCCCTGAACACCGGTAGTACCGGTTTATCAAGACAAACCAGAACTACCATTCCACCACCGGTCTACCACCGTACCTGGTACAGAAGGGAGTCACTCCTAAGAGGTAATTGGATCGGTGGTAGGACCGGAACTACCGGCCAGCGGTACAACCGCTCAAGGAAGCGGTACAACCGCCATGAGCATAACTACACAGGACAGGGGACGGGGAACCTCTCTCTCCTCGAACGGAGGGTATATGGTGGGTGCAAAGAATGTGTACGTGAAGTGATTCGCCCAATACCTTCTCATGAGGATTCCCTCTTAATAGTACGGATATCCTACGACCAAAGGAATAAAAACGTCGGAAACTCCGTCTTCGATCTTTTTCGCATAGAGGGAAATCCTAACCGTCTTGCGCCACACAATGTGTACCTGAGAAAACTATGGCGCACGATTAGTCCACACGTGTGTTGTCATCATCACCAAAACCCTAAGGCAGAAGATGCACTTACAATGTCCCCCTTTTTGGTGGATGATGACAACCACACGATTAGTCCGGGAGTTCTAGAAAATAAAGGAGGGGCTCCCCCTGAGTGTGTGCACTATTTAGAGTTTGCTTTTGGAATGCAAAGTGCACACACTAGGATCAATGCTCCCCCTGGATTTTATAGACCAACCGGAGACAGCAAAACAACCGCAATAAAACATAAAGAAGTAGAGACAAGGAAAAGGACACCAACAACACAAAATAAGCTCTACTGAAAGATGAGTGCATAGATAAATAGAAAGACGCATGTCTTACACCATGCACGAGATCACAACACAGGATAAGTCCACAGGACACTAGAAAGAGCAAGCAAATAAACTATCAAGACCAACTGCAAATAAACCACCGATGCAACTCCCGTGACCTCATGGAGCTCTCTCCCCTTTGGCATCAAGACACCAAAAAGGAAAAGAGCGAAGCTAGCGTCCCGGGGCTCAGTAGATCTCCTCGCCAGTCGCCGCAGAGCTGTCAGAAGCATCATCATCAACATCATCGTCAGGCTCCTCAGACTCTTCATACCTCGCAGTAGCCGCCTCAGGAACATGGATAGAGGAAGAAGCAGGTGCTTCGTCAGACCACTGACAGTTCTCCAAGCACCATGTATCTTCTGGAGTGATGGTCTTCTCGGAGCCACTCTTCACATCTGGCACATTGAGGTGCCTCATCAACTGAATCTGCCTGCAACGCGTCAGCTTCTCAGCAACATGGGCCTTGTATAGCTTCTTCTGAATATGAGTCTGTAGGCAAAAGGGCTTCTTGATCTTGGAAGTCAGCTTCTCAACCCACGAGGGCTGGACCCCAGGCTCTAGCTCAAGGTCCTCGTCGTCCAAGGTAGCAAACACATCTTCCTGATTGCCTGAAGCAAAGCGAGGGGTCTTATGCTTCTTTTTCCTTAGCTCCTTAACCTCATGCTCCATGAGGTTGGCAGGGGTGGTGAGAGGCTCTCCTGGCCTACGGACTGCCCAAACGGTGCTCAGAAACTGCATCACAAAAGGAGCATAGATCGGTACCTTGCGGTACAACACCATATTGTACATCTCCTCCCACAGCCACTTGGAGACATCAAACGTGGCACCGGATCCCCTCTCGGTCTTCATGGCCACAAGAAAATCCACCAGATAACCATAGATATCATCTTGATTCCCAACCTTGGGAAGCAGCACACAGCGGAACACACGATGCATAATGTCATAGACTGGCAGAAGATCATTGGACTTGCCCACAATACCATGTCCAGGGAAGTACAGAGGGGCAAGCTTCACCTTGTCCATGGGGTGAGCTCGGTCGTGAGGACGGATGCCACCTTGACCCTCCACCCCGGTATCCTCATAACCAAGAGCATTGCAGAAAGCTCTCCAGGGACATGAAATAACTCATCACGGCACATAAAGGAGAGGTGGCGTTCCTCATCAGAGCCGAATTGGACTGTAGCATAGAACTGATGGACGAGCTGCACATCGAAGTCACAATTCACGGTCATGAGCTTGATCAAATCAAACTCCTCACAGATCTCCAGAGCTTCTCCAAAGTAATCAAGGTTGTTCCTCAAATGATCGATGTCAATGGACCACATTCGGGTGAACTTGTTCTTGTGATGCTCGAAAACTTCTGACACAATTGTTCCAATGAGGATTCGGTGCTACAGTGTAGGCTCCTGGAAACGAAATCCTTGCCAGTCCGGCATCTTCCATTTGTGCATTGGCACCGCAACACGTTGCTTGGCAGCAGCAGACTTCTCCCGACGAGTGGCCTTGGTAGGAAACACCACCTCATGAGAGTCCCCATTGTCATCCGAAGGTTTGCCCCTACGGGCCCTCTTCTTGGTGTTTTGAGGCTTCCGAGCAGCACGAGAACTAGAGCCACCTGCAGACGCACACAGAGAGCACACAAAAACCCCAGCAAATATGAGAGGAATGTACACAAGATCAGAGGAATATGTATCATGTATGTAAGTAGAAGAGAAACAGTGCAGACAGGTCTAGAGAAGCCGGTTGTTCCGGTTGTTCCACCGGTAGAACCGCTCGAGCGGTAGTACCGCTTGCAAGGAGCGGTAGTACCGCTGAGAGCAAATCTGCCGAGTGGGAGAACGGGAGCCGCCCTATCTCGAAGCTAGATGCAATATGCCTACCTCTACTTACGCACAGGAAACAGAAGGAGACTATACGGATCTCTCCCACCAACCATTTGGCCAAAAATGTGGGAGTACAATCAATGACCTAGAGAGAGGATTCAACAAGAGGAACCCTAAGAACGAGAATAAACAGGGCATTACCGGTATCCATGGGAGTAGATCGAGGAAGAGGCAGCCTCCACGGAGCGGGTCCGATGAAGGGCCGACCAATTCGGAGGGCCTGAGGGCGCTCCGGGGCGAAGGACTAAGCAACAGGCGGCTAGGGATTAGAGAAGGGACGAGCACGAAGGGGAAAGAGAAAACCCCTTTAGCCCGCTCCCCTTATATAAGCCCCAGATGTCAGCCGGTAGTATCGCTCCGAAGAGCGGTAGTACCGGTCCTGTAACTAGCCGGAGTTTGAGAGCGGTAGTTCCGCTCTAGAAGCAGCGGTAGTACCGCTTCCAAATACAGGTAGTACCAGCCAGAGGTACTGGTACAGGCAGGAGCGGTAGAACCGCTCGTGCAAGACCTGAAGTACCGCTGGGACTATACAACATAGTGGAAGACCGGTAGAACCGTCTGACCACCGGTTGTACCGCCAGGTTGCAACAGCCCAAGCACAAGAATGAGATCAAACTTGTGTACATTTGAAAAAGATGGCTTGGGATGAGAAGGCTTAGGATGGAATCAAGTCACTGTAATATGATGAAGAAGACTCTCAAGAGTGCAAGAAGCAAACAAGAAAAACCAGTCTTTAGAGAATTCAAACATCTAGGAGACCTAAAGGAGCCATGCAAAAGGAAACACACAACAAGGAAAAAAACACCTAAGCTCAAGGGCGATGGCCGGAGCCACCTATGTTTGAGTTAAGAGGGTATGGCGCCGTGAAGAATTATCCTTGGGTCCATGACCAAAACTCGTCTTTTAATCACAAGTACCATCAACAATGGCTAATGTGAAAGAATTGATCAATTTATGCATAATGGGGGGAGAAAGAGTTCATTGAGAGAACAATACTCCCCCTATGTCCATGCCTACACCTAGAGCAAGACATCATGATGAGTATGGTGGGGTGTGCAAAGGTTCAAGCCACATTGCTCGAATCAATGATATTTAGCTCATGCCTTAACTCGCGAAATCTTGCTTCATCCAAGGGCTTCATGAAAATATCTGCAAGACTATCTTGAGTGTTGACGTAGTTGAGCTCGATCTCCCCTCGCCTAATGTGATCCCAGATGAAGTGATACTGAATCTCAATATGCTTCGTCTTGAAGTGTTGCACCGGGTTGAGAGACATCTTGATGGCACTTTCATTATCACACTAAAGAGGCACTTTGTCACAAATGACACCGTAATCCTTTAAAGTTTACCTCATCCAAAGAAGTTGTGCACAACAACTACCGGCGGCCACATACTCCGCTTCGGTGGACGAGAGAGACACACAACTCTGCTTCTTGGAAGACCAACTTGCCAAAGAGCAACCAAGAAATTGGCACCCTCCGGAAGTGGACTTCCTATCCACTTTGTCTCCCACCCAATCGGAATCCGAATATCCTGCAAGCTTGAAGTTTGCACCTCTTGGATACCATAAGACAAAGTTTGGGGTATGATCCAAATATCGAAAGATTCGCTTGACCGCCGAAAGTGGCTTTCCTTAAGTGCGTCATGGAACCGTGCACAATTTCCCACACTCAACATGATATCCGGTCTAGATGCACAAAGGTAAAGCAGGAGCCAATCATGGAGCAATATACCTTTTGATCCACTGCTTTACCATTGGGATCTATGTCAAGTTGGCATTTGACGAGCATTGGAGTGGAGGCCGGCTTGACATCACTTAGCTTGAATCTCTTGAGCATGTATTGAGTATATTTGGCTTGGTTGATGAAGGTTCCTTCTCTTCTTTTCTTGACTTCAAACCCGAGAAAGAACTTCAACTCTCCCATCGATGACATTTTAAACTTTGTGGTCATGAGTGCGGCAAATTCCTCATTGAAAGCTTTGTTAGGGGAACCAAAAATAATATCATCAAAATATAGTTGGCACACAAACAACTCCCCTTTGACCTTCTTAGTAAAAAGAGTGGGGTCGATTTTCCCAACTTCAAATCCACGAGCTTGCAACAACTCAGTAAGGTGGTCATACCACGCACATGGGGCTTGTTTAAGGCCATAGAGTGCCTTATCGAGTTGATACACATGATCGGGAAAGTAGGGATCCTCGAACCCGGGGGGTTGCTTGACATACACCAACTCATTAATAGGACCATTAAGAAAAGCACTCTTCACATCCATTTGTTGCAACTTAAAGTTATGATGAGAAGCATAAGCAATCAACAAACAAATGGATTCAAGGCGAGCAACGGGAGCAAAGGTTTCACCGTAGTCGATACCCTCGACTTGGGAGTAGCCTTGTGCTACCAATCTTTCCTTGTTGTGAATGATGGTCCCATGAGCATATTGCTTGTTCTTGAATATCCACTTGGTTCCAATGACATTGTGGTTCCCCGTTGGCCTTGGCACCAATCTCCACACCTTGTTGTACTCGAAGTTGTTGAGTTCTTCATGCATGGAATTGAGCCAATCCGGATCTTCGAGGGCCTCATAGACCTTTTGGGGTTCAACACAAGAGACAAACGCGTGATTTTCACAATAGTTTGCCAATTGTCTACGAGTGCTTACCCCCTTTTGAATGCTTCCAAGCACATTCTTCATGAGATGACCCTTGGTAGAGAGCTTGGATGCAATCTTGGCGGCATGACGCTCCAATTGCTCCTCGGTGGTGAGTTGAGGAGCGGTCACTTGATCATCTTGAGCGCCGTCTTGAGCTTGTTCTTGATCTTGAGGTTTCTCTTGATCTTGAACTTGCTCAGAGGAGAGAACTTGACCTTGGGTATCACTTGGTGATTCAACACCGTCTTGAGATTGATCTTGCCCTTGGTCTTGTTCATGAGGTTGAGGGCCTTCACTTTGTTCTTCGGAAGCATGTGGGCCTTGGGTTGGTGATGGCTCCACTTGGGTGGAACATTGTCCTTCTCCTTCGGCCACAAGGGGTTCCTCAATGGGTAGGATAAAACCAACTCCCATTCTTCTTATGGCTTGAGGAGGAATTTCATCACCTACATAGTGCCACTTTGCTCCACTTGGGAGCCGTTATTCTCATCAAACTCCACGTTACACGTCTTCTCAATAAGTTCCGTGGACTTATTGAGGACACGGTAAGCATTAGAGTTTGTAGCATAACCAACAAATATGCCCTCATAAGCTCTAGCCTCAAATTTAGACAACCGAACACCTTTCTTGGGAATGAAACACTTACACCCGAACATCCGAAAGTACTTGAGGTTGGGCTTGTTACCGGTGAGTATCTCATATGGAGTCTTGTTCAAGCCTTTGCGGAGGTAGAGCCGATTTGATGCATGACACGCGGTGTTGATGGCTTCGGCCCAAAAGTTGTATGGAGACTTGAACTCCGCCATCATGGTCCTTGCCGCATCCATCAACGTCCGGTTCTTCCTATCTGCTACACCATTTTGTTGAGGGGTGTATGGTGCGGAATATTGATGCTTGGTCCCCTCATCACTAAGAAACTCATCTAAGGTGTAGTTCTTGAACTCGGTGCCATTGTCACTTCTTATTGTCAAGATCTTTGCATTGTGTTGACGTTGGGCTTCATTTGCAAAGTCAATGACGGTTTGTTGGGTCTCGCTCTTCTTCTTGAAGAAATATACCCAAGTGTATCTTGAATAATCATCCACAATCACCAAGCAATAATTTCTACCCCCAAGGCTATCAAAGGATGGAGGCCCAAAGAGATCCAATTGAAGGAGATCCAAGGGCCTCTTTGAGTAAATGATAGTCGTGGGAGGGTGAGCCTTTTCATGTAGCTTTCCTTCGATACAAGCACTGCAAGCACGATCTTTAGCAAAACTAACATTTGTTAGTCCACGGACATGGTCCCCCTTGAGAAGATTTTGCAAAGATCTCATATTGACATGGGATAAACGGCGATGCCAAAGCCATCCCACGTCAACTTTAGCCATTAGGCATGTCGCGGTCTTAGTGGGTTGCTCCGAAAAGTTAATCACATAGAGACCGTTCTCGACATGCCCAACAAAGGCTACTTTAAGAGTCTTGATCCACAAGAGGGCCACAGTATCAACATCAAATAAAGTGGCAAAACCCATGAGTGCAAGTTGACAAACGGAAAGTAAATTGTATGCAAGGGACTCAACAAGCATGACCTTCTCGATCGTGAGATCATGAGAAATGACAACCTTGCCAAGTCCCAATACCTTAGAGGACGAGGCATCACCCCACTCGACATTGGTGGGCATAGATGGAATCTTGTGAACGTCCACCACCAAGTCCTTGCTTCCGGTCATATGATTAGTGGCTCCACTATCGAGCAACCATGATCACCCACCGGAAGCAAACATCTACAAGAAGTCAATTCTTGGTTTTAGGTACCCATTTTGTAATGGGTCCTTTGATGTTAGTAACAAGGGTCTTAGGAACCCAAATAGACCATTCAATGTACTCATAAGAATAACCAACAAATTTTTCATAAACATGTCCATCACTAGCACGGCATAACACATAAGAAGGGTTAAAGTCGCCGACTTTGTTGGGAGGGGTAGCATTGCCCTTCTTAGCATCACTACCCTTCACATTGTTCTTCTTCTTCTTCTTCTTAGAAGCACCCTCTCCCTCCTTCACAAAATTTTGCTTGAGAGGGGGAGGTCGTTTGGCCTTGTCATCCTTCTTCTTGTTCTTGGACTTGGGTGTGAACCCAATTCCTTCCTTGGCCACAACTTCCTTTTGATTGCTCAAAAGGTCATTGAGGTTCTTCTCACCTTGTATGCACGGCACAAGGCCTTTCTCAAGTTGCTTCTTCAACTTTTCATTCTCCTCAACAAGATGCACATGCTCACAACAAGGGTTAGTAGCATTTGCATTATCAATTAAGACCATATGAGGAAAGGTGGCTTTCTCCTTGGTTAGCTTTACTTGGAGTTGATCCTGAGACTCGTTGAGGCTAGCATGAGCAACCTTTAAGAACTTGTGAGCCTTGACAAGTAAATCAAACTCCTATTTGAGTCTAGCAAGATCAACTCCAAGCTTGGCCTTCTCGGAGTTTAGCACACGAGACACAACAAGAGCATGATCAAGATCTTTCTTTAATTTAGCGTGGTCGTCGTTGTATGACCCCTCAAGAGCCAAACGAAGACCTCGCTCTTCCTCAAGAGCATTGGAAAGATCCGAAATCTCATCGGCATAGTCTAGTTTTTTCGAAACTTGTTCAGACACCGCAAGCAACTACCAGTATCGATCTTCTAAAGAAATGACCTTCGTTGCCGAAGTGATAGACAGCGAGAAAGCCTGTCTTCCCCGAGATTATTTATTCCTCTTATTTCTTATATGAATAACTGAAATCAATCCTCACTTGTATTAACTTCATGAGTGAAGAGACAGAGAAACCCTCAATATCGGCACTGCTCCTATCAAAATCAAATAATTGGATTTGTTTCCCCACTTCCTCCACGGGATTCGTACATCGAATGAGGATTCCTACAACGGTACAAGGATCAATCCATTCAAATCAATGAAACCATTAGCAGGGGCATCGAATTCTTTTACAAAAGAAACGCCAGTTTCAAAAGGAATGGCACCGAAAGGTGTCAGATGATGATTGAACTGAACTATCTGAATATGAAACCGCCGACCTGACTCGTGTTTTTTTGGACTCCGCTTTTGCAGGATCCTGTGAGGCATCAAATTCTTTGTCAAGTGACTATGCCCCTCCATCTTAGAGATGGTATCTTTGTGAGCCTCGATCATGTCATTGGCTTCACCAAGTTGTTCCAAGAGAGCAACAGAGTGCTTCTTGGATTTACCCTTGAGCTTACTCATAAAAGACTCAAATTCATTCTCCTCCACATTAGACCCCTCGTGTTCATCAATGCAATCCGTCAAAGAAGGATTATTAATGATGGTAGTTTTGATGTTGGGGGTTACCTTGTTGGTGACTTTAGCCATGAGGCACTTGGCGGTGATGTTCTCATTTGGTGAGTCGAAGAGAGACACCCGTGGAGTTGTCGCAATAGCAATGGAGGCCACGGCAACCGACTCACCGTCTTCATCATAATCATCATCCTCATTGTACTCTTCTTGTGCCACCAACCCCTTGGGAGGAGTCTTCCTGATGAAGTTACTCTTGTTGGGGAAAGACTTGGCCTTGTCCTTTTGGATGAGCTTGCCACCATTGTCTTCCCTCTTCTCATAAGGACATTCCGCAACAAAGTGGCTCACATTGCCACAATTATAGCAAGTCCTCACTCGTTGCTTGACCTTTGCGCCACTTGAGTTGTTCTTGTTGAAGTTGGGCCTTGTGTTCTTTTTGCTCCAAAATTGCCTTGAAGCAAGAGCCACGTGTTCATGATAAGCATACTTTGTATCTTCGGGATTGCTCTCCTCTTCTTCCTCTTCTTCCACACTAACCTTGGCCTTCAAGGCAAGGTTGGGCTTCTTTGCTCTTTGAGAGCGCAACACTGCATTGTCGGCGGTCTTGTCCAAGATGCTCATAGCCACAAACTCATCCAACACTTCACTTGAGGACAAGGTGTGGAAGTCCGGCCTTTGACGAATGACGGAGGACATGGCCTTGTGGTAAGGCATCATGGCCTTGAGGAATTTGCGCTTGATCCAATTGTCATCTGTATCCTTGCTCCCATGATCTCGGAGTGAGACCGCGAGAGTGGTTAATCTCCGATAGAGCTCATGAGGTTCTTCATCTTCTTTCATTGCAAACTCATCGGCTTCATCTTGCACTACTTCATAGTTGGAGCGTTGAATGATTGTGCTTCCCCTAAGGGAAACAACATGTCGCCATGCATCCTTGGCCTCGGTGAAGGGTCGGAGATGAGCAAGATCTTCGGGTGGAATTGCATCTTGGAGGATGAAGAGAGCATTCTCATTGAATTGATTATCTGCAGCTTCTCTAGGGGTGAAGTTGCTTCGTTCATGCGGATAAAAACATTCTTCAATGATTCTCCAAAGGTTAATGTTAACATGGTTCAAATGACGCTTAAAGCGATAAACCCAAGAATCAAAGTCCTCATTTTTCACAATCTTAGGGGGAGGACCGGCATGATTCAAATGAGTGGAAGGAATCGGTCCACCATAAGTAAGTGGAGGTTCCACATGGGCAAAGATGTCGTTGCCATTTTTACCACTAGAAGAAGGAGCCTTTTCACTAGTAGCTTCCCCCTTGTCGGAGTTAGCATCCGTCACTTTGTTAGTGGGATCACCCATTTTCATCGGTGCGGTAGATAGTTTAAGCCCTTCTAAGAATTTATTAAACATGCTTTCAACCTCGGTCGTCATGGAGGTTTTCAATGTGTCCAAAGCCACATTGAATTCCTCGTGAGAGACCGCGGTTCCCCCATCGGCCGTAGACGAGACCAGATTCACACGGGAGTGCTCCTCCACACCGTCTACGATGTCAACCATACTCTTCGGATGGCAAAGTCCTTAATAAAGAGATGATGCTCTGATACTGATTGAAAGGATCGATATAGTTGAATAGAGGGGGGTGAATAGGCAACTAACAATTTTTAGCTTTTCTTTACCAATTTAAACTTTGCATCAAAATAGGTTGTCTAGATATGCAACTAGGTGAGCAACCTATATGATGCAACAACAACAATCACACACGCAAGCAAGGGACATAACACAAATAAGCTTGCACAAGTAAAGGCACGAGATAACCAAGAGTGGAGCCGGTGAAGACGAGGATGTGTTACCGAAGTTCCTTCCTTTTGAGGGGAAGTACGTCTCCATTGGAGCGGTGTGGAGGCACAATGCTCCCCAAGAAGCCACTAGGGCCATCAGATTCTCCTCACGCCTCACACAATGCGAGATGCCGTGATTCCACTATTGGTGCCCTTGAAGGCGGCAACCGACCTTACAAACAAGGTTGGGGCTCTCCACAACTTAATTGGAGGCTCCCAACGAAACCCCTGAGCTTCACCACAATGGAATGTGGCTCAAGTGACCTCTTCCGTATAGGGCGCCCAAGCACCCAAGAGTAACAAAATCCACACAAGAAAGTATGGGGGAATCAAATATCATTTGGTGGAAGTGTAGATCTAGGTCTCCTCCTTCAATCCCTAGCAAATCAACGAGTTTGAGTGGCTAGAGAGAGAGAGATCAGGAAAAAAGAGAGCTTTAATGGCAGTAATGAAGGAGAGAGAGAGGCAAGAGGTAGGTGGGAGGTAGGAGAAGCACCTCCTTAAATAGGCCCCCACAGATCCAACCGTTATGTGTAGAAACGCATAGGAGCGGTACTTCCGGTGGTGCACCCGGTAGTACCGGTTTATCGGAACAAACCGGAACTACCGCACAACCACCGCCAACTACCGGGCTAAAGACAGAAGCTAAACCCCTCAGGCTGGTAGTTGGAGCGGAGGTTGGGCCGAAACTACCGCTGGGCCAGCAATTCCTGGGCGGTGGGGTCCGAGGCGGTACTACCGCCCTGAACACCGGTAGTACCGGTTTATCAAGACAAACCGGAACTACCGTTGCACCACCGGTCTACCATCATAATGATACAGAAGGGAGTCACCCCTGAGCGGTACTTGGAGCGGTGGTAGGACCAGAACTACCGGCCAGCGGTACAACCGCCATGTGCAGAACTGCACAGGACAGGGGACGGGGAACCTCTCTCTCCTCGAATGGAGGGTATATGGTGGGTGCAGAGAATGTGTACGTGAAGTGATTCACCCAATACCTTCCGATGAGTATTCCCTCTTAATAGTACGGATATCCTACGACCAATGGAATAAAAACGTCGGAAACTCCGTCTTCGATCTTTTCCGCATAGAGGGAAATCCTAACCGTCTTGCGCCACACAATGTGTACCTGAGAAAACTATGGCAGGCGATTAATCCACACATGTGTTGTCATCATCACGAAAACCCTAAGGCAGAAGATGCACTTACAACTTCTCTCAGAAAGGAATTATTACGGTGGGTGAACAAATTACTGCCGAGCAATTGATAGAAAAGCGCAAAGTTATGATGATATCTAAGGCAATGATCATGAACATAGGCATCACATCCGTGTCAATTAGACCGAAACGATTCTGCATCTACTACTATTACTCCACACATCGACCGCTATCCAGCATGCATCTAGAGTATTAAGTTCATAAATAATGGAGTAACGCTTTAAGCAAGATGACATGTTGTAGAGGAATTAACTCAAGCAATATGATGAAAACCCCATCTTTTTATCCTCGATGGCAACAATACAATACGTGTTGGTTCCCCTTCTGTCACTAGGATCGAGCATCGCAAGATTGAACCCAAAGATAAGCACTTCTCCCATTGCAAGAAAAAACAATCTAGTTGGCCAAACCAAATCGAGAGTTCGAAGAGACTTGCAAAGATATCAAATAGTGCATATAAGAATTCAGAGAAGATTCAAATAATATTCATAGATAAGTTGATCATAAATCCACAATTCATCGGATTTTGGCAAACACACCGCAAAAGAGTATTAAATCAAATAGATCTCTAAGAACATCGAGGAGAACTTTGTATTGAGAATCAAAGAGAGAGAAGAAGCCATCTAGCTACTAGCTATGGACCCGTAGGTCTGTGGTAAATTACTCACTCTTCATCGGAGAGGCAATGGTGTTGATGCAGAAGCCCTCCATGATCGAATCCCCCTCCGGTAGGATGCTAGAAAAGACCCCTATATGGGATCTCACGGGTACAGAAGGTTGTTGCGGTGGAAAAGTGGTTTTGTGGCTCCCCTGGAAGTTTTTGGGGTATTTGAGAATATATAGGAGGAAGATCTAGGTCAGGGGGTCATCGAGGGGCCTGCAAGGTCGGGGGGCGCGCCCTACCCCCTGGGCGCGCCCTCCACCCTTGTGGCTGCCTCATGGCTCTTCTCACTTGCACTCCAAGTCTCCTGGGTGTCTTTTGGTCCAAGAAAAATCATCGCGAAAGTTTTATTCCGTTTGGTATTCTTTTTCTGTGAAACTCTAAAACAAGGAAAGAACATAAACTGGCACTGGGCTCTAGGTTAATAGGTTAGTCCCAAAAATCATATAAAATAGCATACTAATGCATATAAAACATCCAAAACAGATAATATAATAGCATGGAACAATAAAAAATTATAGATACGTTGGAGACGTATCACTTGACACCTTGATCTCCATCGTAGTGTCGTGGTCGTCTTGCCAACTATTGCTTCTACAACTATCGCTAACGCATAGTGATAAAGTAAAGCAATTACATGGCGTTTACAGTTCATACAATAAAGAGACAACCATAAGGCTCCTGCCGGTTTCCAGTAACTTTTACATAACATGATCATCTCTTACAATAATGTATATCACATCATGTCTTGACCATATCACATCACAACATGCCCTGCAAAAACAAGTTAGACGTCCTCTACTTTGTTATTGCAAGTTTTACGTGGCTGCTACGGGCTTCTAGCAAGAACCGTTCTTACCTACGCATCAAAACCACAACGGTGATTTATCAAGTTTGCTGTTTTAACCTTCAACAAGGACCGACCGCAATCAAATTCGATCCAACTAAAGTAGGAGAAATAGACGCCCGCCAGCCACCTTTACGCAAAACTAGTTGCATGTCTGTCGGTGGAACGGGTCTCATGAACGTGGTCATGTAAGGTTGGTCCGGGCCGCTTCATCCAACAATACTGCCGAATCAAAATAAGACATTGGTGGTAAGCAGTATGATGATCACCGCCCACAATTCTTTGTGTTCTACTCGTGCATATCATCTACGCATAGACCTGGCTCGGATGCCATAGTTGGGTAAGGTAGCATGCAATTTCAAAAAAGTTCCTACGCTCACGCAAGATCTATCTAGGAGATGCATAGCAACGAGAGGGGGGAGTGTGTCCATGTACCCTCGAAGACCGAAAGCGGAAGCATTTGACAACGCGGTTGATGTAGTCGAACTTCTTCTCGTTCCGACCGATCAAGTACCGAACGTACGACACCTCTGAGTTCTGCACACGTTCAGATCGATGACGTCCCTCGAACTCTTTATCCAGCAAAGTGTCGAGGAAGAAGATGAGTTCCGTCAGCATGACGGTGTGATGACGGTGATGGTGAAGTGATCCGCGCAGGGCTTCGCCTAAGCACTACGAAGATATGACCGGAGGCGTAAACTGTGGAGGGGGGGCGCCGCACACGGCTAACAGTTGTTAGTGTGTGTTCTAGGAGCCCCCCCCCCCCCCATGTATATATAGGTGGGAGGGGGAGGGGAGCAGCCTTGGGGCGCCCCAAGTAGGAGGAATCCTACTTGGGGGCCTATTCCAATTCGCCCCCCCCCCCTTCCATATTTTCGTAGAGGGAAAAGGGAAGAGGAAGGGGAGAAGGAAAGGGGGCCGAACCCCCTCTTTTACCTTTCCCCACTCGGCCTACTTCCTTGGGGGGGCGCCACCCTTGTGGGCTGGTGTGCTCCCCTCCTATGGCCCATGTGGCCCATATCTTTTCCCCGGGTGTTCCGGTAACCCCCCGGTACTCCGATAAATACCCGGTACTATCCGGATCACATCCGGTGTCCGAATACTATCATCCTATATATCAATCTTTATCTCTCGACCATTCTGAGACTCCTCGTCATGTACGTGATCTCATCTGGGACTCCGAACAACATTCGGTCACCAAATCACATAACTCATATAATACTAAATCGCCATCAAACGTTAAGCTTGCGGACCCTACGGGTTCGAGAACCATGTAGACATGACCGATACACCTCTACGGTCAATAACCAACAGTGGCACCTAGATGCTCATATTGGCTCCTACATATTCTACGAAGATCTTTATCGGTCGAAACGTAATGACAACATACGTTATTCCCTTTGTCATCGGTATGTTACTTGCCCGAGATTCGATCGTCATTATCTTCATACCTAGTTCAATCTCGTTACCTGCAAGTCTCTTTACTCATTCCGTAATAAATCATCCTGCAACTAACTCATTAGTCACTTTGCTTGCAAGGCTTCTTATGATGTGTATTAACGAGAGGGCCCAGAGATACCTCTCCGAAACTCGGAGTGACAAATCCTAATCTCGATCTATGCCAACTCCACAAACACCTTCAGAGATACGTGTAGAGCATCTTTATAATCACCCAGTTATGTTGTGACGTTTGATAGCACATAAGGCATTCCTTCGGTATCCGGGAGTTGCATAATCTCATAGTCGAAGGAATATGTATTTGACATGAAGAAAGCAATAGCAATAAAACTGAACGATCATTATGCTAAGCTAACGGATGGGTCTTGTCCATCACATCATTCTCCTAATGATGTGATCCCGTTATCAAATGACAACTCATGTCCATGGTTAGGAAACCCTTGTTGGAAATATGCCCTAGAGGCAATAATAAATTAGTTATTATTATATTTCCTTGTTCATGATAATCGTTTATTATCCATGCTATAATTGTATTGATAGGAAACTCATATACATGTGTGGATACATAGACAACACCATGTCCCTAGTAAGCCTCTAGTTGACTAGCTCGTTGATCAATAGATGGTTACGGTTTCACGACCATGGACATTGGATGTCATTGATAACGGGATCACATCATTAGTAGAATGATGTGATGGACAAGACCCAATACTAAGCCTAGCACAAAGATCGTAGTTCGTATGCTAAAGCTTTTCTAATGTCAAGTATCTTTTCCTTAGACCATGAGATTGTGCAACTCCGGATACCGTAGGAATGCTTTGGTGTACCAAACGTCACAACGAATCGGGTGACTATAAAGGTGCACTACGGTATCTCCGAAAGTGTCTCATTGGGTTGGCACGAATCGAGACTGGATTTGTCACTCCGTGTGACGGAGAGGTATCTCTGGGCCCACTCGGTAGGACATCATCATAATGTGCACAATGTGACCAAGGGGTTGATCACGGATGATGTGTTACGGAATGAGTAAAGAGACTTGCCGTAACGAGATTGAACAAGGTATCGGTATACCGACGATCGAATCTCGGGCAAGTACAATACCGCTAGACAAAGGGAATTGTATACGGATCGATTGAGTCCTTGACATCGTGGTTCATCCGATGAGATCATCGTGGAATATGTAGGAGCCAACATGGGTATCCAGATCCGCTGTTGGTTATTGACCGGAGAACGTCTCGGTCATGTGCGCATGGTTCCCGAACCCGTAGGGTCTACACTTAAGGTTCGATGGCGCTAGGGTTATAAAGGAAGTTTGTATGTGGTTACGAATGTTGTTCGAGTCCGGATGAGATCACGGACGTCACGAGGAGTTCCGGAATGGTCCGGAGGTAAAGATTTATATATGGAAAGTTGTTGTTCGGTTCCGAAAAGTTCGGGTTTTTCGGTATTGTACCGGAAGCTTCGAAAGGTTCCGGAGGATTCCGAGGGGTCCGGAGGTCCGGAAATAGTTCCACCACGTCCAATACAGTAGCATGGGCTGTAGGGCGGCACCCTAGCCTTAATGGGCCAGGGGCACCAGCCCCCCCAAGGCCCATGCGCATGGGAAGGGGAAAACCCTAAGGGGGAGGGCCTCCACTTGACTTGGGAGGCACTCCTCCCCCCCTTGGCCGCCCCCCTAGATGGGATCTAGGGCTGACCGCACCCTTGGGTGGGAAACCCTAAAGGGGCGCAGCCCCTTCCCTATATATAGTTGAGGTTTGGGGCTGCCATACACGAGAACTTCTCCTCTTGGTGCAGCCTGCCTCTCCTCCTCCTCCTCTCCTTGGTGCTTGGCGAAGCCTGCGGGATGCCACACGCCTCCACCACCACCACGCCTGCTGTGTTGCTGCTGGATGGAGTCTTCCTCAACCTCTCCCTCTCTCCTTGCTAGATCAAGGCATGGGAGACGCCACCGGGTTGTACGTGTGTTGAACGCGAGGTGCCGTCCGTTCGGCACTAGGATCTCCGGTGATTTGGATCACGACGAGTACGACTCCTTCAACCCGTTCTCATGAACGCTTCCGCTTAGCGATCTACAAGGGTATGTAGATGCACTCTCCTTCCCTCGTTGCTAGTTTCTCCATAGATAGATCTTGGTGACACGTAAGAAAATTTTGAATTTCTCCACGTTCCCCAACAAAGGCATCATGAGCTAGGTCTATTGCGTAGATTCTTTGCACGAGTAGAACACAAAGTAGTTGTGGGCGTTGATGATGTTCAATATGCTTACCGTTACTATTCCAATCTTGTTTCGACGGTATTGTGGGATGAAGCGGCCCGGACCGACCTTACTCGTACTCTTACGTGAGACAGTTCCATCGACCGACATGCACTTGGTGCATAAGGTGGGTAGCGGTGCCGCCTCCCACTTTAGTCGGAACGGATTCGATGAAAAGGGTCCTTATGAAGGGTAAATAGCAATTGGCATATCACGTTGTGGTTTTGCGAGGTAAGAAACGTTCTTGCTAGAAACCCATAGCAGCCACGTAAAACATGCAAACAACAATTAGAGGACGCCTAACTTGTTTTTGCGAGGTATGCTATGTGATGTGATATGGCCAAGAAGAATGTGATGAATGATATGTGATGTATGAGATTGATCATGTTCTTGTAATAGGATTCACGACTTGCATGTCGATGAGTATGACAACCGGCAGAAGCCATAGGAGTTGTCTTTATTTATTGTATGACCTGCGTGTCATTAAACAACGCCATGTAATTACTTTACTTTATTGCTAACCGGTAGCCATAGTAGTAGAAGTAATAGTTGGCGAGACAACTTCATGAAGACACGATGATGGAGATCATGATGATGGAGATCATGGTGTCATGCCGGTGACGATGATGATCATGGAGCCCCGAAGATGGAGATCAATGGAGATATATGATATTGGCCATATCATGTCACTACTATATAATTGCATGTGATGTTTATTATGTTTATGCATCTTGTTTACTTAGAACGACGTAGTAAATAAGATGATCCTTACAACAATTTCAAGAAGTGTTCTCCCTAACGTGCACCGTTGCTAAAGTTCGTCGCTTCTAAGCACCACATGATGATAGGGTGTGATGGATTCTTACGTTCACATACAACGGGTGTAAGACAGATTTACACACGCCAAACACTTAGGTTAACTTGACGAGCCTAGCATGTACGACATGGCCTCGGAACACGAGACCGAAAGGTCGAGCATGAGTCGATAGTAGATACGATCAACATGAAGATGTTCACCGATGATGACTAGTCCGTCTCACGTGATGATCGGACACGGCCTAGTTGACTCGGATCATGTAATCACTTAGATGACCGAGAGGATGTCTATCTCGAGTGGGAGTTCATAAGATGAACTTAATTATCTTGAACATAGTCAAAAGACCTTTTGCAAATTATGTCGAAGCTCGCGCTTTAGTTCCACTGTTTAGATATGTTCCTAGAGAAAATATAGTTGAAAGTTGAAAGTAGCGATTATGCGGTCGAGAGAAAGCTTATGTCCTTAATGCACCGCTCGGTGTCTGAACCCCAAACGTCGTTTGTGGATGTTGCGAACATCGGACATACACGTTTTGATAACTACGTGATGGTTCGGTTAAGCGGTTTAGAGTTGAGGCACCAAAGACGTTTTTGAACGTCACGGAACATGTGAGATGTTACGAGGGCTGAAATTGGGATTTCGAGGCTCGTGCTCACGCCAAGAGGTATGAGACCTCCGGCGAGTTTTCTAGCCTACAAACTAAGGGAGAAGATCTCAATCGTTGAGCTTGTACTCATATTGTCCGGGTACAACAATCACTTGAATCGAGTGGGAGTTAATCTTCCGGATGAGATAGTGATGTTTCTCCAAAGACATTGCCACCAAGCTACTAGAGCTTCGTGATGAACTATAACATATCGTGGATAGATATGATGATCCTTGAAGTGTTCGCGATGTTTGACACCGCGAAAGTAGAAGTCAAGTAGGAGCATCAATTGTTGATGGTTGGTAAAACCACTAGTTTCAAGAAGGGCAAGGGAAACAAGGGATACTTCATGAAACGGCAAAAAGTTGCTGCTCTAGTGAAGAAACCCAAGGTTAAACTCAAACCCGAGACTAAGTGCTTCTGCAATGAGGGAACGGACACTGAAGCAGAACCACCCTAGATACTTGGTAGATGAGAAGGCTGGCAAGGTCGATAGAAGTATATTGGATATACATTATGTTAATGTGTACTTTACTAGTACTCCTAGTAGCACCAGGGTATTAGATACCGGTTCGGTTGCTAAGTGTTAGTAACTCGAAATAAAAGAGCTACGGAATAAACGGAGACTAGCTAAAGGTGAGCCGACGATATGTGTTGGAAGTGTTTCCAAGTTTGATGTGATCAAACATCGCACGCTCCCTCTACCATCAAGATTAGTATTAAACCAGAATAATTGTCATTTGGTGTTTGCGTTGAGCATAGACATGATTGGATTATGTCTATCGCAATACGGTTATTCATTTAAGGAGAATAATGGTTACTCTATTTATTTGAATAACACCTTCAATGGTCTTGCACCTAAAGGAATGGTTTATTGAATCTCGATCGTAGTGATACACATTTCCATAAGATAATAATGATAGTACCACTTACTTGTGGCACTGCCATGTAAGTCATATTGGTGTAAAACGCATGAAGAAGCTCCATGTTGATGGATCTTTGGACTCACTCATTTTGAAAAGTTTGAGACATGCGAACCATGTCTATTGTTTGGACTCACTTGATTTTGAATCACTTGAGATATGCAAATCATACCACATGGGCAAGATGACTGAAAAGCCTCGGTTTCAGTAAGATGGAACAAGATAGCAACTTGTTGGAAGTAACACATTTTGATGTGTGCAGTCCAATGAGTGCTGAGGCATGCAGTGAATATCATTATGTTCTTACTTCACGGATGATTTAAGTAGATACTGAGTGTATTTACTTGATGAAACACAAGTCTGAATTATTGAATGGTTCAAGTAATTTCAGAGTGAAGTTAAAGACCATCGTGACAAGAGGATAAAATGTATATGATGTGATCATAGAGATGAATATCTGAGTTGCGAGTTTGGCACACAATTGAGACATTGTGGAAATTGTTTCACAACTAATACCTTTGAACACCATAGTGTGATGGTGTGTCCGAACATCATAGTTGCACCCTATTGGATATGGTGCGTACCTTGATGTCTCTTATCGAATTACCACTATCGTTCATGGGTTAGGCATTAGAGACAACCGCACTCACTTTAATAGGGTACCACGTAATTCTGTTGAGACGACACCGTTTGGAGAAACCTAAGTTGTCGTTTCTTAAAAGTTTGGGGCTGCGACGCTTATGTGAAAAAGTTTCAGGTTGATAAGCTCGAACCCAAAACGGATAAATGCATCTTCATAGGACACCCAAAACAGTTGGGTATACCTCCTAATTCAGATCCGAAAGCAATAGGGATTGTTTCTTGAATCGGGTCCTTTCTCGAGGAAAAGTTCGTCTCGGAAAGTTGAGTGGGAGGATGGTGGAGACTTGATGAGGTTATTGGACCGTCACTTCAACTAGTGTGTAGCAGGGCACAGGAAGTTGTTCCCGTGGCACATACACCAATTGAAGTAGAAGCTTATGATAGTGATCATGAAGTTTCGGATCAAGTCACTAATGTACCTCGTGGGGTGACAAGGATGCGTACTACTTACAGGTGGTACAAGAATCCTGTCTTGAAGGTCATGTTACTAAACAACAATGAACCTACGAGCTATGGAGAAGCGATGGTGGGCCCGGATTACGACGAATGGCTCGAGGCCATAAAATCCGAGAAAGGATCCATGACTTTGGTGGACTTGCCCGATGATCGGCAAGCCATTGAGATAAATGGATCTTTAAGAAGAAGACGGACGTGGACGGTAATATCACCGTCTATGAAGCTCGACTTGTGGCGAAGAGTTTTTCACAAGTTCAAGGAGTTGACTACGATGAGATTTTCTCATCCGTAGCGATGCTTAAGTCCGTCGGAATCATGTTAGCATTAGCTGCATTTATGAAATCTGGCAGATGGATGTCAAGACGAGTTTCCTTACCGCTTTACGTAAGGAAAGGTTGTATGTGATACAATCGGAAAAGTTCATCGATCCTAAGGATGCTAAAAGGTATGCTAGCTCTAGCGATCCTTCCATGGACTGGAGTAAGCATCTCGGAGTTGGAATGTGCACTTTGATAAGATGATGAAAGATTTTAGGTTTATACAAAGTTTATGAGAAACTTGTACTTCCAAAGAAGTGAGTGGGAGCACTATAGAATTTCTGATGAGTATATGTTGTTGACATATTGTTGATCAGAAATGATGTAGAATTTCTGGAAAGCATATAGGGTTGTTTGAAAAGTGATTTTCAATGGAAAACCTGGATTAGGCTACTTGAACAATAAGCATCAAGATCTATAAGATAGATCAAAATGTTTAATAATACTTTCAAATGAGCACATACCTTGACATAATCTTGAAGGTGTTCAAGATGGATCACCAAAGAAGGAGTTCTTGCACGAGTTGTAAGGTATGAAGTTAAGACTTAAAGCTCGACCACGGCAGAAAAGAGAGAAAGGACGAAGGTCGCCCCTATGCTTCGACATAGGCTCTATAGTATGCTATGTTGTGTACCGCACCGAAGTGTGCCTTGCCATGAGTCACTCAAGGGGTACAAGAATGATCCAGAGTGGATCATTGGACAATGATCAAAATTGTCCTTGTAGTAAATAAGGACATGTTTCTCGATTATGGAGGTGATAAAGAGTTCGCGTAAAGGGTTACGTCGATGCAAGCTTTAACACCTATCCGAGTGACTCAATAGCAAACCGGATACGATAGTGGAGCAACCATTTGGAATAGCTTCAAGTGGAGCGTGGAATCAAAATTTACAATATGACATAGAGAATTGCGAAGTACATACGGATCTGAATGTTACAGACCCGTTGACTAAAACCTCTCTCACAAGCAAAACATGATCAAACCCCAGAACTCATTGAGTCTTAATCACATGATGATGTGAACTAGTTTAATGACACTAGTAAACTCTTTGGATGTTGGTCACATGGCGATGTGACCTGTGAGTGTTAATCACATGGCGATGTGAACTAGATTATTGACTCTAGTGCAAGTGGGAGACTGTTGGAAATATGCCCTAGAGGCAATAATAAATTAGTTATTATTATATTTCCTTGTTCATGATAATCGCTTATTATCCATGCTATAATTGTATTGATAGGAAACTCATATACATGTGTGGATACATAGACAACACCATGTCCCTAGTAAGCCTCTAGTTGACTAGCTCGTTGATCAATAGATGGTTACGGTTTCGACCATGGACATTGGATGTCATTGATAACGGATCACATCATTAGTAGAATGATGTGATGGACAAGACCCAATACTAAGCCTAGCACAAAGATCGTAGTTCGTATGCTAAAGCTTTTCTAATGTCAAGTATCTTTTCCTTAGACCATGAGATTGTGCAACTCCGGATACCGTAGGAATGCTTTGGGTGTACCAAACGTCACAACGAATCGGGTGACTATAAAGGTGCACTACTGGTATCTCCGAAAGTGTCTTGGGTTGGCACGAATCGAGACTGGATTTGTCACTCCGTGTGGCGGAGAGGTATCTCTGGGCCCACTCGGTAGGACATCATCATAATGTGCACAATGTGACCAAGGGGTTGATCACGGGATGATGTGTTACGAACGAGTAAAGAGACTTGCCGTAACGAGATTGAACAAGGTATCGGTATACCGACGATCGAATCTCGGGCAAGTACAATACCGCTAGACAAAGGGAATTGTATACGGGATCGATTGAGTCCTTGACATCGTGGTTCATCCGATGATATCATCGTGGAATATGTGGGAGCCAACATGGGTATCCAGATCCGCTGTTGGTTATTGACCGGAGAACGCCTCGGTCATGTCTCAGCATGGTTCCCGAACCCGTAGGGTCTACACACTTAAGGTTCGATGACGCTAGGGTTATAAAGGAAGTTTGTATGTGGTTACCGAATGTTGTTCGAGTCCGGATGAGATCACAGACGTCACGAGGAGTTCGGAATGGTCCGGAGGTAAAGATTTATATATGGAAAGTTGTTGTTCGGGTTAGGAAAAAGTTCGGGTTTTTCGGTATTGTACCGGAAGCTTCGAAGGTTCGGAGGATTCGGAGGGGTCCAGAGGTCCGGAAATAGTTCCACCACGTCCAATACAGTAGCATGGGCTGTGGGGGCGCCTAGCCTTAATGGGCCAGGGGCACCAGCCCCCAAGGCCCATGCGCATGGGAAGGGGAAAACCCTAAGGGGAGGGCCTCCACTTGACTTGGGAGGCACTCCTCCCCTTGGCCGCCCCTAGATGGGATCTAGGGCTGGCCGCACCCTTGGGGTGGAAACCCTAAAGGGCGCAGCCCCTTCCCCTATATATAGTTGAGGTTTGGGGCTGCCATACACATGAGAACTTCTCCTCTTGGTGCAGCCTGCCTCTCCTCCTCCTCCTCTCCCTTGGTGCTTGGCGAAGCCTGCTGGGATTGCCACGCCCTCCACCACCACCACGCCGTGTGTGTTGCTGCTGGATGGAGTCTTCCTCAACCTCTCCCTCTCTCCTTGCTGGATCAAGGCATGGGAGACGCCACCGGGTTGTACGTGTGTTGAACGCGGAGGTGCCGTCCGTTCGGCACTAGGATCTCCGGTGATTTGGATCACGACGAGTACGACTCCTTCAACCCCGTTCTCATGAACGCTTCCGCTTAGCGATCTACAAGGGTATGTAGATGCACTCTCCTTCCCCTCGTTGCTAGTTTCTCCATAGATAGATCTTGGTGACACGTAAGAAAATTTTGAATTTCTGCTACGTTCCCCAACAACCCTAACCATCTTCGATCAACGAGCTAGTCAAGTAGAGGCTCACTAGGGACACAGTGTTTGTCTATGTATTCACACATGTATTTAGGTTTCCGATCAATACAATTCTAGCATGAATAATAAACATTTATCATAAATAAGGAAATATTAAATAACAACTTTATTATTGCCTATAGGACATATTTCCTTCAATATATATATATATATATATATATATATATATATATATATATATATATATATATATATATATATATATATATATATATATATATATATATCCTAAGCATTGCGAGGATTTTTTTTCGGAATATGCACGAGTGAGCATATCATTCATTAAAGAAGGATTGGGAGAGAATCCCAAGTCCGCAATTTACATAACTTGGCACGACACAAACACGACCAACCCACAACATCATCCACACTACAGCTATTGTCGTGGTTTTGTCACGGCAGATGCCCCTGTGAAAGGACTTAGGTGCGAGGCCATGGCTATGGCGATTAGCTTAAAGGGGTTGAGCAGGATGAGAGACACGAGTTTACCCAGGTTCAGCCCCTCACGAGCGAGGTAAAAGCCTACATCCTGCTTTGTGTTGTATTGCTTGAGTATCGATTACAAGGGAGCAGAATCGCTTAACCTAACTATCGATGGATTGTCACTTAAGTTGACCCGCCGCAGGGACTCGCCTTTATATACACAGGTCGAGGCCCTGGGCTTATAAGAGTCAGGTTCGGGTCACACTCCGTGACCGACCCTGGTTGTAAATCGCCTTGCCTTGCTAGGCAAGTCGCCATTGGGCGGCTTACACCTCCGGGTCACGCGCCGTCTCCGGGTCTTGGCCTTCAGTTGGCCCGCCTAGTAAGCCGCCTCCAAGCTTTCATGTCTTGGCTTCTTAGGCATGTCTAGGCTTCATCATTGAGTCCCCAACAGCGTAACTCGGCCCCTCATGGGCGGGTTACACCGTGGGGTTATATCCCCAACAGCTATACTGTACTAGACTACTCACTCCAAGCCCACCTCGATAGCACCGCAAAAAACCCGTCGAGGTCACCCTCGAGAAGACCAACCTGCCTCCAAATCCTACCTTCTGTGTTGATCTGCTCGATGACATGATTTGTGGAGGGCGAGGCTCCATCAAACACGATGCCATTGCGGTGTTTCCATAGCTCCCATAATCCAAGAATGCAAATGGCCCATGTGGTTCGCCTGTTCGCGTGCGCCAACTATGTCCGGATGCACCACTCCTTCAACGTTTCGTCGATCCTTGGAGCTAAATATGGTCTGCCGGTCGCCATATGCACCAAATGCCAAACTTCCCTGGTAAAAATGCAACTTACCAAGATACGGCCCGGGGTCTCTCCATGTTGGTCACAAAATGGGCATGTATCTTATGCAGAAGGCCACGACGAGCCAATCGATCCGATGTCCAGCAGCGGTCTTTGATAGCGAGCCATGTAAAGAACCTACACTACAGCGGTGCCTTCGATTTTCCACGCGAATGAAGCCGTCGCCGTGATCTCAAGTCCGGCAAACTTGACCACATATGTTGATCGTGTCGAGAAGGCGCCGTTCTTTTCCCAAGACCAACCGATGTAGTCTTCGCTTTTCGTGTCCAAAGTCATGTCATGTGCACGTCGCCAAAGGGCCATGAACTACTGCAGCTCGACAGCAGAAAGATCTGGGCCGATACTCCCAACCCAAGCGCCATTGATCAAGGTCGTCCCAACCGTCATCGAAACTTTGATTCTTCTCGAAACTCTCGCGTAGATGGAAGGTGCAAGTTCGGTAACTCGGAAAACCGTCAAGCCACCGATCTTCCCAAAATAGCGTCGGGTTACCATTCCGAACTCTCGCCCTGGTGGCTGCGTGAAACAATGTCAGGGACTCGGGAGGCACCTTAATGACAAAACCCGCCCATGGTCTAGAACGGTCTGACCTTTGGAGCCACGGCCAACGCGCTTGGAGCGCTAAGTTGAGCCAACGCAGGTTGGGGATGCCCAAGGCACCTGCCCACTTGGGCCTGCAACCCATGTCCCAAGCCACCTTCCAGTTTCCGCCTCTGCTTTACCACAACAAAGGAAACCATTACAAATTTTGGTCATCGCCGTCAACGTCCTCGCCAGTAGATCCAAAGCAAGCATTCCATGTATCAGAATCGCAGAGAGGACGGAATTGATCAGGAGGAGGAGTCCACTCATCGGCAACATTGTCGACCTCCACTTGGGCAAGCACCCGACGAGTTGATCTACTAAACCTTGAAGCTGTGCAGCCGATTGCTTTCTCAGGGTCAAGGGTAGGCCCAAGTACTTGCAGGGAAAGGAAGATCCCTCATAGCCAAGGGAGGCACAAACAGCCGCCATATGTTCTTGGGAGCGTCTGATGGGTATTGCGGCGCTCTTCATCATGTTTACCGTAAACCGAGAGGAGTGACCAAACGACTGTAGTATGGCTCCACACATCTCAGTTTCCATCGCATTCGGTCGGAAGAAGACCATAACATCATGAGCAAACATGAAGACTCTCTGCTGCATGCTGAAACGTGCCAGAGGTGTGAATAACCCTGTCGCGGTGACCAGTTTAAGAATTTGCTATCCGCTCCATGATGAAAATAAAGCCATCATCTTCTTCTTTTTTTACTGTGAGCACCGAGCATATCCTTATCGTCCCATTGCTCCAAAAAATATTCTTATCATCTCCACCCGTGTACGGTGTACCTAACTGTATACACTAAACAAGACCGGAACGACTTTGTCCATAATATTCACAGCAAGATATACTAGCTGGCGTGCTTCCCACCAGGCAAGAACGAAAAAAAAGTTCAATGCTCACCATTTTTAATTGCACTCCAAGTTTGAAACGAGGCGAATATTCTTTTCCTTGCCTTTCAAGGGCACACACGTCACATCTGCCAACGTCCAGACGACCTGGCGAACACCTTGCTAGACTAAAACTAAAGCAAGCAAGGCAAGTTGGATTGATTCCAGGTAAGACATCTGTTGAACCTTTGCGATGACGAAATGAGTTAATCTCAGGACTTGTACCAGGTACTCCCGTCGGCTAGCTGAAATTTCCAGTGGGCCTCCGCGAATAGGCAACGTGTGCAACAACGGCTCCATTTGGTAATGGTTTGGCTGTTTGCTTATTTTAATCAGTTTGCAGATAAATCCTATCTGCTGTTCTGCAGCTTATGAGATGAAACTTCCATTCCCAATTGATATTACTCCCTCTCTATAAACTACTAATATAAGCAGAGGGAGTATCCTTTATAAAAAAACACAAATGAAATTATGGTACAACGGTTACTCAAACAGGCTTTAAAAAGAATGGTTTTTATCAAATTCTCGTATGCACCAGCTTATAATAAGCACGATGCAACACGATTCAGCAATAGCAGTTTGTACCATGTTGCTGATAGAATACTCATGTTGTAGATCATTAATCCCCATCCGCCGGGTCAAATAGTTTATTAATTATGCACTGAAGACAGAGGTAATCTTGATAGCAAATAACCTCTGAAACCCGATTACTTAAATTTTACGGTTGTCCGGTGCAGCTGTACTCGATTTGTATAAAGCATAGTAACAAGGGTGATGTAGTACTGTATTAGATAATTAAAGAAACACATACTAAACATAAATTGCTAACAACATTACTAAGATGATTAATTAGTTTATTGATCTCCTCACATGATATAGGTATGACCTCATGTCGTCCTTTCACCTATAGTTAGGGGAGGAGCCAGGACTCAAAGATCCAGTTTCTAAAGAAATCTGGATCGAAAACCTAAACAACCCTGGGGACACACACATCCTGCAGAGACAAGTACACAAAAAGAAAAACACCAAGACATAGTTAAAACACAACACAAAGAACAACATCTTAAAGATCGGATAGGTGCAGGTGGTTGTTTGATGCAGAACAAGTTACATCATAACCACATAGAGGGCGCCACTATCAACATAAATGGGGCCGTCGAGGTGGCACAACATGCCATAAGACATCAGAGAGGCAAGCTTTAAAGGATACATGAGAGTTCCACCAAGACAACACCGGGACCACCGGCTGGGGCAAACTACGGGTAGTCACATCAAAGAGTTGTGCCATTACCAACACTGTGCCATCCAACACTCATATGAAGGGTGGGCATTGCTCGGGGCAAAGTGAAAAGAAGACGAGAAAGGCTCTGCCTCATGGAGCATGCACAAAAAGAAGCACATTTGTCGCCGGAAGGTGGTCATTGCCCATGGGAGTGATGAAAAAGAGCGATGATGATGAAGTGACATGATCATAAAGAGTGTCGCTAATGAAATTATCTCTATGAGGGGTGGTCTTTACCCTGATGGAGTGTAAATGAAGGCCACTACACAACAAACAAAGAGACAACGACAGGGACTACAACGAGGAAGCGGGTAGTGGTGGCGATGGTCTCGAGGGGTTCCGTTTATTGGAAACCTTTTACTATTGTTTGCACCGCGTCAAATTTTCTACCTTTTTTCATCACTTTGCAAAAATGATGTGCTACCACGGTATTGCACCTGTTTGGCTCAACAATGGCATACCATTCATACAAGCGGCCTGCACGAGACGTGCGGGGGAGGGAGGACGGGGGGCCCTAGTCGTGTGGTGAGAGTACTGCTACACGACAAAGAAGAATGACGACAATCCGTAAAAGGGAACATGCAATTATGGTAACAACGAGTTCAAACATCAAAGCAGTTACGATAAAAATCACACGTCAAAGGTATTTATGGGATCGAAGGTAGTGCTCGACTCTCCATTATATACCTAATCGATACAAAGAGTCGTAATACCAGACCTAAAATTGAATTACTAACGGCGACGTTTTTAAATCGTAGAATACTTGCGCGCGCCCTCATCAAATTCCTCATTCCGGTAGGCAATAGGCTCAAGCTAACGAAGAACGCAAAGAAAAATATTTTTCTTTTTCGAACAAAGGGCAAAGAGATTATTGGCTCGAGATCCAGATTTCTACCTAGGCATGAATCTACTATTGCGTGATCACAACGCCTAGACCCAGATTTCATTGGGCATTTTCGGATTACAAACTACCACTACAAAGTTCTTGTTTTTATCACCATCTGACACAATAATTTTCTGAGGCAGTCAGAATCCCCACCCTCGATCTACCATCAAATCACCCAATCGTGCCAGCCACCGATTTGAACCATCAGAAAACTCCACTCCTCCAGTCCTCCTCTCCTCCCCAGCTAGACGGACTATTCCTCTCCACCCTCCTGTACCTTTCCTCTTCCTCCCCGATCCCTTCCTCCGCCACGCTGCTCTCATGCTCTGCCCTACCCAATCTCCCCTATAGTCCACCACCGCTGTGCTCCCCCAACAACCCCGCCGCTGACGCGCGTCGCCGCCATCGCCGTCCCCGTTCCTACTTCACCGCGTCGCTGCCGTCTCCGCCCCGTCCGCAGTCCTGGACACTGGTTTTTGAGGTACGAGCTTTTGGTCGTTCGGTGATTACTTGACCCGAACTGATCCTGTAAAATTTTCGCGTGCCGGCGCGCACCCGCCAAACAATCTAGATCCGCCCCGTCGTGCTCCCCATATCTCTGTATCAAACCACGAATTCTAGACCTTGGTGCGCATCTGGAAATGTGTTGTAGCGCACGTAGTCGTGGAGATCTGAATTTGTACGGCTATAGGAGTTGAATTGTTTGAAGTCCCACAAAAAGGTATTCTAGGGTACTAGATAGTTTAGCGGATATTAGGCATAATATATCATCACTTCAGATATTCCAGCAGTACTAGTGAGGAGCTGCCCTTTTGTGGCTATCAGTCTTTGGGGGATGAAGTTCATATGTGCTCATTTGCCCTGAACACATGCTTTTGATCCATGGGAAGCAATGAGCAGTTACCGGCTATATATATGCATCTTACTTATATTTGTTCTGTTTCTCTTTTGTCGCAGATTATTTAATTATGCCAATCCTTTCACAGGGCAACTGGGGTCATCATGTGCCATACACTTCTTAAGCTGTATCGAACTCCTTACCCGTTCCGATGCTCTTAAGGTCCTGCTTAAAACAAAGAGATGGACGCGACTGATCTAGAGAATCCAACATCAAGGAACTCATCTCAGAAATCCAGCCGCCGTTCCAGTAGTCGGCGTTCTCAAAAGTCAGCTGGGCAACAATCTTCCCCCACTGTATTTCCAGAGAAAAGAGGCAAATCTAGATCTTTGAGGCAAAAGCATGTGGCTGTTGACAATAAAGATGCCAAAAAGGGTAAAAACCATGAGCGTAGAACTGATACGGTGGATGAGAGGTCCAATTTTGTAGGTTTCGAAGTCTATTCTGGCAAACTGTTTTATGACAGGAAAAATAAAAGTATAGGAGCGGATGGTCATTTGTCATCAAACAAGAAAGCTGATACGACTGATGCAAGACTCACAAGTAAAGCCCTTATATGGGGTTCTACTGTACTCAGCCTTGAGGATGTCATCTCTGTAAGTTTCAGAGACCAAGATGCACTTCAATTGTTATTTGGCCCAGTTGACAATCCCGTGATTTTGTGTGACGTGTTTGTATCTTCGCAGGTATCTTATAATTCTGGTCTCCAACATTTTACTTTACATGCATATCCTGCTA
Organism: Aegilops longissima; assembly: GCA_021605205.1. Lineage (NCBI taxonomy): Eukaryota > Viridiplantae > Streptophyta > Magnoliopsida > Poales > Poaceae > Aegilops > Aegilops longissima. The sequence goes on from CM038677.1 coordinate 637,821,643, forward strand.
AGAACTCTCTATTTGGAAAGACACATAGAGCTCGGAAGGACTTCCGGTTTATGGCCTCTACACTAGACGAGGCCATTTTGTGGGTAACATGCTTTGCAGAACAGAACATATACATTAATGTACTGCCACATCCTGCAACATCCAGTATTAAGCAAGACACAGATGCCCCCCTTTGTGGGGTTTTATTTGATTACCCGCCAATCAAATGCAGAACTCCGCAGAGAATACTTGTTATATTGAACCCTCGTTCTGGACATGGTCGATCAATTAAAGTTTTCCATGAGAAAGCAGAACCTATATTTAAGGTAACTTTTGATGTTTTCACCGTAAATCTTCTACCTTTTGCACTGCTTTTAAAAGCAATATTCGAAGCGACTGTATATATCTGTCTGGTGGTAAACTTGCTTCATGAAACTTCTATTGACCATTTGGTCTTCAGCCTTATGGAAATCTCATGAAGAAGATGATAGTACTCTCCTCTGTTGTTTCTTAAGTTGTACTGTTATATTCTTGGCCTTTTAGTGTATTTAATATTTAACTTTGACCCTTACTATTCATAGGTTTATATGATAAATTATAATAAGATGATAATACTTTAACAAAAAATCTACTGATGTACTGACCTAAAACGTCTTACAAAAGTTTGTGGAGGGAGTAATTTTCATATAGATAATCCGGGTAGTCTTAAAGATATTGGTGGTTAAGTTTGAGTTTGAGTACACAAATTTTAAAATAACAGGAAAGCATGAGTATTTCAGCTTCTTATTAATTCAACTTGTAATAGTAAAGGTGGAAAAAAAGGAATACAGTAATTGAACAGGAACAAAAAGCTCTGTTAAATTCCACAGGGAAAATGTTTAGGCAATATGATTAGCATTTTAACTCATCTCCCGTGGCAGCATGAAATGAGCTAACTTGGGTACTGCTAATCTCGCTTTCTGTAGATTATTTAGAAGATAGTTGCATAAGCTGAAATTTCTAAGCTCCTGTTTATGATGGATATTGGCGATTTGGTGCGCTGATTTATGGATTTTTCCTATCATATATAAATATTAGACACTCTTATTCGTAACTATGTAGGTTTTATATTGTTTACCTCCAGCAACTAATCCCCTGTGATCTGGTGTAGCTTGCAGGTTTTCACATGGAAGTAGTTAAAACTACTCATGCTGGTCATGCGAAGTCTCTCGCGTCTACTTTTGATTTTGGCGCATTCCCTGATGGTATAAACTTTACACATGTTGCTAAGTAGTTTAGGTAAGGCCCAATATAGAGGCAACCATTGCAGCTGGTCTAATTAATACCTTGATTTTTTTATTCTATTTTAGGGATTGTCTGTGTTGGCGGTGATGGAATAGTAAATGAGGTTTGCACATAATGTTCATATCACTATTTTATATGTGTAGTCATGTAGTGACTTGAATGTCAGCTGAACATTGATAATTTTGCAGGTGTTCAACGGTCTTCTCACCAGAAGCGATAGAACAGAAGCTGTGTCAATTCCAGTTGGAATAATCCCAGCAGGATCTGACAACTCACTTATTTGGACTGTTCTGGGAGTTAAGGATCCTATTTCTGCTTCATTGTTGATTGTTAAGGTATGCCAAATTTATCACAACTTCTTACATGAAGAACGGAATTTCAGCTTATGTTCTCACTTTCACCTTTTATGAAATTAGTTTATCACTTTTAAACTTTTCTCACAAGAACTATCCCTTGGTAACAGGGCGGCTTTACAACCCTAGACATATTGGCTGTTGAGTGGCTCCAATCCGGGCTTATACATTTCGGCACAACTGTTTCATACTATGGTTTTGTTAGTGATGGTAAGTTGGTAACTGCAAATGAGCTTTCACATTTATTTTGTTTCACTATTTATCACGTTTCCTCTGATATACTCCTCCACAGTTCCCTAAACCTTGTTGTTGGACATTTGCAAAGTCAAACTTTAGAAACTCTGCCTACCAACATCTCTAAAGATTTAGATTGATACTTGAAAATCCTATGCGTAAATTTATCTTGATAATTACTTTCATGATATACAGTTTCGTTCGGTTGTCAAAGTTGCATTTTAGAGACCATGTCAATGTCTAATGTCTAAAACAACAAGAGTAATACTGTATGACATACTTTCTCCGTCTGTAAAAATAAATGACAATCATACAACAAACTTTTCTAATTTTGACTACTATACATAGACAAATATTTATATTGGTAAGGTGAAAATAGTACCTGTAGAATTTTCATGAAAACGTTTTCATAATATAAAATTTCATAATTTTATACTAACATGCACCTATAAAATTTCATAGTTCTATACGAACATGCATATTGATAACCATGTCAATGTCTAAAATGTCATCTTACGAACTGCATGAGTATATAATGATTCCACAGATAGTCAAATATGAATCCTATTCTGATTTTTTAAATATCAGTACAAAAGTATTTTAGTAGGTGTTTTTTGTCGTGCATTTTTAATTTGGAGGACTTCGTCAACAGCAACAGCATATGATAACCCACTTTTAATTTGCCTTTTGTAAGTTTGCATTCGATCTAAAGTTCCCTGAGCAAATGGTGTAGCTTTGTCCTCCTAAGTCAATTCTTAATGAGTTTCAAGATCTGCGTATAGTTCTTAATTACTAATTTACTAGCGTACCTTATCTGCCATAACTGCAGACATAGAAATTTAGTTTCTTTGTCTACTATCATGTATTTGTAGAAGTGCAGCGTGGCATAGCACTGAAATAGTTTACTGAGCTGAAAAACTATTTCAACTTTGCTGCAGTCCTGGAACTTTCCGAGAAATACCAGAAGAGATTTGGCCCTCTTCGATATTTTGTGGCTGGAGTACTCAAATTTTTGTGTCTACCAAGTTACTTCTACGAGTTAGAATATCTTCCTTTGTCCAAGGACATGTCTGGGCATGGAAAAGGTACAGGACAAGACAAGGTTGAATTGTCTGATGTCTATACAGATGTAATGCGCAGTCGATCAAAAAGAGAAGGATTTCCACGAGCTTCCAGTTTTTCAAGTATTGACTCTATCATGACTCCAAGTAGGATGTCTCTTGGGGACTTCGACACATCAGGTGGTACAGCGGCAAGCAGTGAACCGTCAGAGTATGTCCGTGGTCTTGATCCAAAAGCAAAACGGCAATCTATGGGCAGAAGCAACATTGTTTCGGAACCAGAAGAAGTCCTACGCCCTCAACAGCATCATGCATCATACTGGCCAAGAACAAGGTCCAAAACAAGGACCGATAGAAATTCAGTTGGTGTCATTGCTTCTAATGATACACGGTTATCTTGGGCAGCCCCTTCAATGCATGATAAGGAGGACATTTCCTCGACAATATCAGATCCAGGACCTATTTGGGATAATGAACCAAAGTGGGACACTGGGCCAAGATGGGACACGGAGCCAACTTGGGAGCCTGACCACCCTATCGAACTTCCTGAAGCACCAGAAGATATAGAAATCGGAACATCTATGGAACTTGTGCCAAATTTGGATGAGAAATGGGTTGTCAGGAAGGGGCACTTTCTTGGTGTCCTAGTATGTAACCACTCATGCAAAACAGTTCAAAGTTCCCAGATTGTCGCGCCAAATGCGAGCCATGATGACAACAGTCTGGACTTACTTTTAGTTGGCGGAAGGGGGAGATGGAAGCTGTTGAGATTTTTCGTACTACTGCAATTTGGTCGCCATCTTTCTTTGCCATATGTGGAATATGTGAAGGTATCATGCAACTTCTGTCCTTGCTCACGTTATTTTTCTGCCATGTTTCATTTGTGCTTTTTGAAGAGCTTCCATTTGTCGTCCGGGGGTGGGGTGGGGTTCATTTTTGTCAGAAATATTACTTCCTTTTGCACAGTAATTGTTTGCTTCTAGTAACAACACTGACTCGGTCTTAACTGTTTGGTCCGACATTGACAGGTGAAATCAGTCAAGGTTAAACCTGGTGCAAACACCCACAATGGCTGTGGGATAGACGGCGAGCTCTGCCGCGTCAAGGGGCAGGTAGTCTGCTCCATGCTACCGGAGCAGTGCAGGCTTATTGGTCGGCAATGTAAACAGTCTATTTAAGCACCATGAATCTGCCGAGCTTCACGAGTTTTTGAGGCGCTGTATGATCTGTTGTCACTTGTAACAGTTGATTTTTGAGTTGTCTATATTATCATTTACTTGCCAGTGAGGGTGCGAGTGACTGGTCGGTCAGACAATGTTGTGACGGTTCTGTATATTTGAGTGATTATAGAGGGATACCTCCATCCTTTTTTCTGTGATCTTGCTTTTGCTAGCATCTGCTAATGCTGTATTTTCCGCTTCAACCTAGAGCACTTTGTTGACCACAGCTTGTTAATTGCCGCCCATGAGGACTTGTATAATGCAAGGTGCTTAGTAAAATAAACCGAGCTTTTCTTAAGCGCTTATCTCTACGGAAGTATCTATTCTCTACAAATAAGCAGCATTGAGGCTTAAGAAAAAATAGTATATCTTGAAGCATCTTCCTTAAACACTTTGCATTGTATAAGGCCTGACTAGGATGAATCCAGTTCCTATGTGTATTTATCTAATGCTCGCAGAACACCTTTACATGATTACATCACTTGCAAAAAAGTTTAGATGCAGAGTTGCCGAGCTAAACCAGGTTCAGAGTTTAGTCATTTTATACCATCCTTGACTACTAATCAAAACATGTTGCTTGTATGTTTGTCACTCTGATTAGTCTTGGACATGAACTCACTCGGGAACAGCTGTAGTAGTACCAATGGATGGGAAACCAAATCCTAAGAAAAAACATCCAACTAACGTGTGAAATTATGATGGTTTTTCAGAGGCCTGACAGCAAACTCGTGTGCGGATATGGTTCTCTAATACGCAACGGCTCCCTGATTGGAGAAGGTGCACCGTGGTCGGAGGTCAAACTTAAAAGATTGAATAAGAGGGGATGCCACAGGCAATCTGGTAGGGCCTACTAATCAACTACGACAAAACTTACAAAATTGTGCTGATTAGTGCGATTTAGCACAACGCAAAGTGGTATCGCTTTGCAGAATAACTTAGCCTGACTACTACTACTACTTAGCAAAGGTGCTTTCCTTCTCCATTTGGTTGGACTATCTTGCTTTTGAAGTAAATATAAACTAAGAAAAGGATGTACCAGTATAGCGAAATTAAGTAGTATATTATACTTGATTTTGCCACGTGCATTATCAGAAACTCGTGTTAGGCCCCCGGAAAACACGAACCGGAAGAAACAGAATCAGATGAAAAACTCATGACGGACATCAACAGGGCATGTACAATGGTTGTTAAGACGGTGTTATCTTAAGCCTTGCATTTAATTTAGAAATGACAATAAAAATGTTTACAATGGGTTATTCCTTAGCTTTATCTTTAATAACTAGCAATTCCTACAAATATGATGAGACATATTATGCTAAGAGATCATCTCTTAAGGGCGTGTTCGGACTCTCTCCACTTCTCAACTCCGCTTGTGGAGCCGGTGGAGCGGCGCCGAACGCCCGAACTATGCGGAGTTGAAAATCTGGTGCGGAGCAGGCTACAGTGCAATTCCATGGAGCTACGGTTTTCAGGATCACGGTTTTCAGGATCTTAGATCTGTAAGATCACATAGTTGATAAGATTTATGAAAGAATTGCCACCGCCAAGTGAAAACAGTTGGGCGGCCACGCCCGACTCGCTCGCGTATGCGGTTCAGCCTCTCCTCCTGAATCGGGAGCGAAGCTGCTTGCCGAACAGTTTTTTTTTTCTAGCGCTATTTTTTACAAGAAGAGGCATTTTGGGTGGAGGAGCGGGAGTTGAGGATTCAGAGGAGCTGGACCATTTTCGAACATGCTCTAGATAAGAGAAGACGGGCCTTTTTTTATAATTTATCTCTCCTCACCTGAGCATTTATCCTATGTTGCATTTCCAAGATAGCATCAATCTTACATGCCCTCACTTGCTGGCCCATGACAAGTACTAGAAACAAATACCGCAAGAACATGTAGATTTCAGACTCAAATTGCCTACGGATAGGATCGTTCATTCCTTCACGCGACTGATCTTAAAGAGGTAGGCAGATACAGGTGCACAGTACCATGCATGCATACACGAACGAAAAAAGAGGTAGGTAGGCAGTAGCTTGAGCCGGCGCACAGTACCATGCATGCATACACGAACGAAAATGAAACACGGACGGGTCGAACTCCTTCCCGCGCCCGTCTCGATCCCCAGGACCAGCGGAATTTAAATCGTAGTACACCAGATGGCGCCATGAATCCCCACGAGCTCGGGAGAAGGGAAGGCGTGCGCGACTGTGGCCACGCGGCCAAGCTTTCCATTTCTCCACAAAAACTGCCGCGACGCCGACGCGCGAGCCAGCCACGAGTAGCGCGCGACGCCGACCCGCCTCTGGCCCTTCGCCACTCGCGCGGCGCCGCGTGTGACGCCTCCGCCCGGCGCCACTGGGGTGCGGACGCGTGTCCGCCTCCGGCCGGCCGGCCGTCGACGTCCGCGGTGGCCCCGCCGCCGCGCGCGCACGCCCCCTTCTCCTCCTCCTCCTCTCCCTCCTGGTCCCGGTCGCCTAACCTGTCCGTGTAATAACTGTGCCTTCTGCGTACCTTGCACACCTCTCCCTCCTAGAGCCTGCTACCGCACTCGAGTAAGTTATCGCCGCGATTAATCACGGTGGTCACCACGGACAGCTACTCAGCTGCGCCGCTTGGGCGCACACGCGCGCGGCGCGCCGGCTCGATCTCCTCCCTACCCGCGAAAACTTGATCGCACCACTTTTCGTTTCTGTGAGCGTTTGCGTTTTTACCTTTTTCTCAGAAAAAAAAATATCACTATTGGAATGATCGATACTAGCCTGGTTTTGTGTCGTGCTACTGCGGCTCGAAATGACCTGACCCCCGCCCGCCGTTACCGAAGCCGGAAGAACTCCACCAGCGCACTAGTAGCATTCAACAAATAAAGGCAGTTCAGTCGCAGCGGGTCACCGCTTTTAACTTACCTGATCAGCTCTAGCACGTTTGGATCGTGGGAGGTCGGGGGCAGCGAATCGCCGGCCTCCGGGTGGAAAACGATCGGTCGGGGATAACCTCTGCTCCCCGCACTGACCCCCCAAGTGCTCGCCTATCACGTTCACTTCACTTCACCGTATCTATCTATCCTGAGTTACCATGATGTCCCTTCCTTCCTGGTAAACGATCAATCGAGTAGTAAACTAGTGGAGCGCACAACGACAACAGGCGACAAGACCGGCCAACGCGACGCGCTAGCTTGCACTCGTAGCTAGCTGAGTATTGTGCTGTGTGCATCGGCCCGGTCGTTGGAGCCCGGCGAACGGGACAAACGCGGCGCGCCACCTCGACGCCCCTTCCGGCGGAAGCCCCCGCACACCTGGCGCCGCGACGGCGACGCGTGCAGCCCCCGACGGAGCCGCGCACGGCCATTGGTCCTACCTGTTCCTCCTCCCGCGCCCGTCCCCGTCTCCCCGTGGAACACCAAGGCGCACACCTTTCCACCACCCATTGGCGGGCAAGCCCGCCCCATGATACACTACCGGACTAGTAGTAGTACTGATCCTTTCTCGTGCAGCTGATCGATCGATTCGTGGTACATGAAAGTGCGAGAAGTGGACAGACAGAGAAGAAAATAAACGAAAAGAACACGTCTGGTCGACTTATAATTTGCAATTCGTAGGCCGGAAGGAAGACTTGAATGAGCAGGAGGAGGAGAAGCAAGATCTTTGCACCCGTGGCCACGTTTCGGGTGCGGATCTCGAGGCGGGAGGATAGACATGGGGGCGCCGTGGTGGGCACAGCCTCTGGCGCTGCTGGATGCGCGACACTTGGCCCGGCGGACGAAAGCGGCTTTGCGCGGTGTCAGGCTCGTGGGCCCCGGACGGGGAGGTTTCTTTATCCGCCGTCGCGAAGACCACATGTTCGCATCTCGCGCAGCGCGGACACGTAACGCCGTCCGCCGGTATAAAACGGGCCTCCCGGCGCCGAGAGACAGATGAAGAGGAAGGAACGGACGGCATAGCGTAGGGAGGGGATCCATCCAGCAGAACAGAGAGTAGCGACCGATCGGAGCAGAGCAGTGGCCCACTGGGTCGGTCGACATGGATTACCACCAGCAACACCAGCAGCAGCAGCAGTTCCTGATGCACCCGCCCGCGTCGCTGCCGGCGCAGCAGCAGCTGTGCGCGCCGATGATGGGCATGGACATGGAGATGGAGATGGAGGAGCAGCTGTGCTTCATGGGGAGGGGCGGCGGGGGTCGGGGGGCGGAGAGGAAGCGGCGGTTCACGGAGGAGCAGATACGGTCGCTGGAGTCCATGTTCCACACACACCACGCCAAGCTGGAGCCCCGGGAGAAGGCGGAGCTGGCGCGCGAGCTGGGCCTGCAGCCGCGCCAGGTGGCCATCTGGTTCCAGAACAAGCGCGCGCGGTGGCGCTCCAAGCAGCTGGAGCACGACTTCGCCGCCCTCCGCGCCGACTACGACGCCCTCCACTCCCGCGTCGAGTCGCTCAAGCAAGAGAAACTCGCCCTCACCGCACAGGTAAATATATCCGGCAAAGCTAATCGCTTCGCGCGTATTCTTAATTTGATCTTCCCGATACTTAATCCAGCTGCTAACTGTACGTACGTACGTGTGTGCAGTTGCACGAGCTGAGCGAGAGGCTGAGGGAGAGGGACGGCGGCGGCGGTGGCGCCACCGCCAGCAGCAGCAGCTGCAACGGAGGCGGCCAGGAGCTGGACGACGACAAGAGGAACGTCGTCTCCGGGTGCGTCGACGTCGAGCCCCCAGAGAGCTGCGTGCTCGGCGGGACGGCGTGCGCCACGCCGGCGGACGTCTCGGCGTCGGTGGAGTCCGAGTGCGACGACCACCTCCGCTACGACGGGGCGGTCTTCCCGGAGTCCTTCTGCGCCACGCCGGAGCTGTGGGAGCCGTGGCCGTGGCCGCCCGTCGAGTGGAACGCGGTGGCTTGAAGCCGCGGAGTAGTATATACATGTTGTGAACCCACGTAGGCGGCTTGTGTGTGTAGCTTCACGTACGTACGTGCATGTTGTGCTCGATTTCTCATCTGGTTGGGGATACATGCGAGAGGCGAGCGGGGACGCGGCAATGACGGGTGGGTCCGTGTAAGATAGAGGGTGATGCACCTGAATCAAGAGAAGTGACCGAAGTGATAAACCATGGAGGCGACCACCCAGCCAATGGGATCAGTGATTCGGATGCTGCTAAAAGTGTTGTCAGTTAGTAGAGATCATTGGTAGGGTTTGCATCAGCTGTTCTGTTTGTTGTTGCTCCCGCTGTGAATTCAAATGTTGGAGGCAGGATCGATCCATCAATTGATAGTAATATAAAATACTGCTTCTCAACTTTAGGATTTTGTGTAGAGCATCGGCAGTAGGTTCTTGTCTAGGATTTCTCCAACCGATCATCATGGTTAGCCGTTTTGCTAATCAACTTTCCGCAGCCTGCTTTTTTTCTAAAAAAACTTAACATTTATTTGCGGGTTAAAGAAACTTAATATTTTTTTTAGCATCAGTACAGACATAAGCGCTCATATACACGCGCATACACTCATCCCTATGAACGCACACACGCACACCCTACCCCTATGAGCACCTCCGAGAGAGGTAGCCGCATATCATCTTGAGATTCTGAAGTCACCAGTAAGGCGCCTCGTCGTCGACGGAAACGCTCCTCCCATCGAAAGCTCATCGCGAAATCTCAAATAAATCCAGAAATAATGCGAGCACCAGGATTTAAACCCTGATGGGTTGGGGATACCACTGTCCACCTAACCAACTCAACCACAGGCGCCTAAAATTGCACTATTTTAGGGTGTGCAACTTTAGAGAAAAATTGATACAACATGTGGTTTATAGGTTATATATAGTTCGACTTAGAGATAAGTTTGGTTAAAGCCTGATCCAAAACCTAAGAAATGTGACTGATTTAAGCAAAGTTAAGACAACCGATGAAATAATACCCATCGTTTTATTGGAGTTCAAACTTTCAACGTTTTTTAGTGGTATGTTAACTGTTAATGAATCATCCTGAAAAAACAACGCGCTGCTAATATGTTTTCCTTTACTTTTGCTCCTAAAATTTTCGCAAATGTTAGGGGAACTCTGACCGATCCCTCAAAAATGGTTAACTCCTCAAAACATTATCTTTTGAGGCGTTCACCGCACAACTCCTATCTGGCTAACTTAAAGAAAACATGAGGAGTTAACTGAAACAAGACACCAAAAATATTCCTTTCTACTCTCAGCAAAATATTCCTTCTTCTCTCGCGTGCACGACGCCTCCTCCTTCCGCCTTCGTCGCCACAAATCGCTACCACAGTCACCGTCCACCTTGGGAATGGACACTATTAGGAAAAAACCTAGTAGTAGCGCGGGGTAAAGGATTAGTGGTAGCGGGGATGCCCGCGCTACTACGAGGGCGCTACATCTAACTGGTAGTACTAGCGCGGGTGCCACCCGCGCTACTACTAGTTATCTGTAGCGTGGGTCTGGACCCCTCGCTACTACTAACTAATTAGGAATTAAAAAAATTCCATCCATGGTTGCTGCTGTTGGGCGTCATCGTCCTCTCCATCCATGGCTGATGCTGGTCCTGGTGTTGTGGGAACGGATCTGACAGTAGAGATGGGGGGTACGTAGGAGGAGGCAGTGCCTAGCTACGACGAGGTTGTACACTCGGATTTACGAGTTCAGGCCCCTCTCGGAGGAGGTAACAGCCCTATGTCTTGGTGCCGCGGAGGCTCTGTTGATTGGAGTGTTCAGTTACAGGGGGTGCGAACCCTTGTGCAAGAGGGGAGGGGTAGCTTATATAGAGTATGCCGACCCCTCGCAGCTCTCAGTTACACAGGGATTCAATGAGAGAATAAAGTTACGTACGTTACTGGTAACGCCCACGTTTAATGATCTTTAAGGCGACAGAGTAAATGTCCGACCGTTGCCATCCAGGGGTGGCTCTAAGTCTTCTATCCTTCGAGTGGATTATTGTCTTCCAAGTGGACGACGTCGGTCGAGTGGAATTGGGATATCCGAGTGAATCTCCCGTCGAGTGGGTTGCACTCTTTGATGATTCCAGTCGGTATCTTCTTTCTATCTTCGTAGGCCTTGTCCTCTTGTGTGGTGTCCTTGGGTAGGGCATATAGGTCAGGTCCAAGACCCTACCTGAAGGAAATATGCCCTAGAGGCAATAATAAAGTTATTATTTATTTCCTTATATCATGATAAATGTTTATTATTCATGCTAGAATTGTATTAACCGGAAACATAATACTTGTGTGAATACATAGACAAACAGAGTGTCACTAGTATGCCTCTACTTGACTAGCTCGTTGATCAAAGATGGTTATGTTTCCTAGCCATTGACATGAGTTGTCATTTGATTAAACGGGATCACATCATTAGGGGAATGATGTGATTGACTTGCCCATCCCGTTAGCTTAGCACACGATTGTTTAGTATTTTGCTATTGCTTTCTTCATGACTTATACATGTTCCTATGACTATGAGATTATGCAACTCCGTTTACGGAGGAACACTTTGTGTGCTACCAAACGTCTACAACGTGAATCGGGTGATTATAAAGGTGCTCTCAGGTGTCTCCGAAGGTACTTGTTGGGTTGGCGTATTTCGAGATTAGGATTTGTCACTTCGATTGTCGGAGAGGTATCTCTGGGCCAACTCAGTAATACACATCACTTAAGCCTTGCAAGCATTGCAACTAACAAGTTAGTTGCGGGATGATGTATTACAGAACGAGTAAAGAGACTTGCCGGTAACGAGATTTCACTAGGTATTTAGATACCGACGATCGAATCTCGGGCAAGTAACATACCGATGACAAAGGGAACAACGTATGTTGTTATGCGGTCTGACCGATAAAGATCTTCGTAGAATATGTGGGAGCCAATATGAGCATCCAGGTTCCGCTATTGGTTATTGACCGGAGACGTGTCTCGGTCATGTCTACATAGTTCTCGAACCCGTAGGGTCCGCACGCTTAAAGTTTCGATAACAGTTATATTATGAGTTTATATGTTTTGATGTACCGAAGGTTGTTTGGAGTCCAATGTGATCACGGACATAACGAGGAGTCTCGAAATGGCTGAGACATGAATATTGATATATTGGACGACTATATTCGGACACCGGAATGGTTCCGGGGGTTATCAGATATATACCGGAGTACCGGGGGGTTACCGGAACCCCCCGGGGGATTAATGGGCCTACATGGGCCTTAGTGGAGAAGAGGAGGGGCGGCCAGGGCAGGCCGCGCGCCCCTCCCCCTCTAGTCCGAATTGGACAAGGAGGGGGGGCCCTTTCCTTCTCTTCCTCCTCCTCTTTCCCCCTTCTCCTAATCCAACAAGGAAGGGAGGGAGTCCTACTCCCGGTGGGAGTAGAACTCCTCCTGGCGCGCCCCTCTCCTGGCGGGCCGCCTCTCCCCCTTGCTCCTTTATAGGGGGCAGGAGGGCACCCCAAAGACACAACAATTGATCATTGATCTTTTAGCCGTGTGCGGTGCCCCCCTCCACCACAGTCCACCTCGATCATATTGTAGTGCTGCTTAGGCGAAGCCCTGCGTTGGTAGAACATCATCATCGTCACCAGCCGTCGTGCTGACGAAACTCTCCCTCAACACTCGGCTGGATCGGAGTTCGAGGGACGTCATCGGGCTGAACATGTGCTGAACTCGGAGGTGCCGTGCGTTCGGTACTTGATTGGTCGGATCGTGAAGACGTACGACTACATCAACTGTGTTGTGCTAACGCTTCCGCTTTCGGTCTACGAGGGTACATGGACAACACTCTCCCCTCTTGTTGCTATGCATCACCATGATCTTGCGTGTGCGTAGGAATTTTTTTGAAATTACTACGTTCCCCAACAGTGGCATCCGAGCCTGGTTTTATGCGTAGATGTCATATGGACGAGTAGAACACAAGTGAGTTGTGGGCGATATAAGTCATACTGCTTACCAACATGTCATACTTTGGTTCAGCGGTATTATTGGATGAAGCGGCCCGAACCGACATTACGCGTACGCTTACGTGAGACTGGTTCTACCGACGTGCTTTGCACATAGGTGGCTAGCGGGTGTCAGTTTCTCCAACTTTAGTTGAACCGAGTGTGGCTACGCCCGGTCCTTGCGAAGGTTAAAACAGCACCAACTTGACAAACTATCGTTGTGGTTTTGATGCGTAGGTAAGAATGGTTCTTGCTAAGCCCGTAGCAGCCATGTAAAATTTGCAGCAACAAAGTAGAGGACGTCTAACTTGTTTTTGCAGGGCATGTTGTGATGTGATATGGTCAAGGCATGATGCTAAATTTTATTGTATGAGATGATGATGTTTTGTAACCGAGTTATCGGCAATCGGCGGAGCCATATGGTTGTCGCTTTATTGTATGCAATGCAATGCATACGTAATGCTTTACTTTATCACTAAGAGGTAGCGATAGTCGTAGAAGCATAAGATTGGCGAGACGACAACGATGCTACGATGGAGATCAAGGTGTCGCGCCGGTGACGATGGTGGTCATGACGGTGCTTCGGAGATGGAGATCACAAGCACAAGATGATGATGGCCATATCATATCACTTATATTGATTGCATGTGATGTTTATCTTTTATGCATCTTATCTTGCTTTGATTGACGGTAGCATTATAAGATGATCCTCACTAAATTATCAAAGTATAAGTGTTCTCCCGAGTATGCACCGTTATGAAAGTTCTTCGTCTTTGAGACACCACGTGATGATCGGTGTGATAGGCTCTACGTTCAAATACAACGGTGCAAAACAGTTGCACACGCGAATACTCGAGTTAAACTTGACGAGCCTAGCATATAACAGATATGGCCTCAGAACACGGAGACCGAAAGGTCGAGCGTGAATTGATACGTCCATTTTGCATCATGCTTTTATATCGATATTTATTGCATTATGGGATGTTATTACACGTTATGTCACAATACTTATGCCTATTCTCTCTTATTTTACAAGGTTTACATAAGGAGGAGAATGCCGGCATTGGAATTCAAATTGGAAAAGGAGCAAATATTAGAGACCTATTCGCACAGCTCAAAAGTCCTGAAACTCCACGAAAGTCATTTTTGGAAAATATAAAAAATATTGAGCGAAAGAAGTACACCAGAGGGGGACCCAACTGGCCACGAGGGTGGGGAGAAGGCCCTACCCCCCAGGGCGCACCCCCTGCCTCGTGGGCCCCCTGTTGGCTCTCCGATGGCCATCTTCGATATATGAGGTCTTTCATCAAGGAAAAAATCATAAGCAACCTTTGGGGCGAGACTCACGCCACGAGGCGGAACCTTGGCGGAACCAATCTAGGGCTCCGCAGAGCTATTCTGCTGGGACACTTCCCCTCCGGGGGAAATCATCGCCATCATCATCACCAACGCTCCTCTCATCGGGAGAGGGCAATCTCCATCAACATCTTCACCAGCATCATCTCCTCTCAAAACCCTAGTTCATCTCTTGTATCCAATTCTTGTCTCCAAGTCCGGGATTGGTACTAGTAGGTTGCTAGTAGTGTTGATTACTCTTTTTGGTTGATGCTAGTTGGTTTACTTGGTGGAAGATCATATGTTCAGATCCTTTATGCATATTAATACCCCTCTGATTATGAACATGAATATGCTTTGTGAGTAGTTACGTTTGTTCCTGAGGACATGGGAGAAGTCTTGCTATTAGTAGTCATGTGAATTTGGTATTCGTTCGATATTTTGATGAAATGTATGTTGTCTAGCCTCTAGTGGTGTTATGTGAACGTCGACTACATAACGCTTCACCATTATTTGGGCCTAGAGGAAGGCATTGGGAAGTAATAAGTAGATGATGGGTGTTCGCACACGAACACGTCACCGTGTACCTCCAACGCCGAGGGTGATGATGCACCGCAGCTCACGTCGAAGGAGACCCGTCCGGAAGCGCGGTACGCAGGCAATCCGACGGGCGCTTTTGAGGACCCGAAACCCCACATGCCCGGGAGGGACCCCGTTAGGGCGCGCGGAGGCCATGGGCTGCCCTAGGTCGACCAGATCGCCCCTAGGGCCTCGAGGTTCGCCGCCCTGCAATGAAGAAGAACGAACGAAGAACGAGAAGAAGAAGAACTAGGGTTAAGGAGAAAAGATAAAAGATAAAAAGTAGTAGATGATTTGTTCGATTGTGTGTTGTTCAATCGGCCATCACCCTTTGAGTATATAAGAGGCGGCTGGACTTCACGTGCAAGGAAAAGGCTTCAATTCACGTCCAAAACCCTAGTCCAATTCGGATTTGTTTGGTCCAAGCTTTTCAAAACTGTTCGGTAAAATCTGGCTGCACCTTGTGAGCCATATTCGGGGGAGTACACAACCTCGGATGGAAACGAGCCCAAAAGCAATCTTGACCGTTTCGACGAGGCGAACAACTTTCATGTTGAATGTTTTTTGATCTGAGGCCATCTTGAGGGGGGTTTCGGCTGTTTTACTAAGTCTGCAGCAGCGAAATTCAAAACCCGGACGAACATACCCGGAGTGTCCAGTCATCCACAGAGAAAACCAAAACCTGGAAAGTTGTCCCGGAGTGTCCGGCCATCCAGTGCATTAGCGTCTTGTACTGGCTGTAACTTTTGCATACGACCTCGGAATAAGACGTTTTTTATATCGAAATCGACCGTTTCGACGAGACGAAGACAACTCGTGTAGAAAGTTTTCTCATATGAGACCATATTGGGGGCGTAATCAGCCGAATAGTGTCCAGAATACAAAATCTCAGTACTTCGAACACAACTTCGGCCTTAGAGATGTGACGGGATGGCTATGGCCCAAATATCAAAGTTTCTCCTTTTGACGATACATAACTTTCTCACTTTGAGCACTTTTCCATTTGAGGCCTTCTTAATTATGTTTTCGACCATGCCAAAATCTGGTGTCAACACATGCCCCCCTGTTTTTCGGCAAAGCTTGTGTGCCGAAAAATAACTTCTGCATAGCTTGTTCTAAGGACGATGTCAACACTCCATCGGCCATTTTGCATGTTCTTAGAACCATAAGTATATATCGGCCATTGCTTGTTTGAACCTGTTGATGCAAACTTGGGTGAAAACTTCTCAACTTCTATAACAATCCGGTGATAATGTTTCATAGATCAAAACCATCCTCCGAACCATATTTTTGACCATTTCGCTAGGATTTTGCAGATAATAAAGAATGAACTTCCTCCAATCCTTACTTCGCCTGCATAAAAGTTTCATTAGTGGCCGAAGCGGTGGGCTTCGGTTCGGCCTTACCTATGTTGACAAGACCTAGCATCGGCTATTGATAGAAATGCAATACACCATGGTTAACATAGTAGCTGGATGCTTGTTGTGCCAACACTTTCGAATTGTCATGTCTAGATATATGAACAATTTTAAAGCAACCCAAGGTAAATCTTGCATCTTGTCTCGCTCTCCAATCGAACTAAGGACGATGTTGGAATACTACACCGGCCATGCATTGACATACTCTTAAGACGATAGATAAATATTGGCCATTACCATGTAAACTTCATTCAAAGCACATATAGCCGAAATAAACAAATGAAATGACAAATCAAGTATTTTGGCCCTTTGGATCAGCAACAAACTTGTAGCTAATCAAATGTATAGTGACTTGGTAATACCCTTTCATGATGTAAGAAATTATATTGCATCCATGGATTAAAATAAGCCCATTGAGGGTCACCAATCATACCTGATGACGAATTCCATGGCATAGGCGTTAATGGCATAGTTGAAGAATATGGATAATGTGTAGACCGAAGATGCTGAACATGAAACGGAGTGTCCAGTCATCCACAGAGAAAATCAAAACCCGGATGGTTGTCCCCGGAGTGTCCGGCCATCTAGTGCATCAGCGTCTTGTACTGGCTGTAATTTTTGCATACGACCTCAGATTAAGAAGTTTTTTATATCGAAATCGACCGTTTCGACGAGACGAAGACAATTCATGTAGAAATTTTCTCATATGAGACCATATTGGGGGGCGTAATCAGCTGAATAGTATTCTGGATACAAAATCTCAGTACTTCGAACACAACTTCGGCCTTAGAGATGTGACGGGATGGCTATGGCCCAAATATCAAAGTTTCTACTTTTGACGATACGGAACTTTCTCACTTTGAGCACTTTTCCATTTGAGGCCTTCTTAATTATGTTTTCGACCATGGCAAAATCTGGTGTCAACAATGGGTTGCTAGAGTGAAAGAAGCTTAAACCCTAGTTTATGCGTTGCTTCGTAAGGGGCTGGTTTGGATCCATATGTTTCATGTTATGGTTAGGTTTACCTTAATACTTTTGTTGTAGTTGCGGATGCTTGCAATAGAGGTTAATCATAAGTGGGATGCTTGTTCAAGTAAGAACAGCACCCAAGCACCGGTCCATGCACCCACATATCAAATTATCAAAGTACCGAACGCGAATCATATGAACGTGATGAAAACTAGCTTGACGATATTCCCATGTGTCCTGGGGAGCGCTTTTCTCTATATAAGAGTTTGTCCAGGCTTGTCCTTTGCTACAAAAGGGATTGGGCCACCTTGCTGCACTTTATTTACTTTTGTTACTTATTACTCGTTACAATTTATCTTATTACAAAACTATCCGTTACCACTTATTTCAGTACTTGCAGAGAATACCTTGCTGAAAACTGCTTATCACTTCCTTCTGCTCCTCGTTGGGTTCGACACTCTTACTTATCGAGAGGACTACGATAGATCAAGACTCTTTTCTGGCGTCGTTGCCGGGGAGTGAAGCGCCTTTGGTAGGTGGAATTTGGTAAGGAAAAATTTATATAGTGTGCTGAAATTTACTGTCGCTTGTTACTATGGAAAGTAATCCTCGAGGGGATTGTTAGGGTATCTTCACCCCGACCAGTGAAACAAAGAAGTGCTCCTTGACCTCTGAACCTACTGAAAATGAAAATGTTCCTTTGAAGTTCCTTGGTATGTTAGAAAAACTGCTAGATAATCCTTTTTAGGAGATGGAACAAAGCATCTGATGAGCACCTAATATATGTGGATGAAGTTTGTGGATTATTTATGCTTGCGGTATACCCGATGATGTTGTTAAGAAGAAGGTCTTCCCTTTATCTTTGAAGGGAGATGCATCGACATGGTATAGGCTATGTGATGACACGGGATCATGGAACTATAAACGAATGAAATTGGAATTTCATCAGAAGTATTATCCTATGCATCTTGTTCATGGTGATCGCAATTATATATATAATTTTTGGCCTCGCGAAGGAGAAAGCATCGCTCAAGCTTGGGGGAGGCTTAAATCAATGTTATATTCATGCCCCAATCATGAGCTCTTAAAAGAAATAATTCTTCAAAAAATTTATGCTCAGCTTTCTGAAAACAATCGCACCATGCTCGATACTTCTTGTGTTGGCTCTTTTATGATGAAGACTATTGAATTCAGATGGAATTTATTGGATAGAATTAAACGCAACTCTGAAGATTGGGATCTTGACAAAGGTAAGGAGTCAGGTATGACACCTAAGTTTGATTGTGTTAAATCTTTTATGGTTACCGATATTTTCCGTAAGTTTAGCACTAAATATGGACTTGACTCTGAGATAGTAGCTTCTTTCTGCGAATCTTTTGCTACTTATGTTGATCTCCCCAAGGAGAAGTGGTTTAAATATCATCCTCCCATAGAAGTAAAAGTAGCTGCATCTACTAAAGTTGAAGAAAAGATTGTCACTTATAATGATTCTATTGTTCCTACTTCTTATGTTGAGAAACCACCTTTCCCTCTTAGAATAAAGGATCATGGTAAAGCTTCAACTGTGGTTCATAAAAGCAATATTAGAACTTATACACCTCCTGAGCAAGTTAAAGTCGAACCTAATATTGCTATTGTTAAAGATCTCTTGGCTGATAATATTGATGGGCATGTTATTCATTTCTGCGGTGAAACCGCTAGAATTGCCAAACCTTGTGCTAAAGATAAACATAGACCTGTGGTAGGCATGCCTGTTATTTTTGTTAAAATAGGAGATCATTGTTATCATGGCTTATGTGATATGGGTGCTAGTGCTAGTGCAATACCCCGTGACTTATACAAAGAAATTATGCATGAAATTGCACCTGCTGAGATAGAAGGTACTGATGTCACAATTAAACTTGCCAATAGAGATACAATATCACCCATTGAAATTGTTAGAGATGTTGAAGTCTTGTGTGGGAAAACTAAATATCCTGCTGATTTTCTTGTTCTTGGTTCCCCACAAGATAGCTTTTGTCCCATTATATTTGGTAGACCCTTCTTGAACACAGTTAATGCTAGGATAGACTGCAAAAAGAGTGTTGTTACTATTGGCTTGAGTGATATGTCTCATGAGTTTAATTTCTCTAAATTTAGTAGACAACACCATGAAGAAGAATTGCCTAGTAAGGATGAAATTATCGGTCTTGCTTCTATTGCCGTACCTCCTAGTGATCCTTTAGAACAATATTTGCTAGACCATGAAAATGATATGTTTATGAATGAAAGAAGGGAAATAGATGAAGTGTTCTTTAAATAGGAACCTATCCTAAAACACAATTTGCCTGTTGAAATCTTAGGGGATCCTCCTCCACCCAAGGGTGATCCCGTGTTTGAGCTCAAACCTTTACCTGATACTCTTAAATATGCTTATCTTGATGAGAAATAGATATATCCTGTTATTATTAGTGCATACCTTTCAGAGCATGAAGAAGAGAGACTGTTGAAAACCCTGAAGAAGCACCGTGCTGCTATTGGATATACTCTTGATGATCTTAAGGGCATTAGTCCCACTCTATGTCAACATAAAATAAATTTGGAAGAAGATGCCAAACCAGTTCGTGATCATCAACGACGGCTGAATCCTAAGATGAAAGAAGTGGTAAGAAAAGAAATACTAAAGCTCCCGGAGGCGGGTATAATTTATCCCGTTCTTTGACGATCGATTGGGTAAGTCCTGTCCATTGTGTCCCTAAGAAGGGAGGTATTACTGTCATTCCTAATGATAAAGATGAATTGATTCCGTAAAGAATTATTACAAGTTATAGGATGGTAATTGATTTCCACAAATTAAATAAGGCTACTAAAAAGGATCATTGCCCCTTACCTTTTATCGATCAAATGCTAGAAAGATTATGCAAACATACACACTATTGCTTCCTAGATGGTTATTCTGGTTTCTCTCAAATACCTGTGTCAGCCAATGATCAATCAAAGACTACTTTTACATGCCCTTTTGCTACTTTTGCTTATAGACGTATGCCTTTTGGTTTATGTAATGCACCTGCTACCTTTCAAAGATGCATGATGGCTATATTCTCTGACTTTTGTGAAAAGATTTGTGAGGTTTTCATGGACGACTTTTCCGTCTATGGATCCTCTTTTGATGATTGCTTGAGCAATCTTGATCGAGTTTTGCAGAGATGTGAAGAAACTAATTTTGTCTTGAATTCGGAAAAGTGCCACTTTATGGTTAATTAAGGTATTATCTTGGGGCATAAAGTTTCTCAAAGAGGTATTGAGGTTGATAAAGCCAAGGTTGATGCTATTGAAAAGATGCCATGTCCCAAGTACATCAAAGGTATAAGAAGTTTCCTTGGTCACGCCGGATTTTATAGGAGGTTCATTAAGGACTTCTCAAAAATTTCTCGGCCTCTGACTAATTTATTACCAAAAGATATACCATTTGTCTTTGATGATGATTGTGTAGAAGCATTTGAAATACTTAAGAAAGCATTGATCTCTGCACCTATTGTTCAGCCACCTGATTGGAATTTACCCTTTGAAATTATGTGTGATGCTAGTGACTATGCTATAGGTGCTGTTCTAGGGCAAAGAGTTGATAACAAATTAAACATTATCCATTATGCTAGTAAGACTCTAGACAATGCTCAAAGAAATTATGCTACTATTGAAAAGGAATTCTTAGCAGGTGTATTTGCTTGTGACAAGTTCAGACCTTATATCGTTGATTCTAAAGTAACTATTCACACTGATCATGCTGCTATTAAATATCTTATGGAAAAGAAAGATGCTAAACCTAGACTTATTAAATGGTTTCTCTTGCTACAAGAATTTGATTTGCATATTGTTGATAGAAAGGGAGCTGAGAACCCCATTGCAGACAACTTGTCTAGGTTAGAAAATTTTCTTGATGACCCACTACCTATTGATGATAGCTTTCCTGATGAACAATTAAATGTTATAAATGCTTCTCGTAGTACTCCGTGGTATGCTGATTATGCTAATTACATTGTTGCCAAATTTATACCACCTAGTTTCACATACCAGCAAAAGAAAAAGTTTTTCTATGATTTGAGGCATTAATTTTGGGATGACCCACATCTCTATAAAGAAGGAGTAGATGGTGTTATTAGACATTGTGTACCTGAGCATGAACATGAACAGATCCTATACAAGTGTCACTCCGAGGCTTATGGAGGGCACCATGCTGGAGATAGAACTGCACATAAGGTATTGCAATCCGGTTTTATTGGCCTACTCTCTTCAAGGATGCCCGTAAGTTTGTCTTATCTTGTGATGAATGCCAAAGAATTGGTAATATTAGTAGACGTCAAGAAATGCCTATGAATTATTCACTTGTTATTGAACCAATTGATGTTTGGGGCTTTGATTATATGGGACCCTTTCCTGCCTCTAATGGATATACACATATTTTAGTTGTTGTTGATTACGTTACTAAGTGGGTAGAAGCTATTCCAACTAGTAGTGTTGATCATAACACTTCTATTAAGATGCTTAAAGAAGTTATTTTTCCGAGGTTTGGAGTCCCTAGATATTTAATGACTGATGGTGGTTCACATTTTATTAATGGTGCTTTCCGTAAAATGCCTGCTAAGTATGACGTTAATCATAGAATTGCATCTCCTTATCATCCACATTCTAGTGGTCAAGTAGAATTGAGTAATAGAGAGCTCAAATTAATTTTGCATAAGACTGTCAATAGGTCTAGAAAGAATTGGTCCAAGAAACTTGATGATGCATTATGGGCTTATAGAACTGCATATAAAAATCCTATGGGTATGTCTCCGTATAAAATGGTTTACGGAAAAGCATGTAACTTACCTCTCAAACTAGAACATAAGGTTTACTGGGCTATTAAAGAGCTCAATTATGATTTCAAACTTGCCGGTGAGAAGAGGTTATTTGATATTAGCTCACTTGATGAATGGAGAACCCAAGCTTATGAGAATGCCAAGTTGTTTAAAGAAAAAGTTAAAAGATGGCATGATAAAAGGATACAAAAGCATGAGTTTAATGTAGGTGATTAGGTATTGCTATACAACTCTCGTTTAAGATTTTTTGCAGGAAAACTGCTCTCTAAATGGGAAGGCCCTTACGTTATCGAGGAGGTTTATCGTTCCGGTGCGATAAAAATCAACAACTTCGAAGGCACAAATCCGAAGGTGGTAAACGGTCAAAGAATCAAACATTATATCTCAAGTAATCCTATAAATGTTGAAACCAATGTTATTGAAACCGTAATCCCAGAGGAATACATAAGGGACACTTTTCGGAACGTTTCAGACTCCGGAAGGGAATAGATATATGGTACGGTAAGTAAACCAACTCCAATACAGTTTTTAAGGAAATATTTCTCCGTTTTGGAATATTTAGAAAAATAGAAAAATAAGTAGCAGTCCGGGAAGGACACGAGGGTGGAGGGCGCGCCGCGCGCCCCCCTACCTCATGGGCACCTCGTGTGCCTTCCAGACTCCGTTTTCTTGCACGATACGTATTTTGGTCGGTAAAAATTTATTATATATTCTCCCGAAGGTTTTGACCCCTGTATCACGCAATTATCCTCTGTTCTTGTTTCGAGCTGTTTTTCTGACAGATCTAGATTATCATGACGTCCCCAAGTGCCTCCAAGGACAAGTTCTTCGAGAAGGTCATCAATCCTTACCTCGCGGAGGTGCTGCGACACCCTCAAACCATTGAGATGCGTGATGGGTTGCTGCACATCCACGATGTTGAGGGACCAATGGGGACCGGAAGCGTGGAGACGAGGCTCGAAGCAATGGAGCAACAAGTTTTCAAGTGCCAGGGGATGGTGGAACGTGGACTCAACTCCAACAACATGATGATCGCGGAGTTTGCCAACAAACACAAGCTGGATGCCGACAACATCGGGGAGGCCATCTTCAAGCTTCACGAGAAGATCGAGCACCTTCAAGACCAAATCTATGACCTGCAAAACCAAAACTGTGAGTATGAATATAGATTCAAAAGGATGAGTTTTGCTGCAGATTTGAGAATCCCGGAGACTCGATCATCCTTCTTTGATGGTGAGCCTATGCCTTGGAAGATGGACGACAAGCCCGCGTCATCAACAACACCTCCACCTTCTTCACCAGCAAAGGAGACATAATCACATGGGTATGGGCACTCCCCTTGGCAACTGCCAAGCTTGGGGGAGGTGCCCCGGTATCGTATCACCATCACACTCCTATCTTTACCGTTTTCTTAGTTCGATCCTATTAGTAGTATCTTCATCTAGTAGAATAAAGTTTATGGCATGATCTAGCTTTGAGTTTTGCCTTATGATTTCTCTATGTAATCGAGTCCTTGAGCTATATAATAAAGATTAGTGTTGAGTCAAGGGCTTGATTATTTTGCCATGATCTTGAGTGAATAAAAGAAAAGAGAAAAAGAATAAAAAGAAACAAAGAGTTCATATTGATCTTATTGAGAGTAATGACTTCACATAGGAAGAGTATGATGATTAAAAGTTGTTGGGAGTTGGCAAACATAGCTTTCGTCATCGTTGCAATTAATAGGAAGTAATAAGGAAAGAGGGGTTCACATATAAATATACTATCATTGACATCTTTTATGATTGGGAGCACTCATTAAAATATGACATGCTAAAGAGTAGATGTTGGACAAGGAATACAACGTAGTGGGTTATGTTTTCTTATATCTGAGATAAAGTATGTTGTCATGGATCATCCAACATGTTGAGCTTGCCTTTCCCCCTCATGCTATCCAAATTCTCAGCCCCAAGTAGAGATACTACTTGTGCTTCCAGAAACCCTTAAACCAGTTTTGCCATGAGAGTCCACCATACCTACCTATGGATTGAGTAAGATCCTTCAAGTAAGTTGTCATCGGTGCAAGCAATAAAAATTGCTCTCTAAATATGTATGACTTATTAGTGTGGGAGAAAATAAGCTTTATACGATCTTGTGATGTGGAAGTAATAAAAGCGACGGACTGCATAATAAAGGTTCATATCACAAGGGGCAATATAAAGTGATGTTATTTCGCATTAAGATTTTGTGCATCCAACCAAAAAGCGCATGGCAACCTCTGCTTCCATCTGCGAAGGGCCTATCTTTTATTATTATCTTCTACCTTATGCAGAGTCACGGTGATCTTCACCTTTCCTTTTTCATTTTATCCTTTGGCAAGCCCAGCATGTTGGAAAGAACATGATATATATATATATATATATATATATATATATATATATATATATATATATATATATATATATATATATATATATATATATATATATATATATATATATATATATATATATATATATATATATATATATATATCTAATTGGATGTAGGGGAGCATGAATTGTTATTGTTGACATTACCCTTGAGTTAAAAGGTTGTGGGGCAAAACTATAAGCCCCTATCTTTCTCTGTGTCCGATTAAAACTCCCTAACCACGAGTATTGCGTGAGTGTTAGCAATTATGAAAGACTAAATGATAGTTGAGTATGTGGACTTGCTAGAAAGCTCTGACATAGGCTCTTTCTGATGTTACGATAAATTGCAATTCCTTCAATGACTGAGATTATAGTTTGTTAGTTCTCAATAAAGTTTCTGATTTATACTTTTGCATTGTGAATAGATTATTACTTGAGCATAAGTAATCATATGATAATATTCATCTATGTTGCTTTTATGAGAAAAATCATGATGCCTTCATGTCCGTATTTTATTTTTATCAACACCTCTACCTCTAAACATGGGGACATATTTATCGTTATCGGCTTCCGCTTGAGGACAAGCGAGATCTAAGCTTGGGGGAGTTGATACGTCCAATTTGCATCATGCTTTTATATCGATATTTACTGCATTATGGACTGTTATTACACGTTATGTCACAATACTTATGCCTATTCTCTCTTATTTTACAAGGTTTACATAAGGAGGGAGAATGCCGGCAGCTGGAATTCTGGGCTGGAAAAGGAGCAAATATTAGAGACCTATTCTGCACAACTCCAAAAGTCCTGAAACTCCACGAAAGTCATTTTTGGAAAATATAAAAAATATTGAGCGGAAGAAGTACACCAGAGGGGGACCCACCTGGCCACGAGGGTGGGTGGCGCGCCCTACCCCCGAGGGCGCGCCCCCCTGCCTCGTGGGCCCCCTGTTGGCTCTCCGATGGCCATCTTCTGATATATGAGGTCTTTCGTCAAGGAAAAAATCATAAGCAACCTTTCTGGACGAGACTCGCGCCACGAGGCGGAACCTTGGCGGAACCAATCTAGGGCTCCGCACACATTGTTCTGCCAGGGACATTTCCCTCCGGGAGGTGGAAACCATCGCCATCGTCATCACCAACGCTCCTCTCATCGGGAGAGGGCAATCTCCATCAACATCTTCACCAGCACCATCTCCTCTCAAAACCCTAGTTCATCTCTTGTATCCAATTCTTGTCTCCAAGTCCGGGATTGGTACTAGTAGGTTGCTAGTAGTGTTGATTACTCCTTGTTGTTGATGCTAGTTGGTTTACTTGGTGGAAGATCATATGTTCAGATCCTTTATGCATATTAATACCCCTCTTATTATGAACATGAATATGCTTTGTGAGTAGTTACGTTTATTCCTGAGGACATGGGAGAAGTCTTGCTATTAGTAGTCATGTGAATTTGGTATTCGTTCAATATTTTGATGAGATGTATGTTGTCTAGCCTCTAGTGGTGTTATGTGAACGTCGACTACATAACACTTCACCATTATTTGGGCCTATAGGAAGGCATTGGGAAGTAATAAGTAGATGATTGGTTGCTAGAGTGACAGAAGCTTAAACCCTAGTTTATGCGTTGCTTCGTAAGGGGCTGATTTGGATCCATATGTTTCATGCTATGGTTAGGTTTACCTTAATACTTTTGTTGTAGTTGCAGATGCTTGCAATAGAGGTTAATCATAAGTGGGATTGAGGGAGTCCTGGACTAGGGGGTGTCTTGATAGCCGAACTATCATCACGGCCGGACTCCAAGACTATGAAGATACAAGATTGAAGACTTCGTCCCGTGTCCGGATGGGACTTTCCTTGGCGTGGAAGGCAAGCTTGGCGATACGGATATGTAGATCTCCTACCAATGTAACCGACTCTGTGTAACCCTAACCTATCCGGTGTCTATATAAACCGGAGGGTTTTAGTCTGTAGAAAAAACAACAATCATACCATAGGCTAGCTTCTAGGGTTTAGCCTCCTTGATCTCGTGGTAGATCTACTCTTGTACTACCCATATCATCAATATTAATCAAGAAGGAGTAGGGTATTACCTCCATCGAGAGGGCCTGAATCTGGGTAAAAACATCGTGTCCCTTGTCTCCTGTTACCATCCGCCTAGACACACAGTTCGGGACCCCCTACCGAGATCCACGGTTTGACACCGACATTGGTGCTTTCATTGAGAGTTCCTCCGTGTCGTCAATGCCGATAGGCCGATGGCTCCTTCGATCATCAAGAACGACGCGGTCTAGGGTGAGACTTTTCTCCCGGACAGATCTTCAGATTCGGCGGCTTTGCTGCGGGCCAATTCGCTGGCCATCCGGAGCAGATCGAAGCTACGCCCCACAGCGATCAGGTCGATTTGGAAGTTTGAACTATCGACCGATATCCGCGGAGACTTGATCTTGACGGATTCGAGCCGCAGCCAAGCGTGCCGCCTTGTCTCGATGGGCATGATCTAGCTCTGCAGCGAGCGATGCCACGGAGGCCGCACCAACATCCGCTCCGACCCTTAATCCGGGCGGATTCCCCGATCGAGGGCGAGTGGTTGGACACCGCCTTGGGGCTACGATCTCTCGGTGATTGAGCCAGACTCCATCCCTGTCCTTTGCGAAGACCTCGACTCGGTGCGGACTCCTCTCCGGACTTGAACCCTCCGCGCCCGCCAATCGAATCCGATTGGCGCCGGTCATGGAGTTCACTGCCGCGTACATCTTCAAAGACTCGCCCTTTGGTGACATCCTGAATTCACTAAAGTCTCTCTCTTTATCCGGAGAGCCTGGCGGACTACGGCCAGGAAGGTTGAGATGCGGACGACGAAGAAATTCAACGCCCACCCACCACCCACTTCAGAGCATCGCCGAAATCTTACACGACGTGCTCGATTTCGACTCGAAGACATCGACGGCATGGGCGGCGATGTAGGAGACAACCAGAACCAGCGCCTATAGGATGTTTGGACAACCACCTCATCCCATGATGTATACATGGTGGATACACCTAAAGGAAATGAAGACGAGGAACAACGGGGCGCTACGAAGGATAAATCCTCGGCAGTCAAAAGCGGCAACGTAAACGCCAACCAAGTCCCGCTCAACAAAGACCCAGCCTTAGAGCAGGGCGAACCTGTGGACGATTTAACATGCTATCGAGCAATCGTCCGAACAAGACAACTTGGATAAACAACCCGTCCCGGCGAAGACAACAGTCCGGACAATCTCACGCCGGACAAACTGTTGGAGCAAAATAACCTCTGAAAAAGCTCGCGCCATCGCTGCGTAGCCTGAAAAAGCAGAAGCGAAGCTCAAAACAGCGGAAGATGCACTCAGAATCAGATGGAGCAAAGTATTCAACACCGCAGACAAATACGACGACAATCGCCGAACAAAGAGCTACCCAAAGAGAAAGCTATTGCCCGAATTTGATGAGGAGGCCATAGAGCCCCCACAATCAAAAAGTAAGAAAGCCACCCGATCGGATGGACAACCCCACGGCAAAAAGAGAGCGGCAAACGGTGCCGCACACAAGCCGGTACGCGATCCGCATAAGGATTCACATCACAAGGATGGCCCAGTTAGGTCCGTCTATGGGTTGAGAAAGCAAGCTCTTCAAAGCAATGCAACACGCCAAATACCTGAACATCACGACACACCCAAATACAGGGGCACTGCACATCCCCTATGTTTCACCGATGAGGTGCTGGATCATGAATTTCCAGCGGGATTCAAACCCGTAAACATAGAGGCATACGACGGAACAACAGACCCTGGAGTCTAGATTGAGGATTACATCCTCCACATACACATGGCTAGAGGAGATGATCTCCACGCCATAAAATACTTACCCCTCAAACTCAAAGGGCCAGCTCGGCATTGGCTTAAAAGCCTCCCCGAAAATGCCATTGGAAGCTGGGAAGAGCTCGAGGATGCGTTTGGGCAAATTTTCGGGGACCTATGTCCGCCCTCCGGATCTGATTTATCTAAGTCACATAACTCAACAGCCCGGAAAGTCAGCCCGAAATTCTGGAACATGTTCCTTACTAAAAAGAACCAAATAGTCGACTGTCCGGATACCGAAGCCTTAGCAGCCTTCAAACACAACGTCCGAGACGAATGGCTCGCCAGACACCTCGGCCAAGAAAAGCCAAGAACAATGGCCGCATTAACAAGCCTCATGACCCGCTTTTGCGCGGGAGAGGATAGCTGGCTAGCAAGATGCAACACCAGCGACCCAAGTACATCCGAAGTCAGGGATGGAAACGGGAAACCATGGCGCAACAAGGACCAGCGCCGAATTAAAAGAAACGGTCCAAAGAGCGCGACAGTCAACGCCAGATTCAAAAGCTCACGGCAGAACAATAAAAAGCTGCCCCTTAAGGACAATAGCGATGAGCTATCCAACTTAAACAAAATCTTGGACAAGATATGTCAAATCCACAGTACTCCCGGGAGGCCTGCAAACCATACCCACAGATATTGTTGGGTCTTCAAACAGTCCGGCAGACTCAACGCCGAACACAAGGGGCTCGACACACCAAGTGAAGATGATGATGAGCACCACAAGCAGAGCCCCGGAAAACAAAAGAATTTCCCACAAGAGGTTAAAACAGTAAACTCAGTTCACGTGATCAAAGGGAAAAACAGAGCGGTGCCCACTAGAATGCGCGCCGCACAAACTACCCTAGCGGAGTACCAACACTGGTTGTCAAAACCAATCACCTTCGACCATCGTGACTATTCCAAAGTATCCGAACGCAGGATGGACTGCCTTGATATTGGATCCTATAATCGACGGATTCCAATTTACACAAGTCCTCATGGATGGTGGCGTGACATAAACCTGATATATCAAGACACAATCCACGTGATGGGGATAGACCCAACCAAAATTCGCCGTAGCAACACCTCCTTTAAAGGAGTAATGCCAGCCCATATGCCCATTGTAATGGCTCCATCTTCGTTAGAAGTTGTGTTGGTTCATCCGACAACTTCCGTCATGAAAGTTAATCTTCCATGTCGCCCCATTTAAAAGTAGCCATCAAGCACTATTGGGACGCCAAGCTTCCGCTTTAACGCAATACCGCATTATGCATCTCTAACACTTAAAATGCCCGGTCCACGCGGCATCATCTCATTAAAAGGAAGTATTAAGTGTTACTCGAGCACGGAAGAACGTGAGACTGCCTCGACAGCCCCACACCTATCTGGCTCCGTTAGTCAAAGAACCTGAATATGTCATTCAAACCCCGGACACGGCTAGACGAGTCCGGCGCCTACTAGCGGCATACCCCCATACAAGGGGCTGCATGCATGTATAAAAAGAGACAATAAAGCTCCATTTTATTCACTTCCTCGAATCGTACTCTGTTTATTTAATATAAAGTACATCTTTTGCACGATCCTTTTCTTTTAAACTAAGTTCCTCTCTTTTACAAATGAACAACGTGCTACGCCCGTCCAGGATACGGCACAACGGAGACACAGGTGCAGACGTGCAGTAGGGACCCGTCGCAAGGATTCTTTTCAGATTAAGACCCTGCGTAAACCTTTTTTACTGTCTCTTGTTGATATACATCCCCCAGTTTCTTACTATAACCGAGGAGGAGGCTGGCGTTTTGGCATTGGCCGCACCAGAATTTTTGCGCGTACCTGGACACCAGGGGCTTAGGGCATTATTCTGCCCTTTTTTATAAAGACCGAATACCTTAGGGAGTATTCGCGCCTCGAGATTAGGGCCTTATATGCATCAGCTCCAATCATGTCTTTGGTCAAATGTTGGGTTTGCCCGGCTCCGTGTTTTGCTGCCTTACGTTCCGTTTTATCGGCTAACGTGACACCGGAGAACTATCGTGATTGTGCCCCGTTCGCCGGGCGAGCACCTCGAGAGAAAGCCAAAACCGATCGTCATGATATAGCGAGACTGGTCAACCACTCGATGACTCATCGGAATGTTTAGAATTCCTCCGCATTAACGAAGGACCGGTTTTGATCAGAAAATACGCACCCGAATTGGGAGAGTGCGGTGCCCCAGGGCTATATAGTAGCCCCACCCTCGAACTCCTATGGCTAAGTGAAAGTGATAAAGCATTATAGTCCGGTTGCCTAGTTTGCTACGCTACCACCTCCTTAACAGGACCAAGGCGTTGGATTAAGTGTGAAAATGCGCCTTCTTTGCAAACACCCCCGCACTATGTGCGTGGGGGCTGAAGCCAAGGACTGCCATCTTTCAGGTTATATATACATATACATAAACGACCGCACAGTGAGTAGTCTACTACTTGAACGCACAAGTATAAAAAGCTCTTATATTATATTTGAAACATTGTTTTCACAAATCATACATGTCATTTAAACATGATATCCTTCGAGCATTGTGTCTCTATTAAACGAGCGCCCAGCAGGACTTCCTCAAAATAGTGCTCGGTAGGTACTCGGCTTCTGTCCGAATCTTGGGACGCAACATCGGTGGCCTTCATCTCCGCCCAGTATGTCTTGACACGGGCCAGAGCCATCCGCGCTCCCTCAATGCACGCCGACCGCTTCATTGCGTCGATACGCGGTACCTCACCAAGGAACTGCTGCACTAAGCCAAAATAACTCTTCGGCCGGGGTCCGCCTGGCCACAACTGAGTCATGACATGCTTCATGGCAAGTCCGAATAATCGATTCAGCTCGGCCCATTCGGCCAACCGATCGGTCAACGGAAGAGGACGCTCCAGATTATGGAATTGCGACCAATATAGCTCTTCCCTTCTGTGCCCCTTCTGGCCTTGGAAGTGCTCAATCGCGTCCGCAGCGCTCGCCACTAAGTCCAGATAAGCATCCTCCGAACTCCACAACTTGTCCAATTGAGCATACTTTGGATCCGTATATTTCCTCCGCAGTAAACGGTTTTCCACCGCAATTGCCCGGCCGACTCAGCTCCTCCTTGACAGCTCTCAAGGCCGAACGGGCATCCTTGGATTCCGCGGCGGCCTTTTTCAGGCCCTCTTGCTCCGCTTGACGTTCCTTTTCAAGAACCTCGCAGCGATCGGTAGTATTCCTCAACTTTCTGGCCATATCGGCCATTTCCTCTTTGCTTCGGGAGTGAGCAGCCCGTTCGGCTTTTAGCTCTTCGGCCGCCCTTAAAGCGGCCGCATTACTATTTCTGGCTTGCTCTTTTGCTCGGGCGAGGTCCGCCCGCAGCTCCTCCACAGCAGCGGCACCATCTGCATTAAGCATACAAGTAGTAAGACATGGGCGTCAAGCTCCCTTACCAGGTGTCCGCATAGAAGTCGCATACCTTGTGACTCGTCAAACCGTTTATTGACCAGCGCGATGTCCGCATCCGCCTCATCAAGTTGCCGCTTTAGTTTGGCATATTCATCAGTCCGGCTGGCCACCGGACGCCTTGCCACCTGTTTAGGAACGGCGATATGTTATAACTGAGATTTTGATCCTCGGCACGCTGTCAATTTTGACAACATACCGAGTCTCAGGGGCTACTATCTATACATGGCATATTCTATATGCATAACTGTCAGAAGGTACATCATTTTTGCGTACCTCGAACCCTGTCAGTAAGCTTCTGACGGCTTCATGCAATCCGCTCTTCGCGGTTGCAATTCTTTCAATCACCGTACCCATTAGAGCACGGTGATCTCCTGAGATAGCCGCTCGCCTGAGCAGATCCTTCAGCTCCTCCGACCGCACACCACTTGGCGCCGGACCTTCCGGCCCCGCCGGACTTGGGGGAACCCGCCGCGACGACACCTCAGGGTCGTCCGCCCCGCATGAGGGTGCGACAGGTGGAGGCATTTCACTCTCCATCATCTCCGGAAGAAGATCCCCCGAAGACGAGCTTTGCTGAGAAGGGCTGAGGTCCGAACTACAAGGTAAAGTTTCGGTTATCTTCATAAATAAATGCAGGGATGTTCCTTATTTACAAGACCCCTTCTTTTTACTTACGGCTCATTGGAGGGCTGATCCCTTGGGGAAATAGTGCGGCTGGGTTACTTCCGGCACGGACTCTCGACGAAGATTCCTTTCCCTCTTTGAGGCCTTGACCTCCGGATCTTCCAAAACGGTCCTCTTCTCTCCTCGAAAGATGGGACTTCTAATCCCTCCTTCCTTGATAGCCTCCATCGTAGAGGCAGTTGCTTCCCCGCTCCCCCCTACGCCTTCTTCAAACGGCGCGGCCTTCAACATCTTGGTCAAGATGGGATCCGGCGTGGTCTCCGGGAGGAGCCGACACCTTATTAACTTTGCCTTGGCTATCCACTCTGTTCAAGAAACGACTCCTTTAAAGGGCATATATATATGATAAATGAATGAATAGCTTGTCCGGTTACAGGACTACTTACTTGAGTATCTGGGCGATTGCAGCTTAGTCCTGCGTCCTCAGTCAGGTCCGGACACTTCTCTTGTGATCCGAAGAATAGTTTATACATCTCCACGGGTGTCGTGCCCATAAAATTTTGAGAGCTCGTGGTCCCTCCGGAGTAAATTCCCACAGGCGGAGGGGGGCGTTTGCAGGCGTAGGCGCGGATCAACATAACCTGCACCACTGCAACCAAATTGATCTCTCTTTCTTGGAGGTCTCGAATCGGCCCTGCAGCAAGGAACGCCCTGGGCGGCCCCAGTCGAGCCCTTGTTGACCCATGACGCCACCGCCGTGGTGGACTGGCGGAAGGCGGAGAGCGCCACCCATTTGGTGCCCCCGGGCGATGATATAAAACCACTCCCGTTGCCACAAACCAAGCTCCTCTTGAAAAGAGCCCTCGATCCATGGAGCATCAGCACATTTACTTATGACCGCCCCTCCGCTTTTCTGCTTGTTGCCCTCGATCATCTTTGGCTCCACCTTGAAGGTCTTGAGCCACAATCCAAAGTGAGGGGTAATATGGAGGAAGGCCTCACATACGACAATGAATGACGAGATATGGAGGATGGACTCAGATTCAAGTCATGGAAATCCAGCCCATAATAAAACATGAGCGCCCGCACAAAGGGATCCGTCGGAAGCCTAAACCCGAAGGAAGTGAGACACGAACACCACGTTCTCGCCGGGCTCGGGGTGGGAATGACCTGCCCGAGCGAGACAGCCTATGCGAGATCTCGCCGGTTAGATACCTGGCGTCTCGCAGCTTTAGCACATCTTCTTCTGTGACAGAGGAAGACATCCATCGGCCGTGTTGGTCGGAGCCGGACATGGTCGAAGGTCCGAAGCGCCTAAATCTGAAGCTTTGGGTGTTGGAACTCGAAGCGCGAGGCGAACTCAATGGAGGGTGTAAAAAGAAGAGGGCCTTGGTCTCATTATAAAGAGGTTGAATACCAAGAGCCCACCCCGTGGTCGATTAGGACTCGCCTTTGATAGAGGAGGCATGCCGACGGGCACGGTTGGGTTACCCACGTCCGTATTGATGGGAATCCCGGAATAAGGGGGCACGATCTATGCTTTGATAAGACGTGCCAAGGAAACCGCCTCGCTAAACGCGCTGAGGTGGAACAGTAAAAAACAATTCATATAAAGACCTGGCCACGGTGTGATGTCATGCCGCGGAATACGTCAGAGATCTGTGCAAAAGTTATTCTCTCTACGGTGGTATGCGGAACTTGTTTTGCAGAGCCGGACACTATCCTGGTGTTCAAAATCTTCTATGAAGTATTCGGAGGAGGAACCCGCCTTGCAATGCCGAAGACAATATGCACGCTGGACTCGTCGTCATTGAAGCCTGGTTCAGGGGCTACTGAGGGAGTCCTGGACTAGGGGGTGTCCGGATAGCCGAACTATCATCACGACCGGACTCCAAGACTATGAAGATACAAGATTGAAGACTTCGTCCCGTGTCCAGATGGGACTTTGCTTGGCATGGAAGGCAAGCTTGGCGATACGGATATGTAAATCTCCTACCATTGTAACCGACTCTGTGTAACCCTAACCTATCCCGTGTCTATATAAACCGGAGGGTTTTGGTCCAGAGAAAAACAACAATCATACCATAGGCTAGCTTCTAGGTTTAGCCTCCTTGATCTCGTGGTAGATCTACTCTTGTACTACCCATATCATCAATATTAATCAAGCAGGGTAGGGTATTACCTCCATCGAGAGGGCCCAACCTGGGTAAAAACATCGTGTCCCTTGTCTCCTGTTACCATCCGCCTAGACGCACAGTTCGGGACCCCCTACCCGAGATCCGCCGGTTTTGACACCGACAGGTATGCTTGTTCAAGTAAGAATGGCACCCAAGCACCGGTCCACCCACATATCAAATTATCAAAGTACCGAACGCGAATCATATGAACGTGATGAAAACTAGCTTGACGATATTCCCATGTGTCCTCGGGCGCGCTTTTCTCTATATAAGAGTTTGTCCAGGCTTGTCCTTTGCTACAAAAGGGATTGGGCCACCTTGCTGCACTTCATTTACTTTTGTTACTTACTGCTCGTTACAATTTATCTTATTACAAAACTATCTGTTACCACTTATTTTAGTACTTGCAGAGAATACCTTGCTGAAAACCGCTTATCATTTCCTTCTTCTCCTCGTTGGGTTCGACACTCTTACTTATCGAAAGGACTACGATAGATCCCCTATACTCGTGGGTTATCATGAATCATATAGTAGATATGATCAACATAGTGATGTTCACAATTGAAACTACTCCATCTCACGTGTTGATCGGACATGGTTTAGTTGATTTGGATCACGTGATCACTTAGAAGATTAGAGGGATGTCTATCTAAGTGGGAGTTCTTTAGTAATATGATTAATTGAACTTAAATTTATCATGAACTTAGTACCTGATAGTATTTTGCTTGTCTATGTTGATTGTAAATAGATGGCCCATGCTGTTGTTCCGTTGAATTTTAATGCGTTCCTTGAGAAAGCAAAGTTGAAAGATGATGGTAGCAATTACACGGACTGGGTCCGTAACTTGAGGATTATCCTCATTACTGCATAGAAGAATTATGTCCTGGAAGCACCGCTAGGTGCCAGACCTGCTGCAGGAGCAACACCAGATGTTATGAACGTCTGGCAGAGCAAAGCTGATGACTACTCGATACTTCAGTGTGCCATGCTTTACGGCTTAGAACCGGGACTTCAACGACGTTTTGAACGTCATGGAGCATATGAGATGTTCCAGGAGTTGAAGTTAATATTTCAAGAAAATGCCCGGATTCGAGATATGAAGTCTCCAATAAGTTCTACAGCTGCAAGATGGAGGAGAATAGTTCTGTCAGTGAGCATATACTCAAAATGTCTGGGTATAACAATCACTTGATTCAACTAGGAGTTAATCTTCCGGATGATAGCGTCATTGACAGAATTCTTCAATCACTGTCACCAAGCTACAAGAGCTTCGTGATGAACTATAACATGCAAGGGATGGATAAGACAATTCCTGAGCTCTTCGCAATGCTAAAGGCTGCGGAGGTAGAAATCAAGAAGGAGCATCAAGTGTTGATGGTCAATAAGACCACCAGTTTCAAGAAAAAGGTCAAAGGGAAGAAGAAGAGGAACTTCAAGAATAACAACAAGCAAGTTGCTGCTCAGGAGAAGAAACCCAAGTCTGGACCTAAGCTTGAGACTGAGTGCTTCTACTACAAGCAAACTGGTCACTGGAAGCGGAACTGCCCCAAGTATTTGGCGGATAAGAAGGATGGCAAGGTGAACAAAGGTATATGTGATATACATGTTATTGATGTGTACCTTACTAATGCTCGCGGTAGCACCTGGATATTTGATACTAGTTCTGTTGCTAATATTTGCAACTCGAAACAGGGACTACAGATTAAGCGAAGATTGGCTAAGGACGAGGTGACGATGCGTGTGGGAAATGGTTCCAAAGTCGATGTGATCGCGGTCGGCACGCTACATCTACATCTACCTTCGGGATTAGTTTTAGACCCGAATAATTGTTATTTGGTGCCAGCGTTGAGCATGAACATTATATCTGGATCTTGTTTGATGCGAGGCGGTTATTCATTTAAATCAGAGAATAATTGTAGTTCTATTTATATGAGTAATATCTTTTATGGTCATGCACCCTTGAAGAGTGGTCTATTTTTGTTAAACTCGATAGTAGTGATACACATATTCATAATATTGAAGCCAAAAGATGCAGAGTTGATAATGATAGTGCAACTTATTTGTGGCACTGCGGTTTAGGTCATATCGGTGTAAAACGCATGAAGAAACTCCATACAGATGGACTTTTGGAACCACTTGATTATGAATCACTTGGTACTTGCGAACCGTGCCTCATGGGCAAGATGACTAAAACGCTGTTCTCCGGTATTATGGAGCGAGCAACAGATTTGTTGGAAATCATACATACAGATGTATGTGGTCCGATGAATATTGAGGCTCGAGGCGGATATCGTTATTTTCTCACCTTCACAGATGATTTGAGCAGATATGGGTATATCTACTTAATGAAACATAAGTCTGAAACATTTGAAAAGTTCAAAGAATTTCAGAGTGAAGTTGAAAATCATCGTAACAAGAAAATAAAGTTTCTACGATCTGATCATGGAGGAGAATATTTGAGTTACGAGTTTGGTCTTCATTTGAAACAATGCGGAATAGTTTCGCAACTCACGCCACCCGGAACACCACAACGTAATGGTGTGTCCGAACGTCATAATCGTACTTTACTTGATATGGTGCGATCTATGATGTCTCTTACTGATTTACCGCTATCATTTTGGGGTTATGCTTTAGAGACGGCTGCATTCACGTTAAATAGGACACCATCGAAATCCATTGAGACGACGCCTTATGAACTGTGGTTTGGCAAGAAACCAAAGTTGTCGTTTCTTAAAGTTTGGGGCTGCGATGCTTATGTGAAAAAGCTTCAACCTGATAAGCTCGAACACAAATCGGAAAAATGTGTCTTCATAGGGTACCCAAAAGAGACTGTTAGGTACACCTTCTATCACAGATCCGAAGGCAAGACTTTTGTTGCTAAATTCGGAATCTTTTTAGAGGAGGAGTTTCTCTCAAAAGAAGTGAGTGGGAGGAAAGTAGAACTTGATGAGGTAACTGTACCTGCTCCCTTATTGGAAAGTAGTTCATCACAGAAATAGGTTCCTATGACACCTACACCAATTAGTGAGGAAGTTAATGATGATGATCACGAAACTTCAGATCAAGTTGTTACCGAACCTCGTGGGTCAACGAGTAAGATCCGCACTGAGTGGTACGGTAATCCTGTTCGGAAGTTATGTTACTAGACCATGACGAACCTACGAACTATGAAGAAGCGATGGTGAGCCCAGATTCATAAAATGGCTTGAAGCCATGAAATCTGAGATGGGATCCATGTATGAGAACAAAGTGTGGACTTTGGTTGACTTGCCCAATGATCGGCAAGCCATTGAGAATAAATGGATCTTCAAGAAGAAGACTGACGCTGACGGTAATGTTACTGTCTATAAAGCTCGACTTGTTGCGAAAGGTTTTCGACAAGTTCAAGGGATTGACTACGATGAGGCCTTCTCACCCGTAGCGATGCTTAAGTCTATCCGAATCATGTTAGCAATTGCCGCATTTTATGATTATGAAATTTGGCAAATGGATGTAAAAACTGCATTCCTGAATTGGTTTCTGGAAGAAGAGTTGTATATGATGCAACCGGAAGGTTTTGTCGATCCAAAGGGAGCTAACAAAGTGTGCAAGCTCGAGCGATCCATTTATGGACTGGTGCAAGCCTCTCGGAGTTGGAATAAACGCTTTGATAGTGTGATCAAAGCATTTGGTTTTATACAGACTTTTGGAGAAGCCTGTATTGACAAGAAAGTGAGTGGGAGCTCTGTAGCATTTCTGATATTATAGGTGGATGACATATTGCTGATTGGAAATGATATAGAATTTCTGGACAGCATAAAGGGATACTTGAATAAGAGTTTTTCAATGAAAGACCTCGGTGAAGCTGCTTATATATTGGGCATCAAGATATATAGAGATAGATCAAGACGCTTAATTGGACTTTCACAAAGCACATACCTTGACAAAGTTTTGAAGAAGTTCAAAATGGATCAAGCAAAGATAGGGTTCTTGCCTATGTTACAAGGTGTGAAGTTGAGTAAGATTCAATGCCCGACCAAGATAGAGAGAACATGAAAGATGTTCTCTATGCTTCAGCCATAGGCTCTATCATGTATGCGATGTTGTGTACCATACCTGATGTGTGCCTTGCTATAAGTTTAGCAGGGAGGTACCAAAGTAATCCAGGAGTGGATCACTGGACAGCGGCCAAGAACATCCTGAAATACCTGAAAAGGACTAAGGATATGTTTCTCCTTTATGGAGGTGACAAAGAGCTCATCGTAAATGGTTACGTTGATGCAAGCTTTGACACTGATCCGGATGATTCTTAATCGCAAACCGGATACGTGTTTACATTGAACGGTGGAGCTGTCAGTTGGTGCAGTTCTAAACAAAGCATCGTGGCGGGTTCTACGTGTGAAGCGGAGTACATAGCTGCTTCGGAAGCAGCAAATGAAGGAGTCTAGATGCAGGAGTTCATATCCGATCTAGGTGTCATACCTAGTGCATCGGGTCCAATGAAAATCTTTTGTGAGAATACTGGTGCAATTGCCTTGGCAAAGGAATCCAGATTTCACAAGAGAACCAAGCACATCAAGAGACGCTTCAATTCCATCCGGGATCTAGTCCAGGTGGGAGACATAGAAATTTGCAAGATACATACGGATATGAATGTTGCAGACCCTTTGACTAAGCCTCTTCCACGAGCAAAACATGATCAACACCAAGGCTCCATGGGTGTTAGAATCATTACTGTGTAATCTAGATTATTGACTCTAGTGCAAGTGGGAGACTGAAGGAAATATGCCCTAGAGTAGGCCTGGGCGTTCGGTATAAACCGAAAATTCGGTTTTTACCGTTCGGTATTTTATTAAATTCGGTTTGCTGAACTGGAAACCGAAAATGGCAGTGCAAAACAGGAAACCGATATTTTGGTTGACCAAAAATTTCGGTTCGGTTTTGGTATATACCGATACACCGAGACGTGAATAGTGCGCTTTGCGCTTTTCCCAATACCCCTCATGCATGGCCTATTATATAGATGACTTGTTGTCTACTTCTCCTTAAACAAACGAGGTGGGACTAAACATGATGGTTGCCGGCCGGTTGCTCTGACTTATGCCAAGAAGCCCACTAAGTCGACTAAAATAAAATATAAGAAAAGAAGCCCACGAGCTCATGCAGTCACGTGGCTGAGCTTCCTTTGGGCCTTGCATGCATGTTGGTTGCAGGGCCTGCACGCACGTGGTCGTGCAAGCGCACGTGGGCTGGATTGCATGCTCCGTAGCGACGTACAACTGGCTGGAAGACATGCGTACCCACTGTTCAGTATCTTTTCCGGTTAACCGAAAATAAAACCACACCTACCGAAGTTAATTCGGTTATTGAGAGTAGAAACTGAATTCTTCTGCATCATTGGTAAAAACCAAAAATTTGGTTTTTTCGGTTACGGTTTCGGTTCGGTGTTCGGTTCATCGGTTTTTATGCCCACCTAGGCCCTAGAGGCAATAATAAAGTTATTATTTATTTCCTTATATCATGATAAATGTTTATTATTCATGCTAGAATTGTATTAACCGGAAACATAATACTTGTGTGAATACATAGACAAACAGAGTGTCACTAGTATGCCTCTACTTGACTAGCTTGTTGATCAAAGATGGTTATGTTTCCTAGCCATTGACATGAGTTGTCATTTGATTAAACGGGATCACATCATTAGGAGAATGATGTGATTGACTTGACCCATTCCGTTAGCTTAGCACACGATCGTCTAGTATTCTGCTATTGCTTTCTTCATGACTTATACATGCTCCTATGACTATGAGATTATGCAACTCCCGTTTACCGGAGGAACAATTTGTGTGCTACCAAAAGTCATAACGTAACTGGGTGATTATAAAGGTGCTCTACAGGTGTCTCCGAAGGTACTTGTTGGGTTGGCGTATTTTGAGATTAGGATTTGTCACTCTGATTGTCGGATAGGTATCTCTGGACCCACTCGGTAATACACATCACTTAAGCCTTGCAACTAATGAGTTAGTTGCGGGATGATGTATTACAGAACGAGTAAAGAGACTTGCCGGTAACGAGATTGAACTAGGTATTGAGATACCGACGATCGAATCTCGGGCAAGTAACATACCGATGACAAAGGGAACAACGTATGTTGTTATGCGGTCTGAACGATAAAGATCTTCGTAGAATATGTGGGAGACAATATGAGCATCCAGGTTCCGCTATTGGTTATTGACCGGAGACGTGTCTCGGTCATGTGTACATAGTTCTTGAACCCGTAGGGTCCGCACGCTTAAATTTTCGATGAAAGTTATATTATGAGTTTATATGTTTTGATGGACCAAAGGTTGTTCGGAGTCCTGGATGTGATCACAGACATAACGAGGAGTCTCGAAATGGTCGAGACATGAAGATTAATATATTGGACGACTATATTCGGACACCGGAATGGTTCCGGGGGTTATCGGATATATACCGAGTACAGGGGTTACGGAACCCCGGGGATTAATGGGCCTACATGGGCCTTGGTGGAGAAGAGGAGGGGAGGCCAGGGCAGGCCGCGTGCCCCCTCCTTCTGTAGTCCGAATTGGACAAGGAGGGGGGGGGGCTTTCCTTCTTCTCCTCCCCCTCTTTCCCCCCTTCTCCTAATCCAACAAGGAAGGGAGGGAGTCCTACTCCCGGTGGGAGTAGGACTCCTCCTGGCACGCCCCTCTCCTGGCCGGCCGCTTCTCCCCCCTTGCTCCTTTATATACGGGGGCAGGGGGCACCCCAAAGACACAACAATTGATCATTGATCTTTTAGCCGTGTGCGGTACCCCCCTCCACCATAGTCCACCTCGATAATACTGTAGCGGTGCTTAGGCGAAGCCCTTCGTCGGTAGAACATCATCATCGTCACCATGCCGCCGTGTCGATTTAAACTCTCCTCAACACTCGGCTGGATCGGAGTTCGAGGGACGTCATCGGGCTGAACGTGTGCTGAACTCGGAGGTGCCGTGCGTTCGGTACTTGATCGGTCGGATCGTGAAGACGTACGACTACATCAACCGCGTTGTGCTAACGCTTCCGCTTTCGGTCTACGAGGGTACATGGACAACACTCTCCCCTCTTGTTGCTATGCATCACCATGATCTTGCATGTGCGTAGGAATTTTTTTGAAATTACTACGTTCCCCAACACTACCCTAGGTACATGTCGTCGTCATTAGCCCCTGAATGGATCGAAGACCGAGTGAAGAAGGATTGAAGTTGATTCCAACCCGATTCAATGTCTAAGAGACACTTTCTTAGGGATCTGAAAGTATGCTAGTAACTTAACCCTTCATCAATCGCCTTGATCGATTCTTGCTTCTTGAACTTCCAAGTTGAATATGTAACATAGTATTGAGCAGATTGGATTTGGATATCGTTGATGCAATTGACTGATTTGCTGGACTCGGATTTCACGGGATTCAAAATTTGGAGAAGTGCGCGGGCCGGGCGTAGCGCGGTAAGCGGGGCAAGTGGGGAGGGACCCCTCGATCCTCGTGCCACCTTTTTCGCCACGTATCAGGCTGGCGCCGATTGTGGGATGCGCTGAGATTGCGCGGGCCCACGAGTCAGTCACTCGGCCGCGTGAATATATAAGGCG
Source organism: Aegilops longissima (assembly GCA_021605205.1). Lineage (NCBI taxonomy): Eukaryota > Viridiplantae > Streptophyta > Magnoliopsida > Poales > Poaceae > Aegilops > Aegilops longissima. The sequence continues at coordinate 637,863,907 of CM038677.1, forward strand.
ACATGGCCGATGCGTGCAACAGTGCCCACCATTTCCCCCTTTCTCCTTCACCTCTCTGCCTCATCCCCTCCAGCGTAGCGCCGCTCTGCTCGTTCTTGTCGACCACTTCGGCAATGGCGAAGGACAAGACGAAGGCCCTGGAGCGTGCGAAGAAGGCGGCGAAGGGGTCGACCTCGCAGTCTGCTCTGCCGTCGGGCTAGATCCAAGGGGATTGGATCCCCTCGTTGGCCTCGGAGGAGGATATGGGGGGGCTTGCTGCCGACAGCCTGATTACGGAGGGATCTTGGAGGCTGCCGGAAGGAGAGTTCGAGCCCGCGTCGCGCGACGGAGAGCGGGTTCTCCTCATGAGTCACGTGGAAAGAGATTTCTCTCTGCCTCCGCATCTGTTCTTTCGTGGATTCTTGAACTTCTTTGGTGCTCAGGCCCATCACTTTCCTCCAAACACTATAGCTCCAAGCAAAACACATATCATGTAGTGAATAACAATATAGCTCCAAGTAAAGTTACCGATGGACGAAGACGAAAGAGGGGATGCCTTCCGGGGCATCCCCAAGCTTTCGCTTTTTGGTGTCCTTAGATTTACCTTGGGGTGCCTTGGGAATCCTCAAGCTTAGGCTCTTGCCACTCCTTGTTCCATAATCCATCAAATCCTTACCCAAAACTTGAAAACTTCACAACACAAAACTTAACAGAAAATCTCGTGAGCTCCGTTAGCGAAAGAAAACAAAACACCACTTCAAGGTACTGTATTGAACTCATTCTTTATTTATATTGGTGTTAAACCTACTGTATTCCAACTTCTCTATGGTTTATAAACTCTTTTACTAGCCATAGATTCATCAAAATAAGCAAACAACACACGAAAAACATAATCTGTCAAAAAAAGAACAGTCTGTAGTAATCTGTAACTAACACAAACTTATGGAACTCAGAAAAATCTACCAAAATAGGACGACCTAAAAATTTTGTTTATTGATTTTCTGCAATTGGAATAAATATTTTATCACGTACTGGTGATTTTTAACAAATGTTTTTGTGAACAGAAAGTTTCTGGAATTTTCAGCAAGATCAAATAACTATTATCCAAGAAGATCCTATAGGTTTAACTTGGCACAAACACTAATTAGAACACAAAAACAAATCTAACCAGAGGATAGATCAAATATTTATTCCTAAACAGAAGCAAAAAGCAAAAAAGCTAAAATAAAATTGGGTTGCCTCCCAACAAGCGCTATCGTTTAACGCCCCTAGCTAGGCATAAAAGCAAGGATAGATCTAAGCATCATCATCTTTGGTCTTTAATTTTTTAGCGGAGTTATGCTCAAATCCGGGAGGTTCTTTACGTTTCCCTTCATATTCGGAAAATTTTAGATCTAAAGAATCCAACCGCTTATTGCAAAGAGTGATCAACATATTCATGCGGTGAAGATTCCCGCTAACACTTTTGAGAGGTTCAAGAGATTTTTGTAAAATCTTCGTTACTTCGCAAATTTTCTCAAGGACTTGTGTTTCTTCCTGGGTATGATGAGGCCCCTTTTGTTGAGGTAGTGTTCCTACTATTCCTTCTATAATTTCATGTGCAATACTGGGATTAATTTCGATAAAATTGCCTTTGGCAACGCAATCCAAGAGTTGTCTATGAGACATATTTAGTCCAACATAAAAATTGCGAAGCAAAATTCTAAAGTTCACCTCTAGGGTACAATTACGATAAGATTCCATCATTCTAAACCAAGCATCTTTTAAGTTTTCTCCTTGACTTTGTTTGAAGTGAAGAACTTCAAACTCGGGAGACAATGGAGTAGATAAAGGACTAGCCATAACGATGAGGCAAGCAAAAAAAGAGGCGAACGGAAAAGAGGGGCGAATAAAACGGCAAGGGTGAAGTGGGGGAGAGGAAAACGAGAGGCAAATGGCAAATAATGTAATGCGAGGGATAAGAGTTTTGTGATGGGTACTTGGTATGTCTTGACTTGTGCGTAGACTCCCCGGCAACGGCGCCAGAAATCCTTCTTGCTACCTCTTGAGCACCGCGTTGGTTTTCCCTTGAAGAGGAAAGGGTGATGCAGTAAAGTAGCGTAGGTATTTCCCTCAGTTTTTGAGAACCAAGGTATCAATCTAGTAGGAGACCACGCTCGAGTCCGACGCACCTACAAAAAAAAATAATAACCTCGCAACCAACGCGATAAAGGGGTTGTCAATCCCTTCACAGTCACTCACGAGAGTGAGATCTGATAGAGATGATAAGATAATATTTTTTGGTATTTTTATGGTAAAGACTAAAAGTAAAGAAAGAAAAATAAACGGCGCCAGAAATAGCTTGTTGTTGGGAGATTAATATGATGGAAAATAGACCCGAGGGCCATAGGTTTCACTAGTGGCTTCTCTCAAGATAGCATAAGTATTATGGTGGGTAAACGAATTACTGTCGAGCAATTGATAGAATTGAGCATAGTTATGAGAATATCTAGGTATGATCATGTATATAGGCATCACGTCCGTGACAAGTAGACCGAATCCTGCCTGCATCTAGTACTATTACTCCATACATCGACCGCTATCCAGCATGCATCTAGAGTATTAAGTTCATAAGAACAGAGTAACGCTTTAAGCAAGATGACATGATGTAGAGGGATAAACTCATGCAATATGATATAAACCCCATCTTTTTATCCTCGATAATCTGGATCATAAACCCACAATTTATCGGATCTCGACAAACACACTGCAAAAAGAAGAGTTACATCAAATAGATCTCCAAGAGAATCGAGGAGAACTTTGTATTGAGATCCAAAGAGAGAGAAGAAGCCATCTAGCTAATAACTATGGACCCGAAGGTCTGAGGTAAACTACTCACACATCATCGGAGTGGCTATGGTGTTGATGTAGAAGCCCTCCGTGATCGATGCCCCCTCCGGAAGGACGCCGGACAAGGCCCCAAGATGGGATCTCACGGGTACAGAAGGTTGCGGCGGTGGAATTAGGTTTTCGTGGTGCTCCTCGATGGTTTGGGGGTACGTAGGTATATATAGGAGGAAGAAGTAGGTCGGTGGAGCCACAAGGGGCCCACGAGGGTGGAGGGCGCGCCCCCTTCCTCGTGGCTTCCTCGTTGGTTACTTGACATCCACTCCAAGTCCTCCGGATCACGTTTGTTTCGAAAATCACGTTCCCGAAGGTTTCATTCCATTTGGACTCCGTTTGATATTCTTTTTCTGCGAAACACTGAAATAGGCAAAAAACAGCAATTTGGGCTGGGCCTCCGGTTAATAGGTTAGTCCCAAAAATAATATAAAAGTGTATAATAAAGGCCATTAATCATCCAAAACAGAATATAATATAGCATGGAACAATAAAAAATTATAGATACATTGGAAACGTATCACCACCCCATGTGGTTGTACTCAGGTACAGAGGACACCGCCCGGACCCACCGGGAGGAGGTCAAAGAGGAGACGGTGGCACAGTGGCTTCTGAGCATCACTGGGAATAAGGACAATCATGTGGAGCAAAACAGATCTTTCCATTTGATGCTGAGCACCCTCCAGTAGAGGTGAGACATAACTTGTCGTGTGAATCATTTTTTCTTTTACTCTTCCATACGCAATTGTATTGGAATCCGACTGATCTTTATAATCTGTGTCTCACAGGTGTTCACGAAGCTGTACTCGCCCGTGCTGAACGGGGAACAGTTCACTGGAGAAGGAGAAAGCAAAGGCGGGAGCGCTGATATTGAGTATGCCGACGACAGTGAAGACGACAGCGATGACTCTGATGACAGTGAAGAAGTCGAGTCACCACCATGCACCGAGCGCCGCACCAAGCAGACACAAGATCCTGCGGCTGTCCATGGTAAGGCTGCGGCATCGAGTGTCAGGACCCAGAAGCACACTCGGATGTCAACCCCTGACCCGACTGAGAAGACTGCTAAGCAGGCCATGGTCGTTCCACCTAAACCTCAGAAGGCTTTGCTCCAGATCAAGGTTACTGTGCCTATCGCTTCGACGTAAGTGCTTCTGTTGCAGACCATTTCACTTTCCGTCTTATCCCTGCAGACCTTCATGTTTTTGTTAACCGAGTGAAATTCTGACTCCAGGGCTGCTATTTCTGGGACGTCGCATATGGAGATCGACGACGAGCAGGCAGATGCGGAGACTGCGAACGCAACCACTTCTCGGGCAGATATGATCAACTCTCTCCTTGCTAGCTAATTGTTTCAACGGTCGACTAACATCTGAATGTCGAATGACTATAGTGCCAAAGGACATCATCTGGCTTCCAGATGATGACGAGGAGAAACCTCCGAGAAGCTCAGGAGGACGGGGTAGGACCTCTACCACCTTGCGAAGCCTCGCCAAGAGAGTGCCCTCAGGTCAGGCGTCTCATATGCCGCCTGAATTTGTTCCTCAAGGGCCGGGTGGTTCGTCTAGGACTGGTGTTTCTTTCTCTGTCCCAATGTCGACTGTTCAGCCTCCTGCGTCGACTGTTCAAGCCTCAGGTCCAACTGGGCAACCGCAAGTGCAAATCCCTCCAGCTGCATCACCAACTCCTGCGTCGAGTGCATTCACTCTGCATCATGTCCCAGAGGACCAAACGGGAGCTACCAAGGAAGCTATGATCCAGGCTGGCTTGATGATGCAGCGACTGAAGGAGGTGTATGACTCCAGCAAGTTAGCTTATGATGCCAGCGCAGCTCTTCAAGCCAATGTCCGAGTAAGTGCGATAGTAAGTTGATTTCCGATTGGATTTTCTTCATCTTGATTCTGCTGAATCTGTACACCCACTGGGTGTTTTATTTTTGCTTTGGATTCTATCCACTCGAAGTGGTCAGGCCGGACCGAGTGGGGAATCGATCCAGTGGGTGCACACTGAGTGCACCCACTGGGTGTAGTCCCCGAGACCACCGTCGAATGTTTGATTCGACGGGGGTCTTAGAATATATTTTTTGCTTGAAGCTCTTCACTCAAATCGGTCAGGCCGTGCTGAGTGGAAACTTATCAAGTGGGGGCACACTCAGTGCACCCACTGGGTGTAGTCCCCGAGACCGCCGTCGAATGTTTGATTCGGCGGGGGTCTGAGAAGAAGTTTTTTTTGGTTTCTCCACCCGGGCCGGGCAGGCCGCGCCGAGTGGGGAATCGATCCAGTGGGGGCTGTTAGGGAACGCAGTATATCAAAATTTTTACCTACGATCACGCAAGATATATCTAGGAGATGCATAGCAATGAGCGAGGAGAGTGTGTCCACGTACCCTCGTAGACCGAAAGCGGAAGCGTTTAGTAAAGCGGTTGATGTACTCGAACGTCTTCACGATCCAACCAATCCAAGTACCGAACGTATGGCACCTCCGTGTTCAGCACACGTTCAGCTCGATGACGTCCCTCGAGCTCTTGATCCATTTGAGGATGAAGGAGAGTTTCGTCAGCACAACGGTGTGGCGACGGTGATGATGAAGTTACCGGCGAAGGACTTCGCCTAAGCACTACGACGATATGACCGAGGTGTGTAACTGTGGAGGGGGGCACCGCACACGGCTAAGAAAAATCTTGGAGTGCCTTTGGGGTGCCCCCTGCCCATGTATATAAAGGAGGGAGGGAGAGAGGCCAGCCCTCCTAGGGGCGCGCCAAGTGTAGGGAGTCCTACTAGGACTCCCAAATCCAAGTAGGATTCCCTTTCCTTTTCGGAGTGGGAAAGACGGAAAGGAGGGAGAGGGAGAAGGAAAGGGGGGCACCCCCACCCCTTGTCCAATTCGGTTTGGGCAGTGGGGAGGCGCGCGCCACCTCATGGCCCTTCTTCCCTCTGTCCACTAAAGCCCAATAAGGCCCATTAACTTCCCCCGGCGAATTCCCGTAACTCTCAGATACTCTGAAAAATACCCGAATCACTCGGGACCATTCCGATGTCCGAATATAGCCTTCCAATATATGAATATTTACCTCTCGACCATTTCGATACTCCCCGTCATGTCCGTGATCTCATCCGGACTCCGAACAAACTTTGGTCATCAAATAACATAACTCATAATAGAAGTCGTCATCAAACGTTAAGCGTGCGGACCCTACGGGTTCGAGAACTATGTAGACATGACCGAGGCACATCTTCGGTCAATAACCAATAGCGGAACCTGGATGCTCATATTGGCTCCTACATATTCTACAAAGATCTTTATCGGTCAAACCGCATAACAACATACGTTATTCCCTTTGTCATCAGTATGTTACTTGCCCAAGATTCGATCGTCGGTATCATCATACCTAGTTCAATCTCGTTACCGGCAAGTCTCTTTACTCGTTCTGTAATGCAACATCCCGCAACTAACTCATTAGTCACATTGCTTGCAAGGCTTATAGTGATATGCATTACCGAGAGGGCCCAGAGATACATCTCTGATACACGGAGCGACAAATCCTAATGTAGCGACCTGACCCAAAATCGGTCAAATCTCTGTGTCTGTACCATCCCAAGATCATGCTGGTACTCACAGTACATCGATAAAGTAATCAAAGTTCAATCACACCTGAATATCATTAACGATTCTCATATAGAGTCTTTATTACAAGGGAATAAATTCGGCTCAAGGCCAACTCATGAGAAATAAACTAATAACACTGCTGAAGCGTCGAAGTAAAGCTAGTCCATCCGACTCCAAAGGGCAATCGCCAAGCGCGGAGCGTAGCCTCACTCCCGATCGAATATACCGCAACATAAGACGTTGCAGCCATGTAGGTCAGCTTTTGGAATAAGTCGGCAAGTCATGAAGAATAACAATAATAAACTTACTATCACTATATGCATTTGGCTGTGGAGCTCTAAGTTTCATCATTTTGCGAAAAGCAAATTTTATCCTACTACAAAGGACTTGCTTGCAAATTTCTACAATTGTTGGTAGTTATTGAGATGGTTCCGCCAACCAATATCTCGCTCCCAATTATTAAGTCATAAAACCCTCAAATTAATTCATTAGTTTTAGTGTTGAGATATCCGAATACTTCCAAGTTCCAGAGGCTCAAATGTCCGTGAATCGGGACACGGCTAATCGATTAGATCTTTAACTCTGCAGAGGGTTGCGACTTTCCCATAAGAATCATTCCCTCCTTTAATGTCTTCGCACTTCATGGTGTTTGAAGACGGACTAATGAAACAGGTCTTCCAAAGAGTTCTTCCGCTCTGCCGGTACCCATCAATCCTACCGTTCTTCTACATCTCGTAGTACCGTCCAGCCAGCGTCACTACTAGGGTCAACCCAGCCAGAGCCCATAATGGCTTGCGGCTGCACAGGTAAGCTTCCGGTCATGGGGTATCCATCCTTCTCTTCGTGGCTGGGTGAAGCTTTCCGCAAGATGTCATGGCACTTCTCCATGCATCCCGGCCACCACTGGGTTCTCCAGGGTGCCCGTCAACCGTCCTCCACCCAGTAGTGATTTCCGAAGTCCATCTTGATCATTGTAGTTCATGGGGTTGTCATCATCATTGACTCTCACATCTTGCTTATGTATTTCACTCAACCCAAAACCCGTCTACGAGCATAGCAAAGTAACTACTTCATCCCGGGGTCATGGTAACAAGGGGATTGGTTCATCCTACCACATGATACTACTCAAGTTTAATGACTTCAAAATTTCACTACTGCATGCATGGTGGGGTGGTGACAATTACTAATGCACAAAAACATAGGTATAGAAATAACATGATCAAAACTTGCCTTGCTGATGATCCTCGTAAGCTAAAGAGTCGTAGTAGCAAGCTTCGCACTCCGGAAACTCTACCGAGACAAACAATAACACAATAAGCACAAAGTAATAGGATCACATAACACAACATAACAAAAGTAACATAACACAACAAAAACAACCAAAACCAAATCCAAAAGGAAAACTCAAAGAAACCACTCAAAGTTTTTCCCTACCTCAAACAATAACAAAAATAGTTTTTATATAATAAAATTCCTTAATGTAACCTAGTCATGGTTTTAAGTTAACTTAACAGAAAAGGTTTCACTAAGCAACTAGGAGCAAAAAGAATTAATTTAAAAGCTATTAGGAAACTCCTATTAGGCCTAATCCAATTCTATTAAGAAAAAATAAATTAAAACTTTTATTAATTATAAATAAAAGTTCATCTACTAGAGTGACAGAAACTAACCTAGAATAACCAATCACAAGTTAAAAATAAATTTATTTACTAATTAAAATATTAGGAAAACAGAGCTAGTTAATTAATTAGGATTAATGGGATTCTGCTTAAAACTAATTATTTATTAATCCTAAAATACCCAAGTTAATTTCTATGGTTTGGCAATGTCAAAATAAAGTTGGGACAAAAAGAATCATCCAAAAATAATTTTTCTAACTCAAGTTATAGCAGATTTACTATTCTGACCAAAACTAAATTAAAGCAATTTTAATTATTTTTAACATAGCTAAATATATATTCTACAGAAACTACATAAAATTTGCAAGCCAACAAAAAAAGAATCACTCAAAAATATTAAATAGAACAAAAGATATGAATTTTTGAAAACAGAAACTATTCTGCTAAAACAGAAAAATCAAAATAAAAGAAAAAAAAGCCTAATGGGCCTATACTGTGCACTGGGCGTCAAATAGCCTAACGGGCCTAGTGGTTTTTAACTAAAACGGCCGGGCTAAAATAAATAAACCTAACCTAATAAACCGGAAAGAACCGGCCGTCTTTTTATAAAAGATACCCCTTCGGGGGTTCTAATCGTGGCCGTCCGTTGGAGATCGGACGGGGGGGGTGATTTCGGTGGCTTACCGGAGTCCGGCGACGGCGGCGGCGGCGGCGAGAGTCGTCGAGGTTCCGAGCGTCGGGAGCTCGGGGAGTCGCCGTCTTGGTCTGGAGGTCGGTGAGGAGTTTGGTGCGGTCGGGGTTGGTCGGGAGGGCTAGGCGCGTCGGCGGCGACTTTGGCGGCGGCGAGAGCCAGGTCTCCCAGCGTGTTCGGAGAGAGAGGAGAGAGGCTCCGCGAGGCTAGGGGGGAATGGGGTGCGGAGGGTCGGCTTTATAGCCGGGCCTCGGATGGCCGAAGCGATCGGGCGATCGGAATCCGGATCCTTCGGGATCCGCGATCTCCGCGGTCTTGGCGATCGTGGGCGAGGGGAAGAAGATGGGGGGGCCCACTGGTCGATGGGAGAGAGAGGGAGGAACGAGCGGGTGGCCGAGGCCAGGGGTTTCAAGCGAGGGAGCGAGGCTTGTCGGGTGGGCTGGCAGTTGGCAGTGGGCACTGGTGGGCAAGCAGCAGCGAGGCTGGGCATTTGGGCACTGGGTGGCCTAGTTGGCGCCTGGGGTTTTTTCTTTTTAAAATTTTATTTTTTAAATAAAACAAAACAGAAATAAAACAATATCTATAAATATTTTATATAGGGTATATATATACCAAAATGATCAGGGAATATTCCTTTCATTTGAACATTTTTCCAAAGGCAAAATCCAAACTTTATAAAATCCTTTTTTCAAATTCAAATAAAATTCAGATTTGAATCCAAATCTTTTGGCATTGTTTCCTCGATATTTTTGGAGTGTCATGTTTGCTCCTCTCATACTTTTGATCAAGTATTTATCGTGCTTAGTTTTTGAAATGATTCCCACTTGCCAAAGTTTGAAATTCAAATTCAAAACTCAAAATTCTATGAAACTTCAAATGGCATTCAAATTCAAACAGGATGCATAGGATGCTTAGCTATAATTGTAAAACATTCCAAATAGGAAATTTGGGATGTTACAAACCTACCATTTTAAGATGAATCTCGCCCTCGAGATTCGGGTTGGCTAGCAAATAGGTGCGGGTGGTCTCGAAGAAGATCTTCTTCGCGCTCCCAGGTGGCTTCTTCCTCGGTGTGGTGACTCCACAGCACCTTGCAAAACTTGATGACCTTGCTGCGGGTGACTCTGCTTGCAGTCTCGAGAATTCGGACGGGTTTCTCCTTGTAAGTCAGATCACTGTCAAGCTGTATGGCCTCTAGGGGCACTGTGTCTCTCAATGGAACATCGGCCATGTCGGCATGACACTTCTTCAGCTGAGAAACATGGAAGACATCATGAACTCCAGAAAATCCTTCCGGCAATTCCAACTTGTATGCAACCTCTCCACGACGTTCGAGGATTTTGTAGGGGCCAATGAATCGGGGTGCTAACTTTCCCTTGACACCAAACCTCTTGATTCCACGAAGTGGAGACACACGAAGATATGCTCGGTCTCCCGCTTCGTAAGTCACTTCCTTGCGGTTACTGTCGGCATAACTCTTCTGTCTCGACTGTGCTATCTTGAGCCTGTCTCGAATCAGCTTGACTTTCTCTTGGAATCCTGATAAGATCGGAACCAAAAGTGATCGATCTCCAACACTATCCCACAATGAATGGTGTTCGCACCTCCTTCCGTATAGAGCTTGAAAGGGCCATCTTCAAACCGGATTGATAACTGTTGTTGTATGAGAATTCTGCGTATGGCAAATTATCATCCCAGCTAGACCCATAGTCTAGCACACAAGCTCTCAACATGTCCTCCGTAATCTGGTTGACTCTCTCGGTCATCCATCATGCTCGGATGAAAAGTTGTCTTGAATTCCAGCCTCGCACCCAAAGTTTCATGCAATCGCTTCCAAAACTTTGAGGTAAACTGCGTTCCTCTATCGACACGATTTTCCTCGGAACTCCATGCGGACATACGATCCTGGTCATGTATATCTTGGCCAACTTAGCACTGGTATAGGTAGTCTTCACGGAATGAAGTGAGCTACCTTGGTCAAACGGTCATCCACTACCCAGATAGAATCATAACCTGAACGGGTCTGGGTAATCCTGTGATGAAATCCATTCCAAGTTTCTCCCATTTCCAATCGGGAATCGGCAAAGGTTGAAGTAACCTGCTGGCTTCGATGTTCGCCTTTACGTTGACAAACATCGATACGGCTACATACTCGACAATGTCCTTCTTCATACCGCCCACCGAAACTTTGCTTCAAATCTAGGTACATCTTGGTGTTGCCGGGTGAATAGAGTACGGTGAATCATGAGCCTCTGAAGAATTAGCTTCTGAGCTCGGGATCATTGGGCACATAAATACGATCCTCAAACCATATAGTTCCGTGTTCATCCTTACGGAATCCTTTAGCTTTTCCTTCCTCCATCTTTTGCTTTATCTCATCAATTTCCTTGTCCGACTTCCGGCTTCACGAATCCTTTCGGTCAAGGTGGACTGAACTTCGAGTTGCAACAAACCCTCTCGAACTATCTCCATCGGAGATCTCGAGGTCATCGACTAACTCTGGGGTAATCCTCCTGCTGTAAGAGTATTCACATAACTCTTACGGCTCAAAGCATCTGCTACAACATTAGCTTTACCGGGTGGTAATGCAATCTCATGTCATAGTCCTTTATCAATTCTAGCCATCTCCTCTGCACGAGGTTCAATTCCTTCTGCGTGAAAATATACTTCAAACTCTTGTGATCTGTAAACATCACAACGGTTTCCGATGAGGAAATGTCTCTGTGTCTTGAGTGCATGCACTATTTGCTAACTCCAAATCATGTGTGGCATAATTCATCTCATGAGGTCGTAGCTGTCCGGAGGCATAAGCTACAACTTTTCCTTCCTGCATGAGTACTCCTCCGAGTCCTTGACGAAAGCGTCACAATAAACCTGGTATTCCTTATGTATGTCCGCAAAATCAACACCGGGCTGTGACCAACCGCTTTCTTCAATTCCTGAAAACTGGCTTCACATTCCTCGGTCCAAACATACTTGGCTTCCTTCTTCAATAGCTCACCATGGGCATGGCAATCTTCGAGAAGTTCTCTATAAACCTCCGATAATATCCTGCGAGTCCGAGAAAACTACGGATCTCCTTGATCGAGGTGGGTGATCGCCAATCGGTGATCGATTCAACCTTGGCGGGATCAACGCTATTCCTTCTCCTGAAATAACATGTCCGAGGAATCCAACTTCCTTCACCAAAATTCACATTTGCTGAACTTGGCATACAACTGATGTTCTCGAAGTTTCTCGTAACTAGACGCAAATGTTCCTTATGCTCTTCCTCGCTCTTGGAGAAAATCAATATATCATCGATGAACACCACGACAAACTTGTCCAGATATTCCATGAACACCTTGTTCATCAAATTCATGAAGTATGCAGGAGCATTAGTCAATCCAAATGACATGACGGTATACTCATATAAACCATACCTGGTAGTGAATGCTGTTTTGGGTATATCCTTGTCACGGATCTTCAATCGATGATACCACGATCAAGATCGATCTTAGAGAATACCTTGGCTCCAACTAACTGATCAAACAAGTCATTAATCATCGGCAGAGGGTACTTGTTCTTGATGGTTACTTCGTTCAATGCACGATAATCCACAACCATCCTCAAGCTTCCATCCTTCTTCTCTACCAAAAGAACTGGGGCTCCCCAAGGTGATGAACTTGGACGAATATATCCTTTCTCCAATAACTCATTAATTTGATCCTTGATCTCTTTCAACTCATTCGGTGGCATCCGTAAGGTCTCTTGGATATTGGGGCTGTGCCGCAATAACTCGATCGAAACTCAATGTCCCCGTCCGGTGGCATTCTGGTAATTCCTCCGGAAATACATCGGAAAGTCTTGCACCACCGCACTTCCTCTGAACAACTCCCGTGAGGGAATGCACCGATTCTTCATCTGGCTGTGCTGGCTACATACTTGATCCTCTTACGCTCCGGGTGGTGAGCAGAATAGACTTCTTGAGCACGATCAATGTTCCTTCAAACTTTGACAACCAATCCATGCCTAGGATTACATCAAGGTCTGGGTTTCCAACACTATGAGGTCCACGAAAATTTATGATTCCCGATGTTGAGGGTTGCATGACAGCCTCACGCCGCCATCATTTCTCCTCCTCGCGAACCGACGCGAAGGGGCTTCTAAGGGTTCTAGTGGGCAACCCGCATTTTTCCACAACTACCCTTGATATGAATGAATGCGCTGCACCGTAATCAAAGAGAACCAAAACTGAACGTGAATTCAATAAAACTTACCAACCACGTTATTCGGCTGATCATAGACGCCCTCCACGCCGATGTGGTTCACCCGAGCACGAGGGAACGGATTGGGCTTCTTCACTGAGCCTCCATTGCCATTTCCATTCCTCTGCTTGGCCTCCGGGCAGTCGGTGGCATAGTGCCCTGCCTTCGGCACTTGAAGCGGTGATGTGGCTCAGATCCTTCGGCAGCCGGGCAGAATGGTGCTGATTGCCATTACCGTTGCCATTGCCATTGCCATGGCCCGACTTGTTGTCCTGGCTGCGGTTGTTCCCATTTCCTCCATGGTTATGACCTCCATGGTTACGATGGGTGTGCCCTCCCGAGTATGGTGCATAACGGGCTTCTGCTGAGCTCCCGAGTTGTGCTTCCCTGGCTGTACTTCCGCTATGCTTTCTATCTGCTGCTGCTTGCCTTCAAGAATGGTGGCCTTGTCTACCAGCTCTCGGTAGTTGTTGAAAGTAGCCACAATAAGCTGCATGCTCAGTTCATCATTGAGTCCTCAATGAACTTCTCCTTGCCGGCATCTGTGGCCACATCATCGGGGCATAGCGAGCGAGCTTGCTGAATTCATCCACGTACTGTGCCACAGTACGGTTCCCCTGGCGTAAGTTGCGAAACTCACGCTTCTTCAAACTCATGGCTCCAGCTGAGACATGAGCGGTGCGGAAGGCCTGCTGGAATTGATCCCAAGTGATGGCACCAATGGGAAAAGTGGTGGTGTAATTCTCCCACCAAGAAGCTGCAGGTCCTTCCAGTTGATGCGCGGCAAAACGCACCTTCTCAGCATCCGTGCATCCAACGGTGACTAGCTCTCTTCCGACTTTGCGGAGCCAATCATCAGCCACAATCGGCTCAGTGCTACTAGAGAACACTGGCGGATTCAACCTCAGAAATCGAGTCAAGTTGTCCACAATGGGTGGTGGCGGTGGGTTGTTGGCGTTGTTGTTCGATTCGAATAAGAAGCTGCATCGAGGCATTCTCTGCTGGAGCAGCTGGGTGAGCTCCGCGGGAAACCAAAGGTCACGCCTCGGAGGCATCCGTGTTTTGGAGTGGATGAGAAGATTAGAATAGAACAATGGTCTATGAGGAATACACTACCCATATGAATGCACAAACATAAACACACCAATCATTTATTCATTCTACTCAAACATGGTTCAAACTCGATTACAAAAGCTCATGACTAATCAAGGAAAACATCGCCTAACTGATCGATTTAAAAAGTAAAAGATAACATGGTGGTCGACTAAAAGTCTTCATCAGTGGCGCCTCCTCTTGGGGTTTCCTTCAGTGGTACTCCCTTCAAAATCCTGATCATTGCTCACGAGGGGTCCTTCATCTCCACTCGGGTAAAGGTCCTCTCCCAAGTCCATCTTTTCCTCTATCGCGGCAAGCTTCATCTTCAGGTCGTCGACTATCTCCATGAAGTCCGTGATTTCTTCCTCATGGCCAAGGAAGTCTGCGCGTGCCTTCTCCTCCGGTTCAGTTCACGGAACAAAAGCTTCGTGTGTCTTCGAGTTACGGCGAGTCCGAATCTCCGCTTCCTAAGAAGACACTCCAAGTCCCGGATGTACGAGAGAGTGGAATCGCCCTCAATGGTACGGATGATATCTCCATTCCTTGCCCTCGCGAGAAACCATGGTGAGGTCTCGAGGATCGAGCTCGCCCTGTACTCCTCTCGAGATGTCCAAGTGCTCGATAGATCGCCACGCCCCTTCCGATGATCCAGTTGAACTCGTGAACTCAAAGTCAATCGGCTCCGTGTGTCCTCCGAAGGTTCTCCCTGGATATGCACCTCAATCTCAGGCGGGTGTCCGCTTAAGTGCATTAGTGGGCTTCCGGTGATCGAGGGTAGAGCTATCTTCAGCTGCTTTACCATCTGGACCAGCTTTCTTCGAAGGGCATCGCCTCATCGGGCCGGCGTAACTCCGTAGCAAACTGGGGTGAACTCGACGCCATCTAGAATGTTGTAAATTAGGAGAAGAGTCGAATTGAACAGGGAGAATTTACGGAATGATAAGGGTGAAAGTAAATGGTCTCTACTTATGGCTTTCCGATCCTAGGGGTTACGATCCTACGGTCAGCGTGTGCTCGATACCATCTTCAGAGCGACCTGACCCAAAATCGGTCAAATCTACGTATGCATTCCATCCCAAGATCATCTTTGGTACTCACAAGACATCGATAAAGTAATCAAAGTTCAATCACACCTGAATATCATTAACGATTCTCATATAGAGTCTTTATTACAAGGGAATAAATTCGCTCAAGGCCAACTCATGAGAAATAAACTAATAACACTGCGAAGCGTCAAGTAAAGCGAGTCCATCCGACTCAAAGGGCAATCGCCAAGCGCGAGCGTAGCCTCACTCTGATCGAATATACCTACGCAACATAAGACGTTGCAGCCATGTAGGTCAGCTTTTGGAATAAGTCGGCAAGTCATGAAGAATAACAATAATAAACTTACTATCACTATATGCATTTGGCTGTGGAGCTCTAAGTTTCATCATTTTGCGAAAAGCAAATTTTATCCTACTACAGTGGACTTGCTTGCAAATTTCTACAATTGTTGGTAGTTATTGAGATGGTTCCGCCAACCAATATCTCGTTCCCAATTATTAAGTCATAAAACCCTCAAATTAATTCATTAGTTTTAGTGTTGAGATATCCGAATACTTCCAAGTTCCAGAGGCTCAAATGTCCGTAACCGGGGACACGGCTAATCGATTAGATCTTTAACTCTGCAGAGGGTTGCGCACTTTCCCCGCAAGAATCATTCCCTCCTTTAATGTCTTCGCACTTCATGGTGTTTGAAGACGGGACGAATGAAACAGGGTCTTCCAAAGAGTTCTTCTGGCTACTGCCGGTACCCATCCAATCCTACCGTTCTTCTACATCTCGTAGTACCGTCCAGCCAGCGTCACTACTAGGGTCAACCCAGCCAGAGCCCATAATGGCTTGCGGCTGCACAGGTAAGCTTCCGGTCATGGGGCATCCATCCTTCTCTTCGTGGCTGGGTGAAGCTTTCCGCAAGATGTCATGGCACTTCTCCATGCATCCCGGCCACCACTGGGTTCTCCAGGGTGCCCGTCAACCGTCCTCCACCCAAAGAGTGATTTCAAGTCCATCTTGATCATTGTAGTTCATGGGGTTGTCATCATCATTGACTCTCACATCTTGCTTATGTATTTCACTCAACCCAAAACCCGCTCACGAGCATAGCAAAGTAACTACTTCGTCCCGGGTCATGGTAACAAGGGATTGGTTCATCCTACCACATGATACTACTCAAGTTTAATGACTTCAAAATTTCCCTACTGCATGCATGGTGGGTGGTGACAATTACTAATGCACAAAAACATAGGTATAGAAATAACATGATCAAAACTTGCCTTGCTGGTGATCCTCGTAAGCTAAAGAGTCGAGTAGCAAGCTTCACTCTCGAAACTCTACCGAGACAAACAATAACACAATAAGCACAAAGTAATAGGATCACATAACACAACATAACAAAAGTAACATAACACAACAAAACAACCAAAACCAAATCCAAAAGGAAAACTCAAAGAAACCACTCAAAGTTTTTCCCTACCTCAAACAATAACAAAAATAGTTTTTATATAATAAAATTCCTTAATGTAACCTAGTCATGGTTTTAAGTTAACTTAACAGAAAAGGTTTCACTAAGCAACTAGGAGCAAAAAGAATTAATTTAAAAGCTATTAGGAAACTCCTATTAGGCCTAATCCAATTCTATTAAGAAAAATAAATTAAAACTTTTATTAATTGTAAATAAAAGTTCATCTACTAGAGTGACAGAAACTAACCTAGAATAACCAATCACAAGTTAAAAATAAATTTATTTACTAATTAAAATATTAGGAAAACAGGAGCTAGTTAATTAATTAGGATTAATGGGATTCTGCTTAAAACTAATTATTTATTAATCCTAAAATACCCAAGTTAATTTCTATGGTTTGGCAATGTCAAAATAAAGTTGGGACAAAAGAATCATCCAAAAATAATTTTTCTAACTCAAGTTATAGCAGATTTACTATTCTGACCAAAACTAAATTAAAGCAATTTTAATTATTTTTAACATAGCTAAATATATATTCTACAGAAACTACATAAAATTTGCAAGCCAACAAAAAAAGAATCACTCAAAAATATTAAACAGAATAAAAGATATGAATTTTTGAAAACAGAAACTATTCTGCTAAAACAGAAAAATCAAAATAAAAGAAAAAAAAGCCTAATGGGCCTATACTGTGCACTGGGCGTCAAATAGCCTAACGGGCCTAGTGGTTTTTAACTAAAACGGCCGGGCTAAAATAAATAAACCTAACCTAATAAACCGGAAAGAACCGGCCGGTCTTTTTATAAAAGATACCCTTCGGGTTCTAATCGTGGCCGTCCGTTGGAGATCGGACGGGGGGGGGGGGGATGATTCCGGTGGCTTACCGGAGTCCGGCGACGGCGGCGGCGGCGGAGAGTGCGCCGAGGGTTCCGAGCATCGGGAGCTCTGGGAGTCGCCGTCTTGGTCTGAGGAGGTCGGTGAGGAGTTTGGTGGGGTCGGGGTTGGTCGGGGAGGGCTAGGGCGTCGACGGCGGCGACTTTGGCGGCGGCGAGAGCTTCGGGTCTCCGGCGTGCTCGGGAGAGAGAGGGAGAGAGGCTCCGGCGAGGCTAGGGGGGAATGGGGTGCGGAGGGGGTCGGCTTTTATAGCTAGGGCCTCGGGGCCGGGGGCGATCGGGCGATCGGAATCCGGATCCTTCAGATCCGCGATCTCCCATGGTCTTGGCGATGCTTGGGCGAGGGAAGAAGATGGGGCGGGCCCACTGGTCATGGGAGAGAGAGAGGAGGAACGCGGGTGGCCGAGGCCTGGGGTTTCAAGCGAGGGAGTGAGGCCGGTCGGGTGGGGTGACCAGTTGGCAGTGGGCAGTGGGCTGGCTGGGCCAGGGTCATGCAAGGCTGGCTGGGCCTGGGGTAGCCTAGTCATGCCCGGGGTTTTTTTTCTTTTTAAAATTTTATTTTTTAAATAAAACAAAACAGAAATAAAACAATATCTATAAATATTTTATATAGGGTATATATATACCAAAATGATCAGGGAATATTCCTTTCATTTGAACATTTTTCCAAAGGCAAAATCCAAACTTTATAAAAATCCATTTTTTCAAATTCAAATAAAATTCAGATTTGAATCCAAATCTTTTGGCATTGTTTCCTCTGATATTTTTGGAGTGTCATGTTTGCTCCTCTCATACTTTTGATCAAGTATTTATCAGGCTTAGTTTTTGAAATGATTCCCACTTGCCAAAGTTTGAAATTCAAATTCAAAACTCAAAATTCTATGAAACTTCAAATGGCATTCAAATTCAAACAGGATGCATAGGATGCTTAGCTATAATTGTAAATCATTCCAAATAGGAAATTTGGGATGTTACACCTAATCTCGATCTATGCCAACTCAACAAACACCATTGTAGAGCATCTTTATAATCACCCAGTTACGTTGTGACGTTTGATAGCACACAAGGTGTTCCTCCGGTATTCGGGAGTTGCATAATATCATAGTCAGAGGAACATGTATAAGTCATGAAGAAAGCAATAGCAATAAAACTAAATGATCAATAATGCTAAGCTAACGGGTGGCTATTGTCCATCACATCATTCTCTAATGATGTGATCTCATTCATCAAATGACAACACATGTCTATGGCCAAGAAACTTAACCATCTTTGATTAACGAGCTCTTCTAGTAGAGGCATACTAGGGACACTCTGTTTTTCTATGTATTCACACATGTACTAATTTCCGGTTAATACAATCTAGCATGAATAATAAACATTTATCATGATATAAGGAAATATAAATAACAACTTTATTATTGCCTCTAGGGCATATTTCCTTTAGTCTCCCACTTGCACTAGAGTCAATAATCTAGATTACATAGTAATGATTCTAACACCCATGGAGTCTTGGTGCTGATCATGTTTTGCTCGTGAGAGAGGCTTAGTCAATGGGTCTGCAACATTCAGATCCGTATGTATCTTGCAAATCTCTATGTCTCCCTCCTTGACTTGATCGCGGATGGAATTGAAGCGTCTCTTGATGTGTTTGGTTCTCTTGTGAAATCTGGATTCCTTCGCCAAGGCAATCGCTCTAGTATTGTCACAAAAGATTTTCATTGGAACTGCACCAACTGACAGCTCCACCATTCAATATAAATACGTATCCGTATTTTGACTTAGAGTCATCCGGATCAGTGTCAAAGCTTGCATCAACGTAACCATTTACGACAAGCTCTTTGTCACCTCCATAAATGAGAAACATATCCTTATTCCTTTTCAGGTATTTCAGGATGTTCTTGATCGTTGTCCAGTGATCCACTCCTGGATTACTTTGGTACCTCCCTGCTAAACTAATAGCATGGCACACATCAGGTCTGGTACACAGCATTGCATACATGATACAACCTATGGCTGAGGCATAGGGAATGACTTTCATTTTCTCTCTATCTTCGGCAGTGGTCGGGCATTGAGTTTGAATCAACTTCACACCTTGTAACACAGGCAAGAATCCTTTCTTTAACTGATCCATTTTGAACTTTTTCAAAACTTTATCAAGGTATGTGCTTTGTGAAAGTCCAATTAAGCATCTTTAGCTCTATAGATTTTGATGCCCAAAATATAAGCAGCTTCACCGAGGTATTTCATTGAAAAATTATTATCAAGTATCCTTTTATGCTATTTAGAAATTCAGTATCATTTCCGATCAACAATATGTCATCCACATATAATATCAGAAATGCTACAGAGCTCCCACTCACTTTCTTGTAAATACAAAGCTTCTCCAAAAGTCTCAGATAAAACCATATGCTTTGATCACACTATCAAAGTGTATATTCCAACTCCGAGAGGCTTGCACTAGTCCATAAATGGATCGCTGGAGCTTGCACACTTTGTTAGCACCTTTAGGATCGACAAAACCTTCTGGTTGCATCATATACAACTCTTCTTTAAGATATCCATTAAGGAATGCAGTTTTGACATCCATTTGCCAAATTTCATAATCATAAAATGCGGCAATTGCTAACATGATTCGGATAGACTTAAGCACCGCTACGGGTGAGAAGGTCTCATCGTAGTCAACTCCTTGAACTTGTCGAAAACCTTTGGCAACAAGTCGAGCTTTGTAGACAGTAACATCACCGTCAGCGTCAGACTTCTTCTTGAAGATCCATTTATTCTCTATGGCTTGCCAATCATCGGGCAAGTCAAACAAAGTCCATACTTTGTTCTCATACATGGATCCCATCTCAGATTTCATGGCCTCAAGCCATTTCGCGGAATCTGGGTAATCATCGCTTCCTCATAGTCCGTAGGTTCGTCATGGTCAAGTAACATGACCTCCAGAACAGGATTACCATACCACTCTGGTGCGGATCTTACTCTGGTTGACCTACGAGGTTCAGTAGTAACTTGATCTGAAGTTTCATGATCATCATCATTAGTTTCCTCACTAATTGGTGTAGGAATCACTGGAACTGATTTCTGTGATGAACTACTTTCCAATTCGGGAGAAGGTACAATTACCTCATCAAGTTCTACTTTCCTCCCACTCACTTCTTTCGAGAGAAACTCCTTTTCTAGAAAGGATCCATTCTTAGCAACGAATATCTTGCCTTCGAATCTATGATAGAAGGTGTACCCAACAATTTCTTTTGGGTATCCTATGAAGACGCACTTCTCCGATTTGGGTTCGAGCTTATCAATTTGAAACTTATTCACATAAGCATTGCAACCCCAAACTTTAAGAAACGACAGCTTTGGTTTCTTGCCAAACCATAGTTTATATGGTGTCGTCTCAACGAATTTAGATGGTGCCCTATTTAACGTGAATGCAACCGTCTGTAATGCATAATCCCAAAACAATAGTGGTAAATCGGTAAGAGGCATCATGGATCGCACCATATCTAATAAAGTACGGGTATGACGTTCGGACACACCATTATGCTGTGGTGTTCTAGGTGGTGTGAGTTGTGAAACTTATTCCACATTGTTTTAGATGAAGGCCAAACTCGTAACTCAAATATTCGCCTCCGCGATCAAATCGTAGAAACTTTATTTTTCTTGTTACGATGATTCTCCACTTCACTCTGAAATTCTTTGAACTTTTCAAATGTTTCCGACTTGTGTTTCATTAAGTAGATATACCCATATCTTCTCAAATTATCTGTGAAGGTCAGAAAATAACGATACCTGCTGCGAGCCTCAATACTCATCGGACCGCTTACCAGTATGTATTATTTCCAGTAAGTTAGTTGCTCGCTCCATTGTTCCGGAGAACGGAGTCTTAGCCATCTTGCCCATGAGGCATGGTTCGCAAGCGTCAAGTGATTCATAATAAGTGATTCCAAAAGCCCATCAACATGGAGTTTCTTCATGCGCTTTACACCAATATGACCAAAACGGTAGTGACACAAATAAGTTGCACTATCACTATTAACTTTGCATCTTTTGGCTTCAATATTATGAATACGTGTATCATTACGATCGAGATTCAATAAACCATTCACCTTGGGTGTATGACCACAAAGGTTTTATTCATGTAAACAGAATAACAATTATTCTTTGACTTAAATGAATAACCGTATAGCAATAAACATGATCCAATCATATTATGCTCAACGCAAACACCAAATAACATTTATTTTAGGTTCAACAGTAATCCCGAAGGTAAAGGGAGTGTGCGATGGTGATCTTATCAACCTTGGAATCACTTCCAACACTCATCTCACCTCGCCCTCAACTAGCCTCCGTTCATTTTGTAACTCCTATTTCAAGTTACTAATCATAGCAACTGAACCAGTATCAAATACCCAGGGGCTATGATGACCCACAAGTATAGGGGATCTATCGTAGTCCTTTCGATAAGTAAGAGTGTCGAACCCAACGAGGAGCGTATGAAATGATAAGCGTTTTCAGCAAGGTATTCTCTCGCAAGTACTGAAATAAGTGGTAACAGATAGTTTTGTGATAGGATAATTTGTAACGAGCAACAAATAACAAAAGTAAATAAAGTGCAGCAAGGTGACCCAATCCTTTTGTAGCAAAGGACAAGCCTGGACAAACTCTTATATAGAGAAAAGCGCCCCGAGGACACATGGGAATTATCGCTGCTAGTTTTCATCACGCTCATATGATTCGCTCGGTACTTTGATAATTTGATATGTGGGTGGATCGGTGATTGGGTGATGTTCTTACTTGAACAAGCATCACACTTATGATTAACCTCTATTGCAAGCATCCGCAACTACAACAAAAGTATTAAGGTAAACCTAACCATAGCATGAAACATATGGATCCAAATCAGCCCTCACGGCAACGATAAACTAGGGTTTAAGCTTCATCACTCTAGCAACCCATCATCTACTTATTACTTCCCAATGCCTTCCTCTAGGACCAAATAATGGTGAAGTGTTATGTAGTCGACGTTCACATAACACCACTAGAGGATAGACACCATACATCTCATCAAAATATCGAACGAATACCAAATTCACATGACTACTAATAGCAAGACTTCTCCCATGTACTCAGGAACAAACGTAACTACTCACAAAGCATATTCATGTTAATAATCATAGGGGTATTAATATGCATATTGGATCTGAACATATGATCTTCCACCAAATAAACCAACTAGCATCAACTACAAGGAGTAATCAACACTACTAGCAACCTACTAGTACCAATCCCGGACTTGGAGACAAGAATTAGATACAAGAGATGAACTAGGGTTTTGAGAGGAGATGGTGCTGGTGAAGATGTTGATGGAGATTGTCCTCTCCCGATGAGAGGAGCGTTGGTGATGATGATGGCGATGATTTCCCCCTCCCGTAGGGAAGTGTCCCCGGCAGAACAGCTCTACCGGAGCCCTAGATTGGTTCCGCCAAGGTTCCGCATCGTGGCGGCGGAGTCTCATCCCAAAGGTTGCTTGTGATTTTTCCTCGATGAAAGACCTCATATAGCGTAAGATGGCCACCGGAGAGCCAATAGGGGCCCACGAGGCGGGGCGCGCCTGGGTAGGGCGCGCCCACCTCGTGGCAGTGTGGGCCCCTCGACGATTTCTTCCGCTCAATATTTTTTATTATTTTCAAAAATAACTTTCGTGGAGTTTCAGGAATTTTGGAGTTGTGCAGAATAGGTCTCTAATATTTGCTCCTTTTCCAGCCCAGAATTCCAGCTGCCGGCATTCTCCCTCCTTATGTAAACCTTGTAAAATAAGAGAGAATAGGCATAAGTAGTGTGACAGAATGCATAATAACAACCCATAATGCAATAAATATCGATATAAAAGCATGATGCAAAATGGACGTATCAACTCCCCCAAGCTTAGACCTCGCTTGTCTCAAGCGGAAGCCGATAACAATAAATATGTCCACATGTTTAGAGGTAGAGGTGTCGAAAAAATAAAATAAAATAAAATACGGACATGAGGGCATCATGATTATTTTCATAACAGCAACATATATGGATATTGTCATATGATTTCTTATGCTCAAGTAATAATCTATTCACAATGCAAAAGTACGAATCATAAACTTTATTGAGAACCAACAAACTATAATCTCAGTCATTGAAGCAATTGCAATTTATCGTAACATCAGAAAGAGTCCATGTCAGAGCTTTCTAGCAAGTCCACATACTCAACTATCATTTAGTCTTTCATAATTGCTAACACTCATGCAGTACTTGTGGTTACGGAGTTTTAATCGGACACAGAGAAAGATAGGGTCTTATAGTTTCGCCTCCCAACCTTTTACCTCAAGGGTAATGTCAACAATAATAACTCATGTTGACTTACATCCAATTAGATATATCTATCAGGATATTTCCAACACCCTGTGCTTGCCAAAGGATAAAATGTAAAAAGGAAAGGTGAAGATCACTATCGGTGTACTAGAGTAGGGGTACCCCTAGCACCCCGAACTCGTGCACGGGCAGTTGTAGCACCCTCACAGCAGGCTGGCCCGATGATCGCTAAGATCCTCAAAGCTCCTTTTGGAGCCATTCAAGAACAAAGTAATCGAGGCCCCGCAAGAGGAGCTTGTCGGGAAGGCCACTCAGGGCACGAAGGAAACAAGGCCCCGGCAAGAGGAGCTTGTCGGGAAGGCTTGGTGAGCGATAAGCTCCCGAGCGCGACAAGAACCTTGATGAAATGCACTGATCACCGCGGCAGGGTGAACGTCTGGGATGTTGTAGTGCACTCGATCAATCTCTCGATGAACTTGCGCAGGACTCTCCTCCTTCCGGCAAGCAGCGGTGGAGGTCACTCTCCTGGCCATGAGGCTTGAGGTGTCATGTTGGAATTGTCTGTTACGTTGTCGCCGCTTATCTTTGTTGCCTGACTCTTCGCTTTTTTTTCATCAGATGCTGTTGCCGTTTGCTCTCGCTTTTCCATTGTGACCATGCCGCAGCGTTGCAGCCGACGCCGCCATTTTGCCATGCACTTTCACTCCGATTGCTTTTTCAGTCGCCACATTGTTTCGCCTCCAGGCTTTTCTCTCGTGTCGCTTGCTCGATTTCCCCCCTGGTAGACATGTCGACATCTGGTTCATGCTGCTTCGACCTGCGTCGCGTCGATCTCACGCGCCTGACTGATGCACCAGCCTGGCATCACTGGTTCGCAGCCGCTCGCCGTGTTTCGAGACTTGCATGTGAGCTTTTCTCATTACACGGCTGCTTGAACATTCGAGGCGGATCGGACTTTATGAGCACTGTCTGCTGCTGCTGCGCTGCTTTTCAGGATGTTGACCGCGTCGAGCGCTGACGTCATCGACACGTCAGGCTCAGCAAGCCTCGTCTGGACGACGAGTCCTACTACTGCACATGGTGCAGCCTGAGACAGGCCTTCAGTTGACTGCATCCAGCTGCACTCGCCCTTGACACCTGCAGACAGACTTGTCAGCGTCGTCTTGAGAGCTTTGTCAGCTGCAAGCTTCTTCCCGAGCTTATCGCTCTGCTTCCGACAAAGCTCCTCTCGGAAGCCGGGCCTTGTTTCTCCTCTTCAGCTTCTAGTGGCCTCCCACAAGCTCCTCTTGCCGGGCCTCGATTGTTCTTGAATGGCTCCAAAGGAGCCACTGAGGATCTTGGCGATCATCGTGCCAGCCTCGCCAGGTGCTACAACTGCCTGCGCACGAAGTTCAGTGCTAGGGTACCCTACTCTAGTACACCGACAGAGCCCCCCTCGGGCCATACACGGCGCCTCGACAACCACCTTTTTAAGAACAAGGTCGCCTCCTCAAGCTTGTGGCTCAGTGGCCCAGCCCGGCTCCTGCTGCTGTACTACAAGAGGGGTACCCTAGCACCTCGAACTGCACGGGCAGTTGTAGCACCTCACAGGTGGCTGGCCTCGATGATCGCCAAGATCTCAATGCCCTTTGGAGCCATTCAAGAACAAAGTAATCGAGGCCCCGCAAGAGGAGCTTGTCGGAAGGCCACTCAGGCACGGGAAACAAGGCCCCGCAAGAGGAGCTTGTCGAAGGCTTGGTGAGCGATAAGCCCCGAAGCCGACAAGAACCTTGCCGCTGCAGGTGCCGCCATGCAAGTGACCTCTTCATCTCCGCCCAGCTCACCCGCCAATGTGTCACCACGGGCTCTCCCAAGCACGCAGGTCGATCGGTGGCAGCAGCCAGCCGGGAGCAGCGATAAGCGCGCCGACAAGCTACCATCGTGGCAAACGGAGGCGCACTTGACATTCCTCGTTAATCGTTTCAGCGATCGAGACGGCATTTATGACTCTTGTCCCTTGTCACGAGTTAGGTATAGATCATCGACACTCGCATAAAGCGTGTACCAACCTCTGATTTTACTATCTTACCCTTGTCTACTTGCCACATGTGGTGACCCCTTGTGCCTATAAAAGGAGGCCCAAGTGCAACGAGAAAGGGTTCGGTTCAGCTCCAACTTAGTTCATTCGACTCACACATACACTCGAGCTAGGTTTTGTAGCTCTCATTGCTCCCTAGCTTGAACACAATATAATCCACAAAGCAGCAGAGGAGTATTATCTCCCGAGAGCTCCGGTTGGTAAATCTGCTCGTGCATCGCTCGATCCGCTTGTGCAATCTCCGCCTCCGAACCACAAGGGACCCAGGTCCCATAGGTGTTCGTGGGCCACGATCAGCTTCCCCACATCTTTGGCGCCTGTAGGGCGCCGAGGCTGTGTGAACCGGATCCAGCGGTCACACGAGCAACTTCATCATCATCTTCATCAACATGGCGCCAAGAAGAAGTCTTCGGCAGCAGCAGAGCCGTCCGCTGTTAACCCACCACCACCGGAGCTGTCGTGGTGGGGAAACGCCGCGAGGAACGGGCGCCGCCGAGAGCCCACAACGCCGCCAGGTCCAAAGACAAGGCAGCGCAGCGCTGGCGCCCGAGTCCACACCGCGCCCTTCTCGAGGCGCGACCGACAGCGCCATGATGCTCGCGGCACCATACGCCGCTGATCAAGGCCAAGCCGGAGGATCCAGAGGCCTCGAGACCCGCATGCACTCCAACATGCCGGTACGAGTGGAGTACGGTCGCCATGGATGCTGCTCCTCCTAACTTGGTTAGAGTCCGAGCACATCCCGCTCTCGCCACGCACGCCATTGCCACCCACCACAGCAGCAGCAAGCCTTGGCGAGAGCCCAGCATACTTAGACTACTCCTCCAACGGCCGGCAAGGTCGACGTAATGGAGGGCCACGATCCGAGCCTCATCGGCTTTGGCGAACGGCGACGCCCCGCGGCAACTAAGCACCTCGCAGCCACGGCAAGGCGACAAGGCACGAGCCGATGGCAACGAGACTTGCGGGGTGCAGCCACCGACACTCCCTTCCCGAAGGCTAAGATCGCCGACTCGCTGGATCCACCTCGACAACGACTCCACAAAGATCGCCGGATCCGCGAGCTCGCCGCGACCAGCGCCAAGTTCTTCGAGAGCGGCAAGAAGAAGACGCTTGAACCCGTGACGAGCGCCAAGAGAAGCTGTCGTCAATCGTGACCAGCGACCGGCCCATGCCGATATGCATGCGCTAAGGGAACCAGCGACTTTGTCAGACGCGTAGGTTGCCCCTGCTCACTCGTGAGCTGCGGCAAGTCCGGTGGCCCGACAAGAAAAACTTCAAGCCGATGTGCCGGAGAAGTATGATGGCAGGACACACCCATCGGAGTTCTCAAAGATCTACACCATCGCGTGCAGGCTGCGGGGACGAGACGACAAGATCCTCGCCAACTACTTTCCCCGGTGCTCAAGCCAAACGCCGATCTTGGCTCATGCACTTGCCGGATGGCTCTATTTCTTCTTGGCAGATTTGTGCCACCAGCTTTGTTGGCGCTTCACAGCGTGCCACAAGCCTCATGGCCGTGGAGAGTGACTTCCACCTGCTTGCCTGTATGAGGGAGAGTCCTCAAGCAAGTTCATCCGTAGATTTAGTCGAGTGCACTACAACATCCTGACGCCCACCCTGCCAAGGTGATCAAGTGCATTTCATCGTAATGTTCAAACCGCAGGATGAGGGAGGAGATGGCGATGTGCAATGTGAAAGACGCCAACAGCCTCTACGCCTGGCCGACAAGTGTGCACGCTACTGAAGAAGGAAGAAGACTCTGTGAGAGAATGTGGGAGCAGAGTCTGACAAGGAGGAGACCGCCTGCAAGGAAGAGCCATGGCTAAACAATGTAAAGAAGAAAACCAAGAAGTACTAGTTGTCGAGCAGTCCGGGAAGCGGAGGTGGCGCCTGCAAGGCTAAGGCTAGCGGCTCGCAAGGAGGTTGTTGCCGACGCCGACCGCCAAGTCGGGCGGCCGCGACAAGCCCGATAACCCAACAAGCAATATCAGAAGATTCACCGCACTAAGGGCCACGATCTCCAGAGCTGCAAGAAAGTCGAGCAGCTTGTTGAGCTACAGAGAGCTGAATACGAGCGTGAGACAAGGAGAAGGCCCAGAAGGTGCAGCAGCTAGTAAGAAGAGACCCGGTCGGGAGGACGCCACAGAAGGCCAAGCAGCGGCAAGGAGACAGACACTCCCAAGGCCGCGACAAGGAAGAAGACGAAGATGAAGATGACGAAGACATGGAAGACGATGAAGCCGATGAGCAGGAGTTTCGAAAGGCGACGGAGGTCCTTTGCGCTGACGGCGGTGGTGCTTCTCGCATACTCGCACCGCCAACTCAAGCAATGGATGCGTGAGGTCAATGCAGCAAACCATCCATAGAGTCACGCAAACCTCTCAAGTGGTCCAAGACGCCCATCGCCTTTGACATTGAGGATCACCCGATCGCATCACCGCGGTCGGGTGCTTTCCGATGTTGGTCTCACCAACCATCCGCAACCTCAAGGTCACAAAGATGTTGGTTGACGGCGGGCCGGCCTGAATTTGATCTCCTCTCGCAGGCTCCGTAAGCTTCAAATCCTCGACAGCGAGCTCAAGAAACTGGTACTTTCCAAGGAATCAACCCAGAAGGAGCAAGCCCAAAGGGAAGATCACGCTGCGGTAACATTCGGCAGCGAGCTCAACTTCAGAACCGAGAGGGTCACGCTTGACGCTGCCGATTTCCCATTGCCCTACAATGGCATACTTGGCCGCCCAAAGACTCGCCAAGTTCATGGCCGCCTCATTATGCCTACAACCTACTCAAGATGCCCGCCCGATAAGCGCTATTTCTGTCCATGGCGACAAGAAGGATGCGCTTATCTGTGCCGACAAGATTTACGGGATGCAGCAGCAGCGACAGATAGCAAACCACTTGCCACCAAGCTCCGGGGAAGAAGAAGACCACCAAGTCCGGCAAGAGATCGATGCCCACTCCGCAAGCGCACCTCTTGGTGCTGCGCTACCGTCGAGGACGCACCATCGAGCTCCACCGCAAGTGCAAGAAGATGATGGCAGCTCCGCCAAGACCAAGAAGGTGCCCGCCAAGGAGGACAGAGACGGTGGTACTTTCACCATCGGTGCCACGCTTGACCCTAAATAGGAAGGCGAGCTCGTTGCTTTCTGCGGGCGAATGTTGATGTGTTTGCATGGCAACCATCCGACATCCCCGTGTTCCTGTGAAAGTAATTGAGCACCACCTAGCTGTCTGTCCTCACGCCGCCCGCCAAGCAAAAAGTTAGGAAGCAAAGGAGAGCCAAGAGTTCATAGCAGAAGAAATCAAGAAGTTGGAAGCAGCAGTGCTTGTCAGAGGAGTCCTCCATCCCACGTGGTTGGCCAATCCGCTAGTTGTACGCAAGGCTAATGGGAAATGGAGACTTTGTATTGACTTCATTGATGTTAATAAAGCTTGTCCCAAAGACCCATTTCCCTTGCCACGTATCGACCAGATTGTTGACTCCACGGCTGGATGTGATCTGCTTTCATTTCTTGATGCATATTCGTGGATATCATCGATCTTCATGGCGTAAGAAGATGAAGAGAAACCGCATTCATTACACCATGTGGCACGTACTGTTTCATACGGATGCCTTTCGGTTTAAAGAATGCTGGTTCAACCTTTGCAAGAGTAGTCCATGATGCCTTTGAGCCACAGATACATAGAAATGTAGAAGCCTACATGGACGATATAGTGGTCAAGAGCAAGGACAAAGCAACTCTGATTCAGGATTTGGATGAGACATTTGCAAATCTGCGCAAGATCAACCTCAAGCTCAACCCCGAGAAGTGCGTGTTTGGAGTCCCTTCCGCAAGCTTCTCGGGTTCTTTGTGTCTCAGCGGGAATCGGGCCAATCCCGACAAGATTAAGGCCATCGAGCAGATTGAAGCACCAAAGCGCGTTAAGGATGTCAGAAGGCTTGCCGGTTGCGTGGCTGCTCTCAGCAGAGTTCATCTCTAAATCTATCGAGCGCTACGCCATTTTTCAAGATCTTGAAAAGGCAGTCCAATGAAATGGACTCGAAGCGGAGGCTGCGCTACAAGATTTGAAGAGATACCGTCCTCCACTCCAATACTTGTCGCACCTAGGCCACAAGAGAAGTTGCTGCTGTATATAGCAGCGACCAATCAAGTGGTTAGTGTTGCGTTAGTAGCGAGAGAGGAGGCGGATGATGAGCCGCAACCAAGGCAGATGCATCCAGCGACAAGCGTGAGGCTTCGCCAAGCTCGTCTCGACAAGGACAGATCAGCCTAGGGTTGCGACAAGATACGTAAAAGATGGTGCAGCGCCTACTACTTTGTCGGTTCCCTTCGCAGGGGCTAGGTCAAGGTACTGCGGTGTGCGAGAAATTGCTTTTCGCCTCCTCATGGCCTCGAGAAAGCTGCGCCATTACTTCCAAGCACACGAGATAACAGTTGTCACTGCTTTTCCGCTCAAGAGGATTTTGCAAAATCCGTAGCAATCGGCAGAATTGTCGAGTGGGCATTGAACTGTCAAGCTTTGGTCTCAAGTTTGAAAGTACTTCAACTATCCAAAGCGTGGCATTGGCAGAATTCATAGCAGAATGGACGCCAACGCAAGATGAAGAAATTCGAGACAAGCATCCCCGTCAAGGAGGCAAAATAAAGAGTGGCTGATGTACTTTGATGGTGCTTTCTGCAGCGCAAGGCGCCGGTGCCGGCGTCGCTTATCGCACCCACCGGAGAGCTCCTCAAGTACATAGTCCAGATGCACTTTCCCAAGGAACAAGCAACAAATAATACTGCAGAGTATGAAGGTTTGCTTGCCGGTCTCAGGATTGCGGTAGACCTTGGGATCAAGAAGCTCATTGTCAGGGGGGACTCGCAATTTGTCGTCCGCCAAGTAAATAAAGATTATCGAGTCCGTTGATGGAAGCCTACGTCGATGAAGTGAGAAAGCTAGAAGAGCACTTTGAAGGCACGCAAATGGAACACGCTCCAAGAGCTCGAATGATATAGCCGATGGCCTCTCCAAATGTGCCGCACTTAAGTTACCTGTGGAACCAGGAATTTTTGTGCTCAAGTGACTCAGCCAACCGTAACACCATCAATAGGACAGAGCAAGAAGAGAAAATTGGTTTCCGCGACTACTTTCCGCAGAGCTCCCCGGGCCGCCGCCAAGAAGGTCCCTAAAATCAATACAAATATCAGCGAGGAGCGATCTCGCTCCGGCTGCACTCGCGGTTTGTTTCATTGAAGCAGACGCTCCCGACAAGCCTTGCTCCGGCAAGCTTGCCGAGGATCATCAAGCTCCGGCAGAACCACAGGTTCTTGCCATGGAAGCTAATGTTCCCGCAGTGGTAGATGAGCCTTTAGTCCTTGTTGTCGAGCCACGTGCTCCAAAGATGGGCACAAGAATCGTCCAGCCTCCTTGAGACAGAGAACTTCCCAAGAGCAAGAAGAAGCGGAAAGAGTAGCCCGGCAAATAAGTATGTATCGGTTTGTTGACAACATCCTATACGTAAGAAGACTCAACGGAGTGAAATTGAAGTGTATTTGCCGGAAGATGGATGAAAGCTGTTGGCGAGAGATACATGGAGGCATATGTGGTCACCACATTGGCGCAAGAGCACTTGCCGCAAAGCTTTCCGGCAAGGCTTCTTCGGCCGAAGCCCTCCAGATGCAACTGCACAAGTAACCAAGTGTGAAGCGTGCGGTTCCATTCCAAACAGATACACCAACCAGCTCAAGCTCTCCGCACAATCCCTTTATCCTCGCCCTTTTGATCTGGGCTCGACATCTCGGCCCCTTCCCCGAAGCTATCGGGGCTTTGAGTACTTGTACGCTGTAATCGACAAGTTCACAAAGTGGCGGAAGTGGAACCGATGAGGAAGGTGACAACCACAACAGCGATCAAGTTCTTCAGTCAATTGTTTGCCGCTTTGGGATTCCTAACCGGATCATCACCGACAACGGCACACAGTTCACGAGCCGCACCTTCATGCAGTACGCCCAAGATCTTGGCGCCAAGATCTGCTTCGCTTCTGTTACTCATCCGAGAAGAAACAGTCAAGCAGAGAGATTAAACGCTGAAGTGCTGCGGGGACTCAAGACCAGAACTTTCGACAGGCTGCGCAAGTGCGGAAGAAACTGGATCGAGGAGCTGCCGGTGGTTCTTTGGTCGATCAGGACGACGCGTCGGGGAAGCTGATCGTGGCCCACGAACACCTATGGGACCTGGGTCCTTGTGGTTCGGAGGGGGGCGGAGATTGCACAAAGAGCGGATCGAAGCGATGCACACGAGTAGATTTACCCAGCTTCGGAGCTCTCCGGAGAGATAATACTCCTAGTGCTGCTTTGTGGATTATATTGTGTTCTTGCTAGGGAGCAATGAGGGCTACAAAACCTAGCTCGAGTGTATGTGTGAGTCGAATGAACTAAGTTGGAGCTGAACCGAACCCTTTCTACGTTGCACTTGGGCCTCCTTTTATAGGCACAAGGGGTCACCACATGTGGCAAGTAGACAAGGGTAAGATAGTAAATCAGAGGTTGGTACACCGCTTTGTGCGGTGTACGATGATCTATACCTAACTCGACGGCAAGGGACAAGAGTCATAAATGCCCGCCTCGATCGCCTCAACAAAGGTAACAGGGACCGTCAAGTGCGCCTCCGCTTGCCACGATGGTAGCTTGTCGTGCGCCGCTTATCACTGCTCCCCCGCTGGCTGCACAGCCCGTCGACACTGCGTGCTTGGGAGAGCCCGTGGTGACACGTTACGGGTGAGCTGGAGCGGAGATGAAGTGAGGTCACTTGCCGCGGCAAGGTTCTTGTCGCTCGGAGCTTATCGCTCACCAAGCCTTCCCGACAAGCTCCTCTTGCCGGGCCTTGTTTCCTTCGTGCCTGAGTGGCCTTCCGACAAGCTCCTATTGCCGGGCCTCGATTATTTTGTTCTTGAATGGCTCCAAAGGAGCCGCCGAGATCTTGGCGATCATCAGGCCAGCCCCGCCATGGGGTGCTACAACTGCCCGTGCACGAGTTCGGGTGCTAGGGGTACCCTACTCTAGTACACCGGCAGAGCCCCCGCCTGGGCCACACACGGCGCCAAGCTCTGTGGGCGGGCCCAAAACAGTGCACGCGCACGCGTGGTCTTGATTACGCCGTTACTGCCCTTGGACCCACCACGCCCCCACTAACGCCACGCACCGGACATGGCGTCGTGGGAAGATCGTGGGGCTTTCGTAATGGGAAAAATCGAGCGCCCGCCCCTCTCCCTTTATAAGCGGGGGACAGGGCAGGGCGCCCACTTGCCCTTGCCGTCACATCGAAAACCCCGTCGCTTCCCCTTTCTTCTCGAGCCCAAAGAGAGCGACGCCCGCCCCTCCATTGCCACCGGTGCCACCAACGCCGTCGTCCTCCTCCACCACCTCCCCATGGCTCAAGGCCGACAAGGAAAAGGCGTGAAATCGGCCGGCCTTGCAGCGGCTCATGGAGCTGTGGAAGGAGCGGGCCCTCTTGACCCCGCTGCACAGGAAGGAGCTGCGGAGCTGTACTACCTCTTACGTCGACGGAGACCAGGCGCACCAGCACGCGAGAGTCATCTCCGCCGCCACATCCGAGAAGGTTTCCATCGGTACCCCTTCTTCGCTTTTCTTCCATCAGGGCTCGCCCGCCCTTTTCTGAATTTTTCTGTGATGTCATGAACACATATGGCCTCCGCCTCCTTGATTTCACCCCCAACGCCGTCCTCACCTTGGCCGTTTTCGCACACCTCTGCGAGAACTTTGTCGGGGTCCACCCAAATGTAGCACTCTTCCGCCATTACTTCATGCCCCGCGTAGAGAGAGGAGAGCCGCTTGTCGGGGGGATTGCATGGGTCTCTAGGATCGGCAAGAAGGAAGCGTATCTTGACGGAGAGTTGCGTAGCAAGTGGGAGGAGTGGAGAGCTGACTGGTGTTGGATCTTAGAAGAGGAGCCACAGCCTTTCACCGCCCTGCGCCAAACTCCCATAGTGCGCGGCAATGACTGGAGTAACTTGGCGCCGGAGGACGACAAGTTGAAGATTGCCGTGACTAGGATCTTGCGTCTCCGGCAAGCAGGGCTTACCGTGGGAGCAGTTGGCGCGGACTTCCTTCGCCGCCGCATTGCGCCCTTGCAGGAGAGGAGGAGGCCTGCTTGGGAATTCTAGAATGCGGCGGACATCATGAGGCTGTGCACTTCACGGTCCCTGTTACACTGTTCAGGCGACTGAGACGGGCATTTATGACTCTTGTCCCTTGCCGTCAGAGTTAGGTATAGATCACTGTACACTGTACAAAGCGGTGTACCAACCTCTGATTTTACTATCTTACCCTTGTCTACTTGCCACATGTGGTGACCCCTTGTGCCTATAAAAGGAGTCCCAAGTGCAACGTAGAAAGGGTTCGGTTCAGCTCCAACTTAGTTCATTCGACTCACACATACACTCGAGCTAGGTTTTGTAGCTCTCATTGCTCCCTAGCAAGAACACAATATAATCCACAAAGCAGCAGTAGGAGTATTATCTCTCCGGAGAGCTCCGAAGCTGGGTAAATCTGCTCGTGTGCATCGCTTCGATCCGCTCTTTGTGCAATCTCCGCCCCCCTCCAAACCACAAGGGACCCAGGTCCCATAGGTGTTCGCGGGCCACGATCAGCTTCCCCGACAATCACCATGACTCTTGCATAAGGTAGAAGATAATAATAAAAGATAGGCCCTTCGCAGATGGAAGCAGAGGTTGTCATGCGCTTTCAGGGTTGGATGCACAAATCTTAATGCGAAAGAATGTCACTTTATATTGCCCCTCGTGATATGAACCTTTATTATGCAGTTCGTCGCTTTTATTTCTTCCACATCACAAGATCGTATAAAGATTATTTCCCCCACACCAATCAATCATACATATTTAGAGAACAATTTTTATTGCTTGCACCGATGACAACTTACTTGAAGGATCTTACTCAATCCATTGGTAGGTATGGTGGACTCTCATGGCAAAATTGGTTTAAGGATTTTTTTGAAGCACAAGTAGTATCTCTACTTGGTGCTAAGAATTTGGCTAGCATGAGGGGGAAAGGCAAGCTCAACATGTTGGATGATCCATGACAATATACTTCATCTCAGATATAAGAAAACATAACCCATTACGTTGTCTTCCTTGTCCAACATCAACTCTTTAGCATGTCATATTTTAGTGAGTGCTCCCAATCATAAAAGATGTCCAAGATAGTATATTTATATGTGAAACCTCTCTTTCTTTATTACTTCCTATTAATTGCAACGATGACCAAAGCTATGTTTGCCAACTCCCAACAACTTTTAATCATCATACTCTTCCTATGTGAAGTCATTAGTCTCGATAATATCAATATGATCTCTTTGTTTCTTTTTATTCTTTTCCCTTTTCTTTTATTCACTCAGGATCATAGCAAGATAATCAAGCCCTTGACTCAACACTAATCTTTATTATATAGCTCACAGACACGATTACATAGAGAGATCATAAAGCAAAACTCAAAACTAGATCATACCAAAACTTTTATTCTACTAGATCAAGATACTACTAAATAGGATCGAACTAAGAAAAACGGTAAAGATAGGAGTGTGGTTGTGATACGATACCAGGGCATCTCCCCCAAGCTTGGCAGTTGCCAAGGGGAGTGCCCATACCGATGTGATTATATCTCCTTCTTTGTTGGTGAAGAAGGTGGAGTTGTTATTGATGGCGTAGTCTTCTTCCTTAATTTGCGCTGGAGAACAGAATTTTGACCCCTCAAGTCATCAATCTCTTGCTCCAGGCTTAATATCTTTTTGCATAATTCCTGCTTGTTTTCCTGCAAGAGACGAAAAGGGATAAACTCGATCTTAAATTTCTTTGCTCTATCAGGGAGGCTTGACTTTTTGAACTCCACATGCATGTCCCCAGGTTGAGGTAATGGGGCTTCATCTTCATCTGAGCTTGCCTCCTCCTTCCTCTTGGGTTCAAAGTCCTCTTCTTCCTCCGTAGTCCAACCACAATGCTCCACATCTCCATAGACCTTAGGATCTGCAAGGTAATCATCCACATAGCTTTCTCCTTCCGAATCCTGGGACAACATGTTGCTTAAATCTTCAGCAGGACAGCTCGAAACAAGAACAGAGGATAATTGCGTGATACAACGGTCAAAACCTTCGGGAGATTACATAGGTAGGGGGGTGCGCCCTCCACCCTCGTGGAGCCCTCGTGTCCTTCCCGGACTGCTTCTTATTTTTCTATCTTTCTAAATATTCCAAAACGGAGAAATATTGCCTTAAAAACTGTTTTAGAGTCGGTTTACTTACCGTACCACATACCTATTCCTTTTCAGAGTCTGAAACGATCCGGAAAGTGTTCCTTATGTATTCCTCCGGGGTTACGGTTTCGATAACAATGGTTTCAACATTTATGGGATTACCTGAGATATAATGTTTGATTCTTTGACCGTTCACCACCTTCGGATTTGTGCCTTCGAAATTGTTGATTTTTATGGCACCGGAACGATAGACCTCCTCGATAACGTAAGGGCCTTCCCATTTAGAGAGAAGTTTTCCTGCAAAAAATCTTAAACGAGAGTTGTATAGCAATACATAATCACCTACATTAAACTCACGCTTTTGTATCCTTTTATCATGCCATCTTTTAACCTTTTCTTTAAACAATTTGGCATTTTCATAAGCTTGGGTTTTCCATTCATCAAGTGAGCTAATATCAAATAACCTCTTCTCACCGGCAAGTTTGAAATCATAATTGAGCTCTTTAATAGCCCAATAAGCCTTGTGTTCTAGTTCGAGAGGTAAGTGACATGCTTTTCCATAAACCATTTTATACGGAGACATACCCATAGGATTTTTATATGCAGTTCTATAGGCCCGTAATGCATCATCAAGTTTCTTAGACCAATTCTTTCTAGACCTATTGACAGTCTTTCGCAAAATTAATTTTAGCTCTCTATTACTCAATTCTACTTGACCACTAGACTGTGGGTGATAAGGAGATGCAATTCTATGATTAACATCATACTTAGCAAGCATTTTACGGAAAGCACCATGAATAAAATGTGAACCACCATCAGTCATTAAATATCTAGGGACTCCAAACCTAGGAAAAATAACTTCTTTAAGCATCTTAATAGAAGTGTTATGATCAGCACTACTAGTTGGAATAGCTTCTACCCACTTAGTAACGTAATCAACAACAACTAAAATATGTGTATAACCATTAGAGGCAGGAAAAGGTCCTATATAATCAAAGCCCCAAACATCAAATGGTTCAATAACAAGTGAATAGTTCATAGGCATTTCTTGACATCTGCTGATATTACCAATTCTTTGACATTCATCACAAGAAAGGACAAACTTACGGGCATCTTTGAAGAGAGTAGGCCAATAAAAACCGGATTGCAATACCTTATGTGCAGTTCTATCTCCACCGTGGTGTCCTCCATATGCTTCAGAGTGACACTTGCGTAGGATCTGTTCCTATTCATGCTCAGGTACACAATGTCTAATAACACCATCCACTCCTTCTTTATAAAGATGTGGGTCATCCCAAAAGTAATGTCTCAAATCATAGAAAAACTTTTTCTTTTGCTGGTATGTGAAACTAGGTGGTATAAATTTAGCAACAATATAATTAGCATAATCAGCATACCACGGAGTACTACGAGAAGCATTTATAACATTTAATTGCTCATCAGGAAAGCTATCATCTATAGGTAGTGTGTCATTAAGAACATTTTTTAACCTAGACAAGTTGTCTGCAACGAGGTTCTCAGCTCCCTTTCTATCAACAATATGCAAATCAAGTTCTTGTAGCAAGAGAACCCATCTAATAAGTCTAGGTTTAGCATCTTTCTTTTCCCTAAGATATTTAATAGCAGCATGATCTGTGTGAATAGTTAATTTAGAATCAACAATATAAGGCATGAACTTATCACAAGCAAATACGACTGCTAAGAATTCTTTTTCAGTAGTAGCATAATTTCTCTGAGCATTATATAGAGTTTTACTAGCATATTGAATAACATTCAATTTCTTATTAACTCTTTGCCCTAGAACATCACCTACAGCATAATCGCTAGCATCACACATAATTTCACAGGGTAAATTCCAATTAGGTGGCTGAACAATAGGTGCAGAGATCAATGCTTTCTTAAGTATTTCAAATGCTTCTACACAATCATCATCAAAGACAAATGGTATATATTTTTGTAATAAATTAGTCAGAGGCCGAGAAACTTTGGAGAAGTCCTTAATGAACCTCCTATAAAATCCGGCGTGACCAAGGAAACTTCTTGTACCTTTGATATCCTTGGGACATGGCATCTTTCCAATAGCATCAACCTTGGCCTTATCAACTTCAATACCTCTTTCAGAAACTTTATGCCCCAGGACAATACCTTCATTAACCATAAAGTGGCACTTTTCCCAATTCAAGACAAGGTTAGTTTCTTCACATCTCTGCAAGACTCAATCAAGGTTGCTCAAGCAATCATCAAAAGAGGATCCATAGACGGAAAAGTCGTCCATGAAAACCTCACAAAACTTTTCACAAAAGTCAGAGAATATAGCCATCATGCATCTTTGAAAGGTAGTAGGTGCATTACATAAACCAAAAGGCATACGTCTATAAGCAAAAGTACCAAAAGGGCAAGTAAAAGTAGTTTTTGATTGATCATTGGCTGACACAGGTATTTGAGAGAAACCAGAATAACCATCTAGAAATCAAAAGTGTGTATGTTTGCATAATCTTTCTAGCATTTGATCGATAAAAGGTAAGGGGAAATGATCCTTTTTAGTAGCCTTATTTAATTTGCGGAAATCAATTACCATCCTATAAATTGTAATAATTCTTTGCGGAATCAATTCATCTTTATCATTAGGAACGACAGTATTACCTCCCTTCTTAGGGACACAATGGACAGGACTTAAACACTGACTGTCAGCAACGGGATAAATTATACCTGGCTCCAGGAGCTTTAGTATTTCTTTTCTTACCACTTCTTTCATCTTAGGATTCAGCCGTCGTTGATGATCACGAACTGGTTTGGCATCTTCTTCCAAATTTATTTTATGTTGACATAGAGTGGGACTAATGCCCTTAATATCATCAAGAGTATATCCAATAGCAGCACGGTGCTTCTTCAGGGTTGTCGATAGTCTCTCTTCTTCATGCTCTGAAAGGTATGCACTAATAATAACATGATATATCTATTTCTCATTGAGATAAGCATATTTAAGAGTATCAGGTAAAGGTTTGAGCTCAAACACGGGATCACCCTTGGGTGGAGGAGGATCCCCTGAGATTTCAACAGGCAAATTGTGTTTCAGGATAGGTTCCTGTTTAAAGAACACCTCATCTATTTCCCTTCTTTCATTCATAAACATATCATTTTCATGGTCTAGCAAATATTGTTCTAAAGGATCACTAGGAGGTCTGGCAATAGAAGCAAGACCGATAATTTCATCCTTACTAGGCAATTCTTCTTCACGATGTTGTCTACTAAATTTAGAGAAATTGAACTCATGAGACATATCACCCAAGCCAATAGTAACAACACTATTTTTGCAGTCTATCCTAGCATTAACTGTGTTCAAGAAGGGTCTACCAAATATAATGGGACAAAAGCTATCTTGTGGGGAACCAAGAACAAGAAAATCAGCAGGATATTTAGTTTTCCCACACAAGACTTCAACATCTCTAACAATTCCAATGGGTGATATTGTATCTCTATTGGCAAGTTTAATTGTGACATCAATACCTTCTATCTCAGCAGGTGCAATTTCATGCATAATTTCTTTGTATAAGTCATGGGGTATTGCACTAGCACTAGCACCCATATCACATAAGCCATGATAACAATGATCTCCTATTTTAACAAAAATAACAGGCATGCCTACCATAGGTCTATGTTTATCTTTAGCACAAGGTTTGGCAATTCTAGCAGTTTCACCGCAGAAATAAATAACGTGCCCATTAATATTATCAGTCAAGAGATCTTTAACAATAGCAATATTAGGTTCAACTTTAACTTGCTCAGAAGGTGTATAAGTTCTAATATTGCTTTTACGAACCACAGTTGAAGCTTTAGCATGATCCTTTATCCTAACGGGGAAAGGTGGTTTCTCAACATAAGAAGTAGGAACAACAGGATCATTATAAGTGATAGTATTTTCTTCAACTTTAGTAGGTGCAGCTACTTTTAGTTCTGTGGGAGGATGATATTTAAACCACTTCTCCTTGGGGAGATCAACATAAGTAGCAAAAGATTCACAGAAAGAAGCTACTATCTCAGAGTCAAGTCCATATTTAGTGCTAAATTTATGGAAAATATCGGTAGGGGTGGGTGTTTGGTATAAACCGAAAATTCGGTTTCTACCGTTCGGTTTTTTTTTTAATTCGGTTAGGAAAACCAGTAACCAAAAATGGTGACAAAAAATAGCTAACCGAAAATACGGTTAGCCGAAAATTCGGTGCGGTTTTCGGTTTTATACCGAATGACCACGCTAGTATTTGTGCTTGAATGGATGCAGCGGTGCCCTCTTATATAGGCAAAAAACTTGGATGTTGTCCTTGGTCGGGCGAGGTGGGACTAAAGAAACAAAACGCTCGTCAATTGACCAGACGCTTTCAGACGGCCGCACACACCCCTTCACCAAAAAGCCCATGGAGCTGGGCCTTGCATGCTTGCATGCAGCTTTGTCAGGGAGGCCCATGCGATGTGTGACGCGTGCGGTGCGTTGGTGGCGATCGTGGGCGAGTTCTCGAGAAAAAGGGATCGTGGGCGCGACTCTCGGGAGCGTTCGCTGTGCCTGTTTTTGCGTTGGTTCGCTATATGCTTCTACGCCAGCTCGTGTTGTTCGGTTGGTTGTCCGGTTAACCGAGATGAAAACCGAACATACCGAATTCAATTCGGTTAGTGGACTTGAAAACCGAATTTTCTTGTGACAGAAGAAAAAACCGAAAATTCGGTTAATTCGGTTTCGGCATCGGTTCGGTCTTCGGTTCATCGGTTTTTATGCCCACCCCTAAATATCGGTATCCATAAAAGATTTAACACAATCAAACTTAGGTGTCATACCTGACTCCTTACCTTCGTCGAGATCCCAATCTTCAGAGTTGCGTTTAATTATATCCAATAAATTCCATTTGCATTCAATAGTCTTCATCATAAAAGAGCCAGCACAAGAAGTATCGAGCATGGTGCGATTGTTATCAGAAAGCCGAGCATAAAAACTTTGAAGAATTATTTCTCTTGAGAGCTCATGATTGGGGCATGAATATAACATTTATTTTAGCCTCCCCCAAGCTTGAGTGATGCTTTCTCCTTCGCGAGGCCAAAAATTATATATATAATTGCGATCACGATGAACAAGATGCATAGGATAAAATTTCTGATGAAATTCCAATTTCAATCGTTTATAGTTCCATGATCCCGTATCATCACATAGCCTATACCATGTCGATGCATCTCCCTTGAAAGATAAAGGGAATACCTTCTTCTTAACGACATCATCGGGTATACCTGCAAGCTTAAATAATCCTCAAACTTCATCCACATATATTAGGTGCTCATCAGGATGCTTAGTTCCTTCTCTTACAAAAGGATTAGCTAGCAGTTTTTCTAACATACACGAAGGAACTTCAAAGGGAACATTTTCATTTTCAGTAGGTTCAGTAGGTTGAGGAGCAACTCTTTGCTCTACTGGTCGGGGTGAAGATACCCTGAACAAGCCCCTCAGAGGATTACTTTCCATAGTAACAAGTGACAGTAAATTTCAGCACACTATATAAATTTTTCCTTACCAAATTCCACCTACCAAAGGCGCTTCACTCCCCGGCAACGGCGCCAGAAAAGAGTTTTGATGACCCACAAGTATAGGGGATCTATCGTAGTCCTTTCGATAAGTAAGAGTGTCGAACCCAACAAGGAGCGTAAGAAATGA
Source organism: Aegilops longissima (assembly GCA_021605205.1). Taxonomy (NCBI): domain Eukaryota; kingdom Viridiplantae; phylum Streptophyta; class Magnoliopsida; order Poales; family Poaceae; genus Aegilops; species Aegilops longissima. The sequence goes on from CM038677.1 coordinate 637,905,812, forward strand.
TAAGCGGTTTTCAGCAAGGTATTCTCTGCAAGTCTTGAAATAAGTGGTAACAGATAGTTTTGTGATAGGATAATTTGTAACGAGCAACAAGTAACAAAAGTAAATAAAGTGCAGCAAGGTGACCCAATCCTTTTTGTACCAAAGGACAAGCCTGGACAAACTCTTATATAGAGAAAAGCGCTCCCGAGGACACATGGGAATTATTGTCAAGCTAGTTTTCATCACGTTCATATGATTCGCGTTCGGTACTTTGATAATTTGATATGTGGGTGGACCGGTGCTTGGCTGCTGTTCTTACTTGAACAAGCATCCCACTTATGATTAACCTCTATTGCAAGCATCCGCAACTACAACAAAAGTACTAAGGTAAACCTAACCATAGCATGAAACATATGGATCCAAATCAGCCCCTTAGGAAGCAACGCATAAACTAGGGTTTAAGCTTCTGTCAATCGAGCAACCCATCATCTACTTATTACTTCCCAATGCCTTCCACGAGGCCCAAATAATGGTGAAGTGTTATGTAGTCGATGTTCACATAACACCACTAAAGGATAGACAACATACATCTCATCAAAATATCGAACGAATACCAAATTCACATGACTACTAATAGCAAGACTTCTCCCATGTCCTCAGGAACAAACGTAACTACTCACAAAGCATATTCATGTTCATAATTAGAGGGGTATTAATATGCATATTGGATCTGAACATATGATCTTCCACCAAATAAACCAACTAGCATCGACTACAAGGAGTAATCAACACTACTAGCAACCTACTAGTACCAATCCCGGACTTGGAGACAAGAATTGGATACAAGAGATGAAATAGGGTTTTGAGAGGAGATGGTGCTGGTGGAGATTTTGATGGAGATTGCCCTCTCCTTATGGGAGGAGTGTTGGTGATGACGATGGCGATGATTTCCCCCTCCCCGAGGGAAGTGTCCCCGGCAGAACAGCTCTGCCAGAGCCCTAGATTGGTTCCGCCTCGTGGTGGCAGAGTCTCGTCCCGAAAGGTTGCTTATGATTTTTTCCTCGACGAAAGACCTCATATAGCAGAAGATGGCCACCGGAGAGCCAACAGGGGGCCCACGAGGCAGGGGGCGCTACTGGGGTAGGGCGCGCCCCACCTCGTGGCTGTGGGGCCCCTCGGCGACGACTTCTTCCGCTCAATATTTTTTATTATTTCTAAAAATGACTTTCGTAGAGCTTCAGGACTTTTGGAGTTGTGCAAAATAGGTCTCTAATATTTGCTCCTTTTCCAGCCCAGAATTCCAGCTGCCGGCATTCTCCCTCCTTGTGCAAACCTTGTAAAATAAGAGAGAAATGCATAACTATTGTGACATAATGTATAATAACAGCCCATAATGCTATAAATATCGATATAAAAGCATGATGCAAAATGGACGTATCAGGCTACTATGAACACTAGTAAGTACACATCAATAACATGTATATCATATAAACTTTTTGTTCACATTGCCATCCTTCTTATCCATCAAGTATTTGGGGCAGTTCTGCTTCAAGTGACCATTTCCTTTGCAGTAGAAGCACTCAGTTTCAGGCTTGGGTCTAGCTTTGGGCTTCTTCATGGGAGTGGCAACTTGCTTGCCATTCTTCTTGAAGTTCCCTTTCTTTCCCTTGCCCTTTTACTTGAAACTAGTGGTCTTGTCAACCATCAACACTTGATGCTTTTCTTGATTTCTACCTTCGCTGATTTTAGCATCGTGAACAGCTCGGGGAATCCTTTTCGTCATCCCTTGCATATTATAGTTCATCACGAAGTTCTAGTAACTTGGTGATAGTGACTAGAGAAATCTGTCAATCACTATCTTATCTGGAAGATTAACTCCCTCTTGATTCATGCGATTGTAGTACTCAGACATTCTAAGCACATGCTCACTGGTTGAGCTATTCTCCTCCATCTTGTAGGCAAAATACTTGTCAGAGGTCTCATACCTCTTAATGTGGGCATGAGTCTGAAATATCATATTCGGCTCTTGGAACATCTCATATGCTCCATGGCATTCAAAAACAATTTGAAGTCCCGGTTCTAAGCCGTAAAGCATGGTGCACTAAACTATCAAGTAGTCATCATACCGAGCTTGTCAAACGTTCACAACGTCTCCATCTGCTCCTGCAATAGGTACGTCACCTAGCGGTGCATCAAGGACATAATTCTTCTGTGCATCAATGAGGATAATCCTGAGATCACGGACCCAGCCGCATCATTGCTACTATCATCTTTGAACTTAATTTTTCTCTAGAAACATATCAAAGATAAACGGGGAGCTACATCGCAAGCTATTGATCTACAACATAGATATGCAAATACTATCAGGACTAAGTTCATGATAAATTAAAGTTCAATTAATCATATTACTTAAGAACTCCCACTTAGATAGACATCCCTCTAGTCATATAAATGATCACGTGATCCATATCAACTAAACCATGTCCGATCATCACGTGAGATGGAGTAGTTTTCAGTGGTGAACATCACTATGTTGATCATATCTACTATATGATTCATGCTCGACCTTTCGGTCTCAATGTTCCGAGGCCATATCTGCATATGCTAGGCTCGTCAAGTTTAACCCGAGTATTCTGCGTGTGCAAAACTAGCTTGCACCCATTGTATGTGAACGTAAAGCTTATCACACCCGATCATCACGTGGTGTCTCAGCACGACGAACTGTAGCAATGGTGCATACTCAGGGAGAACACTTGTACCTTGAAATTTAGTGAGAGATCATCTTATAATGCTACCACCGTACTAAGCAAAATAATATGCATAAAAGATAAACATCACATGCAATCAAAATAAGTGATATGATATGGCCATCATCATCTTGTGCCTTTGATCTCCATCTCCAAAGCACCGTCATGATCACCATCGTCACCGGCTTGACATTGATCTCCATCGTAGCATCGTTGTCATCTCGCCAACTCTTGCTTCTATGACTATCGCTACCGCTTAGTGATAAAGTAAAGCAATTACATGGCGATTGTATTTCATACAATAAAGCGACAACCATAAGACTCCTGCCAGTTGCCGATAACTTTTACAACACATGATCATCTCATAAAACAATTTATATATCATCACGTCTTGATCATATCACATCACAACAAGCCCTGCAAAAACAAGTTAGACGTCCTCGACTTTGTTGTTGCAAGTTTTACGTGGCTGCTACGGGCTTCTAATAAGAACCGTTCTTACCTACGCATCAAAACCACAACGATTGTTCATCAAGTGTGTTGTTTTAACCTTCAACAAGGACTGGCCGTAGTCAAACTCGATTCAACTAAAGTTGGAGAAACGGACACCTGCTAGCCACCTGTGTGCGAAGCACGTCGGTAGAACCAGTCTCATGAACGCGGTCATGTAATGTCAGTCCGGGCCGCTTCATCCAACAATACCGCCAAATCAAAGTAAGACGTTGGTGGTAAGCAGTATGACTATTATCGCCCACAACTCATTGTGTTCTACTCGTGCATATAACATCTAAGCATAAACCTGGCTCTGATACCACTGTTAGGGAACGCAGTATATCAAAAAATTTACCTACGATCATGCAAGATCTATCTAGGAGATGCATAGCAACGAGCGGGGAGAGTGTGTCCACGTACCCTCGCAGACCAAAAGCAGAAGCGTTTAGTAACGCGGTTGATGTAGTCGAACGTCTTCGCGATCCAACCGATCCAAGTACCGAACATACGACACCTCCGTATTCAGCACACGTTCAGCTCGATGACGTCCCTCGAGCTCTTGATCCAGTTGAGGACGAGGGAGAGTTTCGTCTGCACGATGGTATGGCGACGGTGATGATGAAGTTCCCGGCACAGGGCTTCGCCTAAGCACTACGACGATATGACCGAGGTGTGTAACTATGGAGGGGGGCACCGCACACGGCTAAGACAAATCTTGGAGTGCCTTTGGGGTGCCCCCTGCCCACGTATATAAAGGAGGGAGGGAGAGAGGCCGGCCCTCCTAGGGGCGTGCCAAGTGTAGGGAGTCCTACTAGGACTCCCAAGTCCTAGTTAGTAGGATTCCCTTTCCTTTTCGGAGTGGGAAAGAAGGAAAGGAGGGAGAGGGGGAAGGAAAGGGGGGGTGGCGCCCCCACCCCTTGTCCAATTCGGTTTGGGCAGGGGGGAGGCGCACGCCACCTCATGGCTCTTCTTCCCTCTCTCCACTATAGCCCAATAAGGCCCATTAACTTCCCCCGGCGAATTCCCGTAACTCTTCGGTACTCCGAAAAATACCCGAATCACTCGGAACCATTTCAATGTCCGAATATAGCCTTCCAATGTATGAATCTTTACCTCTCGATCATTTTGAGACTCCTCGTCATGTCCGTGATCTCATCCGGGACTCCGAACAAACTTCGGTCATCAAATCACATAACTCATAATACAAATCGCCATCGAACGTTAAGCGTGCGGACCCTACGGGTTCGAGAACTATGTAGACATGACCGAGACACATCTCCGGTAAATAACCAATAGCGGAACCTGGATGCTCATGTTGGCTCCTACATATTCTACGAAGATCTTTATTGGTCAAACTGCATAACAACATACGTCATTCCCTTTGTCATCAGTATGTTACTTGCCCGAGATTCGATCGTCGGTATCATCATACCTAGTTCAATCTCGTTACCGGCAAGTCTCTTTACTCGTTCCGTAATGCATCATCCCGCAACTAACTCATTATTCACATTGCTTGCAAGGCTTATAGTGATATGCATTACCGAGAGGGCCCATAGATACCTCTCTGATACACGGAGTGACAAATCCTAATCTCGATCTATGCTAACTCAACAAACACCATCGAAGACACCTGTAGAGCATTTTATAATCACCCGATTCGCCAGTGACGTTTGATAGCACACAAGGTGTTCCTCCGGTATTCGGGAGTTGCATAATCTCATAGTCAGAGGAACATGTATAAGTCATGAAGAAGGCAATAGCAATAAAAACTAAACGATCAATAATGCTAAGCTAATGGATGGGTCTTGTCCATCACATCATTCTCTAATGATGTGATCCCGTTCATCAAATGATAACACATGTCTATGGTCAGGAAACTTAACCGTCTTTGATTAATGAGCTAGTCTAGTAGAGGCATACTAGGGACACTCTGTTTGTCTATGCATTCACACATGTACTAAGTTTCCGGTTAATACAATTCTAGCATGAATAAAATAAACATCTATCATGATATAAGGAAATATAAATAACAACTTTATTATTGCCTCTGGGGCATATTTCCTTCAGGTGCACGCTGAGTGCACTCACTGGGTGTAGTCCCCGAGACCGCCGTCGAATGTTTGATTCAGAGGTGGTCTTAGAACACTTTTGAAAGTAGCAATCTGGATTTGCTCTTCTTTACTCGGAAGTAAAGGAAACACTTTTGAGAGTCTTTCTCTTAGTCGATTGAACTGTTTTTTGTCAATCTCAGAAATCTTGTGAACTTGGAACTCAGTAAGTTGCCCTGGAGAAGGAGAAGATCCAACTCCAACTGGATCTGGAACTTGCCAAGAAGAACTTGAAGGATGCTAAGATGAAGTGAAGACCATGGGAACTAGCATTCCGTCGACTGTGTAGTTTGTCATTTTTTCCTTTCCGTCCTTTGAACCAAGTGACTCCACTCGAACAGATGTGCGTAGTGAAAAGCATCAACTCCAAGCACAACTAAAGAATGTTATTTCTTTAGACACTATGAAGTAGGCATTGAAGAGGAAGGACACTGAACTCGCGGGAGCACAGAAGGTGGCACGAGAGAAGACTGAAGTAGCTGATAGAAAGCTAGCTTCAGTCGGCAAACTTGAAGAGGAGAATGCGGCCCTGAAGACTGCCGTTGAGGAGGTGAAGAAGGAGGCCGCTCAGCTGAAGGAGGAGAAAATTGTCTTGACTGACAAGGTGGATCAACTCACTAAAATGCTAGCCGGAACTGGGGTCGGTGTCATTTTCACATCCCCTATGGGGAACACAGTCCGCTACGTACTACAAATCATGTATAAGGACTCTAATAATGCAGCCGAATACGAGGCACTTCTACATGGTCTCCGAATGGATGTCTCCATGGGCATACAACATATAGAGGTGCGCGGTGATTCAAACCTTGCAATATCCCAAATAAATGGAGAGTTCGATGCAAAAGATCAAAAAATGGTGGCGTATCGAAACGCCGTACTCAAAATATCGGCTCGGTTTGAGGGGCTCGAGTTCCATCACGTTGCTCGAGACAGTAACCAGACAGCGGACATCTTTATTCGAATGGGCGCCAAACGCGATTCCGTCTCACCTAACACCTTTGTGGAAAGGCTCTTTAAGCCATCCGTGGTATGGCAGGACGAGAGCAGAAATTATAGTCCGGACCTGATCATACCCCCCAACATCCGAACACAATACGAATATCATCGGGGGTTCTGGTACTAAAATAACACCCTCCACCCATGAAATCATGGCCGTTATTGCTCCATGGACCAAACCCTACCGAGCCTACCTTAATAGGCAGGAGCTTCCTGATGATCAAAATGAGGCCCGCCGCATAGTTCGATGTTCTAAAGCCTATAAAGTTCACGAAGGAGAACTTTACAAGAAAAGCACTACTGGAGTCCTTCAAAGGTGCATCTCCGAAGAGGAGGGACGACAACTCTTGGCTGAAATACATGCTGGTCTAGGTGGCCATCACACCGCAGCTCGGGCCCTCGTAAGCAAGGCCTTCCATAAAGGTTTCTTCTAGCCAACAACCCGAGCAGACGCACAAGCCCTTGTGCAACGCTGTGTGGGATGCTAGCTTTTCGCCAACCAAAGTCACATGCCTCCCACCTCCTTAAGAACAATCCCCATCACTTGGCCTTTTGCGGTCTGGGGGCTAGACATGGTTGGACCCCTGAAAGGAGGAAGCCACAAGAAGAAATATTTACTGGTGATGGTTGATAACCCACAAGTATAGGGGATCAATTGTAGCCTCTTTCGATAAGTAAGAGTGTCGAACCCACCGAGGAGCTAAAGGTAGAACAAATATTACCTCAAGATCTACCGACCACCGATACAACTCTACGCACACTTGACATTCGCTTTACCTAGAACAATTATGAAACTAGAAGTACTTTGTAGGTGTTGTTGGATAGGTTTGCAACAATATAAGGAGCACGTAAATAAAAACTAGGGGCTGTTTAGATATATACAAAATAAGGTTAGTATAGGGGGTGTGTAAAAGTGGTGGTAGGAGTTGTGAAATTGTCCCTAAGCAATTGACTACTTTACTAGACCGATAGCAAATTTTATGTGGGAGAGGCCACTGCTAGCATGTCATCCCTGACTTGGAATTCTATGCACTTATGATTGGAACTATTAGCAAGCATCTGCAACTACTAATGTTCATTAAGGTAAAACCCAACCATAGCATTAAGATATATTGGTCCCCCTTCAATCCCGTATGCATCAATTTCTATGCTAGGTTGAAGCTTCTGTCACTCTTGCCCTCCAATACATAGTCCTATCAACATACAACTAACCCCATGGTGTGATCCACGCGCTCGCTCATATGATGGGCACCAAAGGACAACTACATACCCACAAGCAAATTAAACCAATCATAGCAATTCACCAATTACCGATAGGACAACGAAAATCTACTCAGACATCATAGGATGGCAACACATCATTGGATAATAATATGAAGCATAAAGCACCATGTTCAAGTAGAGGGTACAGCGGGTTGTGGGAGAGTGGACCGCTGTAGATAGGTGGGGGGAGGTGATGAAGATGTTGGTGAAGATGACGGAGGTGTTGGTGTAGATTGCAGTGATGATGATGAGCGCGGCGGCGTTCCGGCGCCACCAGGAGAGAGGGGGAGAGGGGTCCCCCTCCTTCTTCTTCCTCCTTGACCTTCCCACTAGATGGGAGAAGGGTTTCCCCTCTGGTCCATGGCTTCCATGGCATGGGAGGGGCAAGAGCCCCTCCGAGATTGGATCTGTCCCTCCGTCTCTCTCTGTTTCTGCGTCCCTGATTCTGGCCTTTCACCGTTTCTTATATTCCCAGAGATCCGTAACTCCGAATGGATTGAAATTTGAACACGATTTTTATCCAGATATTAGCTTTATTGCGGTGAAAGAAGGGCACCAACCGCCTTATGAGGTGTCCACGAGGGCCAGGGGCGCGCCCCCTGCCTCGTGGCCCCCTCGAGCATTGTCTCGCGTTGATTCTTCTTCCCAAAAATCACATATATTCCAAAAAAAATCTCTGTCAGTTTTTATCCCGTTTGGACTCCGTTTGATATGCATTTTATGCGAAACAAAAAACATGCAACAAACAGGAACTGACACTGGGCACTGGATCAATGTGTTAGTCCCAAAAATAGTATAAAAAGTTGCCAAAAGTATATGAAAGTTGTATAATATTGGCATGGAACAATCAAAAATATAGATACGACGGAGACGTATCGGCATCCCCAAGCTTAATTCCTACTCGTCCTCGAGTAGGTAAATGATAAAAAAAGATAATTTTTGATGTGGAATGCTACCTTGCATAATCTTGATCATGTAATCTAATCATGGCATAAATATTTAAACACGAGTGATTCAAAGCAATATTCTATCATTTGACATTAAGACAATAATACTTCAAGCATACTAATAAAGCAATCATGTCTTTTCAAAATAACATGGCCAAAGAAAGTTATCCCTACAAAATCATATGGTCTGGCTATGTTCCATCTTCACCACACAAAATATTCAAATCATGCACAACCTTGATGACAAGCCAAGCAATTGTTTCATACTTTTGATGTTCTCAAACCTTTTCAACTTTCATGCAATACATGAGCGTGAGCCATGGACATAGCACTATAGGTGGAATAGAATATCATGGTGGAGGTTGTCTGGAGAAGACAAAAAAGGAAGAAAGTCCCACACCAACGCGACTAATCAATGGGCTATGGAGATGCCCATCAATTGATGTCAATGTGAGGAGTAGGGATTGCCATGCAACGGATGCACTAAGAGCTATAAGTGTATGAAAGCTCAAACTGGAAACTAAGTGGGTGTGCATCCAACTTGCTTGCTCATGAAGACCTCGGGCATTTGAGGAAGCCCATCATCGGAATATACAAGCCAATTTCTATAATGAAAGTTCTCACTAGTATATGAAAGTGATAACTCAAGAGACTCTCCATTTGAAGAACATGGTGCCACTCTGAAGCACAAGTGTGGTAAAAGGATAGTAACATTGCTCCTTCTCTATTTTTCTCTCATTTTTTTGTTTTTTGTTTTTTTTGTTTTGGTGGGCTTCTTTGGCCTCTTTTTTTTAAAGACCGGAGTATCATCCCGACTTGTGGGGGAATCATAGTCTCCATCATCCTTTCCTCACTGGGGCAATGCTCTAATAATGATGATCATCACACTTTTATTTACTTACAACTCAATATTACAACCCGATGTTTAAAACAAAGATATGACTCTATATGAATGCCTCCGGCGGTGCACCGGGATGTGCAATGATCTAGCGTAGCAAAGATATCAAAAAATAGAGAAGCCATGAAAACATCATGCTAGCTATCTTACGATCATGCAAAGCAATATGACAATGATGCTCAAGTCATATATATGAAGATGATGGAAGTTGCATGGCAATATATCTCGGAATGGCTATGGAAATGCCATAATAGGTAGGTATGGTGGCTGTTTTGAGGAAGATATAAGGAGGCTTATGTGTGATAGAGCGTATCGTATCATGGGGTTTGGATGCACCGGCGAAGTATGCACCAACTCTCGAGGTGAGAAAGGGCAATGCATGGTACCGAAGAGGCTAGCAATGATGGAAGGGTGAGAGTGCGTATAATCCATGGACTCAACATTAGTCATAAAGAACTCACATACTTATTGCAAAAATCTATTAGTAATCGAAACAAAGTACTACACGCATGCTCCTAGGGGGATAGATTGGTAGGAAAAGACCATCGCTCGTCCCCGACCGCCACTCATAAGGAAGACAATCAATAAATAAATCATGCTCCGACTTCATCACATAACGGTTCACCATACGTGCATCTACGGGAATCACAAACTTCAACACAAGTATTTCTACAATCCACAACTACCCACTAGCATGACTCTAATATCACCATCTTTATATCGCAAAACTATTGCAAGGAATCAAACATATCATATTCAGTGATCTACAAGTTTTATGTAGGATTTTATGACTAACCATGTGAATGACCAATTCCTGTCATCTCTCTAAATAGATATAAGTGAAGCAAGAGAGTTTAATTCTTTCTACAAAATATATGCCCATGCTCTAACAAATATAAGTGAAGCAAAAGAGCATTCTATAAATGGCGGTTTTCTATGTGAAGAGAAACAGGCAATCTAAACTTCAAATGATATAAGTGAAGAACATGAAGCATTCTATAAAGCCATACTCAAAAGATATAAGTGAAGTGCAAAGAGCATTATATAAATCAACCAAGGACTATCTCATACCAACATGGTGCATCAAATAAAAGTGAAAACTAAATGCAAATGATGCTCCAAGATTTGCACATATCGTATGAACGAAACGAATCCGAAAACAATACCGATACTTGTTGAAGAAAGATGGGATGCCTTCCGGGGCATCCCCAAGCTTAGACGCTTGAGTATCCTTGAATATTTACTTGGGGTGCCTTGGGCATACCCAAGATTGAGCTCTTGCCTCTCCTCCTTCTCCTCATATCGAGACCTCCTCGATCCTCGAACACTTCATCCACACAAAACTCAACAGAAAGTTCGGTAAGATCCGTTAGTATAATAAAGAAAATCACTACTATAAGTACTGTTGAAAACCAATTCATATTTTGTTTTTGCATTGTAGCTACTGTAATATAACTTTTCCATGCTTAATCCACTAATAGAAATCGATAGTTTCATCAAAACAAGCAAACTATGCATCAAAAACAGAATCTGTCTTAAACAGGACAGTCTGTAGTAATTTGAACATTAACCATACTTCTGGTACTCCAAAAATTCTGCCAAAATTAGGAAAAATAAACAATTTGTATAGAAAGGCAGCGCAAAAAGTTTCAGAACCGTTCGACATTCCAGTAAAAAAATGTAAAATCACGCACAACAACCAAAGTTTCTGTCTTGCACCGCACAAACCAACAAGCAATGTAAACATCCTAAAGGAAAATCTTGGAACATTGTTTTTGTTTTTAAACTATATAAAAGCACACAACAGAAATAAATGACTCTCTAAAATTTCCGGGTTGTCTCCCTGGCAGCGCTGTCTTTAAAGCCATTAAGCTAGGCATATAGTGCTCAAGTAATGGATCCACCCGGATCCCAAGGTATATCAAAGCCAATTTTAATTAACAATGATTTGTGATTTAGTAGTGAGCATAAAGTAACATATATCATGCAACAACGAAGTCTAACTCTCTTCCTATGCATCGGCATGTCATAAAAGAACAATTCATGCACACATAGTAAAGGCCAATGCATAGTATAAACAGTTTCTTGCAATTTTATCTTATTGGAAACATGGAGAGGCGGAGATGTAGTTCCTCTCTCATAGTAATTGCAAGTAGGAGCAGCAAGAACATGCATATTATATTCATCAAAATCATCATGTGTAGTAGTAAAACGCAACCCATCAATGTAATCCTTAATAAGGGCAAACTTCTCCGATATAGTGTAGTCGGGAGAATTCAAAAAGATAATAGGACTATCATGCGTGGGTGCAATAGAAACAATTTCATGTTTAACATAAGGAACTATAGCAAGTTAATCTCCATAAGCATAATTCATATTGGCATCTTGGCCACAAGCATAGCAAGCATCATCAAAAAGGGATATTTCAAAAGAATCAACGGGATCATAACAATCATCATAGCATTCATCATTCGGTAAGCACGAAGGGAAATTAAACAATGTATGAGTTGAAGAGTTACTCTCATTAGAAGGTGGGAACGGGTAGCTAATCCGCTCTTCCTCCTTTTGTTCTTCGCTCTCCTCATCATCTTTTTCATCCAATGAGCTCACAGTTTCATCAATTTCTTCTTCCATAGACACCTGCAAAATATTAGTCTCTTCTTGGACATCGGAGACTCTCTCAATAAAATCATGAATATCGGAATTGAATTCATAATTCTCATAGCAATATTTAAGTATAGCAAAATTTTCAGGTCTGTAAACAGCATCATCAAGATTTCCACTCTTTAAACAAAGATTCAATTTCATAAGCACCCATAAAAGCAACGAATTCTTCTATTTGTTCCACATCATAGTAATCATATATACCATTAGCATAAGAAGCCAAGGTTTTATCATCATTAAATTTGCATGAAAAGGGAAGGTGTGCAGCCTTCATCCTAGAGCAACAAGTATAATCATATCTCAAGCATAGTTCCCGAGCATACCAATGCAACACATGAATTTGATCCCATAATAGTTTCCATTTTTGAGTCAAGTATAATCCCTAAAGTATTCACGTTGGTCCAACGTGTCTCCCATTACATAATTGAATGGGGTTTTCTCAGGATTATTAAAGTAGTATATAATATCTTTCACATAATGAGCATCGAGGGTTTTAGGAGGTTCCCCATCTCCATGAGTAGCAAGTAAACCTAATTTTTTGGTATTTCGTGTTCCATATCCATAACTAAATATAGAGAACAACTTAGAACAGCAAATAAAAACTACTTAGTGATAAAGCAAACAAGCACACACGAGAATATTCACCCCACGCTACAACTCCCCGGCAACGGCGCCAGAAAAAGGTCTTGATAACCCACAAGTATAGGGGATCAATTGTAGCCTCTTTTGATAAGTAAGAGTGTCGAACCCAACGAGGAGCTAAAGGTAGAAAAAATATTCCCTCAAGTTCTATCGACCACCGATATAACTCTATGCACGCTTGACGTTCGCTTTACCTAGAACAAGTATGAAACTACAAGTACTTTGTAGGTGTTGTTGGATAGGTTTGCAAGAATATAAAGAGCACGTAAATAAAAACTAGGGGCTGTTTAGATAAAGAAAAAATAAGGTTAGTATAGCGAGTGTGGAAAAGTGGTGGTAGGAGTTGTGAAATTGTCCCTAAGCAATTGGCTACTTTACTAGACCGATAGCAAGTTTTATGTGGGAGAGGCCACTGCTAGCATGTCATCCCTGACTTGGAATTCTATGCACTTATGATTGGAACTATTAGCAAGTATCCGCAACTACTAACATTCATTAAGTTAAAACCCAACCATAGCATTAAGATATATTGGTCCCCCTTCAATCCCGTATGCATCAATTTCTATGCTAGGTTGAAACTTCTATCACTCTTGCCCTCCAATACATAGTCCTATCAACATACAACTAACCCCATGGTGTGATCCACGCGCGCGCTCATATGATGGGCACCAAAGGATAGCAACATAACCACAAGCAAATTAAACCAATCATAGAAATTCACCAGTTACCGATAGGACAACAAAAATCTACTCAGACATCATAGGATGGCAACACATCATTGGATAAGAATATGAAGCATAAAGCATCATGTTCAAGTAGAGGGTACAGCGGGTTGCGGGAGAGTGGACCGCTGTAGATAGATGGGGGAAGGTGATGAAGATATTGGTGAAGATGACGGAGTTGTTGGTGTAGATTGTGGTGATGATGATGACCCCAGCGGCGTTCCGGCGCCACCGATAGAGAGGGGGAGAGGGCCCCCTCCTTCTTCTTCTTCCTTGACCTTCCCCCTAGATGGGAGAAGGGTTTCCCCTCTGGTCCATGGCTTCCATGGCATGGGAGGGGCGAGAGCCCCACCGAGATTGGACTTGTCTCTCTGTCTCTCTCTATTTCTGTGCTCCCTGATTCTGGCCTTTCACCGTTTCTTATATTCCCGGAGATCCGTAACTCCGATTGGATTGAAATTTGAACACAACTTTTATCCGGATATTAGATTTCTTGCGGAGAAAGAAGGGCACCAACCGCCTTACGGGGTGTCCACGAGGGTCAGGGGCGCGCCTGCCACCCTGGGGTGCGCCCCCCTGCCTCGTGGCCCCATCGGGCATCGTCTTGCGTTGATTCTTCTTCCTAAAAATCACATATATTGCTAAAAAATCTCCGTCAGTTTTTATCCCGTTTGGACTCCGTTTGATATGGATTTTCCGCGAAACAAAAAACATGCAACAAACAGGAATTGGCACTGGGCACTGGATCAATATGTTAGTCCCAAAAATAGTATAAAAAGTTGTATAATATTGGCATGGAACAATAAAAAATTATAGATACGATGGAGACGTATCAATGGTGGATAAATTCACTAAGTGGATAGAGGCCAAACCAGTTAAATCGGCTGAAGCAGGGCCAGTGATCGACTTTATATCCGGAATGGTACACCGTTATGGTGTCCCGCACAGCATCATCACTGATAATGGCTTCATTCCACAGCCGATGAGGTGAAAAACTGGTGCGCCAACTTGGGCATTAAGCTCAATTATGCATCTGTATACCACCCTCAAACAAACGGTTAGGTTGAACGGGCTAATGGCTTAATCACGAGCGGCATTAAACCCATACTAGTGCGCTCCCTACAGGAGTCAGATAAGCACTGGGTTGAGGAACTCGATTCCGTGCTCTGGGGGATCCGGACTACGGCTAATTGAACAACCGGATACACACCCTTTTTCACGGCGTACGGTGCAGAAGCTGTCTTGCCCTGCGACATTATTCATGACTCACCTAGAGTGCGCATGTATGAAGAGAGAGAGAAGCCGAGCTTCATCGGCAGGACGACCTAGAAGGCCTTGAAGAGGAGCGCGATATCACACGAGCCCGTTCCGCATTTTATCAACAACAGGCTAAGAGATACCAAAGCAGAGAAGTGCAGGCCAAGACTTATAATGTGGGCGAACTCGTTTTGCTCCTCCCAGAGAAGAAGAAGGATAAGCTCAAACCAAAATGAGAGGGGCCCTTCATTATAGATGAAGTACTCATAGGAGGAGCCTATCGCGTTCGTAATGCATCGGATAATCGCCATGAGCCGAATCCATGGAACGCTGCTCGGCTCCGAAGATTATACTCATAGTCCGGTCGCATCCTTTATTTAATTGTCCTTTTATCCTCTTTGCTTTTCTTTTTTTGTATATACCTCCCAGGGTATGTTCGGATATGCCGAATTATTGGGGGTGCACATCTTTAAATGTATACATCCCACCACAACTGGGGGCTTCTTTGACGAAGCTTATTACTAGAAGTTATTTGGCTTACATCATCTATGTCGTTTGTTATATACAATTTTATGCCATTATATGCACCTCTATGACTTCAGTTTTTGCCAACGTGGGTTGCCTCGCTCATGTGTTTATACCCTATGTTCCAATTGTTCGGCTAGGGTGTCAAGGGAGCACCTCTGCGGTTGTTACAACCGGGTAATCCGCACCTGTACCTCAGACGGGTGAAGCCGGAAGCTAGCGTTCTTAAGAGAATAATTGGTCGGCAAGCAACGACAGATTCTTTACATTCCTGTAACTCTTCGAAACAGTAATACGGGACAGGCTCCTCGTAATTCGGATCAAAGCCTAGGCATGCAAAATTAAGCATGCCAACCCAAGGAAAGAACCCTTAACGGAACTATTTTCCTTGGAAGATGTTTCTTACGTTAAATAAGTAATATAACATAACTCCCCGATCTAAATTTTTGTTTGTTCGAGCAATATGACTGGGTTGCCTGGTTTTCGAACATAACGAATGTTTCTTACATTCCCAAATGGTATCCGGAAACACTCCACCTTCGGGGTTCGGAGGCCGAAGCCGAAAGTCTGCGATGAAAAATTTTCACATTTTCGGTTGGAGATAAAGAGTAATAGTACATTGATACGTTGAACACCTACTCTTTATCTATACCATCTATCAGACTATCTAAACTGCATTCTTCTTGCGAGTACTTCGCAGCTACCATCACTTGGTCGTATACCAAGTTCACGGGAATCTCCTTCCCGTCGGGCCCCCGAGGTCCAACTTGGGCCATATGATTTGGATCGAGTCCGGTGTAGCGCGTTTTCACCATCGCCCACGCTTCTCGTGCACCTTCACGGCATGCAGACGCCTTCCATAGCTCTAAACGGTGCGGGGCACCTTTGAACAGGTTCGCCAACCCCTCCATACTTTCCAGAGGGGCATCATATGGTCGTAAAGCCTTCGCCATACTTCACATAGCTTTTCGGGCTCGTTCATGCATCACAGACAGTTCCTTAAGCATGTCGCCTCGAAATCTGGATACTTCCTCTTCAGGTCGTTTGGTTAACATACCTGCAATAACAAAGTTGTGACAATCCGGACTATGGGATATTATACGTCCTTTAGATGGTTCAAAAGTTCATACCGTATATGCTGCCTTTCAACTTCTTATTTTCTCGTTGCACGGCTGATAACTAAGCCTTTAAGTTCTTTATCTCTTCAGCTTGTTTATCCTTTTCCTCCTCAAGCTTGTTCTTCTGATCAGTGGTCATTGTGGTCGTTTTCATCTCCGCAAGCTCTGTGGTGGTGGCATTCAGCTTTATCTGGTTTGTTTTCAGCTCCTGGGACAGTGCGTTGTTCTTCTCCCTAAGAGCCTACAGGTTATAACGATCCTTAAATCAGTTGGCCTAACCGCTTCAAGTCTCGGGGGCTACTGGCATATATCTATTAAATTTGCACAAACTAGTACGTGCATGTCCCTTGAAAATAGTTGAGTAACTCTAGCAAGTCCGTCCCGGGCGGCTCGGATATATGCATCCATGGAGCTGAGCGCGGTAAATTCCTGTTCAGTGAAAACTGGAGCGCACATTGCTTCTTTCAGTCGACGATGATTCATCACACTCTCTACCTCAAAATTCGTGACGGATACGTCGTCTGAATCCTATTGAGGAGGCAGGTCCGGCACTGTATCAGCCCTCGTCCTCATTGACGAGTCTGGTGCCGGATTAGCTGACATTCGGCTAGCAGGGTGTTTTCCCACGGTTTGTCGCGTACTCCTCCTGAAATAGAGGTAAAGGAGAAATTTAACAATCTAATCTCATGCTTAGGCATATATCAAAGGACATACCTCTTTAAAGGAGGAGAAGGCTTGACAGCACTCCCGCTTTCCTTTCGTTTTGAGCGATCGCCCTGTGTAGAGGCCGCTCTTGAGGGAGTGCGGCTTGCCGAGTGCCAATCCTATGAAGTACAATTTAGTGCAATGGATAAGGTGCGAGTAAGGTCTTCTTTTTTAGGAAGCTTTTTGAGTACTTACGATGGAGAAGGAGTAAGGGCGGGGATAGTCAGCTATAATAGCCACTTCCGAGCCGTCAAGGCTCGCCTGATAAAATACTCCATCATCGAACTCTATGGATATATCCGGGTCCTCGCGGAAGCCAGGGTCTTTGTTGCGATTGTTATCCTCTGGTTGTGGGGGAGGACAATGAACGTCCTCGACCATCTTCCTCCATGACTTTTTTAAAGACAACAAAGAACAATTTGATTAGTGTGCCTCGATAGCAAGGTAAAGTAACACTGATAATCAAAATCTTACCCATTTAATGGGGTTGTACATAGAAAAGCCTTCTCGACAGTTTAAGCGGAGGAAGTCTTCTTTTTCCCCCTTATACAGATCGGCCAGGATTATGGCCAGTTCGGCCGGGGTGTCCGGATCCTTGCGTCTGTAACGAGATGCGTTGTCTTCCATGTTGTAACACCATAAAGGAGTTACTTTGGACTGAAGGGGCTGAATACATCGTTTTATTGCAATGGCCATGACTTCGACTATCGAGAGCTCGGTATGAGCTAGTAATCCGAGCTTGCTGACCAACCTCTTTACTTCCGCACTATCTTCCTCCTTGGGACTCAGGGGACTCCAATTGAGGCGTTTCTTCAAAAGAGCACTGGAGAATTCGGGGAGGCCGCGCCGAACAGGGTCTGGAAGTGGGACGTCATCAATGTAAAACCACTCCGAAGACCATTCTTGGGATACTTCCTTGGGAGTTCCGATAGGGTAGCCTGATCCGGCTATTCGCCATACTTTGGCTCTGCCCACTTCAAATATGGAGCCCCCTCGATGGCGAGGGACGAGGCAAAAGAACTTTCTCCATAAGTCGAAATGGGCCTCGCAGCCCAGAAGCAGTTCGCAGACAGCAACGAAGCCTGAGATGTGTAGAATCGAACCTGGGGTGAGGTAGTGCAGCTGGATTGCGTAAAACTCCAGCAGGCCCCTGAGAAAGGGATGGATTGGAAATCCTATGCCACGCAGTAGAAACGAAATGAAGCACACCCTCTCCTCCTTATTGGGGTTGGGGAAATTTTCCGCTAAAACATCATTGCCAATTGAAGCCAATCCCGCTCGCACAGAGACTAGATCCGTGAGAGGAAGATATCCCTGCGACTGGAGTCGACTCAACTGAAGATGAGACACTAAGTAGCTTTGCCAATCACCCTCTTGAGGGCCATGAGGGTGCGAAGAAGAACTGGGAGCGCTGGCCATGTTTTGAAGTTTTTCCGTGGCTAGTCCTGGTGCTCTCTGCACGATGGATGGCACTTGGGGATCTGACCTCTTTATATAGACGTCGTCCCTGTGTGGTCAAGGGCTTTTTTGTAAAATATCATCATGGGCCGTTCGCATTCGCCGGTGCATGGAAACCGAGGCGACGACAGGGAAGGAATCATAAAGGCAGAATGCAAAAGTCAGGGCCGGACTGTTGTCCGTCCGAGGTATGATGAAGAACCGGCCTTGCAAAAGCCGAAGACATAAGCCGGATACTACCTCGACGTTTGAAGGCCAGTTCGGGGGCTACTGAGGAAGTCCTGGATTATGGGGTCCTTGGGTGTCCGGGCTATTTGATATGGGCCGGACCGATGGGCCGTGAAGATACAAGCAGAAGACTTTCCCCCGTGTCCGGGTGGGACTCCTGTATGCGTGGAAGGCAAGTTTGGTGTCCGGATATGTAGTTTCCTTCTCCTATAAACCAACTCAATACAACCCTAGATCCCTCCTATGTGTATATAAACCGGAGGGTTTAATCCGTAGAGGCTATCCGAATTCTCATAGGCTAGACAGCTAGGGTTTAGCCATTACGATCTCGAGGTAGATCAATTCTTGTAACCCCTATACTCATCTAATACAATCAAGCAGGACGTAGGGTTTTACCTCCATTAAGAGGGCCCGAACCTGGGTAAACATTGTGTCCCACTTGTCCCTTGTTACCCTCGATCCTCAGACGCACAGTTCGGGACCTCATACCCGAGATCTGCCGGTTTTGACACCGACACTCGGTTTTGAGGAGTTAAGGTTTAGGAAAGCATTTGAAGAGTTAGAGGATAAGGGATCCCCTAGAGTAGCCCTTAGACATCTAAGATTGCACTGCTTTATCTAAAATTGCAATTTTGAAAGAATTGGTACAGATTAGCAAAATATTGGTGCATTTTTTTAATATGAACCAAAAGGTTTTGAAAACAATAGACATGAAAAATAAGGAGCCTAATAGGGATGGAGCGTGCCCTGCCTAGTGTTCCAAGAGGGAACGATCGTGTGCCTACGGAGGCTCCTGCAAGCATTGTTCGTGCTGCGTCCTGCTCATTGAGGACCACCCGCCCCCTCCTCCTCCCTTCACAAGGAGATTACCATGTTGCGGCTAGAGAAACTTGTCATATGTTCAGATTTTTGCTATATTGTGTAAAGAGAGAATCGTAGTGCTATAGGTACGAGGACATGGCAAATGCGGCATAGAGAAAAAAAATGCCATGCTAGAAAAGAGGATTGTCATGATACAACAAAGAAAACTGTCACACGTGTCTAGAAAATTATCATGCTACAGCTTAGAGAATTGTTTTTTTTTAAACAAGGCAAAAGATTTGCCATTTCATTGATTAAGGAAGAAGGTTTAGACAATGCCACATAGCGGCAAGAAAAGAAGGAACTACTCTCGCGCCATTACAATACTCAAATGATTGACGCCCGCCAAAGCCCAAAGAGACATCTCCTCTTTAATCCTGTTAATAAGGACCACCGAAGGAGAGGCCGTGTTGCGAAAGATTCTAGCATTGCGCTCCACCAAATCTCCCAGAGATGAGCATCATCAGCGAAGCAAGCGCCTTGGGGATTCGCTACGAATATGAATGTTCCCGGTCCACCATTGCTTCACCGAGCCCCTCGTCATCCAAGCAGCGGTATTGATGTGATGCATGCCAAGCCACTGGAGGATATCATTCCACACGCCAAGGGTAAAACGACATTGGAGCGAAGGTGGGCTGCTGATTCGACTTTGCTTGCAAAGTGGGCAAAGACCGCAGTTGGGCCATCCACGACGAAGAAGGCGATCTGAAGTCCAAATCCTATTTTGAAGAGCAAGCCAAGCGAAAAATTTGCACCTCGGAGGAGCCCACACCTTCCACACTGAATGGACCATGACCGACGTAGTAAGGCCCTCAAATTGCGCCTTATAAGCCGAGGAGGAAGAGTACATGCCGTCCTTGGTGAACTTCCAAATAATGAAATCCTCCATATCCTCAGCAAGAGTGACCTGAGCAACCTTTTCCCAAAGGTGGTGTAACACCCGGATAATTAAGCTACAGTAATCCCTGCTAATGATGCCACGTCACTGTGATTAAACTCACGTTGATTCAAACCCAGTTCAAATCAAATTTAAAACTTAGGCAAACAATAAAAGTTTTCAAAAATGAAAACTAAAATGTTCGGGGGTTGTCAAATATTACAAAGTTAATTATGAGTGGGTGCACACATTTTTGTAAAGTGTTTGGATATTTTAAATAAACTAAAACAGAAAAGGAAAATAAGAAAAGGAAATAAAAGCAGAAAAAGGAGTGGGGAAGAAACCCCCATCGCCCAATCAGGCCAAGCCCACTGCCCAGTCGGCCAGCCTCTGCCCGCCCAGCCGGCCACCCCTCTCTATCCCTCCCGAAACCCTAATCCCTCCCCACGCACCCCACTCGCCCCACTCCTCCCTCCCGATCCAGATCGGATCGGGCCAAACCACCCGACCACCCCACCTCATGGCGCGCCTCTCCTCCCGCCACCAGACGCCACTGTCGCCCCTCTCCCCAAGCCTTTGCCGCCTCCGGATCGACCCCCACTGTCGCCCAGCCGGAGCTCCCCACCATGGGTCGTCCCGACCCCCACCTCGCGGATCCCGACGGACGGCCGCCTCCCGCCCTCCTCCTCACGGTCGCCACTGACCGCCCCAGCAGCTTGCCCGCGATCCTGCACCCCGCCCTGAGCTCCCCCTCTCCCTCGTCTCCCTCCCGAACGCCGCCGCCCCGTCACGGGCCCGGCCACCCATGAGCCTCCTCTCGCCCGTCGCTCGACCGGATCCTTCCCCTCCCCCCCCACTGGGCCTCCGCCTGCCCTCCCTCTCTTCTCCTCTCTGAACCTCGGCCCCCAGGCTGCCACGCCCGAGGGCCGCCGTCGCCACGCCGGGCACCACTGCACCCCCCCGCCTCCCTCTGCCCCATCCTGCCCCCCTGCCCCAGAGACGCCTGCCGGGCCCGAGACCCCACCACCTCCGCTCATGGCGCTGATCCGGCCGAGCCCGGCCGCCCACCACCACCATCGACCCGCCGCCCTCGCTCTCGAACGCGACCGCCATACCCGTTTACCACCGGAGGACGAAGACCGGCGAGCTCGGCGCCCCCTCATGGGACGCCACCGAGCTAACTCCGGTCCCCGCTGACGTGGCATGACCGGGCCACGCTCACATTGACCGGTGGGCCAGGCCCCCCCGCCGCTCTATTGACTCGGTCGTGAGGCTGACTGTCCAACCCACCCCCGCCTATGACAAGCGCCCCACCCCACGAGCGTTTTAAAATAAAAAAGAAAAAAAATGAAATTAGTTAAATATAAATAAATATAAATAAAAATGAATAACACTAATTAATTAATTAATTAATTAATTAATTAATTAATTTAATTAATCCTGATTATTTAAACTTAATGACTAATTAACCTAATTAACTACTGTTAATTAAACTTAACTAAGTTAATTAGTTAACAGAGTATGACGATCGGGACCCACATGTCAGGGTTGACCTAGTCAACCCTGTTGACTGCTGACGGCATGCTGACGTCATAAATACATTTTTTCGAATTAACTAATTAATTAATTAAATTCCAGAAATTAATAAAACCTTTAAAAAATCATATCTTTTAATCCGTAACTCGGATTAAAATATTTTCAACATGAAAGTTGCTCGAACGACGAGACGAATCCGATCGCAGTCCGTTCGTCCGCCACACACCCCTAGCCTATCGAACCTGCAACTTTCCCCCGGCTCCTCCGCTGAAATCACGAAACACCGGAATACTTTCCGGATGTTTTCCCCTTAACCAAGACCCTCATACCACGTTAGGGCACGCCTAGCATCGCTTCTTGACATGTCATGCATCGATATGCATCTGTTTACTTGGTATTCATTGTTTCTTCCCCTCTTCTCTTGGTGAGACTACGAGACCGCCGCTGCTGCTTGGCAGTTCGACTACGGTGTTGACGACCCTCTCTCTTGCCAGAGCAACCAGCAAGCCCCCTTGATCACCGGATATCGCCTACTCTTCTCTATACTGCTTGCATTAGAGTAGTATAGCATATTACTGTTTTCGAGATACTCCTATCTTGCTACATAGCTTTGTCCTTGTTACTTCATTTGTTACCTTACCCGTAATCCTATATGCTTAGTATAGGATGCTAGTACATTCATCTGTGGCCCTACATTCTTGTCCGTCTGCCGTGCTATACTATCGGGCCGTGATCACTCGGGAGGTGATCACGGTATATACTATATATTTATACATGATACATGTGGAGATTAAAGACGGGTCGGTGATGGAGCACCATGAGTGGATCTTTGAGGCGGAGCGGTAGGGCGGGTTGAGACCGCCTAGGAGAGGTGGGCTGGCCTATTCGGCGTTCGCGGATACTTAACACGCTTAACGAGGTCTTGGTATTTGATCTGAGTTGGCTCTGAGCTTATACGCACTAACCATCTACGCTGGAGTAGTTATGGGTATCCGGCGTCGTGGTATCGGTAAGCAATACTTCAGACGTCGGCGACGGAGCGCGCTACCGGATTGGACTGGAACGCTTTCATTGGCTAGGTCTGCTTCCGGCCACAGTCGCATAGCGTCTTGGTGTGCTCGAGGCGATGGGCCTGCACCCTGCGCTTAGGATTAGACCGGCGTGTTGGCCTCTGTTGTGCCTAGGTGGGGCTGCGGCGTGTTGATCTTCCGGCGGGCATGACCCAGAAAGTGTGTCCGCCAAATGGGATCAAGCGTCTTGGGTAAGATGGTGCACCCTGCAGGGAAGTTAATCCATTCGGATAGCTGTGATCTTGATAACAGGGCGACTTGGAGTTGTACCTTGAGCTTATGACAACTAGAACCGGATACTTGATAAAACACACCCTTCCAAGTGCGATTACAACCGTGTTCGCTCTCTCGTGGATATGAGGAGGGATCGCGGGTAGGATTATTGCTATGTGATGTTACTTGGAGGACTTGGTTTGCCCTCCTCTACTGTTGTAAGACGGTGACGAGCGTAGTCTTCGTTAAGACTAGCTATCCCCTCTTATTCGGCATTCTGCAGTTCAGTCCACTGATATGGCCCTTTACACATATATCCATGCATATGTAGTGTAGCTCCTTGCTTGCGAGTACTTTGGATGAGTACTCACGGTTGCCTTGTTCCCCTTTTCCCCTACCTCTACTCGATTGCTACAACTGCACTATGGAGTCCAGGGGCCAGACGCCACCGCCGATGACGACTACTACTCTGGAGGTGCCTACTACTACGTGCAGCCCGCTGACGACGACCAGGAGTAGCTAGGAGGATCCCAGGCAGGAGGCCTGCTCCTCTTTCGATCTGTATCCCAGTTTGTGCTAGCCTTCTTAAGGCAAACTTGTTTAACTTATGTCCGTACTTAGATATTGTTGTTTCCGTGACTCGTCTATGATCGAGCACTTGTATTCGAGCCCTCGAGGCCCCGGCTTGTATTATGATGCTTGTATGACTTATTTTATTTGTAGAGTTGTGTTGTGATATCTTCCGTGAGTCCACGATCTTGATCGTACACATTTGCGTGCATGATTAGTGTACGATTGAATCGGGCGTCTGAGTTGGTATCGAGCCGATCGCTGTAGGAATCCCCTTCCACACTCCTTGGCGAAGTCGAGTCTAGACATTGCAAAAACTTTTACTAACTTGGCTGTGTGCCTTACGGGCCCACGTCGCCATCGGGTGGTACTAGGATCTTTTACTCCTCGACCTTTACTCTAGGACTCTGAACTCTCTTCTACTCGGGTTAAACGATTTTACTAACCAACACTAGGATCCCGTGACCACATTCACCCCGAAGTTGGATATAGCCATAGTTGTTCTTGGAATTGTATTTGATCAATTTCCACACTGTCATTTGACTCCTTTGAAACGTCTTTGTTTTCAGATGGAACCCACGAGGCAGGTCGTGCGCCACACGACGGCCATTGGTGCCTCGGGATCACCTGCGGTGCTAGCCGAGATGATGACCTATCCGGGTTATCGCTGGCACCCAGTACACCGTCTTTGAGGAGTACCGGGACTATAACCGGGAGCAGTACCGCCGCCATCGTCCACCTCTACTCTCGGGAGTATGAGTCCACTCTCAGTCTTGCACACCGCACATGGCGTTGGAGTGACTATCGATATGGCAGTCCACGATGTCGCTTATGCTGCTCGACACGTCTTCGTGCGAGTATCGAGAGTTGGACACCTCCCCCTTCAGGCACATTGCTATCGCGTCTGATGTTGGTGAGGAGGGTTACTACACTGCTGCCTACTCCACTGTCACCAGAGAGCCCTTCTACCATCAGAACTTTGTTCTGCATGCTGATGGGCTGGATCGAGCTAACCGAGCTCTTCGCCACGAGTTGTACATCACCCGTCGGCACCTCTACCGTGCTCGACGCTGATGCACCCTTTGTCCGATCCAGAGCTGCCGATTCTCGCGATCTACCCAGCCAGACCGTGATGCCCCGGGTGTCGGGTGGCGGACGTGGGAGGCTACTCTCCGCACTTGGCCCTCTTCGCCACTTGACGCCGGATTCAGCACGAGTATCCGCGCCCCTGTGTCACCGACGTGGAGGACTATCCGCGCCGCACTACCAGCTTTCAGCTACTGACTACCTCCGCAGATACCGCGTGGGACTGATGTAGACTTGCTTGTTAGTGTTAGATGCATTCGCCGCGAGCCTGTGTGCCGCCTATGATGTTTTAGTCTATGTACTGAACTCTATGTATCGAACTCTATGCATGATCCCTTTTGTAAGATATGCCGACTACTATGTAGTTTCTATCGTGCTGTTTTCGTTATGCATGTGTCATCATGAATACTTCTTGTCCTTTGCATGAATTTCTCAAATGCTGAACTACCCCTGTTATCTAATAGCAGGATGGTTAGGCCAGCTGGTCGTGGTCGTGGTGGCAACTTCCCACCACCGCCTGAGTACATGGCTGGTATGATCCAACAGCTTGAGATGAATCGTCAGTTCATGGAAAACATGATGGCTCAGTTTCCTCGCCCCAATATGAACCAGCACCCGAACGCAACAACTCTGCAGGATTTCATACGCCTGAACCCCAGCGTGTACCGCAGCTCAACCCAGCCGCTGGATGCTGATGACTGGCTCCGTGACATCACCTATGAGATGGAGTCTGCTGATGTAGCCCCTGCCAGCTATGTCACTTTTGCTTCCTTCTTCCCGAAGGGACCCGCAGCTCAATGGTGGGACAGCCACAGCGTACTCTGCAGCTTGGGACACTCATCACCGGCAGACTTCCAAGCTGCTTTCCGTGCCCGCTTCATCCTCAAGGGGTCATGGACCGGAAGAAGCGTGAGTTCCGCAACCTCACCCAAGGCAACAAGATCATTGAAGCTTATCGTGAGAGTTCTGGAATTGTCTCGCTATCTTTGAAGAGGATATTGCAACCGATGCACGCAGACAGAGAAGTTCCGTGACGGCCTTCAAGTCGACATCAAGCTCGCACTTCTAGTGCACGACTTTGCTGATTTCGCCACCTTGGTGAACAAAGCTATCAATGTCGAAACTGGTCTGCAGGAATACGAGCTCTAACAGCGCAACCGTGACACGGGCTCATCTTGGGCCCGTCCTCGCAGAAGCGCAAGATATGGATTCCCAACAAGATGTACCAGCCGAATGCAACTGCTCCAAGGCAGAACTATGCTACACCTCGTCGCTGCTACAACTAAGCAGCCAAAGCTTCCAGCTCCACCACCCCAAGCTCTGTTCCCACCCCCAATAATGGTTTGTGCTTCAAAGCGGACAACGAGGCACCGTGCTAGAGAATGCAACCGAACCGAATCAGCTGGCCCTTCCAAAGAGCTGGCCGTGGAAACACCCGGACCATAACAACACCGCCAAGCCTCATGGTCAAGCTCAGGCCAACCACGTTGATCTGAACGAAGCTCAAGACCAGCCTGCTCTTGTGATGGGTACACTCCTCGTAATTTCAGATTACTGCATCTGCTTTATTCGATTCAGAGCATCGCATTCATTCATGTCAGAAGACTTTGCATACAAGCACGACGTTAAGTGTGAGGAGATGAACTCTTCGGTAGTGGTAAAAACCCCATTGGGACAATGTCAAACCTCCATGGTTGGCGTCGACGTCCCCGTGGAAATCGAAGGGCTGGAATTCTATGCCTCACCCATTATCCTGAAGACGTCTAACATCGACCTCATTTTGGGGATGGATTGGTTGAAAGCGCATACGGCGTCAATCGTTTGCGCCACTAAGACCGTCCATCTGCTACACCCTTCTGATGAAATAATAAGCTACAATGCTCGTCTGGTTCAGGATGCCGAGGCAAGGCTCTATGCATTGAATGCATTGAACGCCGCACCCCTCGAGGGCATTGAAAACATTCCTGTCGTTTGCGATTTCCAAGACGTCTTTCCTGAAGAACTTCCAGGGATTCCCCCTGCTAGAGCTGTCGAATTTGTCATCGACACGAAACCAGCACCACTCCTATAGCCAAGCGACCCTACAAGATGCCGCGCATGAACTCCTTGAGCTCAAGGAGGAAATCGACAAATCTCTTCAAAGTGGTTTCATTCGCCCAAGTTGCTCACCTTGGGGAGCACCTTCTCTCTTGTCAAGAAGAAGGATGGGACAAACCGATTGGTCCAAGACTACCGTCCCATAAATCAAGCTACCATTCGAATAAGTATCCTCTTCCTCGGATCAATGATCTTTATGATCAAGCGGCTGGTTCGTCAGTGTTCTCGAAACTCGACTTGAGGTTGGGTTACCACCAGATCCGTGTTCGTGAGGAGGATATCCCCAAGACCGCATTTGTGACTCGTTATGGTTCTTACGAGTACACCGTCATGTCCTTCGGCTTAACCAATGCTCCAGCTACCTTCTCTCGCCTGATGAACTATATATTCATGGATTACCTCGACAAGTTCGTCGTGGTTTATCTGGATGATATCCTGATCTTTTCCAAGAATGAAGAAGAACATGCTGAACATCTTCGTCTTGTGCTGGAAAAACTACGAGAGCATCAACTCTATGCCAAGTTCTCCAAATGTGAATTCTGGCTTCCCGAAGTAACCTATCTAGGACATGTCATCTCTAAGGATGGTATTGTCGTCAACCCTGAACGAGTTCAGGCTATTCTCGATTGACTCCTCCAAGAACGTTAAGCAAGTCGAAGTTTTCTCGGTCTCGCCAGCTATTGCCGTCGATTCGCCGAGAACTTCTCCAAGATTGCCGAGCCTCGACTAACTTTGTTGCATAAGGGCGTCAAATTCCAATGGATGATAAGTGTCGGGGAAAGTTTCCGGGCACTCAAGGACAAGTTGACTTCGCCCGATGCTAGCTCCTCCCGATACTAAGAAGGACTTCGTCATTTATCGCGACGCTTCCGTCAAGGATTAGGCGGTGTCCTAATGCAAGAGCGCAAAGTGGTTTCTTATGCCTCTCGACAATTGCGCCTCACGAAGAGAACTACCCAGTTCACGACCTCGAGCTTGTCTTGTCATTCATGCGCTAAAGCAAAGGGCGACATTACCTTCTCGTGTCGCTATGCGAGATCTTCACCGACCACCAAAGTCTGAAGTATCTGTTTACTCAGCCAGACCTGAACCTCCGTCGGCAGAGATGGATGGAGACTGCTGCGACTTTGATTTGGGTATTTCCTATCGCCGAGCAAGGCTAATGTAATGGCTGATGCCTTGAGCCGCAAGTCTTCTCGCAACCACCTTCGAGTTCACAAAGTTCAGCCCCACTTGTTGAAGAATTCAGAAAGCTGAACCTCCATATTGTTCCTCCGGTGCACTCGCTCCCCTCCTCCGGAGTTCCGCAAGATGAATCTCCGTGTTGTTCCCAGGTTTCCTCTATACCACGGCTGTTGAACCCGATCTCGTGGGCACCATAAAGACAATGCAGGATTTGACTCAAGTCTACAAGATTAAGCAAGACCTCAAAAGGGAAATCCTCATTCTTCACTATTGTGATGATGGCGCCTTGTACTTCAAAGGCCGCCTAGTGGTGCCGTGTAAGAAGGAAAACCTGAATATGACTCGAAGGTTATGAAAGAAGCTCATGATACGCCTCTATGTATCCATCCTGGTAGTACAAAGATGTATCAAGACATTCGCCGAGATTCCGTGGTCTAATATGAAGCAAGACATTGCTCGCTATGTTGCCGAGTGTGACGCTTGCCGTCAGATCAAAGCAGAACATCAAAGGCCTCTTGGAACTCTGCAGCCTATCTCTATTCCTGAATGGAAATGGGACCATGTTGAAATGGACTTCGCCACCGGATTTCCCAAATCGCAGAAAGGTAATGATGCAATTCTTGTCGCCATTGACCGGCTTTCTAAAGTTGCTCATTTTCCGCGGTCAAAGAAACGATCATCGCTAGTCAGCTTGCGACTCTCTATATGTCCAGAATTGTTTCACTTCACGGTATTCCACTGGTTATCGATTCGGACCGTGGCAGCTTATTCACTTCAAGATTCGGGCAAGTTTTCAAGAAGCTATGGGTACTCATTTATCTTTCAAGATCTGCGTTTCATCCGCAATCACAAGGGCAAGTTGAACGTGTCAACCAAATTCTCGAAGACATGCTTCGAGCTTGTCTCGTTTCCTTCGGCAAGAAATGGGAGTAATCTCTCCGTATGCTGAGTTCTCTTATAATAATAGCTATCAAGCTAGTCTCAAGATGGCCCCTTCAAGTGTTATATGGACGAAAGTGCGAACCCCTCTCGAACTGGTCGAAATCGGGAACGCCCACTCTTCGTCCGGATATTATCCAACATGCCAAGAACAAGTCCGCATTATTCGCGAGAATCTCAAGACTACCCAGTCACATCAAAAGAGTAATTATGACCGTCATCACAAGGACATGGTCTATCAACTTTGGCGAGAAGGCCTATCTTCGCGTTACACCAATGAAGGGTGCTCACCGCCGGGATCAAGGGCAAGCTAGCTCCTCGCTATATTGGCCCATTCACTATTCTCGAGGCGTGGAAAAGTGGCATATCAACTGGAGCTTCCGCGACCCTTTCTCGTGTTCACGATGTGTTCCACGTGTCACAACTCCGACGCTGCTTCAAGGACCCAATCCGAGCAATGGACCATGAAGTGCTCGAATTGCAACAGGACCTCTCCTATAAAGAGCATCCGTCCGCATTCTCGACCAAGCTGAACGCCGCACACGCCGGCGATCAAGTTCCTCAAGGTCCAATGGTCGAATCACTCAAGACGGCCACACGGGAACGCGAGGATCGTCTTGAGATGAATACCCGCACTCTTTCCGTTCTACCTCCTAAATCTCGGACGAGATTTCTTGTAGTGGAGGAGATTTGTAACACCGGATAATTAAGCTACGATAATCCTCGCTAATGATGCCACGCCACCGTGATTAAACTCACGTTGATTCAAACCCGGTTCAAATCAAATTTAAAACTTAGGCAAACAATAAAAGTTTTCAAAAATGAAAACTAAAATGTTCGGGGGTTGTCAAATATTACAAAGTTAATTATGAGTGGGTGCACACATTTTTGTAAAGTGTTTGGATATTTTAAATAAACTAAAACAGAAAAAGGAAAATAAGAAAAGGAAATAAAACAGAAAAAGGAGTGGGGGAAGAAAACCCCCACTGGCCCAACTGGGCCAAGCCCACTGCCCACGGCCCAGCCCCAGCCCAGCCAGCCGCCACTCCCCTCTCTATCCCTCCCCAAACCCTAATCCCTCCCCCACGCACCCCACTCGCCCCCCCCCACTCCTCCCCCTCCCGATCCAGATCGGATCGGGCCAAACCACCCCGACCCCCCCCTCCCGGGCGCCGCCTCTCCTGCCCGCCACCAGACGCCACCTGCCTCTCCCTCACCCCTCGCCGCCTCCGATCGACCCACTGCCAGCGCCCGCCGAGTCCCCCGCCACATGGGTCGTCCCGACCCCCACCTCGCCGGATCCCGACGCGGACGGCCGCCTCCCGCCCTCCTCCTCACCGGTCGCCACCGACCGCCCAGCAGCTGCCCACGACCCACGACCCCCCAGTGAGCTCCCCCTCTCCCTCGTCTCCCTCCCAGCGCCGCCGCTCCCGTCGCCCGGCTCCGGCCACCTGCAAGCCCTCCCTCGCCCCGTCGCTCGACCCGGATCCTTCCCCCACCCTTGCCGGGCCTCCGCCTGCCCTCCCGCTCTCTTCTCCTCGCCGAACCTCGGCCCAGCGAGCACGCCATACGCCCGAGGGCCGCCGTCGCCACGCCACGCCGGGCACACCGCCGCACCCCAGCCCTCCCTCTCGCCCCATCCTGCCCCCCTGCCCTCAGAGACGCCTGTCGGGCCCAAACCCGCCACCTCCGCCGCTTCATGGCGCGATCCTGGCCGAGCCAGGCCAAGCCACCACCACCATCGGACCCGCCGCCCCGCTCTCGAACGCGACCGCCAGCGCCCGTTTGTACACCGGAGGATGAAGACCGTGAGCTCCGGCGCCCTCCATGGACGCCACCGAGCCAACTCCGGTCCCTCGCCGACGTGGCATGACCCGGCCACGCTGGCCATCGATCGGTGGGCCCAGTGCTCCCCCCCCATTGTTGACTCGGTCGGCCAGGTGACCGGTCAACCCACCCCGCCTATGACAAGGTGCCCCACCCCACGTAACGTTTTAAAATAAAAAGAAAAGAAAATGAAATTAGTTAAATATAAATAAATATAAATAAAAATGAATAACACTAATTAATTAATTAATTAATTAATTAACTAATTAAGTAATTAATTAATTTAATTAATCCTGATTATTTAAACCTAATGACTAATTAACCTAATTAACTACTGTTAATTAAACTTAACTAAGTTAATTAGTTAATAGAGTATGACGATCGGGACCCACATGTCAGGGTTGACCTAGTCAACCCTGTTGACTCCTGACGTCAGCATGACGTCATGCTGACGTCATAAATGCATTTTTTCGAATTGACTAATTAATTAATTAAATTCTAGAAATTAATAAAACCTTTAAAAAATCATATCTTTTAATCCGTAACTCGGATTAAAATATTTTCAACATGAAAGTTGCTCAGAACGACGAGACGAATCCGGATACGCAGTCCGTTCGTCCGCCACACACCCCTAGCCTATCGAACCTGCAACTTTCCCCCTCCGGCTCCTCTGCCCATCACGAAACACCGGGAATACTTTCCCGGATGTTTTCCCCCTTAACCAGTACCCCCTCATACCACGTTAGGGCACGCCTAGCATCGCTTCTTGACATGTCATGCATCGATATGCATCTGTTTACTTGGTATTCATTGTTTCTTCCCCCTCTTCTCTCCGGTAGACTACGAGACCGACGCTGCTGCTGGCCAGTTCGACTACGGTGTTGACCCTCTCTCTTGCCAGAGCAACCAGCAAGCCCCCCTTGATCACCAGATATCGCCTACTCTTCTCTATATGCTTGCATTAGAGTAGTATAGCATGTTACTGCTTTCAGATACTCCTATACTTGCTACATAGCCTTGTCCTTGTTACTTCATTGTTACCTTACCTGCAATCCTATATGCTTAGTATAGGATGCTAGTACATTCATCTGTGGCCCTACATTCTTGTCCGTCTGCCGTGCTATACTATCGGGCCGTGATCACTCGGGAGGTGATCACGGGTATATACTATATATTTATACATGATACATGTGGAGATTAAAGACGGGTCGGCTTATGGAGCACCCGCGAGTGGATCTTTGAGGCGGAGCGGCAGGGCAGGTTGAGACCGCCTAGGAGAGAGGTGGGCCTGGCCCTATTCGGCGTTCGCGAATACTTAACACGCTTAACGAGGTCTTGGTATTTGATCTGAGTTGGCTACGAGCTTATACGCACTAACCATCTACGCGGGAGTAGTTATGGGTATCCCGGCGTCGTGGTATCGGTAGCACTTCAGACGTCGTGACGACGGCGGCGCGTGCCGGATTGGACCGAACGCTGATGGGCTAGGTCTGCTTCGGCACAGTCGCATAGCGTGCGTGTGTGCTTTCGAGGCGATGGGCCCGCACCCTGCGCTTAGGATTAGACCGGCGTGTTGGCCTCTGTTGTGCCTAGGTGGGGCTGCGACGTGTTGATCTTCCGCGGCGGGCATGACCCAGAAAGTGTGTCCGCCAAATGGGATCAAGCGTCTGGGTAAGATGGTGCACCCTGCAGGAAGTTAATCTATTCGGATAGCCGTGATCTTCGATAACGTGACGACTTGGAGTTGTACCTTGAGCTTATGACAACTAGAACCGGATACTTGATAAAACACACCCTTCCAAGTGCGGCCACAACCGGTGTTCGCTCTCTCTCGTGGATATGAGGAGGGATCGCGGGTAGGATTATTGCTATGTGATGTTACTTGGAGGACTTCAGTTTGCCTCCTCTACTGTTGTAAGACAGTGACCGAAGCGTAGTCTTCGTTAAGACTAGCTATCCCCTCTTATTCGGCATTCTGCAGCTTCAGTCCACTAATATGGCCCTTTACACATATATCCATGCATATGTAGTGTAGCTCCTTGCTTGCGAGTACTTTGGATGAGTATTCACGGTTGCCTTGTTCCCCCTTTTCCCCCTACCTCTACTCGATTGCTACAATCAGACTATGGAGTCCAGGAGCCAGACGCCACCGCCGATGACGACTACTACTCTGGAGGTGCCTACTACTACGTGCAGCCCGGTGATGACTCACTGAGTAGCTAGGAGGATCCTGCAGAGGCCTGCTCCTCTTTGATCTCAGATCCCGCTTTGTGCTAGCCTTCTTAAGGCAAACTTGTTTAACTTATGTCTGTACTCAGATATTGTTGTTTCCTCTGACTCGTCTATGATCGAGCACTTGTATTCGAGCCCTCGAGGCCCCTGGCTTGTATTATGATGCTTGTACGACTTATTTTATTTGTAGAGTTGTGTTGTGATATCTTCCCGTGAGTCCCTGATCTTGATCGTACACATTTGCGTGCATGATTAGTGTACGATTGAATCGGGGGCGTCACAGGTGGGCGAACTGTTGGACGTGGTCGAGGGTTAGGCCATTGGAGATGTCAATGTGAGAGATCCAAGTGTTGTTAGATAAAGCTTGCTGGACCGAGCAGTTTTTCTTTTTAGATAGAACAAAGATGTCAGGCGCAATGTCACGCGGGCACAAACCATTCAGCCAAGAGGAGTTCCAGAATCTGGCAGTACGCCCATTGCCAACCGTGACAGTAGTGGCAGCCGCAAACAAATCTCTGTCCTCGTCCGTACAAGGCGTACCCATACCAATCCATGGTTTTGTGGGCTCTTTTCATTCAAACCAGAGCCACCGAAGCCTAAGAGCCTTGGAAAATTTGCCCAAATTGAGCACACCCAGGCCACCATGCTTCTTTGGCTTGCAAACAAGGTCCCAATTAACTTTGCATTTCCCACCGGAGACCTTATCAGCTCCCGCCCAAAGATAGGCGCGACGAATACGGTCAATCTTCTTGAGAACCTCCACCGGGATAACAAGAGGCGTAATATGGTAAATGGCGATGGCAGTGAGGACAACTTTGACAAGAACAGCCCGGCCAGCACTAGCAACGTGTTTTCCCTGCCAAAGAGGGAGCTTGCCGTGGTAAGCATGAAAAGTTGCGATGCCATGTTTTGAAAAAAAAAAAAGAGTTGTCATGCTATAACATTTATATAATTGTCATGTGTAAATAGTCTAAAACATTGAGAATTTGCCATGTTATAGCACTGGCAATGTTTAAAAAACTAAAAACACATAGTTGCCATTTGCCATGCTCTAGATAACCACTTGTTCATGATTTAAAAAATGGATAAGAATGCAGAAAATTCGTGCTGTTCGTTCCGGCGAGGGTGGTGGGAGCGCTTGGGGCGGAGTATACGTCGAGGAAAGAGACGCCATTGCTCCACGAGCAGCGGTCGGCAGGTCGTTGTCGCCTCGTACTCCTACGTCGCGATTCCATCCATCCACAGGAGCTGAATACGTGCCAAAACTTTCGTCTTTAGAGCCTAGCTAGTACTTCCTCTGTCCGGAAATACTTGTCATCAAAATAAATAAAAGAGGATATATCTAGATGTATTTTAGTTCTAGATACACCTTTTTTTATTCATTTTGATGACAAGTTTTTTCGGACGGAGGGAGTAGCATGGAAACATTCGACTCAACACGCACGTCGTCGACCTCCTTCTTGTCCTGTTCGCGGCCCTGCAAAACTCCGTTCATCATACATATATGCAGGGAAAAATTGGGGAAAACGTCCGTTCGTTGTCCGATCGATCGATCGATCGATAGAGCAGTACAGCCTACAGGATCGACCCGCCGATCCGAGAACGTTCTGGGCTGGTGGTCCGGCCGATCGAATGGGTGGTGGATGCGGGTCCTAGTTGATGACGGCAACGTGAAATGATGTGGCCGGAGAGCGCGTTCCCGAGAACTCTCCGGCGGTCTCCGCGAGCGGATCAGTCTGTGGACGTGCAGGATAGCGCAGGTTGGTTTAATATCTCCGGCGAAGAAATACGGGCCAGTGCGTATCGTATGGTCTGTGCATGCCTTTGTTTATGGTGCGAACTGACTAGCTCCGACCGGGACAAGTCGTGCCGATTTACGACGGAAATGAATTTGGGATAGGGACTGCTAGTCAAGGCTTATATGTAGGCGGTCGTCAAATGTATTTCTCAAGAATCCTAGGCTGGCTTAATTGTTACTCCATTCATCCGATAATATAAGAGCGTTTTTAACACTCAACATGACCATCAGTGTGTTAGA
Organism: Aegilops longissima; assembly: GCA_021605205.1. NCBI lineage: Eukaryota > Viridiplantae > Streptophyta > Magnoliopsida > Poales > Poaceae > Aegilops > Aegilops longissima. The sequence continues at coordinate 637,941,092 of CM038677.1, forward strand.
GTGCTGGTCTCTTGAGAATTTGTTGCTCTACTTAGTGGTAGTATTTATATGTGGTCAAGAACTCAAGATAAAACGCTTCAAAAAATAAAAATAAAAGAACTCAAGATAACAAGCACTTCCATTTCATGCTATTGGAGCTGGTAGAAGAATCTCAATGGATGTGATGTCTACGCCTCTTCTGCCAGGAAAAAAACAGGTCCACGTATAGCGATAGGGATACTGCAATCTTTTGATCCGTTGTTTTATTATTAGTGTTCTGATACGGTCGTTATAACTGCTTTCAGATCTGTAAAAAAGAAGCATGGATGCTCCCACACTCTAAGCTACTGGAGTAGTTTAAAAAAAAACCCTGCTCAGCCAATTCGAACGAGACAAATCGTGCGCGCCGGTCTGATGCTACTGGGAAGACTTTATCCTTTGATCAGTGATTCAGTGATCTCCAAGTGCTTTTCCACTTGATCGCGACTTGTTCAAAGAAGGCAAAAGAGTCTACCAGTGAAAGCTCCGGATCGGAAGCTGAAACCGCCTCTAACTTAAACCCTTCTACTGCTGCTGGAATCTTCTAGAACGCCGGAAAGGCGCGGCGAAAAGCCGAGTGCCGCCCACTGTGGCTAACCGCCCAAACCCTCGTGGCCTTGAGCGACAAACGATTTGATTATGGCACTGCTTTCAGGTCCATGCCCGAATCTGGTCACAGTGCTGACTCGATATGTTATCTTATGTACTCCTACTTATTAAGCACGCAGGATTGATTTTGTTTTATTCCCACGAGTGCTCACATTTTGACTTGCGGCGAGTGCTGCGTGTCAAGCAACTACTGAAATCCAACTAGCCACTCTGAGAAAACGCTTCAGGTTCAGCGGGAGCCACTCGCTTGATCAGCACTGCCGCTGTAGCGGCAACAGGACAGCCAGCCGGCGAGGAGGAAGCACGTCCATGCGCGCGCCGATCAAGCAGCGAGCTGGCCCGTCGCGCGCCTGACGGAGACGAGGCAAAGGCAGCGATGGGGCGGCGATGAGCTGCGCCGAAGCGCCCGGCGGGCACGATCGACAAGGCGTCGCCGTCCCGATGGCGAGGTAGCGCCGCGGTGGCGCCACCCGCGGCCCGGTCGACCTCGGACGCGTCGATCGTCCCATCGGCGTCGCCTCTCCGGCAAAGGGAGATTCCTCTCCTTTTCCCGCGCCGCGTGCCATCCCGTCGACCGCACCTCGCCCGATCACCGGCCGCGCACAAAACAAGACGTCCCGGTCGCCGGCGCACTTCGGCGGCTTTCCCCGGCCGATCCCCGTTGCTGTTCGATGCGCATGTACCGGGGCCTCCTTTGGTCGCAGAGAGCTTTTTTTTTACTTGGCTTGGGTAGTGCCAATGCGCGCGAAAAAGAAATGAGCTTGGTTGGTAAGTGTCAATTTTCAGTGCGCGCGGGAACGGACGTGCCGGCCAAAGTGTTGTCTTTTGAGGCGAACGGGTGGCTTGGATAGCCTCGGGGAGGTCGTTATCTAATCTGGTTTATTGACCGAAACATATGGTGGAGTCGAAGAAACTTCAGCAACGTCGCAAAATGAAAAGAAGATAAACTAAGCAAGACGTGCAAGTGTAAGCATAGTATAGGCAAAATCAAGGAATGTTCTTGAATCACCTATCTCTCATCGGTAAAATAGAATCGTCTGCAGCTTAGAAACAAGACAAAAAGGACTAACAGCTTGTTTACTCAGGTTGATCGACCCTCAAGAATTCTTATTTAGGGAGTTCATATTACGGATCCATCTATAGTGTTTTCATCTAAGATTGCAATTTTTCATGTGTTTGTGCAGTAGCACATTGTTACATGGAGTTTTTTTTTTTTTTTTTGAAAAGGAGGATAACCACTGGCCTCTGCATTAAGCGATGCATACGCCCTTTGTTCAACATAACCTAACAAAACTAGTACATGGATCAATTCAAAGTCACCTTCTTCGAGGCAATAGTCCCTACACCTACAAGCTTGATGATGTGTCCCGACCTCGCATCACACACCATCTACTCCGGTGACCTCACCAAGCCGCCCGCCGGCAAACCGAGAGGCGAGAGCACCAACAGGTCCAACAGACCCTCTACGAGCACCGCATGCACACGCTCTAGAACCAGCCACCGCTATCTTCCACCATCCCACCTTCAAGAGCGATCAACACATTCACCTTGTCAGGCCATACTATCGTCGACGCCACCACAACGCCAGACAACATCACCAGTTGCGCGCGTCCAACAACACATGTCCGTCGCTGAAGCTCCGCTGCGCCACGTCGCCCGCCGTCGTCGCTGCGGTAGATGCAACACCGCTCCACCTCATAACCCCTCCAGCCAGCAGCTGCTCCAAAACCATGGCCCTAGGAGGGAGAATGACACAGAAGACACCGTCACTAGTAGAAAAAGGGCCTATAGTCCCGGTTGGTGAGGGCCTTTAGTCCCGGTTCATGAACCGGGACTAAAGGGTCGATACTAATACCCTCACCCTTTAGTCCGGTTCTATCCAAATCGGGACAGATGGGCCTCCACGTGGCCTGTCCGTGAGCCCAGCAGGGAGGGCCTTTGGTCCCGGTTGGTGGCACCAACCGGGACCAATAGGCATCCACGCGTCGCCCTTTCTTTGGCTCTGGTTTTGTTTTTTTTTTCAAAAGGGGGGTTTGGGGGTTTTGGAGGGTTAATTTAGGTGTTTCATATATTGTGCTATAGCTAGCTAATTAATAGAGAAAAGTGTCCTTTCTTTTGTCCGTGCTTGGTCGACGCTACGTACTATACATACGTATAGAGAGGACTAACTAGACATGCTAGCTAGCTAGTAATTAAGCAAACAGAAGATCGTCATGAACATATATGCATACAGAGAGAAGTGATATCGACCACCTCTCCTTCTCCGAGAGATTGGTCGAACAACAAGTTCTCGTATATCTATCCGACACTACCGACTACATATATACAATAATTATCTTTTACAATACGGACGCGTGGTCCACATGGTATTCCCCGTCTTCAGCGATCACATAGTCAAGAAAGAATGCCGCCAATTCCTCTTGAATTGCTCAGATGCGATCTGGTGCTAGGAGTTCATCCCGCTTCGAAACATCTAATTTTAAGAAAGGGTCAATACATATATATATATATATATATATATATATATATATATATATATATATATATATATATATATATATATATATATATATATATATGAATGAATGAAACTCAACACAAATGATGGTAATAAAATAAAATTGTGAATATTTTTATTTACGCACTTCAAATTGTTTGTCGGAGTAGCCCCTCTCACAGGTCGTGTGGCGGATGGACTCGCAAACGTAGTATCCACAGAAATCATTCCCTTGTTCCTGCCACAACCACTTTACAAGAAACAGAGGTCAATCAAACTGATAATTAGCAAGCACATGCTAATTGGTATTGATGAAACTAGCGCTTGAATCACTAGGAGATGCGCGTGGAATATGCTACTATATAGTACTTACTTTCAGGTGTCTAAATTGCAGCTTCTTCGGTAGTCCCGGAGCTTTTTTGATGAATTTTCCCCAAGCCCTGCCATACAAAGAAAACAATTACTTGATATCGAAATGAACAAAGTTCTGATATGGTGGATAATGATCGATTTAACTTACTTCTCGAGCATTTCGGTCATGTCCGCATACTCCTTGGGATCTTTTCGTCTCGAGTCTAAGACAGTTACTACTCCCTGCTCAAGCTTAATCTCTAGGAGAATATAGTGGAACCTGTGCACGCATGCATAACTCATCAATATTACATTTCTATAACCTGGACTAAATAAGGGAAACCGAATATGCCACAAGACAGTAACACTCACGTGTAGTTGTAAGGAAAGAGTATTGTATTTTTGTGTTCATTTATTTCCAACGATCGTAGCAAGTTGGCCTCGGTTTCCTTGGCACGATATTCAACCTCATTTGCATCGATGAGATATGTGTTAATGAACCCAATATCACCCACTTGTTTTTCTTCATTTCTGCGATCTTCAATCTGCATAATATAGTGAGGATATTTATAAATACATGCAATGAAAGAGCTGAGTTATATAGAGATACTTAATGACAGAAGTAGTACTACTTACAGACAGTAGCAGGTGACCGTTGCTTTATCGAGGGCCAATTGATTGAAAAACTGATAGAACTCCTCAAATGGAATAGGCAACAGTTCAATTCCAAGGAGGTCATGCTCCTTTTTAACTCTCACATACAAAGTATTCCTCCCTCGACTCTTTGCAGGTTTTCATGTACCAATCATGCAATCTTCGCATCATCGTTGTTAGAGAGCTTTCATCTTTGACGAGAGGCTTCCGTATCGTATCTTTGTATCTGCACCTCTAAGAAATCAAATTGTACATCGTCGGGCAGGTAATTCAGGATTGCCATAACGGGCACCATCCTCGGATCGACGATGTCGCTAGCGAGCACCTTGAGCGGGGGCACGATTGCTTCGCTTGTTCGCCGAGCTGGGCAATTTGTTTCCGAGCTCGTCGTTCTTTCATCCTTTGATCACCGACAGTACTTCCGATCTCTCCGCTTCGCAAATGCCTTTCCAATAATGCGCTCATAGTTGCCTTTCGGCGGAGACTTGGGTGGTTTTGCAGGCAGCAGAGTGCGCTTCGCTTTGACCGGATCTACCTTCTCCTCCGGAGGTGGATGTCTCTTTGCTTTCAACCCTTGAAACCAGTCATCCACTTGATCTGCACGATCTTCGCGTTTTCCTCCTCGCTCCTCTCGTATGGTAACTTCTCCGAGTCTTGAGAGAAGGACCGAATCAGATCTCCTCCCGCCTTTGGCTGTCTTGCTAGACGCCGGCAGAAGCAGACGGAGCGGATGTCTTCTTTCCTTGCTTACGAGGCGGAGGAGAAGGACTACGACGCCCGAGCAACCGGAGCGGCGGCGGGTCTCTTCCGCCCTTGCCGACGAGGCGGAGAAGGAGGAGGCTGGCTGCCGGACGCCGCGTGCAAAGCGGAGAAGGAGACGGAGTGCCGCCACGCCGGGAGAAGGAGCCGGCCGAGTGCCCTGATCGTCACTCACGGAGGAGGAGGCGGTGGAGGAGGCGGAGTGCCTGACTCGGGAGGAGGAGGAGGAGGCGGAGTGCCCGACTCACGGAGGAGGAGGAGGAGGCGGAGGCGTCCAGTTCGGAAGGTTGATGAGATCCTTCCGCCATAGGCATGGAGTCTTGAGCGAAACCCAGCCGACACTCCCCTTCACCGGTAGGGTGGTCAAGCCGGAGCTCCTCAAATCCCTCCGTTATTTCATCGACCATCACCTTAGCATATCCTTCGGAATCGGCGGCGGTGAAAAGTTGAGTCGGGTTTAGTAGGATAAACAGAGCCAACAGCCGCCTTGACCTTCAAATTGCTCCATTGCGCCATAAGGTGGCAACTTTCAGCATCCGTGATAGCATCCACGGATAGCTGGCGAGAGCCGTCAAGGCATGCTTGCTCTGGTGAAGCAGCTCGGTGGAAGCCACGCTGCTTCTCCGCTGAGATGGCGGGGTAGCCGGGAAGCTTGGCGGTCGTTTGTTGTGATCTGCTGCTTCTCGTTCCTCTAGCCCCATTACCCTTTCGTGCAGCGCCTGCATTAGGCTCTGCTCCGCTTTCTTCCTCCTCTCATGGGTTTTGTAACCCCTGCGTCCGAAATCCAGCCTTCCACGAAAGGGAGCTGGCGTGCCTCGTGTCCGTCCGGGTGCTCAGGATTCCCGAGGGCCATTGTGAGCTCGTCCTTCTCCCCGTGCAGAACGAACTTCCCTTGCTGCGCTGCTTGATATAATGCTTAAGCCTCTTGACCGGTATGTCCAATTGTTCGTCCGTCCAAATGCACTTCCCGTTATAGGGTCCAAGGATCCGCCGCCCGAAGAACCAAGTCCGCAACGGTCCGCCGATTCATTGTCTCGGTTTGATCCCTTTATCAAGCGAGATCATTCTCAGCCTTGGCCCACTTAGGCGGGCTATGAGGTAGCCACGACCCGTGCGATGGTGAAGCTTCTTCTTCGCAGCATTTCTCTTGTTTGTCGCTGACATCTTTTTACTCTTTTCCGATGTCTTGTAGGCCACAAATGCGGGCGATCATCTCGATCTTCTCATATTTGCCCGTGAATTCTGGTGTCTCATTTTTTTCGACATGCGTATCGAGGTCTTTCTTCCAATTCCTGAATAGTTCTGCCATCTTCTTAAGAGCAAAAGACTTGATTAATGGCTCTATTATGGCTTCTCCGGATCATCCTCTGGCGGTAGGGTAAAATTTGACTTCAGCTCACCCAAAGATCATTTTTTGCATATCATTGACACAAGACACCTCGGGGTCTTCGTTCTTAGGCTTATACCATTGGTGGATGCTGATCGGGATCTTGTCCCTAACCGAACCCCGTGACCGAGCAACAAATGCCTTCTTTGTCCGGTAGGGTTCAATCGGTTGGCCGTCATACGATTTGTATGATCTCAAACTTTTCATCCGAGCTCAACTTTTTCTTGGGCCTCGTCTCTTTACCGAAGTTGTGCTCGATCCGAGGGCTAGAAAAAGAACAAAGACGAGAGTTAATTAATATGTGTACATATATACCAAAACAAAGACGAGAGCTAGTCAACACAGGCTTAACTAATATATATACCTGGCGGACTCGGTTTGGTGATCACCGGAGCCGTCCTCACGGTCTACTTCTTCACCATCTCCTTCTTGCACCAGCATTGGGTCATCGGACCATGTAAATCATAGCCACTGCTTCTTCACCCTCTCCTTCCGGACCATCGTTGTCGGCGTTGAGAAACATCATCGAGGAGACGGCATCACTTCCGTGTGCGATTATGTCCCTCAACAACGCTTCTTGTGCTTCGTCTCGGGGGTGTCCATAGTTTCTACAAATATTTACAACATGGCAATTATTATTCAAACATGACAGATATGGATATATTAGTGCCAACGTAGAACTAGCTAGCTAATCACAATAAGGAATCATATTAGTGGCCTCGACGCTTCTTCTCTAGGGTTTGGGGTGGCCTCGACAACGCTTCAAGGGTTAGGGGTGGCCTCGAGAACGCTTCAAGCTAGGAGGGGTAGTGCGTAATATCGACCCCCGTGTTGAAGCTATCGGGAGGGTCGGCGTTGAACAGTACATCTATGTCCCACAAGTGGCGTGGGCATCGGCGCCCTTGATGAGGGGTAGAGGGTCGTGGATCGCCGGCGTTCGAGGTCAAGGGTCGAAGATCGCCGAGGGTCGGGAGGTTGCCTAGTGTCAAAGGATTCAACAAAACCATGTCTTCATCATTAGGCGAAAATGCAGGTGCATGATGGTGCAAGCTCTCCAAAGTTGTTTTGGAGCGGAGTCCCGAGATAGGATAATTAAGCTTTTGGTACAAAGTTCAGCAAAAGGCAAATTATCCTATCCGGACTCCATTCCGTAACAACTTTGGAGGACTTCAATACCATCATGCCATGGTTACTTCCGGCTAATGATGAAGCCATGGATTTCTTCAATACTTTGACACTATAGGACCTCGACCACAAACCTTCGACCCTTGACCCTTAACGACCCTCGACCCTCTACCCTAGTTCCCGACCCTCGACCCCTCGGCGATCCTCGACACCCTCGTTATATCGACAACGACGCAACATACATATACATGGGAAAATAATGTTATCGGGGAGGGGTATCGTACCCCCTCGTGTCAAAGTTTCTTCTTTCTCCTCTATTCCTTTCTTTCTTCTTCTCCTCTTCTTTTTCTTCTTATCCCTCGAGAAAGGAAAATAAGGAAAAGGAAGAAAAGAGGAAGAAGGAAGAAGGAAGAAGAAGAAGAAAAAAAAGAAGAAAAAAAAAGAGGAGAAGAAGAAAGAATAGAGGAGAAGAAGAAAATAGAAAAAATTCTATTTTTCTTCTTCTCCTCTATTCCTTCTTCTTCTCCTCTTCTTTTCTTCTTTTCTCTCATTCTTTTCTTCTTCTTCTTCCTTCTTCCTTCGGATCCTAGAACCCTCGAACCCTCGACCCTAGAACCCTCGAACCCTAGAACCCTCGAACCTCGACCCTAGAACCCTCGAACCCTCAAACCCTTGTGCCTCGAAACCTCGACCGGCCTCGGCGACCCTCGACCCTCAAAACATTGACCCTCGACCGGCCTCGACGACCCTCGACCCCTCTGTGACCCTCTCGACCCTCTAGCCTAGTTCCCGACCGTCGACCCCTCAGCGATCCTCGACACCCTCGTTCCCGATAAAAAGAAGAAGAAGAAGAAGAAGAAGAAGAAGAAGAAGAAGAAGAAGAAGAAGAAGAAGAAGAAGAAGAAAAGAAGAAGAAGAAGAAGAAGAAGAAGAAGAAGAAAAATAGAAGAAAAAAGAGAGGAGAAGAAGAAGGAAAAGAGGAGAAGAAGAAATTTTTTTCTTCTTCTCCTCTATTCCTTCTTCTTCTCCTTTTTTCTTCTACTTCCTCTTCTTATTTTTTTTCTCCTCTTCTTCTCCTTCTTCCTTCTTCCTCTTTTATTGTGTTTCCTTATTTTCATTCTTCCTCGACGACCCTAACTCTAAACAGTACAACTTCCTCGACGTCCCCGCCTCTCTCATGAACAAAATAAAAGCATCATACATATGAAAACAAAATAAAAAAGCATCATACATATATATGCAGAAAACAAAATAAAAACATCACATATATATGCAGAAAAAAAAACATTAGATCAACACATATGCAAAAAAGCATCATACATATATCCATACATCAATATATATACATGAAAAAAAAACATTAGATCAACACATATGCAAAAAAAAATCATGGCGGCTGCGGCAGGGGGGCAGGGCAGGTGTGCGCGCGGGGGCTCACTATGGGCGGAGGCGACGGCGAGGTCAGGCAGGGGCGGCGGGGAGGCGGAGGCGACGGCGAGGTCGGGAGGCGGAGGTGACGGCGAGGTCGGGAGGCGAGGCGGCGGCGGCGTGGTGGTCGGCGAGGTCGCGGAGGCGGGCGGCGGCGACGGCGAGGGCGAGGCGACGGCAACGACGGCGAGCGGCGAGCGTTAGAGGCGGTCTGGGCGGCGGCAACGAGCGAAGCGAGCGGGGCAGCGGCGGCGACGACGCGCGAAGCGACGGCGGCGATAACAAGCGCGGCGCGGCGCGATGGTGACGAGGCGTGGGCGATGGCGGCGGCGTCGGGTGGCGTCGGGCAGCTGGCGGCGTCGGGGAGGTTGAGGGCAAATGGGCGATGAATCGAAATATCCCAAGTGTTTTCTTATATAGCAAGGGCATTAGTCGGTTCGTGGCTCCAACGGGACTAATGCCACCCTTTAGTCCCGGTTGGTGCCACCAATCGGGACCAAAGGCCAAATTCAGCAGCCCAAAGGGTGGGAAGCGGCGGCCTTTGGTCGGTTGGTGGCACCAACGGGACTAAAGGGGCAATAGTCACGGTTGGTGCCACCAACCGGGACCAATGCCTTTAGTCCCGGTTGGTGCCACCAACCGGATCAATGGCCTTGTGCTGCCCGCGCCAAAAGTTTAGTCCCACATCGCTAGTGAAGGCGTCGGCCTTTGGTTTATAAGCGCTGGTGTGCCTCCCTTTCGAGCTCCTCTCTAATGCAGGCTTCGGGCCTAAACTTGCTCTTGCTGTGGGCCTATTCGCCTCTGCGGGCTGAATCTGGCCCATGTAGGGTTTCTAGTCGTATTCAGGCCGTGGGGGCCCAGTGGGTGGCAGTTTTTTTGCTTTATATTTTATTTCTTTTTGCTTTTAGTTTTAGAAAAATATAAACTTTCTATTAGTGCCATTAGTTTTAAAATTGAAAACACTTTTTTGTTTTCTTTGTTGCTTTATTTATTTTATTTTGTTTCTACTTACAACAAAATGCTTATTGTTGCTATTTTTATTTTTATTTTCAAGTTTTTTGTTTTGTTTTCTGCATTATTTATTTTCTTTTGGTTTTTGCTTTATTTTTAATTCTTTTTGCTTTTAGGTCAGCAAAATTATAAACTTTCTGTTAGTGCTTTTAGTTTTAGAAAAATATAAACTTTCTGTTTGTGCCATTAGTTTTAAAATTGAAAACACTTTTTTGGTTTCTTTGTTGCTTTATTTATTTTATTTTGTTTCTACTTACAACAAAATGCTTATTGTTGCTATTTTTATTTTTATTTTCAAGTTTTTTGTTTTGTTTTCTGCATTATTTATTTTCTTTTGGTTTTTTGCTTTATTTTTTAATTCTTTTTGCTTTTAGGTCAGCAAAATTATAAACTTTCTGTTAGTGCCATTTGTTTTAGAACAATTATAAACTTTCTGTTTGTGCCATTTGTTTTATAAAATTTGAATTCTTTGAAATTTGTGTGAATCACAAGTTTGTGAGCTCAACAAGGCATAGAGGGACGGGCTTATAAACCGGTGTGAGCGCCCTTCGGTTGGCGAGGTGTAGTTCTGTAGAACTGTGTAGTGTGCTTGAGACCAAGAATATCCGTCCCTGCATATTATTGAGTCTCTTCCAAGCGTGCCTTTTCCAGTCAGTCTCCCCTCATACCGCGATTTAGGGAGACCTATCTTATTAAGGCCAGGAATGAAGTCAACACAAAACCCGATGACATCCTATGTTTGATGGCCCATGGAGATGCTTCCTTCGGCCTAGCACGATTCTGAACATATTTCTTTAGGACTCCATGAACCTCTCAAAGGGGTACATATTGTGTAGAAATACGGGCCCCAGAATGACAATCTCGTCGACTAGATGAACTAGGGCGTGCGTCATGATATTGAAGAAGGATGGTGGGAACACCAGCTCGAAACCGACAAGACATTGCGTCACATCACTCCTTAGCGTTACTACGATTTCTAGATCGATCACCTTCGAGATATTGCATTGAGGAATGCACATAGCTTCACAATGGCTAATCGGACGTTTTCGGTAGAAGCCCCTCAATGCAACCGGAAGCGATTGCGTCATAATCACGTGGCGATCATGAGACTTTAGGATCTGGAACTTTTCTCGGCATATTTATTGTTCCCTTTATATTCGACGAGAAGCGGTCGGGACCTTCATCTTGAGCAGGCATTGAAAGAATATTTCTTTCTCTTCTTCCGTAAGAGCATAGCTGGCGGGACCTTCATCTCGCTTGCGGAGGCAATGCCCTCTTTTTCGTAAGCGTTGCAGGTCCTCTCGTGCCTCGGTGTATCTTTTGTCTTCCCATACACGCCCAAGAAGCCTAGCAGGTTCACGCAAGGTTCTTCGTCACGTGCATCACGTCGATCGAAGAGCGGACCTCTAGGTCTTTCCAGTGAGGGTAGGTCCCAAAATATAGATTTCTTCTTCCACATGGGTGCGTGATTCTCGGCGTCATTCGAACAGCTAGTCCGCGGGACCCTTTCCAAAGATTACGTGTAAATCATTGACCATAGCAAGTGCGTGATCACCGATGCGCATGGCGGGCTTCTTCCGGTGATCTGCCTCGCTTTGAAATGCTTGCCTTTCTTTCGACATTGATGGTTGGTCGGAAGAAATCGGCGATGGCCTGGTACACATTCTTCCTGCAGCTTCCCGGTATATACTATCGGTGTCAAGTAAGCAGTGCGTGCATCGTGGTATCCCTTGTTTGTCCATCACGAAGGTTCTTGAGAGCGGGCCAATCGTTGATGGTCACGAACAACAACGCCTTTAGGTCAAATTCCTCCTTTTGTGCTCATCCCACGTCGTACACCGTTTCCATTCCACAGCTGTAAAAGTTCCTCAACTAATGGCCTTAGATACACATTAATGTCGTTGCGGGTTGCTTAGGGCCTTGGATGAGAACGGCATCATAATGAACTTCCGCTTCATGCACATCCAAGGAGGAAGGTTATACATACATAGAGTCACGGGCCAGTGCTGTGATTGCTGCTCTGCTCCCGAAAGGATTAATGCCATCCGCGCTTAAAGCAAATCATACGTTCCTTGGGTCCTTTGCAAACTCATCCCATACTTTCTCTCGATTTTTCTCCATCTGCGACCCGTCGGTGGTGCTCTCAACTTCCGTCTTTCTTACGGTCCTCACTGTGCCATCGCATCAACTTGGCATGCTCTCCGTTTCGAGCAGACGTTTCAACCGTGGTATTATAGGAGCATACCACATCACCTTCGCAGAACCCTCTTCCGGGAGGCTCGCCGTCAACATCACGGGGTCATCTCGTCGATCTTATACGCAATGCACCGCATACCGGGCATGCGTTCAGATCCTTGTAGGCACCACGGTAGAGGATGCGATCATTAGGGCATGCATGTATCTTCTCCACCTCCAATCCTAGAGGGCATCGACCTTCTTTGCTGCGTATGTCTTGTCGGGCAATTCGTTATCCTTTGGAAGCTTCTTCTTCATTATTTTCATAGCTTCTCAAATCCTTTATCGAGCACAGACATTCTCGCCTTCCACCGCAGCAATTCGAGTAAGGTACCGAGCTTTGTGTTGCCATCTTCGCAATTGGGGTACAACCCTTTTTGTGATCCTCTAACATGCGATCGAACTTCAGCTTCTCCTTTTGACTTTCGCATTGTGTCCTTGCATCGACAATGACCGGCGGAGATCATCATCATGGGGCACATCGTCTGTTCCTCTTGATCTTCAGCAGCTTCGCCGTTCTTGCAGCACCATCGTGCACATCGTCTGTGCATCTTGATGTTCGATAGCATCACCGTATTCAGGGGCACATAGTTGTCATCGTACTCTTCTTCCTCGCCGTCTTTCATCATAACCCCTATTTCTCCGTGCCTCGTCCAAACATTATAGTGTGGCATGAAACCCTTGTAAAGCAGGTGGGTGTGAAGGATTTTCCGGTCGAGTAAGACTTCGTATTCCCACATATAGGGCATGGACAACACATAAAACCATTCTGCTTGTTTGCCTCAGCCACTTGAGAAAAGCATGCACGCCTTAATGTACTCGGAGGTGTGTCTGTCACCGTACATCCATTGTCGGTTCATCTGCGTGCATTATATATAATTAAGTGTGTCAAAAATCATTACGAAACATCATGAATAGATAATTAAGTGACCAAATTAATAGAAGTTCATCATCACATAAAACCAAAGTACATACATAGTTCTCATCTAACAACATAAAGCTCAGAGAGCATCTAAATTAATTAAACCATACATTGAAACTATGTAAAACATTTCAATGTGAAAACAAATCGATCATAATCGCAACCAAGGTAACAACTGATCCAACGGCATAATGATACCAAGCCTCGGTATGAATGGCATATTTTCTAATCTTTCTCATCTTCAAGCGCATTGCATCCATCTTGATCTTATGATCATCGGCGACATCCGCAACATGCAACTCCAATATCATCTTCTCCTCCTCAAGTTTTTTATTTTTTCCTTCAAGAAATTGTTTTCTTCTTCAACTAAATTTAACCTCTCGACAATAGGGTCGGTTGGAATTTCGGTTCAACAACCTCCTAGATAAATAAAATCTATGTCACGTTGGTGGCATAATTTTCATAAACAATAAATGAACCAATAGTTATGAAAAGATAATATATACCACATCCGAATCATAGACAGGGGCGAGGGCCGACGGGGCGGATACCAAAACCATCGCACTATATAAGATGCAATAATAAAAGTAAGAAAATAATACAAGTAAGAATATTTTTCCTTTCGAAAGAAGATAAGAACAAGAGGCTCACCACGGTGGTCTTGGCGATGAGATCGGCGCGGGTGATCGACGGCGGTGAAGACGGGGGCAGGCGTGACGGACCGCTAAACCTAGACAAATATTGAGGAAAATGGAGGTTAGAGGTCGAGCTTGGAGGAGAAAGCTTAAGTAGTGTGGCTCGGGCATTCCATCGAACACCTTGTGTGCATAGGAGGTGAGCTAGAGCACCACCAAGCCCTCTCCCCTCGGCAAGAGAAAAAAGAGCACTGGAGTGCTCGCTCATGATGGCAAGGGGGGTATATATAGCAGCACCATTAGTCCGGTTGGTGGCATGAGCCGGGACTAAAGGGAAGCCTTTGGTCCCGCTTCATGCCACCAACCGGGACCAATAGTGGTGGGCCAGAGCAGGACCATTGGTCCCGGTTCGTCCCACCAACCGGGACCAAAAGGTCCGGACGAACCGGGACCAATGGCCCACGTGGCCCGGCCGCCCCCCAGGCTCACTTAACCGGGCAAATAGCTCCATTGGTCCGGTTCTGGATTGAACCGGACTAATGGGCTAAACTGCCCTGGACAATAGCCCCTTTTTCTACTAGTGCGTAGTCGTCCGATCCAGGAGACCCAGATCTAGGGTTTCCCCTAGAACAACCCGAGCAAGGTGAGCGTCCAGCCTATGAAATGTGCGATCAGGATCAAAGCTCTTCTAGACGACGCCCCAAAGGGCGATGTGACAAGGACAACGTCATTGCCCAACCCGATGTCGGGTCTTAGGCTTTCGCCCAAAGATCTTGAAGCAAGTGTAGGAGAGCATGTAGATCTCCATGGCGGCGCCTCCAAGGCGGGAAACGACGTCCGCGAGCGCCGCCGCCGCCGTCCGGCAACAACCGGACATGCCTTCACTCGGAGCATCTCCAACAACAACTCCACACACTGCAATCCACTGAAACTGCTCACCTCCAGTGCAATAACTGATGTCGATGCACAGGGGCCACCACTAACCTCCCCAGCAACAGGCAAGGAGCCGCCCAGACCACCATCTAGCTTCTCGCCACAACCCCAGCCGCCGACATCAATGAACAGACGAGGCCCACCCAGGCCCATTGTCCCTACAGGGCCGCTTGCGATAGATCTGAAACCCGTAGGGGGCAGGCTTGCCGGAAGACGCCTCGGGATCCATGGCCGGTCAAAGCCAACCTTTGGACGGCAGAGGGCGGGCGTGTCGACGAGCGCCACCTCGCTGTCGGAGGCGCCGCCACGCCGAGGAAGACCATCGCGGGCCAAAGCCCATATCGCGCGCCATGAAGCGGCCCGCCGGCGCTGACGCCGCAAGGGTTTTGCCTGGCGACACCCTCCGGCGACAGCGATGAGGGAAGGGCAGTGGGGGGCACTAGCTATGGGATCTGTGTGCCCCGATGCTGCTCATGAGCAGGACGAGAGCGATTGCCAAAAAACTGGCCTTGTTCCATGGAGCTAGGGTCCAAAATAGGAATCAAAAAGTGTTTACACGGCTCTACTGCTCGGGCTAACCATGTTTCATCAAATTTTGGTCCTTGGTAATTAGAGATCTGGAATGGGAGTTGAAGGATGAGTGATTAAAAAGGTCCCCTGACTGCTTAAAAGAAACGAGAGTTTAAAGTGGGAAGTGCAACTCGGGTTAAGGGAGCCAGCTCCCACCAATTTTTTCCATGGGACGCTTGTTAAATAGAGTGCGAGTAAAAATTCATTTCCCACGTCTAATCCCTTCACAAACTCCTGGTGGTAATCCAAGTCGGTGTCTTCAGTGTTGCTGGTGCAGGCCCTCTCGTTTGGTGTCCCTTGAGTTTGCTTCTCTGATGTCTTCTAGCCTCAACAGACTCCCCATTGTTGGTGTCTCCTTGCATGTGCTCATGACATAACCTGTGTTGTATTACCCAATCCCTACATGGTTGAATTCTTTGCATTGTGTTGTAACTTATACTTGGAGCTTTTTTGTGTTTTTGGGGGTTGCTTGCTTCAGCAAGATATTTTGCCACTAGTGTTGTATGGTTTTCGACCTAGTTTCCCACATAAAGTAAATCGTGGTTTTTGATCCGGTTTCCCACATAAACCGACTCATTCTTTTGAATTGAGATCAATATACAATTGGAGATTCCTCCTCCTGCCGCCCCACACACACACAAACAAAATATAAATGATATAAAACCTGTAGTATTTCTTGACATGCTCTGAGGTGTGTCCGGGTGAAAGTAAGCCGCAAGATTGAACGCAAAGACAAAGCTAAATGGGCCAACCAATAGCGATGCCCATTAGCATATACAATATGCCACCCCCCCTCCTAATTTTTCCATACCTTTAAAGAAGAACAATAACAAAACAGTAATCACTTTAATAAATTGTACATAAGATGATTGTATTAACAGATAAATGAAAATCATTTGATTTTAAGTATTCTTCACACAATTTGTGAGATTTTGTTTGTGCATACTAAATTTTATGTAAAACAACAATCCTTACAAAAAAGAATTGTGTAAAAATACATCGTGTTATATGTAAAACTATTTTAATATTGACTTTAAATTCCCATGCATTTCAAAGCAAATGTTCATGTAATAAGAAATCACGTATCTCATAATAGACATCCATGTGGTTTAAAACAAAATCTTCATATATATGGAAATAAAGGTCCGCTTACTTTAAGAAAATGTTCATGTATTTTCCATGAAAGTAATAACAATGAAAAATAAAATTTCATACACAAAGTGCTAAAACTTGAAACAAAACATAAAATATAAAAGGGTAATTTTAAAAGAAATAGGTAAATAAGTATATAAATAAAATAACATGGGAAAAGAAACACTAGTAGTGATTTAAAAAACAAGAAAATCTCAATAACTGGGCAAGCCCATCTACTAGTAAATAATTAGGCCTGGTTGGTAGGCGTGATGTCTTTTTAATATGGTAAGCCCATGAGCCTATAATCATAAGTGGCAACCACATTAATAATATTCCTATATTCTGCAACTAAACGCCCGCGCAAACCTATATGGGTTGGAAGTGGGGTGGCCCATTTACGTCTCCTTTTTCTATTTTAGATTTTCGAGAAAAATTCTGAAGAGATGTTTTAAAATATCGTTAGAGCGATTTTAGATATTTTGAGAAGTATTATGGAAAATGCAAAAAATATAAAAATGTTCAATACACCCTCCGCTAGGAAATACTTATCAGAGAAATGGATGTATCTAGACGTATTTTACTTCTGAATACATTCATTTTTATCCATTCCCGCGATAAGTAATTGTAAACGGAGGGAGTATGCTTTTGTAAAGTGAAATATTCATAATATATTAAAAATATTAAATGTATAAATGTTCAGCATGAATCGGGAATGTGTTCATCTATATTTAATATTTTTACATAGTATATTTAAAAAGGAAAAAAATGATAAATAGGAGGAAAACCGCAAAACCCCCCAAAAATCAGTTAAACATTAGAACATAAAAATAAAAGGCAACTAAAAATGAAATAAAGACCCAGAAAATTCAAAATTTAAAAAAATTCAAAGAAAAGGAAAAGATAATTGAAAACAAGAAAAATGAAAATAAAATAAAATAATAAATGTCAGCTGAACGCCGGTGGTTGAGCAATACCTAGCACAACACCAAATTGGGCCAGTCCACATGAGGCATTCTCCCTCTTTGTATCCAATGACTTATGCAACTTTGTCTAAAAAAACTTATGCAATGAACTACCGAGCAAATGATTTATGCCTCATATATGGGCTCTTTTTCGCTGCCACGAGAGATAAACTTAGTCCCCTTGCCTTTGGATGTCATGTTGGCACTAAGAGATTGGGGGGGAGGTGTCGGATCTTCAAAAGTTTTGTATTTTTCATCAACATGTAGTGGATCGTAGTTTTGTGTGAATAAAATACTCTTGTTCTTTTTAGCGTTGGCATGAAGCAAGAAGGGTATGTGTCCTCGCCGATCGATTATTCAGATATGATGAGTTTATGTTATTGTGTCAAACTGTTTTTTGCTGGTTTGATTATATGTGGAATTGACATCTTTCCTCAACACCATGGTGACGATCTTGTGATTCAACGAGTTCTAGGGGGAGGGGTCATCCCAGATCCAAGTATGTTCATCATTCAAGGCTTCTTGTCTTTTTGAATGGGTGACTCAAGGGACTATCAAAAACTTTTGTTGGCAATCAAGCTCATGTAGGTGAAAGAGTGATGGTATCATTACTCCTGTCTAATTGCATCCTCTTTACGAAAGTCTTGGGAGTATTTTGTCTTACAAAGATTGATACCACGTAGAAGATATTTCTAAGAGATATCACTATAATTCTTAGTTGAAGGAGTTATTTTATATTTTATTTGATCTTTAATCCAAAACAGTGTACATGTAATGGCTACGAGTATGAATGAAATTAGAAAGTGCTTCTAAAAACATGTGCAACAAAAATGTTCACTTAACTTACTAAACATACTTGTCAAATAAAGTAGTAAACATATGTGATGTGAACAAAGATGAGAAATACACCATAATATAAAATTTATCTGTCTAGAAAAATACATAGATTCATTGAAAAGAAATACCACAAACACATTTTATAAGAAGGGCAACAAACATTAAAAAGAGGCGAGGAAAATAAAATAGGATAAAATGAAAAATGGAAAGAAAAGAAATATATAATACAAAGAAGTAAATGAATCATGTATGAAGACTAGAAAAGAATATGAATAAACAAAAAATAGGAAAAAGAAAAGATAGAAAATAAAAGAGAAAAAAATGGAAAATTAGAAAATTTATTGATTCTAGCTTTTTTTAACACAGTACAGTCGAAGTCGCTTACATACACTCACTTGATTCTAGCTTTTGAGGAACAATCGCACAATCCGGCTATAACCTTCATGACCCAAATTAAGATTGTTAGTTTTTTTACCATATATCTTTGTGAATACTTATTGTGCCACTTTCCCATTTTATTTTTTTCTTGAAAAATAAAATGAAATCTAAATGAAAGAAAAAAAGTCTAATGGCCTACTCTACTCGACGGTATGTAGGTGAAATGTTACTTCCTTTAATTTAAGATGATAATTCATTCACATGAAATTAAGACAAACAAAATTAGATTTTAGAAAAATCCATATCTCTTCTATCCACCCTCGAGGCTAGTCAAAAAGAACCTAATAAGATAGACATGTTTGAATTTTAGAAAATAAACCACCTACTTTTCCACCCCTAGGTTTTGGTTACACTTGGCCATGTTGGCCGCATGGTTACAATGCAAGGGCATGTTTGGTTCGTATACGGAATTTGTAAGCATCTGCCATAATTATTTGCCACATATGTCTAAGGTGAGACAATCAAAATTGGTGTCACACTTTGCAACACCCGAGATAATCTTATCATAATTTTTCGATTCAATGACATTTAGGGTTCGATTTATATGAAAGAAATCTTGCCATAAGTGTGGCTGCAAAGGCAAACTCAGTTAAACTTGTCTAACTTGTGGCCTGACAAAGTGTGGCACACTTGGGGAGGCGATTTGGACCCTGGCCAGGCCAATATTTATACAATATTTTTTTGCGAGAAACTTCCAATCTATTCATATTCAATCATGGCAGCACAAAGAATATCAGAAGTAAGAAAAAATTACAACGAGGTCCATGGACCATGTAGCGACAACTACAAGCACTAGAGCGAGCTGAAAGCGCGCCGCTGTCATCGCCCTCCCTCGTCGAAGCCAAACAAACCTTGCTGTAGTAGACAGTCGGGAAGTCGTCGTGCTAAGGCCCCATAGGACTAGCGCACTAGAGCAACAACCATTCTTGAGATAGGCTTTCGCCCCGCTTTATAAATAAAGCAACAAACCAGCAAGCTGCAAATCACAAGGATCAAACCTGAAAACACCTAAACAAAGACGAATGAACACCGGATCCAAATGGATCCAGCGAAGACCAGCACCGACTGAATCCCACGAGATCCGGCGGAGACACACCTCCACACACCCTTCGACGAAGCTAAACGCACCATCGGAACGGAGATAAAACGTGGGAGACATTATTCCTACTAAGGGACACGCGCTGCGACGCAACCCCAACCAAGACGCCAAACCTAACAATAACGAGAACGGGTCCCTCCCGCCGGCGGGGGCCGAGGTCCTCCGCACCTCCATGACCCAAAGGCCATCGAATATGTGGCGGACTGACGGCGGCACCGACGGGAGGAGGAGGAAGATCTTTTCTTGTGGAGGAGGAAAGAGAAAGCGTATGCACATATACAATAGCATTCTTAGAGATACTAATATGACGTTTTGAGAACTGAAAACAAATTATGTTTTAATTGTTTAGGCCCTCCCAAACATTAGTGCAATGATAATTTGCCACACCTCCTTGTCATACAGTCTTCCTTGTCTTCATCCCTGCATGTAAACCTTATAAAAAAATTACTCTCTCCGTCCGCAAATATTTGTCGGAGAAACAATTTATTCGACAAGTATTTCCGGACGAAGGGAGTATTGACTACGCTCAAATTTATTGGGATCCTTCATATTTTTGGCCAAACTATCAACATAGCTAACAAAATATGGGATATATGTTACAAAAAGTATGACAATGGATTTGTATTCAAAAGAGTCATTCGAGGATATAACTTTTGTGACATACTGCCTCCGTCCAGAATTGCTTGTCGCAGAAACTTGTCGCAGGAGTTTCTGCGACAAATAATTCTGGATGGAGAGAGTACAATTCATATTTTATAGCTAAATTTATACAATTAAATTAGAAGGGGCCAATAAATTTGGACGAAAGGAATACAACCCATCTCCAGGTCTTTCCAAGGCTCGCGTGATTCCGTCCATTTTATAATAAAAAAGCATATCGTATATAGTAAAGTACTGTCTGTGAGAGTACAGGAGTATACAACTCTACAGTAGCGTTGACCGCTGGTACGGCGTATAGTGTACTGGTAGAATGGATCAGAGATTCAGAATATGCACCAGAGCAGATCACCGTAGCAATACGCCTACGGGTACTGAGCAGCCTGCTGCAGTGTGTGTCTCTCTCTTCTGTCGCCATCTGCCTAGGGACAAGTGTGAATTCAATTCAAAACTCGAAAGAATCAGAAAGATTAGACCTGTGACTTCAAGAGCCCACCGATCGGAGTTGGACAGAGTTAAATAATGAGCCCACAAAAAGTTACTTAAAAGCTGTGACAGTTCCTTAAGGCTGGTTGTAATGGTAGTATCATATCTAGTATCATACATGTCAACTAGGCAATTTTGATGAGGTGTCATAGCATTAAAGGACGAAAGAGAGGGTGTAGATCATATCACGATACCGTATCATATTAAATGCTATACTATTTTGTGTAAATGCATGGCAATAAATGAAATCTACACGATACTAATATATGATACTATCGTTAGGGAGGTAGTATCATACACTAGTATCATATACTAGTGTATGATACTCCCCATTACAACCAGCCTAATTCTTCCGCTTAGTCCTTCCATGTCATCAACCACCGGCAATTAGTATAATACGATATATGCCGAGGCTGGTCACAATGGGCAGAAACTTAGAAGTAACATCACACATGATAAAAAAAGAGGCAGTTTTTCGACTAAATTAATCCATGAATAAATCATAAGCATGACATGGACAGCATTGATAACACACTGATTACGATCTAACAGAGCATGTACTACGATATAGTAGAAACATCTACGCATATCGCTAATCTTTGCTACAACAAAAAAAACATGAGAGGATAAACGATGTATACCCTCCAATCGGCCACGCGATAGTGGTGGCGGTGGCGGCAACCGCGGCATCCTCGGCGGCCTTCTTGTCGACCTCGGCCTTCTCGGTGGCACGGCGGTCGGCGTCGGTCGACATGATGATGACGAAGGTGATGCGGACGTAGATGAATAGAAGCGAGCAGTCGCGTAGTCGCTACCCAAAAACCTAATCGCCCCTCTCCCGTATAGGATCCGGAGAGGCGGGGTTTCATTGGACACGGCCAACAACGCCTCATTCGACTTGGTTTGCAGACGACGCCACCACGGCCGGCATTGAGCTTGGCAGCTACTTGGCTTTCAATACGAAAATATGTGGCCGCACCATGCTCATCCGCCATGTCCGTGTGCTCATCTTGGCCGCGTCCAGCGCCACAGCTGCGATTGCAACCTGCGAGCGAATCATGCCCAGCCTCCGTGAGGCTCCCAACAATATACCTTGTGCTCCTGTGCTTGGTCAGTTTGGTCTCGTGACCAACATGCTCGCCACCATCGTGCTCGGAGCGGGACGGGAGAAGCGCAGTCCGTAGAAGGCGACGGGCGAAGCGAGGCAACTGCGTACGAGGCGACCCAAACAAAGAATTGCTTAATCTCGTTTTTCTATTCTTTTCCATCCAAACAAGGAATTATATAGACCTACCGTAACTGAAAAATTTGCGAAAACCAGTTTTCCTGAAAATTCTCTAAAAACCTGTTTTCTATAATCCCACGACTAATTCTCCGTATTCAAACAACCCCTTAATGAAGAGAGAGGTCTTTGTAGTAGCCAAGCCAAGATTCAAACATCACACACTTCAAGAAACAATGAGTCTATATCCTAATAAATACATCGCCGCATTTACACTACATACACGTTCCTATCCAATTATGGAGATAATATACGTAGTCTAAAGCTATGTAGGTTATTAAACATGTTCTCTGCTTATCGTGACCAAGTGCTGAGAGCGATTATCCTAGATAGGTGTATACGTGACCACAGGCTTCTGCTTCTGGATTTTGCAAAAATAAAAAAGGCTTCTGCTTCTGGGCCCATGCGTCAGAGAGCTGATATGCCTGTATCATCGCATTGTGGCAGTGTACGATGCCAACTGCTTCACTGTCAGTCACTCAGTCCAGTGAGCACGCTCATGTGACTAGCGAGCACGCCAAGTCTGATCGGGCGGTCTCAGTTCTGTAGCCACACTGCACCGCATTACACCCTTCGCTGACATAGCGGTCGAGCAATATTTGGGCCCACACGTCATCTTCTAGTCCTATACCATGACCCCATGGCCTGTCACTAATGTACCGCATGTACCGATGACTGGTAGGTGGGACTGAGGTGTGCGTGTCCCCACCTGTCATCGTAAAGATGCGCGCCGCGCTGGTTCCGCTTTTCCTTAAACCGCACGCCAGAACCAGGGCCAAGCCCACCACCGGGGAAAGAGCAAGCAGAGGACGGAAAGGTCAAAAGGCAGGGAGCAAAACAGTGACCACAGTAGGAGTACGCAGCCAACGGAGCCGAGCGGCTGACAGATATGCTTCCGGGAGGGGAAGACGGCAAGCGGCGCGGCGCCACCGCCGACCGGGACGCCGACGCCGACGCCGAGGCTGAGGCCGGCGCGAACGCGGCCGCGCTGAACGACCTCTGCGCCACCGCGGGGGACGCGGGGCGCCCCGTGCCCGCGCCGTTCCCGAGGGCGGCAGCCTTGGCGGTCGCGGCGCTGCTCGCGGTGGGGATCGGGCTCGGCGCCCTCGTCCTCGCCGTCGTGCGCAGCCCCGTGCTGCTCGTGCTCGCGCTGGTGCTCTCGGCGGCCGTGTCCGCGTTCCTCCTGTGGAATACCGCGGCCGCGGCGTCGGGCCGCGTGCTGCGGCGGTTCGTCGACGGGCTCCCGGCCTCCAGCCTCCGCGCCGCCGCCGACGGCCAGCTCGTCAAGATTACCGGCGTACGTTTTACGATTGCATATGCATTTTACCTGTTCTCCATCGCAATTGCAATGAAATTGATCTAACAAGTCCAACAAGTGTTCTGTTCTCAAGTCTCGTGCCTGCCGAAATTGAGCCGCCATTTGGTGGGGCAGTAAATTCAGTCGCATTTTGTATGGAGTATACTAAGTGTATCGATTTCTAAGATAAAATATGTGAAGTATAATGCGCGCGACGTGTAGCCTTTCCGCATCTTGTGGCAATCCCACTCATGTGCCGTGTAGTATAGGTGCATCAATCTTTTGGATGGCGTATGCTCGTTGACCTTATCTTGAAAGCTAGTTCTCTCAGATTAGATTGCTGTGAATAGAAGCTTCGCTGGCTGGATATTACTATAATCTTGCAAGGGGAAAAGAGCTGCCTACTTTATTTGCCAAGCTTACAGAAGTAACTTCAATGTAAAGACTAAAGACTGATGATCGTTCCTTTTGGTTTCTCGGCTTGCCGATTCCTTGTTGTGGCACACGCATTGTTTTCCTTGTGTATTTACCATGTGAGTAGAATGGTGTGCTAATCTCATATATGTTGTAATGTTCCTTCTTTTATGCAGCTGGTTTCATGTGGTGATATTTCGTTGATTTCTTCATATGAGAAGGTGGAGAACTGTGTATACACTTCTACGCTGCTAAGAAAATGTGGTAGATGGGGTTCTGAGGTGGCAAATCCTAAAAAGAATTGTTCCAGGTGGAAATTGACACATGCTGAGGTAAGAATGCTCTGCGGTTATCTACGTCTAATTTGCATACATTTGTTTATCCTTGTATGTACCACACACATACTTCATTCATCTTGCACCTATCTCATCGCAATTTTGCTTCTTTTCTGTAATGATTATGTATTCTGCTTATCGTGCCTTAAGCTAGTCTACGCACCACAACTGTGTTACAAACACACTATCAGTCTATGCACCAAGGGTATTCCCTATTATTTTAGCTCCTTTCCAGAATAATTGGTAAGCAACAAAATGCACCAAGGGTCAACCTTTGTAACTTTATAGTGCTTCTGCCGTTATTGTCGATTTGTAGTACCTAGTGAGATACTACAGACATATGCTATTTTTTCTCATTTGAACATTCTGTGGAGTTCGGCAGAGGTTTGCTGCTGATTTCTACATAACAGATGCAAAATCAGGTAAAAGAGCCTTGGTGAAAGCTGGGTACCACACGAAAGTTGTTCCATTGATCGATGAAAATGTTTTGGTTACAACAAGCCGAAGTACCGATCTATCTTCAACCTTGAAATGTTGGCTACAAGAAAGAAATCTTTCTTCCGAAGAAGCTCAGCTTATCCGTCTTGAGGAAGGGTAATCAAATTTGTCTTGAATATCCACACCTTTTGTTTGTATCTTTGTAGATCGAGCCATCAAAAACTTACATGATTGCACAAACTTGTAGATATATCACGGAAGGAATGAAGTTGAGTGTGATCGGAATTTTGAGCAAGAAGAATGGAGATTTCATGATATTTCCTCCCCGTGAACCTATATCTACAGGTTGTGTGTTGCTGTCATTTCTCCTTCCAGCTTACTTTGATGGAATAGTTCTGAGACTAGTAGACAAGAGTTATTTTATGCCACATTCTGGAATTTCATGAAATATTATGACAATTCATGAGATGTAACAGCTAACAATTTTTAATCCGATACCCTTTTCCCCTGAAATTGTCTTCTGTACTGTACCGCAAACTTTGCTTGAGGGCTCACACGGCTCGTTTTAGGTAACCCTATACATTAGAATGCGCTCTCTCCGTCCCAAAATATAAGATCATTTTTGACACTACTCGTTGTGACAATGTGACGTCTCCTATCCGGCAACAGATCATGTTGTCTTATTTCATTCGCTGTTTCAGTGGTTCCCGCCTTATCGGCCTGTTGCTATAGTGTCACCATTTTGTTTTGTTTCTCCCTTGGTAGTGTGGCCAAAACTGTAAATTTATATGCAGTGTGCTGTACTATCACCATTTTGTTTTGTTTGTCCCTTGGTAGTTTGGCCAATACTGTAAAATTATTTGCAGTGTGCCTAACATGAACCTACATAGTTTGGTTGTCGGACCACTGGAGTAAATACTTGTGGCTGTATTTTGTCCGTCTTAACTAATTTAATTTTGAAGATGTGATGCTCTTTATAACAGAATTTGCATGATGCTTTTGTTGTAGAAGAATTAGAATTTCATATTTTATTTTCAGATTGGGCATTCTGAGCTCAGAACCTGTGCAAAGATCATGCAGTTCCCATCTAGGATCCAATCATATTTTCAGGCTTTGCCAAACATTTCTTTCTGGAAGGCAGCATTGTCAACCAGATAACAAATTTAATTGGATGATTAAATCTTCCTTCCTTTGCTGGGCTGTTGTCATTCTCCATAGCTTTCAAGCGCCCTCAATGGCTTTGGTAAATAAAAAAAGTCACCTTCAGGACACTTCAGTTCTAACTGAACGGAAGCCCAGCCACAATTTAACAAGCATCAACTAGAACTTAAAAGCTGTGGATCACTCTAGTACTGTAGAAGGACGGTACTGTACTACGTACTTGCTGTTTGCGGCAGTAATGGGCCTTCCTCCGCAACTGAAATGCAAGTACAGTAGTAGTGCAGTCTGGCAGTGTTGCTGCTACAATTTGGGCCTGCTTACTTCGCAGGATTCTGAAAACGCGGATAGAAAAAAACGCAGGAAGTATGATAGGAATGCAGGTTCTCATATTTCGTGGGTAGGAATTCTACAAAGAGGTCCACGGGTTCCAGTATCTGGCTAGAACAAGATATTGGGAACTTCTGTCTTATCTTTCTCCAAAAATCTATACCATGTGAATGTTCCCTCAGAAACATGTGAAATTTCTTCGTTTTTCCTTGAAAGCGAGATTAAAGGAAATTCTACTCCACTTTACATTTCCCTCATTCCTTTGAACCAAACAAATTAATAGTGCTATGAAATAAACAAGCCCTGCAGTGGCATCACTCATCTTGATGGTACCAACTGGCAATTATTAGCTTGAAGCACACATGTGAGAGCACATAACTGAATCTACAGTGATTCTAGTTCTCGCTTTTCGCCATGCCGGGCTTCTGAATCGCGAAGGGACAGCCGCAACAGTACCACGGGCCGTGTTAAAAAAGAAAAAAAACATTACCACGGGCACGGTGATTGCCACACCGTCAACCAGAGGCCGGCACCGGGTTATGTGTGCCGCTGCCGACCCCCTTCGCCGGCAACGTACAAGGGCCGCCCTCGCAGATGTAGTACCAAGACATCATCATGGCTGTGTGGTCTTTTCTCTGGATAAATGAAATGGAACTGACGAGCCCCGAGCAGAAATTCCTAGGAACGACGCATCTACAGCTGGGGCACCCCAAACCCGCCACAAACATCCAGGCGAATGGGCTTGTCAGTGACAGGTAAAAAAAAACCCAACCCAGATGGACGCCTCAAACGCCCGGCTTGACCGGCATCCTCATGCCCGGTCTAAATATGGGACGGATATGGAAAGGCCCGGGTGTGAGCGGGCGCATCCACCACGCCGGTCGCCGGACCCGACAGGCATATTCCACCATAAATTGCACCAAATCCACCAAACCCTCCTTCTCTTCCCGTCTCCCTCCAACCTTTCCCGCGTCCGAAGCCTCGCTGTCCACCACCCTTGCTCCCCATCCTCGCCGCTGGTCCCGATCTGCCGCCATATATGTTGTCCAGCTCGTCCCCGACCGCCGCGACAGAGGCTGCATCTGCCTTGTTCATCGGCGACCCGTCCAAGGCTTCATCCTGCAAGGCAAAGAACATCGCCCGAAGGGACCGGTGACGGAGGCAGCGAGAGAGGGAAGCGTTGGCGTCGCAGGGAGCAGATGCGGACATGGACGAGCAGCTCCCCCGGTCGCGCCCAGGCCCCCGGACCTATATCCATCCAACTGCCGACAAGGATCGAGCCGTCGGACCAGGTTGGGACAGAGGAGGATCCGAAGACTGGTTGGGGCATTTTGGAGAGCTTTCTGCCCACGCAAATGCCGACGGTGGACGTCTGTCACTTGCCGCAGCTGGTTCGGGCGTCCGATCAATTTTGTATATGGCATGTTATATGTTTTGCATATACCGCTAGTTCATTTCAGACATGATGAATGCTTGGAAACCATGATCATTTAGGAGTTGATCATGACGGACACGATCAATGATAATCAAGATCCGACCCAAATGGACTACGAATTGGGGGATCCAACCTGCCCTTCATTTGTAGTTGGGACAACATCAAATGCCAATCCGAGCAAGAATAAGAAGGAAAAGACGACAAAGGCAAGAGGTCTGGCATTCTTAAGTTTTGGGATATCTTGTTGGTCAAAGCTTGACTGGCCACAACAATGGATCCAATATGCGGTATAGAGCAAAAGGGGTACAATTATTGGGAGAAGATTTGGAAGGAATATCATGAACAAAAGCAATATGTGGAACCGCATCCTATCATCATCAACTGCAATGTGGCATCTCTCCAACATCGATGGGGGATCATTCAAAGGGAAGTGAACAAGTAAGTATGCTACTACTCACAAGTGATTAGCCGCCCTCAAAGTGGGATGGGATTGGCAACTCACGTAAGCTCAATGACTTCATCTTGTCATCATTTGCATATGCTTGTTTTTGTTGCATTCTCATGCTCATACATATTTTGTTTGATAGACGGCGGTGGCGGTCACTATGTATCACATAACAGAGAAGAAGCCATTTGGTTTTAGCCATTGTTGGGTGATATTGAATGGCCGACCAAAGTGGACACAACTTGTGGCCGATCTCAAGGCCGACAAGAAGAGAAAATGATGGCTCAAGCTCCCAGCAATCAATTGGACGAAGAAGACGAAGATGTTGTAGTGGACAATGTATGAGCTACTTGTTAGAGTTATATTGATGATGGCCTTTGGCCTTTTGTATTCTTGCCTTTTGGCATTCTCATGTACATCTATATATGCTGGCTTTGGCCTCCTAGTAATACAAGTTGCATATTTGTGACATGATATCATGCTTTAGGTATTTCTGGAGCGTCTTTTCATACGACTTATGATTCTTCCACTTTGACCTCCGTTCGACCTATCGAATCTCAAGTTCGTGTTCTTACAGCTGATGGCACTCCCCTCCCTGTAGATAGTCGAGGCACTCTTAGCACTTCTTCATTTAATGTTCCCTCTGTCGCTCATGTTCCTCGACTTACCATGCAGCTCATATCTGGTGGTCAGATAGTTGACTCTAGTTGTAGGGTCATTCTCGACTTTGATTTGTGTTCTGTTTAGGACCGTTGCACGGGCGCTCTGCTTGGTGCCGACCCTCGACGCTCTGACGGTCTCTGGGAGCTTGACTGGCTTCATCTTCCCTCCGCTGGCATCGCCGCCAGTCTCGCAACTCCTGTTGCTGCATCTATCAGCTCTTTCCAGCAGTGGCATCATCGTCTTGGCCGTTTATGTGGTTCTTGTCTCCTGTCTTTAGTTCACCGTGGTGTTCTGGGGTCTGTCTCCGACAACGCTTCGTTGGATTGT
This sequence comes from Aegilops longissima, assembly GCA_021605205.1. Taxonomy (NCBI): domain Eukaryota; kingdom Viridiplantae; phylum Streptophyta; class Magnoliopsida; order Poales; family Poaceae; genus Aegilops; species Aegilops longissima. The sequence continues at coordinate 637,969,963 of CM038677.1, forward strand.
CTAAGTTGTAGGCTTGGTAAGAAGATTCAGCTACCCTATCCTCACAGTGAGTCAGTGTCTGAGCGTCCTTTTGATCTCGTTCACTCTGATGTTTGGGGTCCGACTCCCTTATATAGACGATTTTTCTCAGTACACTTGGATCTATTTCATGTCTTCTCGTAGTGAGGTCTTATCTATATACAAAAATTTGCTGCCATGGTTCATACCCAGTTTTCCACTCCTATTCATGAATTTCGTGCAGATTTAGCTGGTGAGTATATCTCCCATGCGCTGACTGGATTCCTTGCTAACCAGGGTACTCTTGCTCACTTTTCTTGCCCTGGTGCTCATGCTCAGAATGGTGTGGCTGAGCGCAAGCATCGTCACCTTCTTAAGACGACACGTGCGATGATGATCGCCGCCTCACTTCTAGGCTGAGGCTATTACCTTCCACCTATCTCATCAACATTCAGCCATCTGTTGCTCTAAAGGGTGGTATTCCTCTTGAACGTCTTTCTGGTCCTTCTCCTGATTATTCCGCCCTCCGTTTGTTTGGTTGCATTTGCTATGTTTTGATTGCCCCTCGAGAATGCACCAAACTGTCCCCTCAGTCTGTTGAGTGTGTCTTTCTCGGATACAGTGATGAGCATAAGGGCTATAGGTGTTGAGACCATGTCGGTCACCAGATGCATATTTCTCGGGATGTGACCTTTGATGAATCTCGTCCCTTCTACCCGTGTCCATCCTCCTCGGCCTTTTCCACGGAGGACATCTCTTTTCTTACGTTACCGAATGCACCTCCCTTTGTGCCCAATATTCCTACTCCTCGTCCCGCTGTTGCTGATCTAACGCCGTCCTCTCCTCCCTCATCGCATGACTCTCCACCTTCATTACTGATACATTCCCCTTCCCCACCTTCATCACCGATAGATTTCCCGTCCACCTACAGTGATTCCACCTCTTCCCTCCTTTCCTTTCCATTACACTCATCTTTCACGTGTTGTGGATGAGTCTACCGATGCGCCCTCTTCTTCTAGTGTGTCGTATTCCTCCTCTCAACTGACTTATGGTCTTCCCTCTCGGCCTTGTCCGCCCCCTGACTAGTTTCTCCTTCTCGCTATGGTCTTTCGACCTTCTTGAGCCGAATTCTTATTGAGATGCTATTGTTCATTCCACCCATGTTCGTCCCATCACTTGTAAGTGGTTCTATAAGATTAAGTCTCGCAATGATGGTTCTCTTGAGGGTTATAAAGCTCGCTTTGTGGCTTTCAAAAGGAGGATGGTCGTGATTACGATGATAATTTTGCTCCTGTGGCCCATATGACAACAGTCCGCACACTTCTCGCTATGGCCTATGTTCGCCACTGGTCCGTGTCTCGGCTTGATGTTAAGAATGCCTTTCTTAATGGTGAGTTGCGTGAGGAAGTATATATGCAGCCACCACCTGGGTATTCAGTTCCTAACGGCATGGTTTGCCGTCTCCGTCACTCTCTATATGGCCTTAAGCAAGCCCCCTGCGCTTGGTTTGAGCGTTTTGGCTCTGTCGTCACAACAACTATTTTTTCACCCAGTGCTCATGATCCAGCATTGTTTGTCCACCTTTCTGCTCATGGCCGGACTCTTCTCCTTCTATATGTTGATGACATGATCATCACTGGCAATGATTCTGAGTACATTGCCTTTGTCAAGGCCCGTCTTAGTGAGCAGTTTCTTATGTCTGGTCTTGGTCCCCTTCGTTACTTTCTGGGATTGAGGTTTCCTCCACCTCTGATGGCTTTTCTATTTCTCAAGAAAAGTATATCCCGGATCTTCTTGCTCATGCGGCTCTTAGTGATGAGCGCACTGCTGAGACTCCTATGGAGCTCAATGTTAACCTTCGCGCTTCTGATGGTGAGCTCTTGTCTGATCCGACGCGTTACCGTCATCTTGTTGGGAGTCTTGTCTATCTTGCTGTGACTCGTCCGGATATCTCCTATCCTGTCCATATTCTAAGTCAGTTTGTTTCTGCTCCCACTTCAGTTCACTATAGTCACTTTCTTTGTGTTCTATGATATCTTCGTGGCACGATCTCTCATTGTCTCTTTTTCCTCGTTACAGCTCCAGGCCTATTTGGATGCTACGTGGCCCAGTGATCCTTCGGATCGCCATTCACTTTCTGCTTACTGTGTTTCTCTTGGTGGTTCTCTCATTGCCTGGAAGACGAAGAAGTAGATTGCAGTTTCTCGTTCGAGTGCAGAGGCCGAGTTGAGAGCTATGGCTCTTGTGATGTCAGAGGTGACTTGGTTACGATGGCTACTGGAGGATTTTGGTGTTTCTGTTACTACACCTACCACCCTCTTGTCCGATAGTACATGTGCAATCAGTATTGCGCGGGACCTCGTGAAGCATGAGCTTACCAGACATATTGGTGTTGATGCTTATTATGTGTGCGCTGCTGTGCAGGATCATGTTATTATTCTTCAGTATGTGCCTTCCGAGTTACAGCTAGCGGACTTCTTCATGAAGGCACAAACTAGAGTGCAACATAGATTTCACCTCTCCAAACTCAGTGTTGTGGATCCACCATGAGTTTGAGGGGGGCCGTTAGAGTTATATTGATGATGGCCTTTGGCCTTTTGCATTCTTGCCTTTTGGCATTCTCATGTACATCTATATATGGTGGCTTTGGCCTCCTAGTGATACAAGTCGCATATTCATGACACCACTGTGCCAAAGGATAACTGACAAGTCATGGGAAATAAGTGGGAGAAAGCAAGGGGTCTGCCGTGACGCCGCGGCTACAAAAAAATGTCCTCCCCATGGACGAACATTTTTCCGATGAGGGAGAACAAGAAACAAGGGAGGTACAAGCTCATGTTGGATGCACAAAAGGAGAGGAAGGATCGGGACCAGAAAAGGGCAGAGAAGAAGCCGGAAATTGAGAGGGAGAAGATCGAGTTGGAGAAGCAAGAGGTGGCGATGAAATGGGAGCTTGAGAATGCCAAGACATTTTGAGAGGTTGAGCTTGAGAAGGAGAGGCTGCAAATCGCACGGGTTGCGGAGGATGGAAGATAATGTTGATGGACGACATCCTCTTTGATGAGCATGCAAAAGAGTGGCTTGTAGAGAACAAGAAGGAGATCAATGACCGTAGGGAGTACAAGGCAGTGAGGGCAGCTACGACAACAACGGAGCATGCAGAGGCAGAGCATGCGGCCCAGATGCAAGCGAAGCAGGACACACGGATAGCCTCAGAGCAGGCGGCATGGATGGCATCTGAAGAGTGATCCGGCCAGCCAGCGAGTGATCCATCACGCTCGAACATTGATTTCATTTGGGCATGTCTGGATTGTTGAACTATGATTTGTTTTTCTTTGAAGTATTTGTTTCAAACTGTTGAATTGGGAAGATTTTTCTTTTGATTGATGTGCATGGATTTGAGGATACGAATTTGAGGTGTGTGGATGTGCGGCAGGCCAAATGAGCTTCCGCGGATGCACCCGGAAGCGTCCGTGGGCGTATAGGGGGCCGGATTTGCCAATTTTGGCTGTAGATGCTTTAGGACCATCTCCAATGCCAACCCTCAAAGCACCCGCATCCATCCGAGCCAATTTGTTCGGACCTATTCTGCCATCCAATGTGGTACCCTATACGTATGCTCGGCGGTTTGGACGCCTGTTTTCCCGCAATCAGAAGCAAACTTTGGGGGGGGGGGGGAGGGGGCTTTACGGGAGTTCGGGCTATCGGCACGTAGGACTCTGACACCCCTGGCCCACTAAAAAACCCTCCCATTTCCATTTTATTCCACTACGCCCTTGCCACCTTTGCTTTGCGTACGCACCTTCCTCATCCATCACCTCCGCTGCACCTCTCACGCCTCCGCCCATGCATTGCTTGATGTTCGCAGCCCACACGCCCGCTCACCTTGTACTACAATGCCATCCACCCAGGATCCCTACGCAGTCAGTTACCTTCCGCCTCCATCTAGACACTGTCCATGGTGGACACCATGCCCGACAGGTGTTCGATCAAATGCTAGAGCTGTTTTTCTAACTTCACATTGTTTCTTTAGAGTAAGCGGGATGGCGGGGTACTCGATGAAGGAGGATGAGTTGTTGAGTTGTTGTGCGATGCGTGGTTGGCAGTATATGCGGACTTCGTAGGCAGGAGCGGAAGGAGCGGGGTGTTTTGGCAGAGTGTGCATGGTTCATTTCATGAGAGGAAGCACATTGCGCCCTACCACAATGCACATCTTCCATGAATGCAATGTGAAGTCGTTAGCGCATTGATGGTACACCATTCAAAACTCTGTCACGAAGTTTTGTGGTGTGATTGAACGGTTGGAAGCAATGTGGCCAGTGTGCGTGGGGATCGTAAGTTTTGCTTCTTGCTCTACATGTCGATTAATTCATTTATTCACTTAATGTTGCTCTACACGTTGTGTAGCCTGCACGTGTTGTCGTGATGTACTACATGTCAGAGGGCAGATCATTCACACACATCCATTGTTGGATGAAACTCAAGGGGCAATATTGGTGGGACGACATGTGTCAGATCTAATTTTACTCATATCATTGAATTTGATATATCCATGAAAAACTTGTTGAATATCTGGTTATCTCCTTGAATTTGTATTATTGTTGCACTAGAGATATTTGCATGCTACTTATGGATGATTTGTGGAATTTCTATCTGAACTTTGCTGATTTCATCGTGTTTGATGAAATTCATTTGGTTTATTGAAATCCGATTTGAAATGTATGGGTCTACGTTGGATGGCTGGCTCTTACATCCGTACTCATGGACTCCCCCCGCCCTCCGTTCAGTGAACGGATGTGGTGTCTGGTTTGGGGATCAGCGTTGGAGTTGCCCTAAGTGAAAGTGCAATTAATCCCGGGGTGGTTTTGGTAATTCATAACAAAATATAGCTCATTGAACTAATATCCATTCAATTTAAATATTTCAGATAGTTCAATGAATGGCATGGCATGGACTAGAGATGTGGACCCCTCAAAATGATAAGGACACATATTGGCAAAAGCTCAAGACTCTTCATTTATATTTTAGTGATCCAAGATCACATTGAGTCCATATGAAAGCCAATACTATTAAAAGGGGATGAGGTGTTGCTTAATGGTCTACTTGCTCAAAGTGCTTAGCGATATTGCTCCAAATCCCTCAACCACTTTCTCATTCCAAATATGTCCAAAACTCAAAGTCAAACTCGACCCCATCGAAATGTTCTATCCGGCTCCACTGAGTTCATTTGACCTAGCCACTGCCAGAAACCCTAACACTTCGGTCACACTGATATGGCTCTCGGTCTCACCGAGATGCCCTTGCAAACTCTCTGTTGCATGTTGCAATTATTTCGGTCTCACCAAAATGTGCAATTGGTCCCATCGAGTTTGCTTGACCAACTATCTGTTTTCTCTTTGTTGAAATCGGTCTCACCGAGTTCAAGCAATCGGCTTCACCGGGATGAGGTTTTTCCCTAGACCTAGCACATCGGTCCCATCGAGTTGTTCTAGGTGGTCCCACCGAGATTCCTAACATTCACATTTTGAACTAAATCGGTCTCGCCGAGTTCTTCTATTCGGTCTGACCGAGTTGGGTCAAATGTGTGTAACAGTTAGATTTTGTGTGGAGGCTATATATACTCCTCCATCCCCTTCTCCATATGTGAGAGGGCCATCAGAATGTTCCTACACTTCCAGCCTACATTTTCTGAGACAGAACCACCTACTCATGTGTTGAGATCAAGATATTCCAATCCAACCACAATAATCTTGATTTCTAGCCTTTCCCAAGTTGCTTTCCACTCAAATCATCTTTCCACCATATCCAAATCTTTGGGAGATAGAGAGAGAGAGAGAGAGTTGAGTGTTGGGCAGACTATCATTTGAAGCACAAGAGCAAGGAGTTCATCATCAACACAACATCTAGTACCTTTTGGAGAGTGGTGTCTCCTAGATTGGTTAGGTGTCACTTGGGAGCCTCCGACAAGATTGTGGAATTGCACCAAGAAGTTTGTAAGGGCAAGGAGATTGCCTACTTCAAAAATATCTACCTGAGTGAGGCAAGTCCTTCACGGGCGATGGCCATGATGGGATAGACAAGGTTGCTTCTTCGGGGACCCTTCATGGGTGGAGCCCTCCATGGACTCGCGAAACCGTTACCCTTCGTGGGTTGAAGTCTCCATCAACGTGGATGTACGATAGCACCACCTATCGAAACCACGCAAAAAATCTTTGTGTCATCATTGCGTTTGCACTCTCCAAACCCTTCCCTTTACCTTCATATGCAATGTTTTACTTTCCGTTGCTACACTCTTAGAATTGCATATGTAGGTTGACTGTTTGACTTGTGCTAATTGCTAAAATCCGCCCACAACTAAAATTGGGAAAAGGTTAGTTTTTTATTTGGTCAAGTAGTCTAATCACCCCCTCTAGACCTACTTTCGATCCTACACTAAGCTAACTCATTGGTGACTGCCAGTAAAGCCTCATCGCCTCTGAGATGCCCCTTACGGTATGATGTCGTATTACGCGAAGCAACATGTTTTTTTGCAATTAGAAGTTAATGTTCATCCTTTTTTTCATAAATGGCTCTTTTTATTGGCTCATAACAAGGGGGATACAAGCACAATGAGCACATACCCGACGTCGCACGACTATGACACACCGGTAACACTGCCACGCACAAACAAAAGATCATGCTGATAAAGAGCAAATTCATATAAAACCAAACTCATGCCTAGGTGGGTGGAAATACAATGAAAAAGGAAGAATAACGATGATCCATGTTGATGCAAGCGCTCATGTGATGGGGAACGAAGCATGAAAATCAAAAAAAAATTCCTATGAACACCCAAGATCTATCTAGGAGAAGCATAACAACGAGAGGGAGAGTGTGTATACGTACCCTCGTAGACAGAAAGAGGAAGCGTATATAACGCGGTTGATGTAGTTGTACTCTTTGCGATCCGATCACGATCCAACCGATCTAGTGCCAAATGGACGACACCACCGAGTTTAGCACACGTGCGGCTCAATGACGTCTCCTCCTCCTTGATCCAGCAAGAGAAGGCGAAGAAGTAGATGGGATCACGACCTGCATGACAGCGTGGTGTTGATGGTGGTGGTGGAGCTAGTTCAGCAGGGCTTCACCAAGCGCTACTAGAACGAGGACGGAGGAACTACGGAGTAACGGGAGAGAGAGGGGCACCAAGGGCTTGGTCTATCCTCTTGGGGTGCCCCCTCCCCTCTATATATAGGTGGAGGGGCGTGGGGAACAGCCCCCAAGCTCTAGGGCGCAACCAAGGGGGAGAGGACTTGGACTCCAAGTCCAATCCTATTCCTACTAGGACTCCCTTTTTTTCTTCCCTAGCCACATGGGCTTTTGAGGACTTGGTGCGCCCAGACCAGGGCGCCTCCCCTCAGCCCATGCCAGCCCTTGGGTCATTGTAGACCCACTCGTGGACTTTCGGACCCCTCCGGAATCCTTCGGAACCTTCTAGAAGCTTCACAGTACAATACCGAAAAAACTACACCTTTTTTCGGAACCCAAAATATGACTTCCCATATATAATCTTTACCTCTCGACCATTACGAGACTCCTCGTGATGTCTGGGATCTCATCTGGGATTCCGAACAACATTCGGTTACCAATCATCAAATATCCCAATTCAATCTCGTTACTAGCAAGTCTCTTTACTCGTTCCGTAATACAAGATCCGTGATTAACTCATTAGTCACATTTCTTGCAAGATCTTTAAGATGCTGTATCACCGAGAGGGCCCAAAGCTATCTCTCCGTCATATGGAGTGACAAATCCCAGTCTTGATCCATGCCAACCCAACATATATCTTCGGAGATACTTGTAGAGCACCTTTATGATCACCTAGTTATGAAGTGACGTTTGGATACACATTAAGTATTCCTCTGGTGTCAGGGAGTTACATGATCTCATGGTTTAAGGAACAGATACTTGACATGAGCAAAGCTATAGCAAATAAACTAAATGATCCGATGCCAAGCCTACAGTTAGGTCTTGTCTATCACATCATTCTCCTAATGATGTGATCCCGTTATCAAATGACAACTCATGTCTATGGTTAGGAAACCTTAACCATCTTTGATTAACGTGCTAGTCTAGTAGAGGCTCACTAGGGACACCGTGTTGTCTATGTATTCACACATGTGTTTAAGTTTCCGGTCAATACAATTCTAGCATGAATAATAAACATTTATCATGAACAAGGAAATATGATAATAACCAATTTATTATTGCCTCTAGGGCATATTTCCAACATCATGATCTGGGCGTAGAAACACCAGGCAAAAAGCCTACCCGCCAAGAGTCTTCTGCGGAGACAAGAACATCCATTGGTGCATGTGTGATGCAGATCACAGGTCAAACTGGCGAGAGAGGATGATGACGTCAAAACCTAATATTGGAGATACTCCGGCGATTCCACATCTCCAACGCAAGTGTATGTCTACAACATGAGCCTCCACGGCACTGCCATGTTCACAATCTTCCACCACAAGCTCCGCTGAGCATCCATGGCTTGACCATCTGTGTAGCCAACAAGACTCACTGGCAGTTCCTCTACACACCACCTCCTCAATCCCACACTCATGTGATGGGTCGATGCTACCCACCTCTATCAGTGCAACAAACCCTAGGTCTGTTGCCCAGACTGTGCACAGGCCTAAGTACGAGATGGCCATGTCCAAGAACAAACCAAGCAAGGAAGATCAGCTCCTGGGAGAACCAGGTGACGGATCAAGAAGACCAAGTTAAACCAGAAATCGTAAGATATCACCAAGAGAAAACCTCCCTTGCCAGGAAGGCGAGCCTGGCGAGGTCGAGTTCGCCCCGAAGACAAGCCCCCAGACTGCCCCAGCAGGCCCGCCGGGCACAACGTAGGCAAAATACCTGTCACATCCCTAGCTTCTGGTGCTGCCTAGTGTTTGCATCTTGCTTGCATCATGTTTAACTTTCATGGAAATCTGAAATGGGGATTGCCTAAACCCCTAGCATCACAGGAATTCACTAGGTTCACCTAAAATATTTTCAGAAATCCAAATGGCTTTCAAAAATGTTCATCATTTACGGAAATGCTTTGGAAACAATAACCAGAGGTGTTGCACATTTTCCATGACATATTTGGTCCTGAATTAAATCTTTTAGTATTTTCAATTGGGCATTTAAATGCTATATATTATTTTAAGTGCTCAATTAATTCTAAATTTAAGTGTGGGCTATTAGGAATAATCCCCACAGAGCCCACATTTATTTGCAGGATTTTTGGAAACGTTTTAGTATTTTTAATAAAGCCCAACATTACAGGAAAATAGAAAAGCAAACTAAATGAAAAGAAGAGAGGGAGAGAAAGGCCAGGAGGCCACTTACAGGCTGGGCCGCCCACTGGCCGTGCAGTCACCCTCCTCCTTGCGCCAAGGGCGTCGGCGTGTCGACAGCCAGCCTTGAGCTCCACCTCCTGCTTCCACCTCCTCCTGCCTCCCTGCTTGCTCCTCACCCTGGAGGCGCCACGCAACCTTCCCGACCGCCTCGCACTCTCTCTCAAGCTCTTCCCCTTCTCTCGCTCTCTCTCCTCTCATGCCCGAAGGCAGCCGCGCGCCGCTAAATCGTTGGCACGACCACCGCCGTCCCTCGCCCCATGACCATGTCCAGCAGCTCAAATCGAGCACCCCATCCCCACGCCAAGGAAACGAGCCGAGGGCTCGCTTCATCGCCATCGACCCGTCTTCAACCTCGGGACACCGGAGATCGTCATCGCTGCCCGCCGCCTCGAGCCGCCCCCGAGCGCCGCTGAGCCTCCCCTCGACATCACCGTAAGCCCCTGAGCTTTTCCCCTCACCTCCTCCTCTCGCTAGCTTCCTCTAGCCACTGCCCCCACGAGCTCCCGAGGCCGCCGTCCGCCATGGCCGACCTCCTGCTCACCGCTGAGCTTACCACGCCCAGCTGTGCTGTCCACCGTGCTCCTAGGGCCCCCTAGATGCGGCCTAGCTACCTGGTTCCCTCGAGGGCGAGTCGTAGCCCTGCGCTCGTGCACCCCCGAGCTCCGGCCGCCGCCTGGCTCGACGCCGGCGTCATCTCCGGCCACCCCCGCACACACCGCCTGCACCACTCGACGCGCAAGTCCACCAGCAGCACGTAGCGCATCTCCGCTGTCGATTTGGTCGACGGAGGACCAAACCCGAAGCCGCCGCCGCATCTGGCCTCGCCGGCGGCTAAACGCCGACGGGTTGACTGCTTTGACCGGCGGGGTTTGACCCGTCTGCCCAGAGGTTTGACCCCTCTCTCTCACTGACGAGTGGGCCCATGCCCCTGTTTAATTAGTGTTAGGTTTAATTAGTGTTAATTAACTTGTTAATTAGATGATCCACTAACACATGGGCCCCGCACTGCTGACAGCTTAGTTAGGGCTAGTTTAGCGCTAATTATCTAAGTTAGTTAACTGAGTCACTGACCAGTGGGTCCCACAGATCAGTTTGACCTGGGCCGCCCGTTGACCTGCTGACGTGACTAATCGTCATCTTGACGCAGATTGTTTCGGATTTTAATAAATCGAAATGATTTATTATTTTGAAAAATGCCCAAAACTTCTAAAATCATATAAATTCAACCGTAACTCCAAATGAAATAATTTAGATATGAAAAATGATCAGAAAAATCCAATCTATCCATCTGTACCACTTTCATGCATGTTAGATCAACTTATATATGCTGATCAGGTCAAATCAATTAAATGACATTTGAATTTCACATATGGAGTTTGAATTTGAACCCTTGGTTCAAACCAACTTCATTTAATATGGTTGCTAGTTGCATTAGCTCAAATCACAGTATTCTGACATGTCATGATCATGCATCATATTGTGACTGCATTGATTGTGTTCTTCCTTGTCTGCCGGTATTTGTCCCCTCTCAGTAGACGACGTACCGACGATGAGTTCGATGACACCGATGAAGAACTATATTATCTTCGAAGTGCCGAGCAAGCAAAACCCCTTGTTCATTCGATATAATCCCACTCTCTTGCTCCTGCTCTATTTTACTGCATTAGGGCAACAACGACTCATGTGTTACTTGCTGCGGTAGCTGAACCCTTTATCCTCTCGCATGACTGTCATTCCACGAGAATTAGATGAAACCCACTAGCATGAGTAGGAGTTGTTTGAGCCCTGATGTGCCTACTCATTCATGCTTGTTTGTCATGCCTGCTATTGCTTAGAGTTGTGTCAGGTCTGATTCATCGGGAATGAATTGGAAGGTGGTGAACATGTCCTACCGTGTGTGAGCTAACTGTGTGAACATGATTTGGTAAAGGTAGCGGTGAGAGGCCATGTATGAGTACATGGTGGGTTGTCTCATTGCAGCCGTCCTCAGGAACTGAGTTCTGTGTTTGTGATCCATGAAAAGTTATTACCACACATTGGGTTCCGGTAACTCGACCCCTCTCGACTTATTAATCAACATGATCTCTGTCCAGGAGTTGCAACTAGTTTCTGGTGTTTGTAGGTAGTGTTAGTAGTCTACCAAGTGGCACCCGGTACAGGTGGGCTTGGGACAGACTAGGCACCGTGGCCGGGTATGCCAAGCGCCGCCTGCTTGGTGGGCTTGGAACCCTGTACACATCGTTTGGGGCCGTGGCGACACCCGGCCGGATCTCCTTGCGGATGGAACCCGAATAGGTAATAAACCCGACGAGACTTGTGTGGTTAGTCGTGTCGTGGCCGACTCCCTCGCCGGCTTCGCTTGAAGGTTGCCGAGGTACATGACGTGTCTGAGGCGATAAGTGGCGAGAGCGTGTGAAGAAGTACACCCCTGCAGGGTTATCATTATCTATTGAATAGCCGATTCCTCGGATATGGAAACTTGGACCCCTTGCATAGTTCATAGACAAGTGAAAGTGGATACTCTAAAATGCGCAAGATAAGCGTGAGTGCTATGAATGGCGTTCTCGTAGGGAGGCGGGGCGGATCCATAGTGGTGTATTGATATGGTGAATATGTGGACTCGTAGCGCCACCTCAAAGAGTTACTTGCAATGTAGTTCGTGATAGCCACCGAGTCAAAGCTGGCTTGCTGCAGTTAAACTCCACCACCCCTTTTGATAATGATGCATATGTAGTTAGATCTGATGTAAGTCTTGCTGAGTACATTTGTACTCACGTTTGCTTATTTTATGTTTTGCGAGAGGCGTCGGTCTCGCTAGTAGTTCGTGTGGACTTGACGTTTAGCTTGTTACCTCAGCTACGATCTTGTGCCTCGGCAGATCTGGTAGATAGTCGGCTTCTTAGCCTTTTCCATTTGTAGATGTCGTACTCGGACATGTTAAGCTTCGCTTGTGCTTTGACTTGTATGCTTCGAGTGTTGGGTCATGAGACCCATGTTTGTAATATCTCGCTCCTCGGAGCCTAATGAATAAATATTTGAGTCGTAGAGTTATGTTGTGATGCCATGTTGTATTTACACATATTGAGCATATTGTGTGTATGTTTGAAATGCTTGGTATGTGTGGATCCGACAATCTAGTTGTTTATCCTTGGCAGCCTCTCATATGGGGAAATGTAGTCTAGTGCTTCCCGAGCGATAGTAGTCCGCTCTGCCCGGTTCACCGGAGTCCTGCTAGCCAGCCTCTACTCTGGACACTTGATTGGCGACATGTGTTTCACTTCGTTCCTATGTCATCCCCTTCGGGAAATGTCACGTGGTGATATCCGAGTCCCGCCTAGCCTGCTACTGCCGGGTTCCCGGAGTCCTGTTAGCGCAGATGCTACAGCCCGGATTCACACGCTCTTGACCAACATGCTCGATGTGATTCATGTATGCTGTCCCCATGGGTTAGTGCCGCTTTGGGTTCACGACTAGCCATGTCGGCCCGAGTTCTCTCATCATATGGATGCTAGCGACACTATCATATCGTGAGCCAAAAGGCTAAACGGTCCCGGGCCATGGTAAGGCGACACCCGTGGGAATACCGTGCATGAGGCCGCAAAGTGATATGAGGTGTTACCGGCTAGATCGATGTGACTTGGAATCGGGGTCCTGACAATACCCGGCCAAGGCTTCACCGCTCCACCTCACAGCGACGCAAGTCACCGATCGGTGCGGTGTCAAGCCCCAGAGTGACTAAGTGGTTTTTGCCACATGGCAACCACTTCCTACAGAAATCATCTCCAAATGACACCCGTCCAGAGACGTGTCAAATAGGTAGGCGCGAACCTGGCAAAACAGCCCGACAAGGCTTGCTAGGCGCTCCATGATGTGACACTAAGCAGTGCATTTAATGCGCTCTGTCCCGCCTGCAGAGTTAGGTATGATAGCACTGTTTGCTATCTAATCAGTACACAATGACTGATTTGCCACTGTGGTGAACCCTTGATCTATAAAAGGAGGCCCATGGCAACCATATACTCGGACCCTCACATACTCATACGCGCGTAGACGCTCTCGCCCCGAGGCAACCCTGTCGGGCAAGGGCACTACGTCTTCCACTATTATCCACCATCAATCCATCAAAGCAGGAGTAGGGTTTTATGCCTCGCGGTGGCCCAAACCTAGGTAAAACTGCTCTTGTGATCTCTGCCGTGCTACGCTACGCTTCTCCGCTCTTTTGCAACGTGCCCATCCCCGCGCCGAACCAAAAGGGGCTCATGGCCCCATGGGTGGCCATAGTTTCCCACGACATCTTCGGCGCGCCAGGTAGGGGGATCACTTGCGCGAACCCGAGAGCATAAGCATCGTGTCATCTTCATCGCCACTTTCTTCGTCAACGGATCCATCGACCATGGCGCCCAAGAAGAAGCCCGGTGCCGCAGCTCACCCGTCCACCTCAAAGGCCCCGCCGCCCGTCACCACCGACGACGCATGGGGACGTGATCGCTCCGGGGGACGTGGTTGATGCAGGTGGCGTTGTTACCACCGCCCCTATAGCCGAAACAGGAGCAGGAGACACCGGAGAAGGACAACACCAACAACATCTGTCGGATTCAGGGTTTCGAAGACCCTTGAGAGGTTCGAACTCTGGGGTGCGTACGAAGAACACTCTCTTCCCAGTCTGCCCGCTAAACGATCCCACGGCCTAGCTCGACGAACCCAAAGAACAAGGGACACGGGGGTTTATCCTGGTTCAGGCCACCTTCTGGTGTAATACCCTACTCCAGCTTTGTGGTGGATTGCCTCGAGGGGCTGAGGATGAACTAGTATAGTGGTGGAACAGCGTCATGAGGTGAGGTGGTTAGGGTGGAATGGCACCGATGCAAGATGCCTCACTATGGTGGTGGCTAAGTCCTATTTATAGCAGCCTTGGTCCTCTTCCCAAATGTAGGCGGGAAGGGATCCCACAACGGCCAAATTTGAAGGGAGACAACTAGTACAAGATATCCTAACAAAAGTAGTCTTCGCCTGCAAAAGGCTCTGGTGGTGACGCTGCAGTGGGCTCCGCGATGACCTCCGTCCTGCCGTCCTGGCGGTCTTGGTCTCGTTGCACCAGAATGGAAACCTTTGCTTGATTCCTCGGGACTCCGCGTATGCGCTTGCCTCCTTAGCACCAAAGAGGAAACTTGTACACTGCGCCTGCTGGCGCCCGCCTGGCCTTGGTCGTCATGGCTCACGTCATGTGAACCTCGCGAGGTGCACCTTGCATTGATATCTCCCCTCCTCGGGAGCCAGCCTAGTGAGGCTGCCCCCAGGGAGGTCTTGGTGTTGTCCGCCTCGTGAGGCTTGACCCCTCGCGAGGGTCTTGAGTTGTTGCTGCTGAAGCTGGGCCATACCGGGCTGTTGATGGAGCCACGCCACGGGCCGCAGGCAGGCAAGTCTGGGTACCCCCGTTCCCAGGACATCGACAGTAGCCCCCGGGCCCAAGGCACGCTCGAACTTGGCTTCAAGGCGAAGCCAAAGGGTAAGTGCGGAGCGCCGCGGGCCCCAACCGCCCGCGGTCTCGGTCGACGCATGGTGATTGATGGGACGTGGGCGCCTCTGCTTCCCCATGCCGCCTTGGCAACCGTTCGACTTGACGAGACTCTGCTACATGCAGAGGAAAATCATCATTAGGTGTGATCATGGAGGCTGGCGGTTGGCCTCCTTCCGGATATAATTGAGGAGAGGGCGGAGCCCCCTTTGCTCATCTCCTTCTTCTCGCCACCTGCTCCTTCTTCTTCCTCCTCGCCTTGTCGTCTTGCCACGACAGTCATGGCGCCGATTAGGAGGTTCCCCGCCGTGGAGAAAGGGAAAACCCCTCGCGAGGAGCAGGGGCCACTTCCGCCGAAGAAGAGATTCGGCCGTTCCCGCGACGTTGGCGTGAGGCTGGAGGTGACGCGGCCTTGGTACGAGTGGCCTCTGCCTGGCTTTCCGCTCCCTCTGTACGTCCAAGCACAAGGCTCTGGAGAAGGCTGGGGCACCCCGTGCCATGCAAGCCATGACAGTTGTCGGTGTACAAAAGTAGGGGCTCTCCTTTCGACCCCTTTACTTGTGCACGGGCAGTCAGAGCCGCTCGCCACGACCACGCATAACACGACAGGGAAGGGAAGCCGAAGCCACGAGGACAAATGAAGCAACAACAAGGACCAAGGCCACAAGGATCGGATGGGCGAAGCAGGTTTTCCCGGCAAGGACCCTTGCCGGGGCAGCTCGCCCACGCCAGCCAAGCGAGCCACCCTTGAGCCCACCAGCGCCAATGGCGCATTGGGACGAGGGCTCGGGAGGCACTTCCGTGGTGGCATGCAGATCTTTGTGAAGACAAAGAATAATCAAGATCAAGTGAGGATAGGAAGGCAATCATCCTCACTGAAGAAACCCACAAGATCCCCGGCAAGATCCTTGCCGGGGACGCCTACGCGCCACGGCAAGACCCTTGCCGGGCCACCCGGCAAGGCCCCGGCAAGGCCCCCGCCAGGCGCACCGGCAGGGCCACTACCAGGCCCGCACCAGCCAAGTCTTCGCCGCCGTTCACATGCAGCTGCCGACCCAACCAGCTGGGCAGACACCTGCGTGGCAACATGCAAACCTTCCTGGAGGCTCCACCACCGCGCCACCTTAGCTGCCTGCCTGCCTACATGGCACTGCATGCGTCTCTGGCCAGGGCGCATGTCGAAGCGAGGAGGAGCGGCGGCGGATGGGACGGGCCTCGCTCCCGTCCCCAATAAAGCGAGAGGACACCTAAGCGATGCATTAAATGCATCTTGTCCTGTAATACGAGGGATAACCTTGCGACACTGTACCCTTTCCACCTCCTGCTTGCCACTGTGGCGACCCCTTTTCCTATAAAAGGAGGCACGAGGCGACCAGGAGAAGGATTCGGCTCTTTCGAACCTCTCAGCACCTAGAGCTAGTTCAAGAGCTCAAGAACACTAAATACATCCACCAAAGAAGGACTAGGGTTTTACGCATCCTCGCGGCCCGAACCTGGGTAAAATCCCTTTGTGTTGTCTGCTAGTCCTGCTCTTCTCACGATCCCCGCACCCCGCAACCGTAGAAGGGATTCCAGTGATCCCATAGGTGTCCTTTCCCACCGACATCTTTGGCGTGCCAGGTAGGGGAGCGCAATTGTGAGAATCTGGTCTAGCAGTTGACCTAGCTGTTCTTCATCGCCATGGCTCCTAAGAAGAAGGCGACCACATCGATCGATTAAATGCGGAACGGGTTGGTACCGGTAGCGGACCGGCGCGGGCGATCACGGAGAGGACCGGCGCGCCCGCGAACATCCACATCGCCACGATGGTACGGGCTGGCGAAGCGGCGTCGTTCATGGCCGGTGACGGGTCACCAGTCGCGGGCTCTAGAGACGGAGTCGGGCCCCCCGCAGGCGGCGCGGGGCCCTCAAGGGGTGCCACCGTCCCGCCAGGCGGCGGCACGGCGATCTCCAAGACGCCAACACCGGTGCCCACGACGCGCTGCTCTCAGGTTGTGCGTGATGAGCAGCGTCACCCTGCCGGTGACCCTGCGCGCCACCCTGGGAAGAGTCCTGTGCGTCCATCACATGAAGGAGAGGGCCAGCATGCGCACCGAGGTGCTGATGGAGGTGGCGAATGGCCGCCGTGACGCAGCTCCTTCTAACGTGGTTAGGAGTCGAGGCGCATCGCGGTCCACCCAGCTTTCGCCGCCACCCACGCCAGCGGAAGCCCTAGCACGTGCGCAGCTGCTCCTCGACTTTCCTCCCGCCGCGGAGAAGCTTGACGAATGGAGGGCCACCGTCCGAAGCCTCGTCGGTATCGCCAATAACGACGGGCTGCGGCCGGCGGAACCCGTCGGCCGTCGCTCCGCCGGGCTGCCACGTGCTAGCGGAGGCCATGCCGGAGGCGACGCGGCCACGGTGTACTCCCCACCTCCATCCCGACCGCCCTGGGTGTCGGCCCGTCGCGGCGACGCTCGTGATGATATCTCCATCACGTCGTCCGACCCGCAAACCAACGCGATCAGCGCCAAATCCTTCAGGAGCGGGCTCATGAGGACGCTCGAACTACGATCGAGCACCGACGTGACGCGCGCCACCAGTCGGACAGGCGAGCAGGGCCCGCTACGGACCATCCAGCGCCGAGAGGCTACGGTGGCCTACCTTACGAGGTGGGTTGTCCGGCCTTCACCCGTGAGCTGCGGCAGTTCCTGTGGCCCTCCCACCGTACGTTCAAGCCCGAAGTTGGCGAGAAGTACAATGGCAAGACTCACCCGTCAGAGTTCCTCAACATCTACACCATCGCGATGCAAGCTGCTGGGGCCCGTGACGATAAGGTTCTTGCCAACTACTTCCCGTTGGCACTCAAGCCTAATTTTATGTCATGGTTGATGCACTTGCCGGTGGATTCCATCTCTTCTTGGGCGTATCTGTGCCATGAGTTTGTTGGCGCCTTTACCGGAGGTCACCAAGCTCATGGCGGGCGAGTGACTTACACATCATCCCCGAAGGAAGGAAAACCTCATAAGTACATCCAAAGGTTCAGCCGAGTGCGATTACAACATCCCGATGTTCATCCCGCCGCTGTGGTCGGTCGTTTCCATCGAACAGCATCGCGAATCGCAAGATGCATGAAGAGCTGGCGATGAACAAGGTTAAAGATGTCGCCGAGCTCTATGTTTTGGCCGATCGATGCGCTCGTGCCGAGGAGGGAAGGAAGTACCCCGGCGAAGATGCCGGTGCGGAAGCCGACTCCACTGGCGATCCTGCCACCCCGGCGAAGAAGGGTCGACGTCGCAACAGGAAGCGCAAGAGCAAGGCCGTGCTTGCCATTGAGGGATCCGACGACACCGGCACCACCAAGAAGACCAAGGCGAGCGACCCCGACAAGGAAGCTGCCGGGTGTGACGCTTGCCGGGCCTTGGCGGCTGCCAACAATCCAGGAGGCTCGGACAAGCAGTACTGCAAGATCCACCGCACCAAGGGCCATGATCTCCGGAACTGCCGGCAGGTAGAGCTGCTCGCCGAGAAACAGAAAGCTGAGTATGAGCGGCGGGACAAGGAGAAAGGCCCAGATGGTGCCGATGAATCTGGCAAGAAACATGGTGGCCAAGGAGGCCGCCGCGACAAGGAGAATCAGCAAGGGAGGCCCGCCCGGGGCCGCGACAAGAAGCAGGAAGACGATGACCATGACAAGGACGACGAGTCTGGCGACCACGAGTTTCAGAAAGCCACAGAGTCCATGTGCGTCGATGGTGGCGCCTCGCTGCATACATCCCACGCCAATTCAAGTAGTGGGCGCGTGAGATTACAACGGTGGAGCCATCGTTCGACGCACGGAAGCCGCTGAAATGGTCCAGCACGCCCATCATCTTCGACACCGAGGACCACCCTGACCGCACCACTGCGATCGGGTGCTTGCCGTTGTTGGTTTCACCAACAATCCGCAACCTCAAGGTGACAAAGATGTTGGTCGACGGCGGGGCCGGCCTGAACTTGATCTCGCCTGTTGTGGTCAAAATGCTGCAGATCCCCGACGGAGACCTTGAGGAGACGGGTACGTTCCAAGGGGTTAACCCGGGGAGGAGCCAACCAAAGGGAAAGATCACGCTGCCCGTGACATTCGGAGGCGAGCTGAACCACCGGACGGAGAGGATTGTTTTGATGTGGCCGAGATCCCTTGCCTTACAACGGGATCCTCGGCCGCCCGGCACTGACCGCCAAGTTCATGACGGCTTCACACTACGCCTACAACATCTGAAGATGCGGGCCGATGAACAACATCACCGCCTCCTCCGACAAGAAAGATGTTGATCTGCGCCGACCAACTCTACCGGAAGCAGCTGCAGCGGCTGCGCTAAGGTACCTCCTCGCTGACGGAGCCCCGGGAGAAGACCGCGAGACTCCTAGCACCCACTCCGGCAAGCGCACCTCTTCGGGGTGTTGCACTCCTGTTGAGGACGTGCCAGAGAGCTTCGCCGGCAAGAGCAAGAAGCCCAGAGCCACGCCACCAGAGACCAAGAAGGTGCCCGTCAAGGAGGACGGCACGGGGAGTTTTACCATAAGCTCCACCTCGACGGCAAATAGGAAAGCGAGCTCGTCGCCTTCCTGCGGGCGAATGTTGATGTGTTTGCATGGCAAGCCTCCGACATCCCCGGTGTTCCCAAGGAGGTGATTGAGCCACCTTGCTGTCTGTCCTCATGCGCGTCCCGTCAAGCAGAAGGTCAGGAAGCAAGCTCTGGAGAGGCAGGAGTTCATCACGGAGGAAATCAGAAAGCTAGAGGCGGCAGGTTTGGTGAGAGGAGTACTCCAGCCAACGTGGTTGGCCAATCCGGTAGTGGTGCACAAGGCAAATGGGAAATGGAGGCTGTGTATTGATTACACGTACATCAATAAAACCTGCCCAAAGGATCCTTTCCCGTCGCCAAGATCAACCGATTGTTGACTCCACGGTGGGTGTGACCTCTTATCATTCGTGGGCGCCTACTCGAGATACCACCAGATCTTCATGACAAAGGAAGACGAGAAAAAGACAACATTCATCACCCTATGTGGTACGTATTGCTTTTTACGGATGCCTTTCGGGTTGAAGAGTGCTAGCTCGACCTTTGCAAGAGCAGTCCAAATTGGTTTTGAGCCCCAGCTACATAGAAATATGGAAGCTTATATGGATGACATAGTGGTCAAAACCAAGGACAAAGAAACGCTCGTGCAAGATCTGGAGGAAACATTTGGGAACCTGCGCAAGATCAACCTCAAATTGAACCCTGAGAATTGTGCCTTTGGCGTCCCGTCCGGCAAGCTTCTTAGGTTCTTTGTGTCCCAGCGCGGGACTGAAGCAAACCCAGATAAGATCAAGGCTATCGAGCAGATTGAGGCACCCAAAGGGATCAAGGACGTGCGTCGGCTCACTGGCTGCGTTGCTGCCATGAGCCGGTTCATCTCAAGTCATGGAGCGTGCCCTTCCTTTTTCAAGATCTTGAAGAAAGCATGCCCAATGGAGTGGACCCTGAGGCCGAGGCAGCGCTGCAAGATTTGAAGAATACCTCTCCTCTACCCAAAGGTGGTTGCGCCCAAACCACAAGAACCGTTGCTGCTTTATCTAGCGGCAACGAATCAGGTGGTTAGCACCGCACTAGTGGCGTAGAGAGAGGTTGATGAGGAGACAGCAGCAGCGGCAGAGTCAACGGTTGGCGGGCCGGAACCCTCCCCGGTAGGGCTCAGCCCCGGCAATGCTGAGTCCCCGGCAAGGCTCGGCCCCGGCAAGACTGGCGCCCATGTGACGGGACCCACGCGACCAGGTGAAGAAGCGCAAAAGAAGAAAATGGTGCAACACCCAGTTTACTTCGTTAGCTCCCTTTTACAGGGGGCTAGGCCGAGGTACTCAGGTGTGCAAAAGCTGCTCTTCGGCCTCCTTATGGCTTCGAGGAAGCCGCACCATTACTTCCAAGCGCATGAGATCACGGTGGTCACCCGCCTCCCATTGCAACGGATATTGCATAACCCAGATGCAAAAGGGAGGATCGTGGAATGGGCCCTGGAGCTGTCAAGCTTCGGTTTAAAGTTCGAAAGTACCTCGACGATTCAGAGCAGAGTCTTGGCGGAGTTTGTTGCAGAATGGACCATTCTCCCCGGCAAGGAAACGAGTCGCAACTGGATCATGTACTTTGATGATGCCTTCTCGCTGCAAGGCGCCGACGCTGGTGTGCTGCTTGTCGCACCCACCGGAGAGCACCTCAAGTACGTCATCCAGATGCACTTCCCCCGGGAGATGTCAACCAACAACACCGCCAAGTACGAGGGTTTGCTTGCCGGTCTCAGGTTCGCGGCTGACCTCGGAGTTAAAAAGCTCATTGTCAGGGGCGACTCACAGCTCATTGTCAGGCAGATCAACAAAGATTATCAAAGCCTGTTGATGGATGCTTACGTAGATGAGGTGGGGAAACTGGAGGAACGCTTTGACGGTATACAAGCGGAGCATGTCCCTCGGGCGGAGAACGACATTGCCGACTACCTGTCAAAGCGTGCTGCCCTCAAGGTACCCGTGGAACCAGGTACTTTTGTGCTTCAGTTAACTCAGCCATCCGTTGAGCCGTCGATTGGGCAGAACAAGCGGAGGAAGCTAGGCCCCGGCAAGTACTTCCCCATCGAGCTTCCCGGAGCTGCCGGCGAAGATGTTGCCGTGGATGCCGATCCTGCCACGGGGCGACCAACTCCGGCAGGACCTCAGGTCATGGCCATGGAGGCGTCCGCTCCCGTAGCAGAAGAAATGCCTTTGGTCCTTGTCGTCGAGCCACAGGCTCCGGCATGGGCACATCACACCGTCCGATTCCTTCAGACAGGAGAGCTTCCTGAGGAGCAGGAAGAGGCGGAAAGGGTAGCCCGCCGGTCTGCCCTGTACCAGTTCGTTGATAACGAACTATACAGGAGAAGACCGAATGGGGTGAAATTGAAGTGCATCTCCCGGGAGGAAGACTAAAGCTGTTGGCAGAGATACATGGAGGCATATGTGGCTCCCATATAGGGTCGAGGGCCCTTGCCGGCAAGGCTTTCCGGCAAGGTTTCTTCTGGCCCACCGCCCTCCAGGATGCGACGACACTAGTGACCAAGTGTGAAGCGTGCCAGTTCCATTCAAAGAAGCTCCATCAACCAGCTCAAGCCCTTCAAACTATCCCTCTCTCCTGGCCCTTCTCGGTCTGGGGGCTCGACATATTGGGCCCTTTCCCCCGTGCTGTCGGGGGCTTTGAGTACTTATGCGTCATGTCGACAAGTTCACAAAGTGGCCAGAGGTGGAAGCAGTGAGGAAGGTGACAGCGCAGTCAGCCATCAAGTTCTTCAAGGGACTAGTGTGCCATTTTGGGGTGCCCAACAGGATCATCACCGACAACGGCACGCAGTTCACAAGCCATGCCTTCATGTAATACATTGAGGATCTCGGCAGCAAGGTCTGTTTTGCTTCCGTGGCACATCCACGGAGCAACGACCAAGCGGAGAGAGCAAATGCTGAAGTCCTGTGAGGTTTAAGAACGAAGACCTTTGACAGGCTGCGCAAGAGTGGAAGGCGCTGGATTGATGAGTTGCCGGCGGTTCTTTCGTCAATCAGAACGACACCAAATCGAGCCACCGGCCAGACACCTTTGCCCTGGTTTACGCGGCAGAAGTAGTTCTCCCCACGGAACTCATATACGGGTCACCTCGAGTGCTCGCTTATGATGAGCTTGAGCAAGAGCGATTGCGGCAAGATGACATGACGCTCCTTGAGGAAGATCATCTCCGGGCGGCGGTGAGAGCAGCACGCTACCAGCAAGCCTTGCGCCGCTACCATAACTGTAAGGTTCATGCCCGGAGCTTTGAGGAAGGCGACCTTGTTCTTCGGCACGTTCAGTCGGCCAAGAATTCCAACAAGTTGACACGAAGTGGGAAGGCCCTTATCGGGTAACCACGAGTCACCGGCCCGCGCGATCCGGCAGAGACCGAAGATGCCATTCGATGAGCAACTCTTGGAACATCGAGCATCTCCATAAGTTTTACCCATAAAGCGGCTTGCCGGGCCTCCCGGCAAGCTACCCTTTTGTACAAGCCTTGTCGACAAGGCATGTAACCCTTTGTACAAAGCCAGGCGCAGACCCTGAGCATAAATAAACGAAGTGCTGGCGCCCTAAGTTATAGCATGCATGCTAGGTTGAGTCTCGTCCTTGGTTAGGGTTAATAGTGCTTAGCGGCGGCTAACCCCTAGCTTAGAGGTCGAGTGTGCGTCTCTCTATTCTTATCTATCTTATTTGGTTTGCAGGACACATGAATATCCTTGCCGAGCTGCTTTGGAAGAAAGGGGCGGACGTCTGGGTCCCGACAAGCCAATCTTCTTGGGCTACAAGGCGAAGATCCACCCGCGGCAAGCCAAAGTTGCCGGGGGCTGCAGATTCAGATAAGTTCTCTATCCCTTATCATGCATTTCATTATGGACTGAGGGATGTGAAACCTCGTTTTATCCTTAGGCTACCGTGCTCTCCTCATTCCGGACCCTAGGACTCGTCTCCTGGGACCGAATTTGGTAGTAGTCGCGGCAGCAAGGAAATAAAACAAGGAGCCTAGGCCCACCTCATCCCTGCCTCCGCCAAGGGCGTGAGAAAGGTCAAGCGAAGTGGGGGGACGGCAAGATTTGTTGCCGGGCAAAAGAACGTTTATCTTAAGGATAATGAGGATTCATTCCTTGTCGTGGGTTCCACCCGCGAACAAAAATCCCGGCAAACATCCCTTTTTCATTAAAAAACATGTCGTACAGGTACAGTTCATATGAAATGAAAAACATGAGCAAGGTGATTACAAGATTTAAATTCTACTAAGGCCCGAAGGCTCACAAGACAAAAAAAGAGATAAGATGCCCATAATCCTTTTCTTGTTCCTCTCTTCAGGAGGCAGGTCAAGGATGCGAAAGGGCGAAAGGGGCGCCTAGGCGAGCTACGAGCAGCAGAAAGCACTAAGAGAACACCTCGGTGGCCGCCCACGGGCGGGCCGGTGATGACGGTGCCGGGAGAGGAGCTGGAAGACGAGGCGGCAGGACCGGCAATACGCGATGAAGGCGTCGATGCCCGCGTACTCTGAGTTGACAGCCTTGCCGCCTGCCCTCTTCCTCTTCCGCAGCCTCGCGACGCCAGCCGCCCAAGGACACGACCCCGAGAAGTTCAAGGAGATGGCCTCGCCCCCGGCAAACCTCTCCCGGAGGAGCGGCCAGGTGTAGATGCTGCTGCTGCCGCACCCGCCCAGGCGTGGGGCGTCCGACGCCTAGTCGGACTTGTCCCCACTATCTGCCCTGCTGTCTTCCTCGCCACTCTCGCTTGAGGAGGAATCTTCATCGTCGGAGGAGCTCTCCACGCAGCATCTCACGTGAGTCCCGAAGTGCCCGAAGATCTTGACGGAGAGGAGGCCACCCTCCATTAGTTTGAAATGGAGAGTGAGCCCATCTGTCAAGCTGTGGAGGCGAGCGAAGGTCTTCCACCCTCGATGAAGATACATGACGTGAGGGGCGGGGAACTCGACATCGGCCCATGTGCTGCTGTTCCCGCAACCCCTCATATGCAGCCATAGCGCTGCAGCGGATCCAGCTCCATCTCCCGCGAATGGGGTCGGAGGCGAAGGCGACAGCGCTGTGGCCGGCCGCAGCCCTGACGAAGAATTCGCAAGGGTTGTCCCCGGCGTGGCCCTCCATCGGGGGAGGGGCTGCTGGCGGAGGCGAGGCTGATCTGCCACCCCGTCCTCCTCTCCCTCGAGCACCATGACGTTCTTGACCTCGCCCCCTCCCCCTTCCTCTAGCGGTCGGCTCCGCCGCTACGAGCTCTTGGGGAGGAGCGACGCGTTGTCTGGCTGAAACCCTCGCCGCCACCGATGAAGCGTCGCCACGCCCCCTCGCCATGGCAGAAGGAAGGAAGAAACAAGAATGGGGAGAGGCAGATGGCGAAGGGTTGAGAGGCACCGTTCCTCCCGTTCCCCTCTTTATAAAGGAGTGGGGGCGAGACTCGGCCGCCCCCTCTCGGCCAATCCGATCCGCTGAAGTGACAGCGAGCGGGGCCTTCGACCGCCCTCCCCGCTCCATTGAAGGCGCGTGGGAATCAACCCGCGTGTGCACACGACTTCCCACGTCCCGCGCGCCTGTCATTTGCTCTGCATTATGTATGCAGCGAACGTGGCGCAAGGGGTAGGCGTAGTGGGACTTGTGGATCGACGGTTACCAAGCGGGGGCAGTAAATGGGAGGCGGCTGTCGGTGTCAAAACCGGCGGATCTCGGGTAGGGGGTCCCGAACTGTGCGTCTAGGCGGATGGTAATAGGAGACAAGGGACACGATGTTTTTACCCAGGTTCGGGCCCTCTCGATGGAGGTAATACCCTACTCCTGCTTGATTAATATTGATGATATGGGTAGTACAAGAGTAGATCTACCACGAGATCAAGGAGGCTAAACCCTAGAAGCTAGCCTATGGTATGATTGTTGTTCGTCCTACGGACTAAAACCCTCCGGTTTATATAGACACCGGACAGGTTAGGGTTACACAGAGTCGGTTACAATGGTAGGAGATCTACATATCCGTATCGCCAAGCTTGCCTTCCACGCCAAGGAAAGTCCCATCCGGACACGGGACGAAGTCTTCAATCTTGTATCTTCATAGTCTTGGAGTCCGGCCGTGATGATAGTTCGGCTATCCGGACACCCCCTAGTCCAGGACTCCCTCAGTAGCCCCTGAACTAGGCTTCAATGACGACGAGTCCGGCGCGCATATTGTCTTCGGCATTGCAAGGCGGGTTCCTCCTCCGAATACTTCATAGAAGGTTTTGAACACCAGGATAGTGTCCGGCTCTGCAAAACAAGTTCCACATACCACCATAGAGAGAATAACTTTTGCACAGATCTGCTGACGTATTCCGCGGCATGACATCACACCACGGCCATGCCTTTATATGAATCGTTTTTTACCGTTCCACCTTAGCGCGTTTAGCGAGGCGGTTTCCTTGGCACGTCTTATCAAAGCATAGATCGTGCCCCCTTATTCCGGGATTCTCATCAATATGGACGTGGGTAACCCAACAGTGCCCGTCGGCACGCCTCCTCTATCAAAGGCGAGTCCTAATCGACCACGGGGTGGGCTCTTGGTATTCAACCTCTTTATAATGAGACCAAGGCCCTCTTCTTTTTACACCCTCCATCGAGTTTGCCTCGCGTTTCGAGTTCTAATACCCAGAGCTTCAGATTTAGGCGCTTCGGACCTTCGAAGATGTCCGGCTCCGACCAGCACAGCCGATGGATGTCCTCCTCCGTCACGGAAGAAGATGTACTAAAGCTGCGAGACGCCAGGTATCTAACCGGCGAGATCTCGCATAGGCTGCCTGCTCCAGGGCAGGTCATTCCCACTCCTGAGCCCGGCGAGAACGTGGTGTTCGTGTCTCACTTCCTTCGGGGTTTAGGCTTCCCGACGGATCCCTTTGTGCGGGGGCTCATGTTTTATTATGGGCTAGATTTCCATGAATTGAATCCAGAGTCCATCCTCCATATCTCATCATTCATTGTCGTATGTGAGGCCTTCCTCCATATTACCCCTCACTTTGGATTGTGGCTCAAGACCTTCAAGGTGGAGCCAAAGATGATCAAGGGGCAACAAGCAGAGTATGGTGGGGTGGTTATAAGCAAATGTGCTGATGCTCCGTGGCCCGAGGGCTCTTTTCAAGAGGAGCTTGGTTTGTGGCAACGGGAGTGGTTTTATATCACCGCTCCTAGGGGCACCAAATGGGTGGCGCTTCCCGCCTTCCGCTCAGGTCCACCACAGCGGCTGGCGTCATGGGTCAACAAGGGGCTCAACTGGGGGCCGTCCAAGGACGTCCCTTTGTTGCAGGGCCGTATTCGAGACCTCCAAGAAAGAGAGATCAATCTGGTTGTAGTGGTGCAGGTTATGTTGATTCGGCGCCTTCTGCCCTGCAAACGTCGCCCCCTCCGCCTGTGGGAATTTAATCTGGAGGGACCACGAGCTCTCCAAAATTTTATGGGCACGACGCCCGTGGAGATGTATAAACCGTTTTTCGGATCACAAGAGAAGTGTCCGGACCTGACTGAGGACGCAGGGCTAAGCTGCAATCACCCAGATACTCAAGTAAGTAGTCCTGTAACCGGACAGGCTGTTCATTCATTTATTATATATATATGCCCTTTAAAGGAGCCGTTTCTTGAACAGGAGTGGATAGCCAAGGCAAAGTTAATAAGGTGTCCGGCTCCCCTCCCAGAGACCACGCCGGATCCCATGCTGGCCAAAATGTTGAAGGCCTCGCCTTTTGAAGAAGGCGAAGGGGGGAGCGGGGAAGCAACTGCCTCTACGAAGGAGGCTATCAAGGAAGGAGGGATTAAAAGTCCCATCTTTCGAGGAGAAAAGATGACCGCTTCGGAAGATCCGGAGGTCAAGGCCTCAAAGAAGGGAAAGGAATCTTCGTCAGAGAGTCCGACACTGGGAAGTAACCCAGCCGCACTATTTCCCCAAGGGGATCAGCCCTCCAGCGAGCCGTAAGTAAAAAGAAGGGGTCTTGTGAATAAGGGACATCCCTGTATTTATTTATGAAGATAACTGAAATTGTACCTTGTAGTTCGGACCTCAGCCCTTCTCAGCAGAGCTCGTCTTCGGGGGATCTTCTTCCGGAGATGATGGAGAGCTAAACGCCTCCACTGTCGCACCCTCATGCGGCGCGACGACCCGAGGTGTCGCCGCGGAGGGTTCCCCAAGTCCGGCGGGCCGGAAGGTCCGCGCCAAGTGGTGTGCGGTCGGAGGAGTGAAGGATCTGCTCGGGCGAGCGGTTATCTCGTAAGATCACCGTGCTCTAATGGGTACGGTGATTAAAGAATTGCATCCGCGAGAGCGGATTGCATGAAGTCGCCGAAGCTTACTAACGGGTTCGAGGTACGCAAAAATGATGTACCTTCCGACAGTTATGCATATAGAATGCGCCTGTATAGATAGTAGCCCACGAGACTCGGTATGTTGTCAAAATTGACAGCGTGCCGAGGATCAAAATCTCAGTTATAACATATCGCCGTTCCTAAACAGGTGGCGGGGCGTCTGGTGGCCAGCTGGACTGATGAATATGCCGAACTAAAGCGACAACTTGACGAGGCGACTGCGGACATCGCGCTGGTCAATAAATGTTTTGACGAGTCATAAGGTATGCGACTCCTACGCGGACACCTGGTAAGGGAGCTTGATGCCCATGTCTTACTACTTGTATGCTTAATGCAGATGGTGCCGCTGCTGTGGAGGAGCTGCGGGCAGAACTCGCCCGAGCGAAAGAGCAAGCCAGAAATAGTAATGCGGCCGCTTTAAGGGCGGCCAAAGAGCTAAAAGCTGAACGGGCTGCTCACTGCCGAAGCAAAGAGGAAATGGCCGAAATGGCCAGAAAGTTGAAGAATACTACCGATCGATGCGAGGTTCTTGAAAAGGAACGTCAAGCGGAGCAAGAGGGCCTGAAAAAGGCCGCCGCCGAATCAAAGAATGCCCGTTCGGCTTTGAGAGCTGCCAAGGAGGAGCTGAGTCAGGCCGGGGCAATTGCGGCTGGAAAACCGTTTCTGTTGCGGAGGAAATATACAGATCCGAAGTATGCTCAATTGGACAAGTTGTGGAGTTCGGAGGATGCTTATCTGGAATTAGCGGCAAGCGCTGCAGACGCGATTGAGCACTTCCGAGGCCAGAAGGGGCACAGAAGGGAAGAGCTGTATTGGTCGCAATTCAATAGTCCGGAGCGTCTTCTTCCGTTGACCTATCGGTTGGCCGAATGGGCCGAGCTGAATCGACTGTCCGGACTTGCCATGAAGCATGTCATGACTCATTTGTGGCCGGGCGGACCCCAGCCAAGAGTTATTTTGGTTTAGTGCAGCAGCCTCCTTGGTGCGGTATCGCAGACGACGCAATGAAGCGGTCGGCGTGTATTGAGGGAGCGCGGATGGCTCGCCCGTGTCAAGACATACTGGGCAGAGATGAAGGCCACCGACGTTGCATCCCAAGATTCGGACGAAGCCGAGTACCGCCGAGCACTATTTTGAGGAAGTCTCCGCAGGCGCTTCGCTTAATAGAGACGCAGATGCTCAAGGATATTATGTTTAAATGACATGTATGATTTGTGAAAACAATGTTTCAATATAATATAAGAGCTTTTTATACTTGTGCGTTCAAGTAGTAAACTACTCCCTGTGCGGCCGTTTATGTATATGTATATATAACCTGAAAGATGGCAGTCCTTGGCTTCAGCCCCCACGCACATAGTGCGGGGGTGTTTGCAAAGAAGGCGCTTTTTCACACTTAATCCAATGTCTTGGTCCTGTTAAGGAGGTGGTAGCGTAGCAAACTAGGCAACCGGACTATAATGCTTTATCACTTTCACTTAGCCATAGGAGTTCGAGGGTGGGGCTACTATATAGCCCCTGGGGGCACCGCACTCTCTCGAATTCGGGGTGCGTATGTGCCTGACCGAAAACCGGTCCTTCGTTAATGCGGAGGAATTCTAAACATTCCGATGAGTCATCGAGTGGTTGACCAGTCTCTCGCTATATCATGACAATCAGCCGCTTTCTCTCGAGGTGCTCGGCCGGCCGAACCGGGGCACAATCGCAGTAGTTCTCCTGGTGCCGCGTTAGCCGATAAAATGGAACGTAAGGCAGCAAAACACAGGAGCATGGCAAACCCAACATTTGACCAAAGACATGATTCGGAGCTGATGCATATAAGGCCTAACTCGAGATGCCGAACACTCCCTAAGGTATTCGGTCTTTATAAAAACGGGCAGAATAATGCCCTAAGCCCCTGATGTTCAGGTACGCGCAAAAATTCTGGTGCGGCCAATGCCAAAACGCCAGCCTCCTCCTCGGTTATAGTGAGAAACCGGGGGATGTATATCAACAAGAGACAGTAAAAAAGGTTTACGCAGGGTCTTAATCTGAAAAGAATCCTTGCAACGGGTCCCTACTGCACGCCTGCATACCGTGTCTCCGTTGTGCCGTATCCTGGACGGGTGTAGCACGTTGTTCATCTGTAAAAGAGAGGAACTTAGTTTAAAAGAAAAAGGATCGTGCAAAATATGTACTTTATATTAAATAAACAGAGTACGATTCGAAGAAGTGAATAAAATTGAGCTTTATTGTCTCTTGTTATACATGCATGCAGCCCCTTGTATGGGGTATGCCGCTAGTAGGCGCCGACTCGCCTAGCCGTGTCCGGGTTTGAATGACCTATTCAGGTTCTTTGACTAGCGGAGCCGGATAGGTGTGGGGCTGTCAAGGCAGTCCCACGCTCTTCCGTGCTCAAGTAACACTTAATACTCCCTTTCAATGAGATGACGCCATGGACCGGCATTTTAAGTGTTAGAGATGCATAATGCGGTATTGCGTTAAAGCGGTAAAGCTTTGCGTCCCAATAGTGCTTGATGGCTACTTTTAAACGGGCGACATGGAAGATCAACTTCTCGCGACGGAAGTTGTCGGATGAACCAACACAACTTCTAGCAGTATGAAGCCCGTATAATGGGCATATGTGCTCGCATTACCCTTTAAAGGAGGTGTTGCTACGGCGAATTTTGGTTGGGTCTATCCCCATCCTCATGATAGTGTCCTCGATATATCAGGTTTATGTCACTTCCACCATCCATGAGGACGTGTAAATTGGAACTGGTCGATTATAGGATCCAATATCAAGGCAGTCCATCCTGCGTTCCGGATACTTTCGAATAGTCCCGATGGTCGAAGGTGATTGGTTTTGACAACCAGTGTTGGTACTCCGCTAGGGTAGTTTGTGCGGCGCACATTCTAGTGGGTGCCGCCTGTTTTCCCTTTGATCACGTGAAGTGAGTTTACTGTTTAACCTCTTGTGGGAAATTCTTTTGTTTTCCGGGGCTCTGCTTGTGGTGCTCGTCATCATCTTCACTTGGTGTGTCGAGCCCCTTGTGTTCGGCGTTGAGTCTGCCGGACTGTTTGAAAACCCAACAATCTCTGTGGGTATGGTTTGCAGACCTCCCGGGAGTACTGTGGATTTGACATATCTTGTCCAAGATTTTGTTTAAGTTGGATAACTCATCGCTATTGTCCTTGAGGGGCAGCTTTTTATTGTTCCGCCGCGAGCTTTTGAATCCGGCGTTGACTGCCGCGCTCTTTGGACCGTTCCTTTTAATCGGCGCTGGTCCTTGTTACGCCGTGGTTTCCCATTTCCATCCCTGACTTCGGATGTACTTGGGTCGCTGGTGCTGCATCTTGCTAGCCAGCTATCCTCTCCCGCGCAAAAGCGGGTCATGAGGCTTGTTAATGCGGCCATTGTTCTTGGCTTTTCTTGGCCGAGGTGTCTGGCAAGCCATTCGTCTCGGACGTTGTGTTTGAAGGCTGCTAAGGCTTCGGCATCTAGACAGTCGACTATTTGGTTCTTTTTAGTAAGGAACCTGTTCCAGAATTTCCGGGCTGACTCTCCGGGCTGTTGAGTTACGTGACTTAGATCGTCTGCATCCGGAGGGCGGACATAGGTCCCCTGAAAATTTTCCCGAAACGCGTCCTCGAGCTCTTCCCTGCTTCCAATGGTATTTTCGGGGAGGCTTTTAAGCCAATGCTGAGCTGGCCCTTTGAGTTTAAGGGGTAAGTATTTTATGGCGTGGAGATCATCTCCTCTAGCCATATGTATGTGGAGGATGTAATCCTCAATCCGCACTCAGGTCTCATTGTTCCGTCAGATGCCTCTATGTTGACGGGTTTGAATCACTGAAATTCATGATCCAAACCTCATCGGTGAAACATAGGGGTGTCTTGGCGCCCTGTATTTGGGTGTGCCGTGATGTTCGGATATTTGGCGTGTTGCATTGCTTTGAAGAGCTTGCTTTCTTGGCCCGTAGATGGACCTAACTGGGCCACCCTTTTGATGTGAATCCTTATGAGGATCGCGCATCGGCTTGTGTGCGGCGCCAGTTGCCGCTCTCTTTTTGCC
This sequence comes from Aegilops longissima, assembly GCA_021605205.1. Taxonomy (NCBI): domain Eukaryota; kingdom Viridiplantae; phylum Streptophyta; class Magnoliopsida; order Poales; family Poaceae; genus Aegilops; species Aegilops longissima. Next base: position 638,001,825 of record CM038677.1, read on the forward strand.
GTGGGGTCGTCCATCCGACCGGGTGGCCTTCTTAATTTTTTATTGTGGGGGTTCTATGGCCTCCTCATCAAATTCGGGCAGTAGCTTTCTCTTTGGGTAGTTTTTGTTCGCGATCGCCGCCGATTTGTCTCATGTGTTGAATACTCGCTCCATCTGATTCTGAGTGCATCTTCCGCTGTTTTGAGCTTCCGCTTCGCTTTTTCAGGCTACACGCGGTGGCGACGAGCCTTTTCTGGAGGTTATTTTGTTCCAACAATTTGTCCGGCGTGAGATCGTCCGGGCTGTTGTCTTCTCCGGGGATGGGTTGTTTATCCAAGTTGTCTTGTTCGGACGATTGCTCGATAGCATGTTCGTCGTCCACCAGTTCGCCTGCTCTATGGCTGGGTCTCTATTGAGGCGGACTTGGTTCGGCGCTTACGCTGCCGCTTTTGTCTTTTGAGGATTTATCCTTCGTAGCATCCCGTTGTTCCCCGTCTTCATTTCCGTTAGGTGTATCCACCATGTATACATCGTGGGATGAGGTGGTTGTCCAGCACCCTATAGGCGCTGGTTCATGGTTGTCTCCTACATCGTCGTCCATACCGTCGATGTCTTCGGAGTCGAAATCGAGCACGTCGTGTAAGCTTTCGACAGTGGCTACGAAGTGGGTGGTGGGTGGGTGTTGAATTTCTTCGTCGTCCGCATCCCAACCTCCCTGTCCATAGTCCGGCCAGGGCTCTCCGGATAAAGAGAGAGACTGTAGTGAATTCAGGATGTCGCCAAAGGGCGAGTGCTGAAAGATGTCCGCGGCAGTGAACTCCATGACCGACGCCCAATCGGATTTGATTGGCAGGGGCGCGGAGGGTTCGGAGTCCGGAGAGGAGTCTGGCACCCAGGAGTCAAGGTCTTCGCAAAGGATAGTGATGGAGTTCAGCTCAATCGCCGTAGAGATTGTAGCCCCCGAGGCGGTGTCCAACCACTCGTCCTCGATCGGGAATCCGCTCGATTAAGGGTCGGAGCGGATGCTGGTGCGGCCTCGTGGCACCGCTCGCTGCGAGCTAGATCATGCCCATCGAGACAAGGCGACACGCTGGCGCGGCTCGAATCCGTCGAAGATCAAGTCTCCGCGGATATCGGCCGTATAGTTCAAGCTTCCAAATCTGACTCGACGCCAGGGGCGAAGCTTCGATCTGCTCCAGATGGCTGCTTAATTGGCCCGCAGCAGCAAAGCCGCCGAATACGAAGATCTGTCCGGGAGAAAAGTCTCACCTGGACCACGCCGTTGTTGATGATCGAAGGAGCCATCGGGCCTATCGGTGACGACACGAGGAACTCTCGATGAAAGCACCAATGTCGGTGTCAAACCGCTGATCTCGGTAGGGGGTCCCGAACTGTGTGTCTAGGCGGATGGTAACAGGAGACAAGGGACACGATGTTTTTACCCAGGTTCGGGCCCTCTCGATGGAGGTAATACCCTACTCCTGCTCTATTAATATTGATGATATGGGTAGTACAAGAGTAGATCTACCACGAGATCAAGGAGGCTAAACCCTAGAAGCTAGCCTATGGTATGATTGTTGTTCGTCCTACGGACTAAAACCCTCCGGTTTATATAGACACCGGACAGGTTAGGGTTACACAGAGTCGGTTACAATGGTAGGAGATCTACATATCCGTATCGCCAAGCTTGCCTTCCACGCCAAGGAAAGTCCAATCCGGACATGAGACGAAGTCTTCAATCTTGTATCTTCATAGTCTTGGAGTCCGACCGTGATGATAGTTCGGCTATCTGGACACCCCCTAGTCCAGGACTCCCTCAACGGCCCTGCAGTCTCAAAGAGACACGCAAGCCGCCTCTTTACTATCCACCGCGAGGTGACGCCAGCATGCTTCCGTCACGCGCGCATGACCCCCACGTCGCGCGTTCAACGCGGGCCATGGAGAAGCGCAGCGGACGGACCAGTTACCGCAGCAAAATCCGCCCCTCCTGCCCGCGCACCGTTCTGGGCCTGGCCCAACAACGTGTCGCGCTTATGTGTGGCCCAGGCCCGAGGGCTCCTGTCGGTGTACAAAAGTAGGGGCTCACCTTTCGACCACTTTACTTGTGCACGGGCAGTCAGAGCCGCTTGCCATGACCACGCATAACACGACATGGAATGGAAGCCGGAGGGAAGCCGAAGCCACGAGGACAAATGAAGCAACAACAAGGACCAAGGCCACAAGGATCGGATGGGCGAAGCAGGTTTTCCCGGCAAGGACTCCGTCAAGGGCAGCCTCAGCTGCCCGGCAAGACCCTTGCAGGGCAGCTCTCCCACGCCAGCCGAAGGAAGCACCTTGAGCCCACCAACGCTCAACAGACGCATTGGGACAGGGCTCGGGAGGCACTTCCGTGGTGGCATGCAGATCTTTGTGAAGACAAAGAATAATCAAGATCAAGTGAGGATAGGAAGGCAATCATCCTCACCGAAGAAACCCACAAGATCCCCGGCAAGATCCTTGCCGAGGACGCCTACGCGCCACGGCAAGACCCTTGCCGGGCCACCCGGCAAGGCCACCGCCAGGCGCACCGGCAGGGCCACTACCAGGCACGCACAAGCCAAGTCTTCGCCGCCGTTCACATGCAGCTGCCGACCCAACCAGCTGGGCAGGCACCTGCGTGGCAACATGCAAACCTTCCTGGAGGCTCCACCACCGCGCCACCTCAGCTGCCTGCCTGCCTACATGGCACCGCATGCGTCGCTGGCCAGGGCGCGTGTCGGAGCGAGGAGGAGCGACGGCGGATGGGACGGGCCTCGCTCACGTCCCCAATAAAGCGAGAGGACACCTAAGCAATGCATTAAATGCATCTTGTCCTGTAATATGAGGGATAACCTCACGGCACTGTACCCTTTCCACCTCCTGCTTGCCACTGTGGCGACCCCTTTTCCTATAAAAGGAGGCCTGAGGCGACAAGGAGAAGGATTCGGCTCTTTCGAACCTCTCAGCACCTAGAGCTAGTTCAAGAGCTCAAGAACACAAAATACATCCACCAAAGCAGGACTATGGTTTTACGCATCCTCGCGGCCCGAACCTGGGTAAAATCCCTTTGTGTTGTCTGCTAGTCCCGCTCTTCTCACGATCCCCGCGCCCCGCAACCGTAGAAGGGATTCCAGTGATCCCATAGGTGTCGTTTCCCACCGACAGCCGTGATGGCCAGGCTGAACCTGCACGAGCCGCTGACCCACGAACCCACACCGAGGGTTGTACCAAAAATATTTATCTTACTATCTTTATTAGATCTCACTTTTCTGAGTGACCGTGAAGGGATTGACAACCCCTTTATCGCGTTGGTTGCAAGGTTCTTGATTGTTTGTGCAGGTACTAGGTGACTTGCGTGTTATCTCCTACTGGATTGATACCTTGGTTCTCAAAAACTGAGGGAAATACTTATGCTACTTTGCTGCATCACCCTTTCCTCTTCAAGGGAAAACCAACACATGCTCAAGAGGTAGGAAGAAGGTTTTCTGGTGCCGTTGCCGGGGAGATCTACGCTCAAGTCAAGACATACCAAGTACCCATCACAAACTCTTCTCCCTCGCATTACATTATTTTCCATTCGCCTCTCGTTTTTCTCTCCCCCACTTCTAGAACGATTTTAAAAAACCTTTGCCTTTTTCTTCGCCTCTCTTTCGTTCACCTCTTTTCGCTTGCTTCTTGTGTGCTTGTGTGTTGGATTGATTGTTTGTCACGATGGCTCAAGATAATACTAAATTGTGTGACTTTTCCAATACCAACAACAATGATTATATTAGCACTCCGATTGCTCCTATTACCGATGCTGAATCTTGTGAAATTAATGACGCTTTGTTGAATCTTGTTATGAAAGATCAGTTATCTGGTCTTCCTAGTGAAGATGCCACTACCCATCTAAACAACTTTGTTGATTTGTGCGATATGCAAAAGAAGAAAGATGTGGATAATGATATTGTTAAACTGAAGCTATTTCCGTTTTCTCTTAGAGATCGTGCTAAAACTTGGTTCTCTTCTTTGCCTAAAAATTGTATTGATTCATGGAATAAGTGCAAAGATGCTTTTATCTCTAAGTATTTTCCTCCCGCTAACACTGGTGCGCGTCGGTCCTAAACATACGGTTTAAAACCCCTTTTCGCGACATCATTTGGAACCGTCGCCAAGTGTGGGCGATAGGGGGGGGGGGGTCCTTCCCACACGACCCAGAAATCATCGGGGATAGGCCCTCGTGGGACCCAGGCTGGGGCCGTGTGCGATCGGGCGAGGCATGGAAACACAATCATTTCCGTAGATATGTACATCCCACATGGTGAATCCCAGAAATCATTTCTGTAGGTATGTACATCCCACACGGTGAATCCCAGAAATCATTTCCATAGGTATGTACATCCCACACGGTGAATCCCAGAAATCATTTCCGTAGGTATATACATCCCACACGGTGAATCCCAGAAATCATTTCCGTAGGTATGTTCATCCCACACGGTGAATCCCAGAAATCATTTCCGTAGGTATGTACATCCCACACGGTGAATCCCAGAAAATCATTTCCGTAGGTATGTACATCCCACACAGTTCTTTGTGTGGAAATGTGTGTGCAAGGTGGCCTAACACAAACAGTTCGCTGCCGGAAGCTGTGTGTGATTGTTAGTTGATCGAACACGCCTACTTCTAGAAACCGCGCGGGTTGTTTGAGTTCATCGCCCACGGCGCTGTCTATGTAACTGTTTGAAATAGAAAACCCCAATAAGCAGGGTAATTAGCCTATTATTGATAATCCATGTACTAATCAAACTGATATTTCTTATAAAACACGCCAGATATTTCATATCCGTATAAAAGCAACAAGGATTTCATAATCGAATTACATCAGATAGCTTCGGCACTCAGTTACGCCATTACACAGTAGCACCAAGCTTCAAATGCAGCATAAAAAACCTTTTGAAAGTAGCATCATACACGGTAAATAGACAGACGAATCTCATCTGGGAAACTGCAGAAGCGGAACGCAAATATTGAGCCTTCAGTGATGTTGAATGTCCTTGCAACTTTAGGCCAGTGGCTATGGATAATTGCCCGCCCAACCTTCGTCCTCTTTAGCAAGACTTCAATATTGTACCTTGGGTGTTGAATGAATATCTTCCTCACCTCTTGACCATGCAGGTGGTTTGAGAGGTAATCATCGGTGAACTGCTTTGGAAAGAACTGAAAACAAAGCTATGCATAAATCGCTGTTGTAAATTTTGAAATGGCGCAAGGGGTAAAAACAAGGTAAAAGAGTTGGTACCATCCTATAGTTGACTGATGTCTTCTTTATTGTGCAAACAAAGATCTTGCTGTTATTCGTCGCATGTTTCTTCATCCTAGCATTCTTTCTGAGTTTCTTGACTTGACTGATATTCATGGACATCTCATTTCCCCATATGCAAAATGGGTCTAATAAAGGGTCTAAGCCTCGGCAGCAGGGACCTACATGTGCAAGACCAAATTGTAAGAAACCTAAATATTGGAATGATTCCTGCAACTCCACAATAATGTGCTATTAGCCAAAGGACCCTGATTGAACAAACCTCGATGGTAAACCGCGGTGTCTCCCATTGTTTCCCTCCAACACACATAAGGAAGATCTTGATCAGGTTAACTGAGAGTTGCCATACTATCAGTAGAATATGTATGGAGTACAACCAAATTCGATTGGTGTCACATGCATAACAATACAAAATTGTACCCATAGCAAATGAAAATCAAATTGCAGAACTGAACCAAACAGTTAAATGGACAGCAGACCAAATGAACCAAAATAGTTAACTGAGCACAACATTGCAGAATAGAAACATGTACTAGAAGATAAGACAGTTAACAAAACAAAGAATGCTTGAGAACAGTACTATGAAATGTAGCAATTGTTGGACCAAGTGTTAACTGAACATTACATTTCAGAGGACCAAACTATTAACTGAACATCAGATTGCATATTGACATTACAGAGGAAAAATCACTAGAAGGCACTGGCGGTGGCCTCGAGAAAACATCACGAACTGTATTTTAAAGTAGACAACCGTGCGGCGGTGTCGACGGCGGCCTCGAAGACGAGGTGCTCCTCCAAGATCTGGCGGTCGACACACATGTTAGCCATAGCGACCTCGTTCGCGCGTGCGGCCGCATGCTACTCAGGTCCACGTTATACTGCGTGTAAAATGGCTATGGGCGGCGCTTAATTGGAGGTGGGGGGCAGTGATTTCGTTGGAAGGTTTCGCTCCGTCAGTCGGGGCATGTGGGACGGGAAAGGAGGAGGATGGTGTGGGTGGGGTGTGGATTACCTGACCATATCAATGAGGCCGCGCAGCAAGAAGAAGGGTCGGCGGCGAGGAGGCCACGCAACAAGAAGAAGGGTCCCCAGCGAGGAGGCTGCGCTGCAAGAAGAAGGGTCGCATGCGAGGAGGCGGCGCTGCAAGAAGAAGGGTAGCCAGCGAGGAGGCGGCGCTGCAAGAAGAAGGGTCGCCGGCGAGGCGGCTGAGCTGCCAGTAAGCAGCAGTGAAGGTTTGAACTTGGAAAGCAAGGAGGAACAGTGGAAATGTGGCTTTTGGTAGGAGGGAGGGGGCGGGGAGATAGATATTTCCGCGGTGGCAAAAAAATTTCCCTCGGTGCCGCGAGAAACTGGCGCGCAAGTGTGGTTCAAGCAGGGGCGCTGGACTGTAGAGGACAAAGCTTCCTGCATAAGCCACACAAGACGGTGCGCCAATATATTTTACATAGTATCCCACACGATTCTTTCTAGTAAACTGTTTGTGGTATACCTGATTTTTTCATTATGTTTTGAAAGACAAAATGGTGTTACAGAGGGAAAGGATGGTGTTTGAAGTGCTAGAACATTTACGTACAGTGAACATGCAACTAGTACATGAATGTCGTGTTTAAATTTGGAATTATTCCGGGTTCGTTTGGCATTCTTATGCATTAATTGAGTTTCTGGGCATTTAATGTGCATAATTCAAATTTGAACTACAAGCACATGCTCCAATGCACCAAAGTTTGCTGAAAAATCACATGTATGTCTTTGGGTGAACTTATAGGTCCCATGCAAGAAATGGGAATAAAATTCAAACATCTGGGTGTCGTGGCTCAGCCGAAATGATTGAGAAACTTGGTTTTTTAATTCCTGCAAATCCAAAACACGGCTGAAAATCGTGAAACTTGGCATGGTGTCATGACATGGCACCAACATGCTGCAGTAAATTTTTTGGCCTAATTGTGACAAGCTTTGGTGTAAGCTTCTTGCAAACCGGAGCTTTCCTCAAGAAGGCTCCTGGTTCCGAGAGGGAACGTGTCACATCTGTGTGCGAAACGACATACGTACACTGCCTTCTCCCTCCTTAATTTTTCTACAGAGGCAGATTAGACCAAATAGAAGTATCGTGCTAAATTTTGGAATTATTCCGTCTTCGTTTGGCCTTTTTTATACATTAATTGAGTTTCTGGGCATTTAATATGCATAATTCAAGTTTGAACTACAGGCACGTGCTCCAGTGCATGATAGTTGTTTGAAAAATCACATGTGTGTCCTTGGGTGAATTTCGAGGTCCCATGCAAGAGATGGGAGTGAAATTCAAACATCTGGGCGTCGTCGCTCGGTCGGAAATATTGAGAAACTTGGTTTTTTAATTCCTGTAATTCCAAAACACGCCTGAAAATCATGAAACTTGGCACGGTCTTATGACATGGCACGAACATGCTGCGGTAATTTTTTGGCTGAATTGGGACAAGCTTTGGTGTAAGCTCCTTGCAATCGGAGCTTCCCTCAAGAAGGCTCGTGGTTCCGAGAGGGAACGTGTCACCTCCGTGTGCGAAACGACATACGTACACTGCCTTCTCCCGCCTTATTTTTTCTGCACATCCAGATTAGAGCAAATAGAAGTACCGTGCTAAATTTTGGAATTATTCCGGGCTCGTTTCGCCTTTTTATACATTAATTGAGTTTCTGGGCATTTAATGTGCATAATTCAAATTTGAACTACAAGCACATGCTCCAGTGCACCAAAGTTGTTTGAAAAATCACATGTGTGTCCTTAGATGGTGAATTTCTAGGTCCCATGCAAGAGATGGGAGTGAAATTCAAACATCTGGGCGTCGTGGCTCAGCCGGAAAGATCGAGAAACTTGGTTTTTTAATTCCTGTAATTCCGAAACACGCCTGAAAATCATGAAACTTGGTATGGTCTTATGACATGGCACGAACATGCCGCGGTAATTTTTTTGGCCGAATAGGGACAAGCTTTGGTGTAAGCTTCTTTTAATCGGAGCTTCCCTCAAGAAGGCTCGTGGTTCCGAGAGGGAACGTGTCACCTCCGTGTGCGAGACGACATACGTACACTGCCTTCTCCCGCCTTAATTTTTTTGCACATCCAAATTAGAGCAAATAGAAGTACCGTGCTAAATTTTGGAATTATTCCGGGCTCGTTTTGCCTTTTTTATACATTAATTAAGTTTCTGGGCATTTAATGTGCATAATTCAAATTTGAACTATAAGCACATGCTCCAGTGCACCAAAGTTGTTTGAAAAATCACATGTGTGTCCTTGGGTGGCGAATTTCTAGGTCCCATGCAAGAGATGGGAGTGAAATTGTCACATCCCTAGAGTTTGCTTGTAACTAGTGGCATTGCATCCATGCATCATGTTTAAGTTTCATGAAGTTGAAATGGGGATTGATCCAAACCCTAGCACCAAGTGAATTCAAATAGGATCAAATAAAATCCTTTTCAATAAATCCAAAATGTCCTCTCGAAAAGTTCATGATTTTTGATAAAGGTGAAAACCTTTGGCAAAAATGATGCACATAATTCTAGGTCATTTCTGGACTTTTGAATTAAATCGTGTAGTATTTGCGTTTGGGCATTTAAATGCTATAAAATATTTTAAATGCTTAAATAATCATAAACTGAAATGTTTACTGTTGGATATATTATAAACAGTAGCCATGATTAGTTTCATGATTTTTGGAAACGCCCTGGCATTTTTAATAAAGCCCTGAAGCTACAAAAAAAATAGAAAACAGAAATAAATGAAGAGAGAGAGGAAGTCCACCTGGGCCACTTACCTGGCGCCCCACCGCAGCCCAGCAGGCCGGCCCAGCCAGCTGGCCGTGCCAGTCGTCCCCTTCCTCGAGCCAGGAGGACAGGGCACGCAGCGCCACAGCGTCCGCCGGGGCCACGCCTCCCGCCACCTCCTGCTTCTCCTTCCGTCGCTGGACCGCTCGGACGACGCCACGCGCCGCCCGACCGCTCTCACTCTCCCCGCTCTCTCCTCGCCATTTCCCCCACTCACCGAACGCGCCCGCCGCCCGACGAAGCACCACCGCAGCCACCGCTTCCCTCGCCTCTCTTCGAGTCCGGAGATCCGCCTCGTCGCCGCGATCGCCCTCGGCGAGCTGTTTACCAGGGACGCGCTGCATCGCCACCACCATCATCGTCTTCAACCTCCCGACGCCGGAGATCCCTCTCGCCGCCCCGCTCGCTCCGGTGCTTCCCCGAGCACGCCGAGGACATCTCTGCACTTGCCGTGAGCTCCTGCCCCTTCTCCCCCTCTCCGTTCTCGCTCTCACACGCCGTAGCCGTCGCCCCCTTGTTGACCGAAACCTGCCGCCGCCCGCGCTCGTCGCCAGTGATGCTCCGGTGACCATTTGGTCCCGGGCATGCGCCCATCATACTCAACGCACCCCGTAGACGCTGTAGGTGCTAAACACAGATCACCACGGCCACCGGAACTGCGGCCCCGCTCGTGTCCGAACTCCGGCGCCGCCCCGAGCTCGTTTCCGACGAGCTCCGGCCGCCCTAGCTGCTGCTGCTTGCAGCGCTGGATGCGGGTGAGCTCCAGCTCCCCATGGACGCTCTCCGCTACTCCTCTGGACGCCAGAGGAGCGAGGCCGAGACCCTCGGCCGCATTTTGAGGTCGCCGCCGGCCATACCCCGGCGAGCCGACGTGGCCGCGTGATTAACGGCTAAACCCCCACTAAACAACCCCTTGAGCCAATGACACATGGGCCCCACGCCTTTAATTAACATTAGTTTAGTTCCTGTTTAGGTTTAACTAACCACGATGCCACACGCCGCCTTTGACCACGCCGACGTGGCGCTGACCGACCCACTGTCATTGTCACTAACCAGCCCCAGTCACTGACCAGTGGACCCCACTGGTCAGGTTTGACCTGGACCCGCCTGTTGACCTGCTGAGGTTAGCATGACCTAATGCTGATGCAATAACTCATTTTCTGGATTTATTATTATTCAGGAAATTCCAGAAAATGATCTAAACTTCTAAAATTCATAGAAATTCAACCGTAACTCCAAATTAAATAAATTATATATGAAAAATGATCAGAAAAATCCAATCTATACATCTATACCATTTTCATGCATGTTAGAACAACTTATAGCTGCTGTTTAGCACAAATCATATAAATGGCATTTAAACTCTCACATATGGAGTTTGAATTTGAATCTAGTGTTCAAACCAACCCCATTTAACTTGTTGCTAGATGCATTAGGCCAATCAACAGCATATTGCCATGTCATCTTCATGCATCATATTGTTGCATGGCATTGATTGTGTTTCTCCTTTGTTTGCCGGTGTTTGTTCCCCCTCAGTAGACGACGTACCGACGATGAGTTCGATGACACCGATGAAGAACTATATTATCTTCAGAAGTGCAGGCAAGCAAAACCCCCTTGTTCATTTCGATACAATCCCACTCTCTCGCTCCTGCTCTCTTTTACTGCATTAGGACAACAACGATTCAACTGTTACATGCTGCGTAGTTGAACCCCTTTATCCTCTGCATGACCTGTCATTGCCACAGTAAATAGATGAAACCCACTAGCATGAGTAGGAGTTGTTTGAGCCCTGTTGTGCCTACTCATTCATGCTTGTTTGTCATGCCTGCTACTGCTTAGAGTTGAGTCAGGTCTGATTCATCGGGGATGGATCGAAGGTGTGTGAACATGTCCTTCTGTTGAGAGCTAAGTGTGTGAACATGATTTGGTAAAGGTAGCGGTGAGATGCCATGTAGGAGTACATGGTGGGTTGTCTCATTGGAACCGTCCTCAGGAACTGAGTTCTGTGTTTGTGATCCATGAACAGTTACTACCACACATTGGGTTCCGGTAAATCGACCCCTCTCGACTTATTAATCAACATGATCTCTGTCCAGGAGTTGCAACTAGTTTCTGGTGTTTGTAGTCTACCAAGTGGCACCCGGTACAGGTGGGCTTGGGACAGACTAGGCACCGTGGCACGGTGTACCAAGCGTAGAACCACCCGTCGAGGTGGGCTTGGGAACCCTGCACACATCATTTGGGGCCGTGAGCAACACCCCGGCCGGATCTCCTTGCGGATGGAACCCGAATAGGCGATAAACCTGGACAAGAGACTTGTGTGGTTAGTCAGGTCGTGGCCGACTCCCTCGCTAGGCTTCCGCTTGAAGGTTTCCGAGATACACGAGGTGTACATGGCGGTAAGTGGCGAGAGCGTGTGTTAAGAAGTACACCCCTGCAGGGTTAACATCATCTATTCGAATAGCCGTGTCCGCGGTAAAGGACTTTTGGGTTGCCTATATCAGTTCATAGACAAGTGAAAGTGGATACTCTAAAATGCGCAAGATAAGCGTGAGTGCTATGGATGGCGTTCTCGTAGGAAGACGGGAGCGGATCCATAGTGGTGTATTGATATGGTGAATATGTCGACTCGTGTGCGCCACCTCAAAAGAGTTACTTGCAGTCATAGTTTAGGATAGCCACTGAGTGAAAGCTGGATTGCTGCAGTCAAACTCCACCACCTCCTTTGTTGATAATGATGCATATGTAGTTAGTTCTGATGTAAGTCTTGCTGAGTACATTTGTACTCACGTTTGCTTATTTTATGTTTTGCAGAGAGACGTCAGTCTCGCTAGTAGTTCCGCGTGGACTTCGACGTTTAGCTTGATACCTCAACTACGATCTTGTGCCCTCGGCAGGATCTGGTAGATAGTCAGGCTTCTCAGCCTTTTTCATTTGTAGATGTCTGTACTCAGACATGTTAAGCTTCCGCATGTGTTTGACTTGTATGCTCTGAATGTTGGGTCGTGAGACCCATGTTTGTAATATCTCGCTCCAAGGAGCCTAATGAATAAATATTTGAGTCGTAGAGTTATGTTGTGATGCCATGTTGTATTCACACATATTGAGCATTTTGTGTGTATGTTTGAAATGCTTGGTATGTGTGGGATCCGACAATCTAGTTGTTTATCCTTGGCAGCCTCTCATATGGGGAAATGTAGTCTAGTGCTTCCTGAGCGATAGTAGTCCGCTACAGCCGGGTTCACCAGAGTCCTGCTAGCCTAGCACTACTGCTCTGGACACTTGACTAGCCGGCATGTGTTTAACCGTTCTGTGGTTCATCGCCGGGGAAATGTCACGCGTGACATTCGAGTCCTGCCTAGCCTTCTACAGCCGGGTTCCCGAGTCCTGTTAGCCAGTGCTACAGCCCGGATTCACACGCTGCGACCGACATGCTCGATGTGACTCATGTATGCCTGTCCCCATGGGTTAGTGCCGCTTTGGGTTCACGACTAGCCATGTCGGCCCGGTTCTCTGTCATATGGATGCTAGCGACACTATCATATACGTGAGCCAAAAGGCATAAACGGTCCCGGCCATGGTAAGGCGACACCCGTGGGAATACCGTTCGTGAGGCCGCAAAGTGATATGAGGTGTTACCGGCTAGATCGATGTGACTTGGAATCGGGGTCCTGACAGCTTTTCAAACATCTGGGCGTCGTGGCTCGGTCGAAAATATTGAGAAACTTGGTTTTTTAATTCCTGTAATTCCAAAACACGCCTGAAAATCATGAAACTTGGCATGGTGTCATGACATGGCACCAACATGCTGCGGTAATATTTTTGGCCGAATTGGGACAAGCTTTGGCGTAAGCTTCTTGCAAACCGGAGCTTCCCTCAAGAAGGCTCGTGGTTCCGAGAGGGAACGTGTCACCTCCGTGTGCGAAACGACATACGTACACTGCCTTCCCCCGTCTTATTTTTTTACACAGCCAGATTAGACCAAATAGAAGTACCGTGCTAAATTTTGGAATTATTCCGGGCTCGTTTGGCCTTTTTATACATTAATTGAGTTTCTGGGTATTTAATGTGCATAATTCAAATTTGAACTACAAGCACATGCTCCAGTGCACCAAAGTTGTTTGAAAAATCACATGTGTGTCCTTGGGTGAATTTCTAGGTCCAATGCAAGAGATGGGAGTGAAATTCAAACATCTGGGCGTCGTGGCTCGGCCGGAAAGATTGAGGAACTTGTTTTTTTAATTCCTGTAATTCCAAAACACGCCTGAAAATCATGAAACTTGGCATGGTCTCATGACATGGCACCAACATGCAGCGGTAATATTTTTGGCCAAATTGAGACAAGCTTTGGTGTAAGCTTCTTGTAAACCGGAGCTTCCCTCAAGAAGGCTCGTGGTTCCGAGAGGGAACGTGTCACCTCCGTGTGTGAAACGACATACGTACACTGCCTTCTCCTGCCTTATTTTTTATACAGCCAGATTAGACCAAATATAAGTACCATGCTAGATTTTGGAATTATTCCGGGCTCGTTTCACCCTTTTTGTACATTAATTGAGTTTTTGGGCATTTAATGTGCATATTTCAAATTTGAACTACAAGCACATGCTCCAGTGCACCAAGGTTGTTTGAAAAATCACATGTGTGTCCTTGGGTGAATTTCTAGGTCCCATGCATGTCACAGCCCTAGAGCTTGCTTGTAACTAGTGGCATTGCATCCATGCATCATGTTTAATTTTCATGAAATTTGAAATGGGGATGACAAACCCTAGCACTAAATGAAATGCATTTAGGATCAAAATAAAATATTTTCAATGAACCTGTAATGCCCTTTAGAAAAATTCATTATTTTTGATGAAGGTGAAAACCTCTGCCAAAAATAATGCACTTATTTTTAGGCCACTCGGATATTTAAATTAACTCATATTGTATTTGAATTGGGGCCTTTAAATGCTATATATAATTTAGATGCTCCAAAAATGTTGAAATTGTTAAGGGTCCCCAAATAATTGAAAAGCACCCATAACTGTTCCCAGGATTTTATGAAATGGTTTGGTATTATTACTAAATCAAAACAAATAGCAAAAACTAGAAAAACCGAACCGAATTAAAAAGAACGGGAAAGGACAAGAACCTTACCTGTCCAGCCCAACCGGCCCAGCTCTTGTTTCGGCCCAGCCCACCACCGCCTGGCTCCCTGTCGCCTTCCTCCTCGCGCCAGTGGGCAGGGGCGCGTGCCCGACGCGCGTGGCCACACGCCGGCCACCTCCTCCCTGCCTGGCTGCCTCCTCCTCCCCCTGGACGTCTCCACCGAGCGCCACGCACCCCCCCCCTCGACCCTCTGCACCTCCTCTCTCCTCGCAGTTCTCTCCCCTCCCCTCTCTGCTCTCTTCCCGAGCGCAGCCATCGCCGCCGCTCGCCGTAGCCACGGCTACCGTCCACCTATCGCCCTACCGACGTGCCCCCGAGCTCCGCCACGACATCGTCGCCCTCCCCACTGAGCCACGCGGTGCCAGTAGCTCTGTGGCATCTCCAACGCCGCCGTGTTTCCCCTCGGTCGTCCGAGATCGCCGCCGACCGCACGCCGTCACCAACCCTTCCCCGAGCCCGCTGAGACTGCCGTCGACCCCACCGTGAGCTCCTCTTCTATTCCCCTCTCTCCCCGCGCGCTTTTTCCCGCTCTATCCATGAAAACCACCGGAGCCGAGAGCTCATGCCGCCGCCATGGCGCCGCCCGTGGCAGCCCAGTCTCAACCAGCCGCTCTGCACGCGTCATTGTTCTCTCACCTCACCAGGAGCACGCCGAACACACCAGCGCCTCTCCTAGGGCACTACCACGTCGAAACGCCCGACGCCCGAACTCCGGTCGCCGCGTGAGTGGACGCCGCTGTTGTTCCAGGCCACCTCCGGCGAAACCGATGGCACCAGTCGATGCGGCCGGGCCTCCTCGTCACCTAGATGGCCTCCGCCGTTGGTTTGGTCGCCGGAGGAGGAAACCCGCACCTCTCCGCCGTCCCTGGCCCTGCCGGCGACGAGCCTCGGGTCAACTCCGGCGAGTTTGACCCGGGTTTGACCCTAGTTTGACTCCCCCAGAGCCACTGACATACGGGCCCCACCCGGCTAATTAAGTTAGGTTAGTATCAACTAAGCTAGGTTAGTTTAGTTAGACACTGACACTTGGGACCCACCGGTCAGTTTGACCTGGGCCGCCCGTTGACCTGCTGACGTCACTAATACGTCATCTTGACGCAATGATTTGTTTACGGGATTTTAATAAATCAGAAATGATTTATTATTTTCTAAAATGCCCAAAACTTCTAAAATTCATAGTAATTCAACCGTAACTCCAAATCAAACAGATTATATATGAAAAATGATCAGAAAAATATGAAGAATCTGTTTATGGCACTTCCATGCATGATTGAACAAGTTAACCGCACTGAATAGGATGAATCATGATTAGGGTAATTTATGAACTAGCATTTGGAGTTGGAGTTTAACCTTGATTGAATTCCACTTCAATTAACTTGGCTTCTTGCTGCATTAGGTCAATTCAGTTCCTTAACATGACATGTCATTCATTTGTTTGTGCATTGCATTGATTGTGTTTCTTCTTGTTTGTCGGTGTTTGTTCCTCTCGAGACGATGTACCGATGATGAGTTCGATGACACCGATGAAGAACTATATTATCTTGAAGTGCCGAACAAGCAAAACCCCTTGTTCATTCCGATACAATCCCACTCTCGCTCCTGCTCTCTTTTACTACATTAGGACAACAACGATTTATCACATTACTTGCTGCGTAGCTGAACCCCTTTATCCTCTGCATGACTGTCATTCCACAAGAAATAGATGAAACCCACTAGCATGAGTAGGAGTTGTTTGAGCCTGTTGTGCCTACTCATTCATGCTTGTTTGTCATGCCTGCTACTGCTTAGAGTTGAGTCAGTCCGATTCATCGGGAATGAATTGGAATGGTGTGTAAACATGTCCTCTTGTTGAGAGCTAAGTGTGTGAACATGATTTGGTAAAGGTAGCGGTGAGAGGCCATGTAGGAGTACATGGTGGGTTGTCTCATTGCAGCCGTCCTCAGGAACTGAGATCTGTGTTTGTGATCCATGACCAGTTACTACCACGCATTGGAATGCTTAAGTGCCCCTCTCGACTTCTTAACCACCCTTGTCCTCTGTCCGGGAGTTGCAACTAGTTTACGTGTTTGTAGGATATGTGTTGGAGGCCGTGCGTGGCGCTGACCCTAGGGGTGGGCTATGATGCGGTAGATACACCGTGGCCGGTGTATCGATTCGCCTGTTGGTGTCTCGGGAACCTGCACATATCGTTCGGGGCCGTTAGTGGAAACCTCGGCGGACTCCTGCGGATGGAACCCGAATAGGCGATAAACCTGGACTAGGGACTTGAGTGTTTAGGTAGGCCGTGGACGACACCCTCGCTGGGCTTCCGCTTGAAGGTTGCCGAGTACATGTCGTGTAAACGGCGGTAAGTGGTGAGCGCGTGTGAAGAAGTACACCCTTGCAGGGTTAATATGATCTATTCGAATAGCCGTGTCCGCGGAAAAGGACTTCTGGGTTGCCTATATCAGTTCATAGACAAGTGAAAGTGGATACTCTAAAATGCGCAAGATAAGCGTGAGTGCTATGGATGGCGTTCTCGAGAGAGACGGGCGGGTCCATAGTGGTGTATTGATATGGTGAATATGTGGACTCGTAGCGCCACCTCAAAAGAGTTACTTGCGATGTAGTTCAGGTTAGCCACCGAGTCAAAGCTGGCTTGCTGCAGTCAAACTCCACCACCCCCTTTATTGATAATGATGCATATGTAGTTAGTTCTGATGTAAGTCTTGCTGAGTACGTTTGTACTCACGTTCGCTTATTTTATGTTTTGCAGAGAGACGTCAGTCTCGCTAGTAGTTCCGCTTGGGCTTCGACGTTTAGCTTGTTACCTCAGCTACGATCTTGTGCCCTCGTCAGGATCTGGTAGATAGTCAGGCTTCTCAGCCTCTTTTTCATTTGTAGTTGTCTGTACTCAGACATGTTAAGCTTCCGCTTGTGCTTTGACTTGTATGCTCTGAGTGTTGGGTCATGAGACCCATGTTTGTAATATCTCGCTCCTCGGAGCCTAATGAATAAATATTTGAGTCGTATTGTTATGTTGTGATGCCATGTTGTATTTACACATATTGAGCATATTGTGTGTATGTTTGAAATGCTTGATATGTGTGGGATCCGACAGTCTAGTTGTTTATCCTTGGCAGCCTCTCATATGGGGAAATGTAGTCTAGTGCTTCCTGAGCGATAGTAGTCCGCTACTGACTGGTTCACCGAGTCCTCGCTAGCCCAAGACTACCGCTCTGGACACTTGATCGGCGGCATGTGTTTCACTTCGTTCCTATGTCTGTCCCTTCGGGGAAATGTCACGCGGTGATACTCGGAGTCCTGCCTAGCCCACTACAGCCCGGGATACCGGAGTCCTGTTAGCCCAGTGCTACAGCCCGAATTCATACGTTGATGACCGACATGCTCGATGTGATACATGTATGCCTGTCCCCATGGGTTAGCGCCGCTTTGGGTTCACGACTAGCCATGTCGGCCCAGGTTCTTTGTCATATGGATGCTAGCGACACTATCATATACGTGAGCCAAAAGGCGCAAACGGTCCCTGGCCATGGTAATGCGACACCCGTGGGAATACCGTGCGTGAGGCCGCAAAGTGATATGAGGTGTTACCGGCTAGGTCGATGTGACTTGGAATCGGGGTCCTGACAATGCAAGAGATGGGACTGAAATTCAAACATGTGGGCGTCATGGCTCGGCTGGGAAGATTGAGATACTTGGATTTTTAATTCCTGTAATTCCAAAACACGCCTGAAAATCATGAAACTTGGCATGGTGTCATGACATGGCACCAACATGCTGCCGTAATATTTTTGGCCGAATTGGGACAAGCTTTGGTGTAAGCTTCTTGCAAACCGGAGCTTCCCTCAAGAAGGCTCGTGGTTCCGAGAGGGAACGTGTCACCTCCGTGTGCGAAACGACATACGTACACTGCCTCCTCTCGCCTTATTTTTTACACAGCCAGATTAGACCAAATAGAAGTACCGTGCTAAATTTTGGAATTATTCCGGTGTCGTTTGGCCTTTTTATACATTAATTAAGTTTCTGGGCATTAAATGTGCATAATTCAAATTTGAACTACAAGCACATGCTCCAGTGCACCAAAGTTGTTTGAAAAATTACATGTGTGTTCTTGGGTGAATTTCTAGGTCCCATGCAAGAGATGGGAGTGAAATTCAAACATCTGGGCATCGTGGCTCGGCCGGAAAGATTGAGCAATTTGGTTTTTTAATTCCTGTAATTCCAAAACACGCCTGAAAATCATGAAACTTGGCATGGCCTCATGACATGGCACCAACATGCTGTGGTAATTTTTATGTCCGATTTGCGAAGGCCCACACATTAACAATCAACAAAGTCATTTTGGAACAAGTGCTGTCACGTTACAAATTGGAAACACAAGTATTATTGAAACCATGGGCGTTCGACTTACCAATTACGTGCGGCCACGTGTCCCCTTTTTTTTATTGGCTAGGAGGTGCCATGCAGGGTAGCTATTTGAGTACAGGAGGCGTGCGATCAGACCCCTGCGCTTGCTCATCGGGAGGAGAGCCCTTTGACCGCTACCCGCCGTGCACCTCTTTCCCAACTTCTCCATTAATGGCGCCCGAGCACCTGTTCTACGGCGGGGCTATATGTCTCACTGTACTGAGATTTAAGAGAGAAAAATGAAAATCTGAAAAGAAAGTTTTGCACGGATCTTGATGTAAGATCCGGCGGACCTATATAGCATCGACTGCGACTTATAGCAAGCATGATGAATATAAGGACGATGACAGTGGATAATAATTGTCTTACATATTATGAAACATAATTAAAAAAAGCCACATTCGGCAACGCTCGAAATACACAAGGGCAAAAGAAGAAGGAAGACAACGATCTGGCTCGCTGATCTCTACTTTCTTGATGCGTTGCTGTAGGCCGCGGGAACTAGTCTCCGCGGCGAGCGGCGACGAGCTCTTTCTTGTCCTCAAGATGCTGCTTGAGAGCATCCACAGATTCCTCCACCAGCCTTCTACGCTCGATGCGCAGCTTGTTATTCTCGCCCATAAGTTTCTCGACAATGACGCCAGTCCTCTTCAACAAGGCAGTGGTCTGCTCCTGCTGCTCCGCACTTCCGATGATCTTCGCCCTCAGCAGGTCGCACTCGGCCCGGAGCTTCGCATTGCTCTCATTTAGTTGCCGGATGATGTCGGTAGACTGTTCAAACGAGGCTTGCAGGTCATCCTGCAACCTCTCCCACCTGGAGATCTGATCCATCTGCCTATGGACGAGGGCATGCATGCGCCTGTAAGAGTCCTCGCCTGTCCACGAGGCATTTTCCCAGGCTGCCGCGGCAAGGGAGGACATCTCTGCTGCATTCATGGCGCGGCGGGACATCTCTTCTGCTTTCGCGGCACGGCCGGACCAGTCCGCTGCACTGACGGTGCGGCGGGTCCTTTGTGCTGCTTCGGCGGCGCGGCGGGACCTCTCTATTGCTACGGCCGTGCGGCGGGACATGTTGGCTGCTATCGCAGTGAGGTGGGACATCTCTCATGCTCCCGCTTCCAGGCTCGCCTCTCCCTGCTCGCAATCTCTCGACCCAGAACTCACGCTGGCCATGGCGGATGCAAGGGAACGATGATGAATTACTTGTTTGTTTTTGACTTTTTGTGGATGAGGAGTTGAGGAGGAATGTGCAGTCATCTTGGAGTAGTAGTATTTATAACCGCGTAGTAATACGCTCCTAAGTGGGAAACCGTTTAGGTTTTGATCGGTGTGAACAGGTTTGCAATTTGGAATGTGACGGGACGCATGCTCAAAATTTACTGACGGTTATAAGTTCGGCACTATTCCCGAAAGGCGTAACGTGGGCACGTACGCCTTCTCGGCCGCGTATGTGGCGTTTGCACCATAGGGTGCACCGCAATAGGCAATGTGAGCACACATCTTTTAATTAGAACGGGTGTGCCCATCTAGCGCACACACGTTGATCTTTCTAACTGTTTCAGTTTGTTGTGGCTAATCGCAAACAGTTCATCCATGTGAAGTGTATGCCATCAATCACAGAGACTTTGATCTGGCTTACCCGTTTCTGTTCTGTTGCCTAATCGCAAACAGTTAATCCTTCTGAAGTGTATGTCCTCAATCACACACACCTTGATTTGGCTGACCGTTTCTGTTCTCTTGCCTAATCACAAATAGTTCATCCGAGTGAACCGTATGCTGTACATCGCACACACCTTTGGTCTGGCTGACTGTTTCTTTTGTGTTGCCTAATCACAAACAGTTCATCCGAGTGAACCGTATGTTGTATATCACACACGCCTCCATCTGGCTGCCCGTTTCTTTTGTTCCTCCTCATTGCAAACAGTTCATTGAACTGAACCGTATGCCCTTCATCGCACACGCAACTAAAACCTGAACTGTGTTTGATGCATCCGTCATCACAAACGTTTTACACATTTCTGACGGTTTTCATACGACACCGTTTGCGATTATGGCATCACACACAGTTTCTCGAAGGGTCTCTGATCATAGTGTCACGTTAGTAGCATCCTGCAGTAGTGTAAGATCATCTCTCTTAGAAACGATATTATGAATTTTAAGAAACTTGATCATGAACATGTTGCACAAGCTTGGGAGAGGATGAAATTAATGATACGTAATTGCCCTACACATGGTTTGAATTTATGGATGATTATACAAAAAAATTATGCCGGATTGAATTTTGCTTCTAGAAATCTTTTAGATTCGGCCACGGGAGGCACTTTTGTCGAAATCACTTTAGGAGAAGCTACTAAACTCCTAGATAATATTATGGTTAATTATTCTCAGTGGCACACCGAAAGATCCACTAGTGAAAAAGTTCATGCGATTGAAGAGATTAATGTTTTGAGTGGAAAGATGGATGAACTTATGAAATTGTTTGCTAATAAAAGTGTTTCTTGTGATCCTAATGACATGCCTTTGTCCACTTTGATTGAGAATAATAATGAATCTATGGATGTGAATTTTGTTGGTAGGAACAATTTTGGTAACAATGCGTATAGAGGAAACTTTAATTTTAGGCCGTTTCCTAATAATTCCTCTAATAATTATGGTAATTCCTACAACAAATCTTATGGAAATTTTAATAAGATGCCCTGTGATTTTGAGACTTGTGTTAAGAATTTATGAGTTCGCAAAAGAATTTCAATGCTTTGGTTGAAGAAAAATTTCTTAAGATTGATGAGTTGGCTAGGAATGTGGATAGAATTTCCCTTGATGTTGATTCTTTGAAACTTAGATCTATTCCACCTAAGCATGATATCAATGAGTCTCTCAAAGCCATGAGAATTTCCATTGATGAGTGCAAAGAAAGAACCACTAGGATGCGTGCTAAAAAAGATCGCTTTGTGAAAGCGTGTTCTTCTAGTTTCAACAAAAATAAAGATGAAGATCTAAAAGTGATTGATGTGACTCCTATTAAATCTTTGTTTTCCAATATGATTCTTGATAAAGATGGAAATGGAGATGAGTCAACTTTAGTTAAAAGGCATCCCAATGATTCGGAGTTTTTAGATCTTCATGCAAAAATTAAGAAAAGTGGGATTGAAGAGGTCAAAACTTTACATAGCAATGAACCCACTATTTTGGATTTCAAGGAATTTAATTATGATAATTGCTCTTTGATAGATTGTATTTCCTTGTTGCAATCCATCTTAAATTCTCCTCATGCTTATAATCAAAATAAAAATTTCACTAAACATATTGTTGATGCTTTAATGCAATCTTATGAAGAAAAGCTTGAACTAGAAATTTCTATTCCTAGAAAACTTTATGATAAGTGGGAACATACTACTAAAATTAATATTAAATATTATGAATTCTATGCTTTGTGTGATTTGGGTGCTAGTGTTTCCATGATTCCAAAAACTTTGTGTGATGTGCTAGGTTTCCGTGAATTTGATGATTGTTCGTTAAATTTGCATCTTGCGGATTCCACCATTAAGAAACCTATGGGAAGGATTAATGATGTTCTTATTGTTGCAAATAGGAATTATGTGCCTATAGATTTCATTGTTCTTGATATAGATTGCAATTCTACATGTCCTATTATTATGGGTAGACCTTTCCTTAGAACGATTGGTGCAATTATTGATATGAAAGAAGGAAATATTAGATTCCAATTTCCATTAAGGAAAGGCATGGAACACTTTCCTAGGAATAAAATTAAATTACATTATGAATCTATTATGAGAGCCACTTATGGATTGCATACCAAAGATGAAAATGCCTAGATCTATTCTTGTTTTTATTCCTGGCTAGGGGCGTTAAACAATAGCGCTTGTTGGGAGGCAACCCAATTTTATTTTTGTTTCTTGCTTTTTGTTCCTGTTTAGTAATAAATAATTCATCTATCTTCTGTTTATATGTGGTTTTATGTTTTAATTCGTGTTTGTGCCAAGTAGAACCTTTGAGAAGACTTGGGTGAAGTCTTTGCGATCTTGCTGTAAAAAACAGAAACTTTTGCGCTCACGAGATTAGCTGTCATTTTGTACTGGAGAGTGATTTTAGGTTGATTCTTTTTTCAGATGATTAATATACAAATTACTCACGTCCACCAATTTATTTCAGATTTTTTGGAGTTACATAAGTATTCGTTTGAATCAGATTGCTACAGACTGTTCTGTTTTTGACAGATTCTATTTTTCGTGTGTTGTTTGCTTATTTTGATGAATCTATGAGTAGTATCGGGGGGTATGAACCATAGAAAAGTTGGAATACAATAGGTTTAACACCAATATAAATAAATAATGAGTTCATTACAGTACCTTAAAGTGGTGGTTTGTTTTCTTATACTAATGGATCTCATGATATTTTCTGTTAAGTTTTGTTTTGTGAAGTTTTCAAGCTTTTGGGTAAAGATTTGATGGATTTTGGAATAAGGAGTGGCAAGAGCCTAAGCTTGGGTTTGCCCAAGGCACCCCAAGGTAAAATTCAAGGACAACTAAAAGGCTAAGCTTGGGGATGCCTTCCGGGGCATCCCTTCTTTCGTCTTCGTCTATCAGTAACTTTACTCGAGGCTATATTTTTATTCACCACATGATATGTGTTTTGCTTGGAGCGTCTTGTATGATTTGAGTCTTTGCTTTTTAGTTTACCAGAATAATCCTTTCTGTACACACCTTTTGGGAGAGACACACATGAATCAAAATTTATTAGAATACTCTTTGTGCTTCACTTGTATCTTTTGAGCTCGATAATGTTGCTCTAGTGCTTCACTTATATCTTTTTAGAGCACGGTGGTGGTTTTATTTTATAGAAATTATTGATCTCTCATGCTTCACTTGTATTATTTTGAGAGTCTTTTAGAACAGCATGGTAATTTTCTTTGGTTATAAAATTAGTCCTAATATGGCGGGCATTCAAGATGGGTATAATAAAAACTTTCATATAGAGTGCATTGAATACTATGAGAAGTTTGATACTTGATGATTGTTTTGAGATATGAAGATGGTGATATTATATTCATGATAGTTGAGTATTTGTGAATTTTAGAAATACTTGCGTTGAGGTTTGCAAGTCCTGTAGCATGCACGTATGGTAACTGTTGTGTAACAAATTTGAAGCATGAGGTGTTTCTTTGATTGTCCTCCTTATGTGTGGTGGTCGGGGACGAGCGATGGTCTTTTACTACCAATATATCCCCCTAGGAGCATGCGCGTAGTGCTTGGTTTTGATGACTTGTAGATTTTTGCAATAAGTATGTGAGTTCTTTATGACTAATGTTGAGTCCATGAATTATACGCACTCTCATCCTTCCACCATTGCTAGCCTCACTAGTACCGCACAACTTTCACTGGTACCATAAACCCACCATATACCTTCCTCAAAGTAGCCACCATACCTACCTATTATGGCATCTACATAGCCATTCCAAGATATATTGCCATGCAACCTTCCACCGTTCCGTTTATTATGACACGCTTTATCATTGTCATATTGCCTTACATGATCATGTAGTTGACATCGTATTTGTGGCAAGGCCACCATCCATAATTTTTCATACATGTCACTCTTGATTCATTGCCCATCCCGATACACCGCCGGAGGCACTCATATAGAGTCATATTTTGTTCTAGTATCGAGTTGTAATCCTTGAGTTGTAAATAAATAGAAGTGTGATGATCATCATTATTAGAGCATTGTCCCGTCTGAGGAAATAAAAAAAAGAGAGAAAGGCCAAATAAAAAAAGAGAAGGCCCAAAAAATGAGAGAAAAAGAGAGAAGGGGCAATTTTACTATCCTTTTTCCACACTTGTGCTTCAAAGTAGCGCCATGATCTTCATGATAGAGAGTCTCTTATTTTGTCACTTTCATATACTAGTGGGAATTTTCGTTATAGAACTTGGCTTGTATAGTCCAACAATGGGCTTCCTCAAAGTTCCCTAGGTCTTCATGGGCAAGCAAGTTGGATGCACACCCACTTAGTTTCTTTTGTTGAGCTTTCATACATTTATAGCTCTAGTGCATCCGTTGCATGGTAATCCCTACTCACTCACATTGATATCTATTGATGGGCATCTCCATAGCCCATTAATACGCCTAGTTGATGTCAGACCATGTTCCTCTTTTTTGTCTTCTCCACAATCACCATTCTATTCCGCCTATAGTGCTATGTCCATGGCTCACGCTCATGTATTGCGTGAAAGTTGAAAAAGTTTGAGAATACTAAAGTATGAAACAATTGCTTGGCTTGTCATCGGGGTTGTGCATGATTTGAACATTTTGTGTGACGAAGATGGAGCATAGCCAAACTATATGATTTTGTAGGGATGAACTTTATTTGGCCATGTTATTTTGAGAAGACATGATTACTTTGTTAGTATGCTTGAAGTACTATTATTTTTATGTCAATATTAAACTTTTGTCTTGAATCTTTCGGATCTAAACATTCATGCCACAATAACGAAAATTACATTGAAAATTATGTTAGGTAGCATTCCACATCAAAAATTCTGTTTTTATCATTTACCTACTCGAGGACGAGCTGGAATTAAGCTTGGGGATGCTTGATACGTCTCCAACATATCTATAATTTTTTATTGTTCCATGCTATTATATTATCTGTTTTGGTTGTTTAATGGGATTTAATATGCTATTTTATATTATTTTTGGGACTAACCTATTAACCGAAGGCTCAGTGCCAGTTTCTGTTTTCTTGCCTATTTCAGTGTTTTGCAGAAAAGGAATACCAAACGGAATTAAACCTTCGCGATGATCTTTCTTGGAACGAAAGAAATCCAGAAGACTTGGAGTTGAAGTATGGAACTCCGCGAGGCGGCCACGAGGCAGGAGGGCGCGCCCAGGGGGGTAGGCGCACCCCCACCCTCGTGGGCCCCTCGGAGCTCCACCGACGTACTTCTTTCGCCTATATATACTCTTGTACCCTAGAAACATCAGGGGGAGCCATGAAACCACTTTTCCACCGCAGCAACCTTCTGTACCCGTGAGATCCCATCTTGGGGCCTTTTCTGGCGCTCTGTCGGAGGGGGAATCAATCACGGAGGGCTTCTACATCAACACCACAGCCTCTCCAATGAAGTGTGAGTAGTTTACCACAGACCTTCGGGTCCATAGTTATTAGCTAGATGGCTTCTTCTCTCTCTTTGGTTGTCAATAAAAAGTTCTCCTCAATGTTCTTGGAGATCTATTCGATATAATACTCTTTTGCGGTGTGTTTTCCGAGATCCGATGAATTGTGGATTTATGATCAAGATTATCTATGATTAATATTTCGTTCTTCTCTGAATTCTTATACGCATGATTTGATATCTTTGCAAGTCTATTTGAATTATCGATTTAGTTTGGCCTACTAGATTGATCTTTCTTGCAATGGGAGAAGTTCTTAGCTTTGGGTTAAATCTTGCGGTGTTCTTTCCCAGTGACAGTAGGGGCAGCAAGGCACGTATTGTATTGTTGCCATCGAGGATAAAAAGATGGGGTTTATATCATATTGCTTGATTTTATCCCTCTACATCATGTCATCTTGCTTAATGCGTTACTCTGTTCTTATAAACTTAATACTCTAGATGCATGCTGGATAGCAGTCGATGTGTGGAGTGATAGTAGTAGATGCAGAATTGTTTCGGTCTACTTGACACAGACGTGATGCCTATATTCATGATCATTGCCTAGATATTCTCATAATTATGCACTTTTCTATCAATTGCTCGGCAGTAATTTGTTCACCCACCGTAAAGCCACTAGTGGAACCTATGGCCCCCAGGTTTATTTTACATCGTATAAGTTTCCGATCTATAATTCTAGTTTCCTATTTATTTTATTTTGCAATCTTTACTTTCCAATCTATACAACAAAATACCAAAAATATTTATATTACTATCTTTATTAGATCTCACTTTTGCGAGTGACCTTGAAGGGATTGACAACTCCTTTATCACGTTGGTTGCAAGGTTCTTGATTGTTTGTGCAGGCACTAGGTGACTTGCGTGTTATCTCCTACTGGATTGATACCTTGATTCTCAAAAACTGAGGGAAAATACTTACGCTACTTTGCTGCATCGCCCTTTCCTCTTCAAAGGAAAACCAACGCATGCTCAAGAGGTAGCAACATAGCTCACGGGGCGCCTCCTTCACCCCCCAGGCAGGACGTCATCATCGAGCCAAGACGGAGGTTCCTCGGCGCGATCTGCAGTGCAGGGCACCCGCGCGTGACGAGGCAAGCTGGCAGGTGGTGCAGCGGCTGCAAGGAGATGTGCGTGCACTCCCAGCACCACCACGTCAAGACCGCACACCTCCCGCAGTGGTGGCGCGCGAGCGCCAAGATCAGGCTCCCCCTCCGTGGCGGGCCCCCGTGAGCACAGCTGGGTGTCGCGCGTTAACTCCGGAGCTGTGCAGCGTTGTCTGGCCAGGGAAGTTCAACCCCAACCTGCCACCATGCTACGACGGCACCCCCGACCCTGCCGAGTTCCTGCAGCTCTATGAGCTGAGCATCGAGGTGGCCAACGCCGACGAAAGGTTATGGCAAACTGGTTTCCCATGGCCCTCAAAGACGGCGCACACTCATGGCTCCTGAACCTCCCCGCGGGATTGATCTCCTCCTGGGACGAGATGCAAGAGCGTTTCGTCGCCAACTTCCAGGGCACTCACGACCGCCCACCGGCCGCGTGTGACCCGCGGCGCATCAAGCAGTAGCTAGGAGAAACCTTGTAGAAGTACATCCAGCGCTTCAACAGTGTTCGCGTCAAGATCCCCAAGGTGTCGGATGAGGCCATCATCTCGGCATTTACCGATGGCAACCGTGACGTCAAGATGAAGGAGGAGCTCGCCATACACGAGGACCTGTGCACGGCCCTGGAGATGTTCAACATGGCAACCAAGTGTGCGAGAGTTGAGGAGGGACGCCTCTCCCTCCTCGAGCTCCCTGAGACAGACCTAGAAGACAACAAGCCAATGCCAAGGATGTGCGTTGTCACAACACCAACGACTGCCAGGAGGTCAGGGCCATCCGCGACGGGCACCTCGGTCGTTGCTCCGAGCGCAACGATCGAGGCTACGACCGTGGAGGAGGCCGAGGCGAAGGACTTTGGGACGGCCACGACACCCGCCAGGAATGGCGCGACTAGCCTCGAGAGGACCGCTGGTAGGGCCAACCTCGTGAGGGCGCCTGGAAGGACCAACCTCGCGAGGACCGTCCTCAGGGAAATCCTGGCCTTCCCCCGCTGCCTCCACCATCAAGAAGGAATGATGACCATCACTAGGATGAGGGGGCTGGGGGCTTCCACGAGCCTCGTGTCGTCTCTTGCATCCTAGGCGGCGCTCAAATCCCAGCCTCCCATCGTATCTTCAAGCAGTTTGCGCGTGAGGTGAACGCGGCCCTCCCCAGGCTCGAGGCGACGCGTTCGCTCAGGTGGTCCAAGTATGCCATCACCTTCGACTCCTCCGACCAGCTCAAGTGCGCGGCCACAGCCTGTGCCCTCCCACTGCTCTTCTCACCCGTCATCAACAACATACTCGTCACCAAGACACTCATCGATGGTGGTGCGGGACTCAATGTCCTCTCCGTCGAGACGTTCGACCGACTCCAGGTGCCCTATGACCAGCTGCAGCCTACCAAGCCCTTCTCAGGAGTGACCGACGGCTCCACCACCTCGATAGGGCAGGTCCACCTCCCTGTCACCTTCGGCAAGCACGACAACTACCACACCGATCTCATCGACTTCGACGTCACCCACATCCGCCTCCCATACAATGCCATCCTTGGGTACCCGACCCTGGCCAAGTTCATGGCTGTGGCCCACCATGGCTACAACGTCCTCAAGATGCCAGGGAGCTGCGGCATCATCACGGTCGCCTGAGAGGAGAAGGACGCGGTGTGCTCACTCGAGCGAGCCTACGAAGCTGCGGCGGTCGAGAACCCAGATGACGAGGGTGCTGTCTACCCTCCTGAGGCCGTCCCCAAGAAGAAGAAGTTGCTGCTCCGCTAAGGATCACAGGAGGGTGGGGCGTCCGGTGGTGCTGCCTCAAGCTCTACGCCCACTGACAGGGCGCCTTCCCTTCTCTCATAGGAAGGAGCGCCTGGTGCCCCTCTCAGGCTGGGCTCAGGGGCTCTCTTCTGGAGGGCCTCAGACCTAGCCAACTTCACGGGGAAGGTGCTCGGGCACCATCTGGAGGCGTGCTTCAACGTGCGCTTCCGTGAGGAAAGCGCAGGGCGTGAGGCGCCAGACGCTCAGGAGTTCATCACCAAGACAATCGAGGAGCTTCAGGAGGCAAGAGCTATGTCGGGCGACCGTCCCCCACCACCCAGCGCAGCTCCCTGCCTCGGCGAGGACAGTGAGCTGCACGCCTGCGTCAACATCCCCAACTCTCTCCGAGGGTCCTTTAGTTTCTTAGGATTTCGAGGATTGCGGAACGAGAATGCAATAAAATATGATATGCATGGATGACCTATGTATACCATTCCAATTTGAAAATTTTGGATGTTACAATGCCGGTCCAGGTGATCCAGCAGATATGCACTATTCTATGCGCTATCCCAGCAGTTGAACTCTCTGAAGAATCTCTGCTGGCTCCACAGGAGGAGGAACCATCGGCCTCTAATTAGGCATTTGTTTTATCTCACTTTATTTACTTTCTTAATTCCTATTTTGGTGAACTAGAATGTCTTATGTTGGAACGTACGTGGTTTAAACTCAGGGGACAAACAACTAGCGCTCTCGAATGCTATTACCTCTAGTGGATGTGCGGTTGTATGTCTGCAGGAAACTAAGAAAACATCTTTTGATTTTCCCTTTATTAAATCATGTTGTCCTCGTCAGTTTGACCAGCTTGCTTTTGTGCCCTCTCGTGGAGCTTCTGGTGGCATTGCTACAATATGGAACAACTCTATTTTCTCTGCCAATGTTCTATTCTCTGAAGATTATGCTCTTGTCACGCGTTTTCGATCCACTCAATCATCACAAAATTGGACATTGGTTAATGTATATGGGCCATGCCAAGGAGAACAGAGAGACCACTTTATTCAATGGTTATGTGCTCTTGACATTCCTTCTACCAAAGATTGGCTTTTTGTGGGTGATTTCAATTTCGTTCGTGCACCAGAGAATCGTAACAAACCAGGAGGAAGCATGACTGACATGAATACATTTAATGATTTCATACGCTCTCAAAGCATAATTGAACTACCCATCAAAGGCCGATCTTTCACTTGAAGCAACATGCAACAAGACCCTCTCCTTGAACAACTCGATTGGTTTTTTACAAGCACAAACTGGACCCTATCATATCCTAAAACTTTGGTCAAACCTCTAGTAAACCTATCTCGGACCATATTGCCTGTGTTGTCACCATTGAAACAAACATTCCAAAATCCAAATTATTTCGTTTTGAGTCCTTTTGGGTTCAACACCCGGGCTTCATGAACTTAGTTGAGACATCCTGGGCCAAACCAGAAAAATCCACAAACACAACCACAATTCTTTGCCGAAAACTCAAAACCTTACATTGTGATCTCTAACATTGGAGAAAGGGTATCTCCAAGTTAATTGTGGCAACTGAGAATTCAAACAAAGCCCTCTGTGATATTGATGAATTAGAAAACAAGCGTGCACTATCCATACCTGAAACCAATTTTCAATGAATACTAAAGGCTCACATTCTGAGGTTATTAAGATATCAACAACTCTACTGGAAAAAGAGATGTACCATCAGATGGGTCCAATTTGGTGATGAGCCATCCAAAAAATTTCAGGCAATGGCATCGGAAAGATACAGAAGAAATAATATTGCATCCCTAACCACTAGAGATGGCACAACTGTTGAAGATCATGCGGGTAAAGAATCCATCATATTCAAACATTCAAAGAAAGGATGGGGTCTTCACAGGCACACAATATGAAGTTTGATCTCTCCAGAATTAAAAAATGTGAAGGGCTTGATGCGCTCACTGTTCCATTCTCCCATGAAGAGATTGACAATGTTATCAGAGAAACTGACAATGTTATCAGAGAAATGCCAGCCGACCGAGCCCCTTGTCCAGACGGATTCACTGGAGTTTTCCTAAAAATATGTTGACCAGTCATTAAAGAAAACTTTTATAACTTGTGCAATCAATTCCACAATGGGGATCTCAATTTGGAAAGCATTAATGATGGCTTTACCACCCTTATCCCAAAAATCAGTTCTCCTGAACCATTAATGACTATAGACCGATCACACTATTAAACTGTTGTCTCAAAGTCATCACGAAGATCTTGGCCAACAGACTACATAAAATTATTTTGAAGATGTATCAATGCCAATAACCCGAAAGAGAAATCATGCTTCTCAAACTTGACTTTGCCAAAGCCTTTGACACCATTGAACACGAAGCCATGATCGAAATTATGAAAAACATGGGTTTCAATGACAAATGGCTAAATTGGGTTCGGTGCATATTCTCATCAGGTAAATCTTCGGTTCTCCTCAATGGAACTCCTGGCCGCCAATTTCACTGCAAATGTGGTGTCAGGCAGGGTGACCCTTCCCTAATCTTCGTGTTGGCGGCCAATCTCCTTCAAGCAGCCATTAATGATGCCTTTGCACGTAATTTAATCCATCTGCCATATCCTTCCCCGAACCAACAAGAGTACCCAGTTATTGAATATGCCGACGATACAATCCTGATTCTACCAGCATGCACACAACAAGCAACTTTCATCAAGGCTATCCTGACTGATTATGCCACGCCCATTGGGTTGAAAATAAACTTCCACAAATCAACGCTAATACCCATCAATTGTGAGACTGAAAATATTGACGAGATGGCTACCATTTTTGGATGTGTGGTAGGGAAGATACCTTTTACCTACCTAGGCCTTCCCCTTGGCACTACTCGGCTGACAGTTCAAGAACTCATGCCGCTGGCTTGCTTGGTGGAAAGAAGATTAACGGCCACACTGAACATGATTTCTTATGGTGGAAAACTTTCCTTGCTCAACTCAGTGATCACCTTTCTTATCATTTTTGCACTTTGCACCCTTCTACTACCAACCAAAATCATTGAACTACTGGATAAGATTCGAAGGAAATGTTTGTGGACCAAGAAAACTGAGCAAGGGGATAGCTGCAATTCTCTGGCCTCTTGGGATATGGTTTGTCAGCCTAAGGAAAGTGGCGGGCTTGGAGTGATTAACCTCAAAATTCAAGGAGATGCGCTACTATTAAAATATTTGAACAAATTCTACAATGGTTGGAATGTGCCTTGGGATCAACTCATCTGGGAAACATACTACACGAACCAAATCCCACGTGCCTCTGATCCATGCGGATCTTCCAGGTGGAGGGATGTCGCGAAGTTAATGCCAACATACGGAGGAATTTTGACCGTACAAGTTGCAAATGGGACCAATGTTCTCTTCTGGAAAGACTTATGGAATGACACCATTCTTGCCGAGAAATACCCACGTGCATTCTCTTATGCAATAAATGAGGATTTATCAGTTCGGGATTTCTTGACAATCGCGTCACTACGAGAGGCGTTTCACCTTCCCCTCTCGACATAGGCACAAGCAGAAGTTCGCCAGCTGCAGTTTGACACTGTGGATGTTGTCATTTCCAATGAGACTGACATTTGGACATATATTTGGGGTTCGGATACTTTCATGGCTCATAAATACTACACATTCTATTTCAGAGAAGTACTGGCACATGAGGCTTTTGGATGGATCTGGAAATCAAAGTCCACCATGAAAATCAAGGTCTTCGGTTGGTTACTCTTTTTAGACCGCCTAAACACAAGAAACATGATTAAACAAAGACATTACAATATAGGAGATGACCATGACTGCATACTCTGTGGATTACATATCGAAGAAACTTTGGAGCATCTGTTCTTTGAGTGTCATTTTAGTACTAACTGTTGGTCTAGTCTCGGTCTTGCTTGGCCACCGGGAGAATCGAGATTACAAAACATTACTAGGGCCAAGGAAAACTGGAACAAACCTCTCTTTATGGAGCTATTCTTGTTAGCAGCGTGGAGAATATGGAAGGAAAGCAACAATAAACATTTTCGGGGGATTGTCCCAACAAAAGGCTCTTAGCTAGATAGGCTCAAAACTGATTTTCCCTCCTTACCTATAGGGTTAAGGAAAAGCATAAAAAGTTTATCCCTCTTATCCTTTCTTCCCGCAGTTAGACCATTCCCCATCTCCCCAAAGGGGGGCTGATATGTAATCTACCCCATGTAAAGCTCCCATGTAAAGTGTTACTTCATTATATTAATTCATTAACAGTAGGAGTTTCTCCTACTGTTCAAGGTTCAAAAAAAAACTAATCAAGTGGTTAGTGCAGCCCTAGTGGCACAACGGGAAGTAGAAGAAGCGGCAGCCACAGATAGTGTCCGCTCCGGGGAGGAAAGTGAGCACACCGCAGCAAAGTTAGATGCACATCAAGACAGAGAGGAGCAAAGTAGCGGAGGCAGCCCCAAGGTTACGACAAAGAAGAAGGTGGTGCATCGCCCAGTGTACTTCATCAGCTCCCTATTGCAGGGGGCTAGATCGAGGTACTCTGGGATGCAAAAGTTGATTTTTGGCCTTGTGATGGCCTCAAGGAAACTGTGCCACTACTTCCAAGCCCACGAGGTCATGATTGTCACCCGCTTTCCTTTGCAACGGATACTCTGAAACCCTGAGGCTACCGGCAGGATAGAGGAGTGGGCATTGGAGTTATCCATCTTTGGTTTGAAGTTTGAGAGCAAGTCAACTATACATAGCAGAGCATTGGTAGAGTTTATTGCAGAATGGACGCCAACTCCTGATGAAGAAGTGTTGGAGACAGTTATTCCCGGCAAGGAAGCGCCCCAAGAATGGATCATGTATTTCGATGCTGCTTTCTCCCTGCAAGGTGTAGGGGCTGGCGTTCTTCTTGTTTCTCCCACTGGAGAGCACTTGAAGTACGTCGTTCAGATGCATTTTCCTAGGGAAAAGGCTACCAACAATATTGTAGAGTATGAAGGGCTCCTTGCTGGGCTCAGGATTGCAATAGAGTTGGGAATCAAGAAACTGATCATCCGAGGAGATTTGCAGCTCGTGGTGAGACAGGTCAACAAGGATTACCAAAGTCCATTGATGGAGGCATACATTGAGGAAGTGAGAAAGTTGGAGCAGCGCTTTGACGGATTGCAAACAGAGCACGTACCCCGCGCGGAAAACAACATTGCTGATCATCTGTCAAAGTGCACTGTGCAAAAGCTCCCTATGGAACCAGGAACTTTTTTTCCATCTAACTCTGCCCTCTGTATCCTCGGCAACGATGGCCCGGAAGAGGAGGAAAATGGACTCCGGAAAGCCTCTCCCAGTAGAACCGCTTGAGGCTCCCGGCAGAGAGCTTGACGGGAACAACTCCCCTTCAGCCAATGAGCTGCCCCCTCCCGCCAAACCACCGGTCCTTGCGGTCGAAGGGTACGCTTTCACAAAGGAGGAGGTGCCGCTAGTCCTCGTTGTCGAGCCTCAGGCTCCAACTTGGGCACGACACATAGTCCATTTCCTTCAAACCGGAGAACCTCCCAAAGAGCAAGAAGAAGCTGAAAGAGTAGCCTGGAGGGCCAGTATGTATCAGTTCGTCGAGGACACGCTGTACAGAAGAAGGCCCAACGGTATGAAATTGAAGTGCATTTGCCGGGAAGAAGGAAAGGAACTGCTGGCAGAGATACACAAGGGTATGTGCGGCTCACACATTGGATCAAGGGCTCTGGTGGGAAAAGCTTTTCGGCAAGGGCTTTTACTGGCCCACAGCCCTCCAAGATGCTGTTGAGTTGGTCACCAAATGTGAAGCCAGCCAGTTCAATTCCAAGAACATCCTTCTGCTTGCCCAAGCTCTTCACACAATCCCTTTATCATGGCCGTTTTCGGTTTGGGGGCTCGACATCTTGGGCCCTTTCCCCCGTGCTACCGGGGGCTTTGAATTCTTGGTCGTTGCAATCGACAAGTTTACAAAGTGGCCGGAAGTAGAGACCGTGAGAAAGGTGACTGCTCAGCCAACTATCAAATTCTTGAAAGGATTTGTCTGCCGCTTCGGAGTCCCTACCCGGATCATCACTGACAATGACACCCAATTCACGAGCCACGCCTTCATGCAATATGTTCACGCCCTCGGAAGCAAGATCTCATTTGCCTCTGTTGCACATCAAAAGAGCAATGGGCAAGGTGAGAAGGCGAACATTGAAGTGTTGCGACGACTCAAGACGAGAACATTTGATACGATGCAGTAGTGTGGCGGACGATGGATCGACGAGCTGCCGGTGGTTCTTTGGTCCCTTAGAACGACACCAAATCGAGCTACCGGGCAGACTCCTTTCTCCCTAGTCTACGGGGCAGAAGCAGTTATCCCCACGGAATTCATTGATGGGTCAGTTCAAGTGCTTGCCTACGATGAAGTAGCACTAGAACAACACCAGCGCGACGATGTTGTGCTTCTCGAGGAGAACCGTCTCCATGCTGCTATGCGTGCTGCACACTATCAGCAAGCCCTGCGTCGCTATCACAGCCGTAGGGTTCATGCCCGGTGTTTTGAGGAAGGCGACCTTGTCCATAGGCGCGTTCAGTCCGCCAAGTGTACAAACAAGTTTACGCCAAAGTGGGAAGGCCCTTACGGGTAGTATGAGTCGCCAGACCTGGCGCAGTCCATCTGGAGACCGGGGATGGCATTCAATTGCAAAACTCATGGAATATTGAGCATCTCCGCAAGTTCTACCCGTAAGGTGCAGCTGTCGGGCAGTGTACAGCCTTGCCTCTATGGCATGTAACCCTTTGTACAAAGCCAGGCAGACTTCACGAAAAGCAGAAAGCGCTGGGGGGGCGACAAATCGCATGCATGCATAAGCATATCATGAGCATAGCATGTTCATGTAGAATAAGATCGCATGTGGCATCATTTTCATCTGCATAAAACTGCAGGCTCCTGCCGTGGACTTGATCCCAAAGAGGAGAAGAGAAGACGAGCCCACATTGCGACCCCCGGCAAGCCAAAACAGATAAGTTCTTTCTCTTATCCATATGCGTTCTGTAAGTAGTAACGTGTGCATAAGAAAACCTTGCTGCCTTTGAAACTCAGGTGCTCCCACCCCTTGACTCGAACGTTGCTTCGGTCAGAATGGTCGCAGTGGCCTTTAGCGAAAAATTCTAGCGGGGGACTAGTCCCTCTTCGCAATTTGTGCCCGCCAGGCCTAACTCCGCAGCAACAAACTGAGGGTACTGCCAGGATAGCCTGCCGGGGGAAACTTGTTTACTTAAAAGTATAGAGGCATTCTACCTCTGCATGGACACATTACATGCACAAGTACCCGACAAGGTTTATCTTTTTCATTAATATGCTGATCAACAAGTACATATCTTACAGAACACAAACATGGATCAAAGAGATTACATAATTCAAACTAAAGTTTGGCAAGTGCCTACAGATTTTAGATTGAAAAAAGATAAAATGCCTGTGGTATCTTCACTCTATCCTCCCCTTCTTCGAAACTACATGGGGAGACGAAGAAGACGGAGGGAAGGCCTGGTTGGGATTTGGCACCTCCCCGGGATCAGGATGGCATCGTTCCCTGGCTGGGAGGAAGAAACCGAAGGGCAGTCGTGGATGGTGACGCTGCCGGAAGCCCAACCGGTGATGATGGTGCTACCGGCAAGCATGCCTCGTCGGAGCGATCGCCCCGCTCTTGCGCGTCGTGGGTTGCCGCCGCCCTCCTTACCGCCGCCGCCCGAAGCTCCCACCGGGCCAGCCATGGCAGACACTAGGTGCCCCGGATAGCTCCACAGAGAGCATGGTCATATCCAACGACCCAAAGACAAGGGGCGCCGCCCTTTAAGGAAGCAGGCATGGGGACGAGGAGCTCGCCCATACGTCGGACGTGCAGTGCCCTAGGACGAGGAGCTCGCCGATGATGATCCGCTTTTGTGGCCTCTCTCCGACGTCGCAAGAAAAGGAGGGATAGGCAACGATCGACTACCACGCCTTGTGACCATTATGGGCCTCGACGTGGTGTCGCTTGCGTCGCCCCTCACTAAGATTGGAGCCATGGGTGGCCCGGCGATGAGTACACTGGAGTCGCTACCTCCAGTGTTACCACCGCACTGCCCGAACCCCCACCTGAGGCCTGCGCGAAGATAGGAGGGGGATCCTACCCCAGCGGAGGCGTGACCGCACCCTTCTACCGATCCCCAAGCGTCGACACAAGCAGTCGACATCACTAACCTCAAGCTAAGGCCCGGGCTTGACCCCGAGCTCTCCCTGTCGGCATAACTAAAAGAAAGCAGAAAATGGAGGAGGAGGGGCGTGTGGATGAATGCTCCCACTCCTCCACACCCCTCCTTTTATAGGCGGGCTGGGGCTGGGGGCTGATCCCCCGGTGGGTAACCGCCGTCCTCCTCCACCAATCCAAGAAGGACGGGCCCCTGCCCTGACACTCTCCTGCACCATGCGTCTCCGTTACCTACCCCACTCGATGCATGCAACATACGTGGCTAAGGATAAGGGCGTGGTGGGAAGAGTGAATTGGTAGTTACTCGCCCATGCGTAAAAATCATTCACGGGCCATTACAAAGGCAACCCCACTGCAATTGGCATTACACGACGCGCATGAGAACCAGAAACTGACCCGAGGCTCAGGTTAATGAAGGAGCAACAAAGATCTCAAAAGGGCAAGCAACTACAACTCCCTTGCTTGTGCACTGGTTAGGGCCTTCCCCGGCGACTCCCGGTAGAGCACTCAGGCCAGGCCCAGGGGCTCCTGTTGGTGCAACAAACACTAGGTATGTTGCCCAGTTGTAACGCCCCCGATGCGGCTATATCTCCCACGTGTCGAGGCACGACTTAGAGGCATAACCGCATTGAAAGCAATGTCGCAAGAGAGGTAATCTTCACACAACCCATGTAATAATTAAGGGAAAGATACATAGTTGGCTTACAGTCGCCACTTCACACAGTACATAATTAAACATACATCATTCAGAGTACACTCAAGGTCCGACTACGGAACCAAAATAAAGAAGATACCCCAAATGCTAACACAGATCCCCGAATCGTCCCAACTGGGCACCACTACTGATCATCTGGAAACGACACATAGTAACGACCACGTTCCTCGTCGAACTCCCACTTGAGCTCGGTGGAATCACCTGCACTGGCCTCATCGGAACCTCCAACTGTTTTGGAAGTATCTGTGAGTCACGGGGACTCAGCAATCTCACACCATGCGAGATCAAGACTATTTAAGCTTTAGGAAGGACATAGTAGTAGAGTGGAGCTGCAGCACGCGACTAGCTTATATGGTGGCTACTTACATAAAAGAGAGCGAGGAGAGAAGCAAAGCGCGGTCGTGAAACTAATAGTGATCAAGAAGTGATCCTGACTACTTACGTCAGACATAACTCCAACACCGTGTTCACTTCCCGGACTCCGCCGAGAAGAGACCATCACGGTTACACACACGATTGATGTGTATTTTAATGAGGTCCACTTTAGGTTTTCTACAACCGACATTAACAAATTCCCATCTGCCTCATAACCGCGGGCACGGCTTTGAAAGATATTACCTGCAGGGTGTCCCAACTTAGCCCATTATAAGCTCTCACGGTCAACGAAGGATTATTCCTTCTACCGGAAGACCCGATCAATCTCGAATCCCGGACTACAAGACATTTCGACAAAGAATAAAACAAGACCAGCAAAGCCACCCGAATGTGCCGACAAATCCCGATAGGAGCTGCACATATCTCGTTCTCGAGGCACACCGGATGGGCAAGACGTCGGGTTGGCATAAACCTGATTGCCCAGGGGGCGCCGGACATCGCCCAGGTTGGACCAGCAATCGAAGGAGAACTGGCCCGGGGTTTAAAATAAAGATGACCCTCGGGCTCGCGAAACCCGGGGAAAAAGGCTTAGGTGGCAAATGGTAAAACCAATGTTGGGCCTTGCTGGAGGAGTCTTATTCAAAGCGAACTGTCAAGGGGGTCCCATAAATCACCCAACCGTGTAAGGAACGCAAAATCAAGGAACATAACACCGGTATGACGGAAACTAGGGTGGCAAGAGTGGAACAAAACACCAGGCATAAGGCCGAGCCTTCCACCCTTTACCAAGTATATAGATGTATTAATTATAGCAGATATATATTGTGATATCCCCAACAAGTAAACATGTTCCAAAGAGGAACAACATCTCCATGTTCCAACAAGGAACAAACTTCAGCTTCACCTGCAACTAGCAACGCTATAAGAGGGCTGAGCAAAGCGGTAACATAGCCAATCAACGGTTTGCTAGGAAAAGGATGGTTAGGGGCTGACATGGCAATATGGGTGGCATGATATAGCAAGTGGTAGGCATCGCAGCATAGGCATAGCAAAAGAGCGAGCAACTAGCATAGCAAAGATAGAAGTGATTTCGAGGGTATGGTCATCTTGCCTGCAATGTTCTCGAGTTGTCGAACGCTTGATCCTCGAAACGTTCTCAACAGGCTCCTCGTTCACGTACTCGTCTCCCGACTCTACCCAAAGCAACAACACAAACAAAGGAACCACAATAAATCACGGTGCAATGCACAATCAACATGATGCAAAACATGACATGATATGCATGATGAGATATGCAATGCTTATGTGCACTCCGGAATGAAAATGATGAACCAGGCATCAACTTGGCAAACCAAGCATGCCACTGGAAAGATGAGATGATTTCGGTTGAAATCGATATAAAGATCACCGGAATCGGATGCACGGTTTGGAAATGGCAAGCAAAACAAGATTGGCGCAAATCTGCCATTAACAGCATGATGCCACTTAGCAAGCAACAAATAATTAAGCTACTGCACCCAAACGTATCAACAAAGCACATGGCAGTGATCTACACATGATGCTCGACAAAAGATGAGCACTGAGCTACGGCTAGTTCACATCATAACATGTTCAAACAAGCATGGCAAAAGTGCAATAATAATCAGGCTGGACATGGCAAAAACAGTAACAGGTTGCAATGTTCAGAGCATCAAAACTACATGCTACAGGAACTTAAAATAGCAAAACATGGCATGGCATGAATCTACTCAAAGCCTATTACAAAAGTCCCTTACTGACCATAAGCCAAAAAGGACTATAAAATATAGTAACACCCATGTCAAAATCGAAAGTCTTGTTAACAGATTCAGCAACTTGACATGTCAAAAACTGATAACGAGATGGCATGTTTGCAAGCTCAATGCACTCACTACAGAGCCTCAAATGATAAACTAAGCATACATACATCAAGAAGACATGACATAGAATACATCCATGGCAAGAACACTAACATAGCATATATGGATCAACCACAACAAGCTAGGCAAAATTGAATAACACGTATCCAATCTGCCAGGAAACATTTGATAGCAAAAGTAGAGCTCGATTGACTCAAGCTATGGCATCCCATAATTGCAAACAGAGGCATGGATGGATAGAGCAAGTCATGCTTAACAAAACACCCTTACTGAAGTATCTCAAAATATGCATAGATCTCTCGGTATCATCAAGCAAACATGGCATCAAAATTAGCTAAAACAGGGCTGAAATCAGCAACAATAGGACACCTACTTTGCATGCTTGTGCTAGTCACCACATAGATCACAAAAATACATGGCATATACCACTGGAAAGATGACATGGCATTTTACAAAACTCATGAAGGAATCAAATCCATAGGGTGCACCTATTAATCATAGCAAAAAATAACAAAAGTGCAACTCCTGATAAAAATCAGAAACTATCAGCACATTGCACTATTCCAACAGCATTTCGGGCATCAAGATGAGCTCAAATGAAAATGATGCAATGGAATGAAATGATCTACTCTTCGAGACGAACATTTTGACATATTATACGCGAAAAATGGATCTACGGATGCGAAGATATAGCAGGATGAAAATTGCACGAAATTACAAAGATCTAGGGACTTAGGGGAAAAAGAGAGGGAGAAGAGGTCAACGGTGCGGAGCCCGAGGTCGGATCCGATCGGATCGGGCCGACGGGCGGTGGCGCGCGGCGGCGGGCGCGGACCGGGCGAGGACGCCGGAGGGAGAGGAGGCGGCGCCGGAGGGGCGGCGAGGGCCGGCGGGCGGAGGCGGCGCGCGGACGGCGGGAGCCGGCCCGGCCGCGCGGAGGCGGCGACGGCGGCGGCCGCCGGCGCGGGAGCGGGCGGCGAGGCGGCGGCGGAGGGCAGGCGGCGAGGGCGATCGGGCGATCGGGCGACGGGCGGCGGCGCTGGGCTCAAGGGTTCGATCCGGCCCGGCGGGCCGAGGCGCGGGACGGCGGAGATGGCCACGTGGCGCACGCTGGATGGCCGGGAGCGGCGGCGGGAAAATGTCCGGCGCGCGGCGGACGTGTCCGGCGCGCGCGGGGCAGTTTTCTAGGGTTTCGGGGAAGGGGATGATCCGGATTTTTCGGGGGAGGTGTTTAAATAGGCATAGAGGGAGCTAGGAGAGTCCAAATGAGGTGTAGTTTTCGCCCACACGATCGTGATCGAACGACGGAGAGCATGGAGGTGACTTAGATGGGTTATTGGGCTGTTTTGACGGGTGTTGGGCTGCAACTTAAAAGAGGCCTTTGCGAGAGTGCGGTTAACCGTTGGAGTACCAAACGAGCTCCAAATGACCCGAAACTAGACCGGTGGTCTCCGGGTGTTATACCAAGGCCACTAGACAAACCTCGTTCCATTTCGAGAAGGTTTAATACCCGCACACGGAAAAACGTAAAAGGGACCGCCGGGAGATAGGAGTGCGGATTGCAAAACGGACAACGGGAAAAATGCTCGAATCATGAGACGAACACGTATGCAAATGCGATGCACATGATGACATAATATAAAAATGCATGACATGGACAAAAGCAAAAGGAGAAAACCCAACCACGGAGGGAATATCATATATCAATGCCGAAAATGGCAAGAGTCGGAGTTACAAATATGGAAAGTTACTTCCGGGGTGTTACAACACTCCACCACTACAAGAGGATCTCGTCCCGAGATCTAGGACTGAAAGAACTCCGGATATTCAGAACGGAGGTGATCCTCGCGCTCCCAGGTAGCTTCTCGGTTGGAATGGTGTGACCACTTCACTTTCAGGAATTTGATTGACTTGTTGCGAGTCTTGCGCTCGGTTTCTTCAAGAATAGCAACGGGGTGCTCATGGTAAGAGAGATCTTCTTGAAGGTCAATCTCTTGAAGTTGATAGTGCGTTCAGAGTCTTGAAGCACTTGCGAAGCTGTGACACGTGAAACACATCGTGCACGCTTGCAAAGTTGGATGGAAGCTCAAGTTGATAGGCGAGATCGCCTCTTTTCCCAATGATCTTGAAAGGACCCACGATCTAGGGGCAAGCTTCCTTTGATACCGGGCGGCGAGTGCCTTTCATTGGAGAGACGCGAGGTAGACATGGTCTCCGATTTCAAATGCCACATCACGGTGCTTATCATCATAATAGCTCTTCCGCGCGATTATGCGGCTTTGAGATTCTCACGAATGACCTTGCACATTTCTTCTTCTTACGTGATCAAGTCATTGCCAAGAAGTTGGCGTTCACCGCTCTGACCAATTGAGAGGAGTACGCACTTTCTCGCCATAGAGAATTTCGAATGGGGCCTTGCCGAACTCGCTGGAAGCTGTTGTTGTAAGAGAACTTCGGCATAAGGAAGACAATCTTCCCACTTCATACCGAAGGAAATAACACAAGCCCTGAGCATATCTTCAAGAATTTGATTTACTCGCTCAACTTGGCCACTTGTTTGAGGATGGAAAGCTGTGCTGAAACGAATGTTGGTGCCCATGGCCTTCTGAAAAGAATCCCAAAACTTGGAGGTAAAGATGCTGCCACGGTCCAGAAGAGATCACTTGTGGAATGCCGTGCAAGGAGACAATCCTGGAGGTGTATAGCTCTGCCAACTGAGCTGCAGTGATGGATTCTTTGATAGGAAGAAAATGAGCCACTTTAGTAAGCTTGTCAATGACAACGAAGATAGCATCATTTCCACGCTTGGACTTTGGAAAGCCAGTGGACGAAGTCCATTTCAATATGATCAAACTTCCATTCAGGAATAGCAAGAGGTTGGAGGAGACCAGCTGGTCTTTGGTGTTCTGCTTTCACTCTTCTGCAGACATCACATTCATTCACGAATTGAGCAATTTCTCGCTTCATTCGAGTCCACCAATATGACTGCTTGAGGTCATGGTACATCTTCGCACTTCCGGATGGATGGATAGAAGCGAATTGTGAGCCTCGTTCATAATGACTTTTCTCGAGATCACCCTTAGGAACCACAATCCGGTCCTCAAAGAACAGTGTCTTTGTCATCAACATGGAAGCACTTGTACTTGAAATGCCCTTGTCGATACCACGTTTCACTTTCTTCACCATGGTATCCGAAGTTGAGCCTCACGAATCTGATCTTCCAAAGTAGGAGAGACTATGAGGTTGGCAAGAAAGCCTTGAGGAACAACTTGAAGATTCAGCTTGCGGAAAGATTCACGAGATCCGGTGAAAGGGCTTGAGGATTAGACTGCTGCGATAAGCTTTCCTGCTCAAAGCATCTGCAATGACATTGGCCTTGCCGGAGTATACTCAATACTTGGGTTGTACTCTTGAATCATTTCGACCCATCGAGTCTGCCTGAGGTTGAGGTTGGGCTGAGTGAAGATGTACTTGAGACTCTTGTGATCGGTGAAAATGTCCACTTTCCTTCCCAACAAGAGATGTCTCCACGTTATCAATGCATGGACAACTGCCGCCAACTCAAGATCGTGAGTGGGGTAGTTCTTCTCGTTGGGCTTCAATCAAGCGAGAGGTATAAGCCACAACTCTCTTCTCTTGCATTAACACAGCACCGAGACCTTGAAGAGAAGCATCACGTAACACTTCATATGGCTTGGATTCATCAGAGGAGTCGAGCAGAGCTGTGACGAGTTTCTCTTTGAGGGTATTGAAAGCAACGCCACACTCGGGAGACCGGACATACTT
The DNA here is from genome assembly GCA_021605205.1 of Aegilops longissima. NCBI lineage: Eukaryota > Viridiplantae > Streptophyta > Magnoliopsida > Poales > Poaceae > Aegilops > Aegilops longissima. The sequence goes on from CM038677.1 coordinate 638,045,547, forward strand.
CACCGCTTCGAGAAGGTTGGAAAGAGGCTTTGCAATCTTGGAGAAGTTCTCAACGAATCTTCGCAATAGCTTGCAAGACCAAGAAAATCATGGAGCTGCTTGACATTCGAGGAGGTTCCCAATTCACAATTGCGGACACCTTCTCGGGATCAACAGCGATGCCCTTGGCAGAGATGATATGACCAAGATAAAGCACTTCATCAAGCCAAAATTCACATTTGGAGAACTTGGCATAGAATTGATACTCTCTGAGCTTGTCTAGCACCAATCGCAAATGTTTGGCATGATCCTTCTTATTCTTGGAGAAGACCAAAATATCATCAAGATAGACCAAGACGAATTCATTGGTGTAAGGATTGAATATGAAGTTCATCATCCGAGAGAAAGTTGGAGGAGCATTGACGAGGCCGAAAGACATGACAGTATATTCATAAGAACCAAAGCTTGTTCTGAATGCTGTCTTGGGAATATCTTGTTCACGAATGCGAATCTGATGATACCCCATACGAAGGTCAAGCTTGGAGAACAACAGTAGCACCTTTGAGTTGCTCGAAAAGCTCATTGATGTTGGGAAGTGGATACTTGTTCTTGATTGTCTTCTTATTCAATGGACGGTAATCGACACAAAGTCGGTCCGTGCCATCCTTCTTCCGGACAAAAAGAACACCACAACCCCAAGGAGATGAACTCGGTCTGATCAAACCCAGACGCTCTTGTTCATCGAGCTGCTTCTTCAATTCCTTCAGCTCATCAGGTCCAAGCTTGTATGGACGCTTGCAAACGGGTTCAATGCGTGCTCAAGATCGATAACGAACTCAAGCGGCCGATGAGGAGGCATACCCTAAGCTCTTCCGGAAAGACATCTTGGTACTCACAAACGATCGGAATCGAGAGATGGCATTCAATTCGCCCTTCTCATTGAGAGAAAACAACCAATGGTTTCATCACGAGAGGCATAGATGATCACATCATTAGAAGAATGAGTCAATTGAATTTCCTGCAGCACAATCAAGCTGAGCTTTGTCTTGATAAAGCCATCCATTCCGAGAATAAGATCAATATCCGAGTCACCAAGAACAATTGGTTTAGACAGAAATCTATAATCGCCCATCTTGATAGAAACATCCGAACAAAAACTCGAGAAGTCATCTCCTTAGCCGGAGAAACAATAGACAAAGGTCTAGGCAAAGCTTGAGTAACCAAATCATGCATAGCCACAAAAGGTCTTGAGATGAAAGAATGCGATGCACCAAAGATCAAATAAGACTTTAGCAGAATATCATTAATCGAGAGATTACCCATTAACACATCTCAAGAATCCTCTGCTGAGCTGCATTCATCATATTGACCTTGGCAGAATTCGGATTATGCTTGACCACCGCATTGCTGGAAGATTTCACAGAGGAGGAGGCGGAAGACGCCTCGTTGAAGCACTTGTTCAGATAGTGACCCTTCTGCGACACTTGTTGCAAGTGACCTCGAGAGCGGACGGTGGTAAGGAGCACTTGACCTTGGAGCTTGAGAATTAGACTTGTTCGATAGCTTGGGTTGGGTGGGTGGGAAGATCCACGCCACCTGAGTTCTTCTGCCGGTAAGGCCGACGGAACGGAGGAGGGGCAGGTAAAACTTCTGCTGCTTGGCTGCCACTTGAGAGGACGAGGAGGACTGAACTGCATCCCTGATTCTCTTCTTAGAAGCCTCGCATTTGAGTTGGGCCGCTTCTTGCTTGAGAGCCATGTTGTAGAAATCATCATACTTATCTCGCTCAAACAGACAAGAGGTAATTGCAGATCTTCTCTCGGACCACCTCCGAATCGATAGATCATACTCCTTTCATCGTGTACGCCTTGTTTAGCAAAACGAAGCGAGCTTCGAACTGGATATTGTATTGATAGACAGACATGTTGCCCTGCTTGAGATTGCGGAACTCCTCACGCTTGCTCTCAACAACACTTTTGAATGTGATGAGCTCGAAATCACGGCGAACTCATCCTGTAATGACACGGCCTCCTCTGGAATCTTTGTATTGCTGGAACCACTCAGCAGCTTGATCCTTGAGTTGAAACGATGCAAACTTGACAAAGTCCTCAGGTCTGACATTGCTACAGTCAAAGTGCTTGCAGATGTCCACTAACCAATCATCAGCATCTGTAGCCTCAACACAGAAACTGAAAGACTTCGGCTGATTAGCGAGGAACTGACTGAGAGTAGCAAAGTGTGGCTGATGGTTGCCTTGACCTTGATTGCCTTGATTGCCTTGATTGCCTTGATTGCCTTGCCCTCGAGCACGCTTCTTGCAAGAGCTGCAAAATCATCTGAGCATTGGCATTGGTGGCTGCCATAATAGCTTGCCAGGCCTCTGGAGGCGGAGGTGGAGGTGGAGGTGGAGGATTCGACTGATCTCCATCATTGCGATCCGGATTCAGACGCGTTGGCGGAGCCATCCTGAAGAGGGTGACATCCGTTAGTCCTTTGATAGACAAATTGATAAGTAGAATCAACGGATAGAAATTGCAACATATAGCCTTCACAATAAACATTCGAACAAGAATGAACGAATGAATTCCAAAGTTAATCATCACACGTCCATTAAGGTGAGAAGCCACTTAGATAAAGATATGGAAATAACATCTGACTGAGAAACAATTCGAATAACACAACTGAAACAAAAGGTTGGCCTCTAGAATGAGCCGGAACAAACACATGATAGAGATTTCGCTCAAAGTGTTCGTGGTGGGGCCCACGGACCTGACGTATAGCGGACGTCACGAATGACTAACAAGACGCCCCGAATCAGCATAGCCAAGGATTCTTTAAGACGCCTCGCGACCATCAAATCGACCGTGAATGGGCGGACCACTAGACGTTGAACCCCAATCTCAAATCATACATCCGCCGGAAAGAATATCCTGTAAGCTACTAGAATTCCCACCTATAAACTCCCAAACTTTCGGTTATGCAATCTGGTGTTGGGGATACAGGGACACAAAATATATCACCCAAACTAACAATACCTAGATCCAATTGTATCCATCCGTCAACACATAACCAAGAAATCCTCGAAATCGTGTACCTCGACCTTCAAAAACATCCGTTATGCAAGTCATGGCAATACTCCCTTTCGCCACAAGATCGGGCTATCGGGGTTATCTCACCAACAACTGCACAAAAGAGATTTCGATGTCGGCAAAACTCGGTATTCCAGAATCGCAACGATAAAATTGTGACGACAACACCTCGAGCTCAACTCCCGGACACCGCCACAACCCCTAAATGTCGAGGCACCAAGAACAATGTTCTCGTCACAAAACCATCGAACGATTCCAAGATACCCACGTGATCCTAAAAAAATTTTAGTGAAATTTGAGAAGAGAAGAGTCAAAACTCTCGTCGGGATACCTCACCAGAGCGATTTAAGGACCGGGAAGTAAAAAGAATCCTACTCTCCGATATATATAATCCTAAGACTCAAAACATTTTCCATTCTAGACTCAACAACGCCAAGAAACAATCAAGTAGGGGCTCCTAAGTCGGGAAGGCTCGATTACCAACTTGCGCCCGATGCGGCTATATCTCCCACGTGTCGAGGCACGACTTAGAGGCATAACCGCATTGAAAGCAATGTCGCAAGAGAGGTAATCTTCACACAACCCATGTAATAATTAAGGGAAAGATACATAGTTGGCTTACAACGCCACTTCACACAAGACATAATTAAACATACATCATTGAGTACACTCAAGGTCCGACTACGGAACCAAAATAAAGAAGATACCCCAAATGCTAACACAGATCCCGAATCGTCCCAACTGGGCACCACTATCGATCATCTGAAACGACACATAGTAACGACCACGTTCCTCGTCGAACTCCCACTTGAGCTCGGTGGAATCACCTGACCGCCTCATCGGAACCTGCAACTGTTTTGGAAGTATCTGTGAGTCACGGGACTCAGCAATCTCACACCCGAGATCAAGACTATTTAAGCTTTAGGAAGGACATAGTAGTAAAGTGGAGCTGCAGCACGCGACTAGCTTATATGGTGGCTACTTACAAAAGAGAGCGAGGAGAGAAGCAAAGCGCGGTCGTGAAACTAATAGTGATCAAGAAGTGATCCTGACTACTTACGCCGACATAACTCCAACACCGTGTTCACTTCCGGACTCCGCGAGAAGAGACCATCACGGTTACACACGCAGATTGATGTGTATTTTAATGAGGTCCACTTTAGGTTTTCTACAACCGACATTAACAAATTCCCATCTGCCTCATAACCGCGGGCACGGCTTTGAAAGATATTACCTGCAGGGTGTCCCAACTTAGCCCATTATAAGCTCTCACGGTCAACGAAGGATTATTCCTTCTACCGGAAGACCCGATCAATCTCGAATCCCGGACTACAAGACATTTCGACAGCAATAAAACAAGACCAGCAAAGCCACCCGAATGTGCCGACAAATCCCGATAGGAGCTGCACATATCTCGTTCTCGGGGCACACCGGATGGGCAAGACGTCGGGTTGGCATAAACCTGGATTGCCCAGGGGCGCGGACATCGCCCAGGTTGGACCAAGAATCGAAGGAGAACTGGCCGGGGTTTAAAATAAAGATGACCCTCGGGCTCGCGAAACCCGGGGAAAAAGGCTTAGGTGGCAAATGGTAAAACCAATGTTGGGCCTTCTGGAGGAGTCTTATTCAAAGCGAACTGTCAAGGGGTCCCATAAATCACCCAACCGTGTAAGGAACGCAAAATCAAGGAACATAACACCGTATGACGGAAACTAGGGTGGCAAGAGTGGAACAAAACACTGGGCATAAGGCCGAGCCTTCCACCCTTTACCAAGTATATAGATGTATTAATTATAGCAGATATATATTGTGATATCCCCAACAAGTAAACATGTTCCAAAGAGGAACAACATCTCCATGTTCAACAAGGAACAAACTTCACTTCACCGCAACTAGCAACGCTATAAGAGGGCTGAGCAAAGCGGTAACATAGCCAATCAACGGTTTGCTAGGAAAAGGATGGTTAGGGGCTGACATGGCAATATGGGTGGCATGATATAGCAAGTGGTAGGCATCGCAGCATAGGCATAGCAAAAGAGCGAGCAACTAGCATAGCAAAGATAGAAGTGATTTCGAGGGTATGGTCATCTTGCTCGCAATGTTCTCGAGTTGTCGAAAGCTTGATCCTCAAAACGTTCTCAACAGGCTCCTCGTTCACGTACTCGTCTCCGACTCTACCCAAAGCAACAACACAAACAAAGGAACCACAATAAATCACGGTGCAATGCACAATCAACATGATGCAAAACATGACATGATATGCATGATGAGATATGCAATGCTTATGTGCACTCGGAATGAAAATGATGAACCAGGCATCAACTTGGCAAACCAAGCATGCCACTGGAAAGATGAGATGATTTCGGTTGAAATCGATATAAAGATCACGGAATCGGATGCACGGTTTGAAATGGCAAGCAAAACAAGATTGGCGCAAATCTGCCATTAACAGCATGATGCCACTTAGCAAGCAACAAATAATTAAGCTACTGCACCCAAACGTATCAACAAAGCACATGGCAGTGATCTACACATGATGCTCGACAAAAGATGAGCACTGAGCTACGGCTAGTTCACATCATAACATGTTCAAACAAGCATGGCAAAAGTGCAATAATAATCAGGCTGGACATGGCAAAAACAGTAACAGGTTGCAATGTTCAGAGCATCAAAACTACATGCTACAGGAACTTAAAATAGCAAAACATGGCATGGCATGAATCTACTCAAAGCCTATTACAAAAGTCCCTTACTGACCATAAGCCAAAAAGGACTATAAAATATAGTAACACCCATGTCAAAATCGAAAGTCTTGTTAACAGATTCAGCAACTTGACATGTCAAAAACTGATAACGAGATGGCATGTTTGCAAGCTCAATGCACTCACTACAGAGCCTCAAATGATAAACTAAGCATACATACATCAAGAAGACATGACATAGAAGACATCCATGGCAAGAACACTAACATAGCATATATGGATCAACCACAACAAGCTAGGCAAAATTGAATAACACGATATCAATCTGCCAGGAAACATTTGATAGCAAAAGTAGAGCTCGATTGACTCAAGCTATGGCATCCCATAATTGCAAACAGAGGCATGGATGGATAGAGCAAGTCATGCTTAACAAAACACCCTTACTGAAGTATCTCAAAATATGCATAGATCTCTCGGTATCATCAAGCAAACATGGCATCAAAATTAGCTAAAACAGGGCTGAAATCAGCAACAATAGGACACCTACTTTGCATGCTTGTGCTAGTCACCACATAGATCACAAAAATACATGGCATATACCACTGGAAATATGACATGGCATTTTACAAAACTCATGAAGGAATCAAATCCATAGGGTGCACCTATTAATCATAGCAAAAAATAACAAAAGTGCAACTCCTGATAAAAATCAGAAACTATCAGCACATTGCACTCTTCCAACAGCATTTCGGGCATCAAGATGAGCTCAAATGAAAATGATGCAATGGAATGAAATGGTCTACTCTTCGAGACGAACATTTTGACATATTATACGCGAAAAATGGATCTACGGATGCGAAGATATAGTAGGATGAAAATTGCACGAAATTACAAAGATCTAGGGACTTAGGGGAAAAAGAGAGGGAGAAGAGGTCAACGGTGCGGAGCCCGAGGTCGGATCCGATCGGATCGGGCCGACGGGCGGTGGCGCGCGGCGGCGGCGCGGACCGGGCGAGGACGCCGAGGGGAGGAGGCGCGCCGAGGGCGGCGGGGCTGGCGGAGGCGGTGGCGGCGGACGGCATGGGGAGCCTGGGCCGGGCGAGGAGAGGCGGCCGGACGGGCGGCGCTGGCCGGGCGCGGGAGCGGGCGGCGAGGTGGCGCTGGGGCGCGGGCGCCGCGGCGCGGGCGGCGGCGGAGGGCATGGGCGGCGGCTGATCGGGCGACGGGCGACGGGCGGCTGGGCTGCGCCGCGGCCCGATCCGGCCCGGCGGGCCGGCGGGCAATGGGCGGCGGAGATGGCCACGTGGCGACGCTGGATGGCCGGAGCGGCGGCGGAAAAATGTCCAGAAGCGGACGTGTCCGGCGCAGTAAGCAGTTTTCTAGGGTTTCGGGAAGGGATGATCCGGATTTTCGGGAGGTGTTTAAATAGGCATAGAGGGAGCTAGGAGAGTCCAAATGAGGTGTAGTTTTCCACACGATCGTGATCGAACGACGGAGAGCATGGAGGTGACTTAGATGGGTTATTGGGCTGTTTTGAAGGGGTGTTGGGCTGCAACTTAAAAGAGGCCTTTGCGAGAGTGCGGTTAACCGTTGGAGTACCAAACGAGCTCCAAATGACCGAAACTAGACCGTGGTCTCCGGTGTTATACCAAGGCCACTAGACAAACCTCGGTCCATTTCGAGAAGGTTTAATACCCGCACACGGAAAAACGTAAAAGGGACCGCCGGGGGAGATAGGAGTGCCGGATTGCAAAACGGACAACGGGAAAAATGCTCGGAATCAGGAGACGAACACGTATGCAAATGCGATGCACATGATGACATAATATAAAAATGCATGGCATGGACAAAAGCAAAAGGAGAAAACCCAACCACGGAGGGAATATCATATATCAATGCCGAAAATGGCAAGAGTCAGAGTTACAAATATGGAAAGTTACTTCCGGGGTGTTACACCAGTAGTGCACATGCCTAAGTACGAGATGGCCATGTCCAAGACCAAACCAAGCAAGGAAGATCAGCTCCAGGAAGAACCACGAGACGGATCAAGAAGACCAAGTTAAACCAGAAAGAGTAAGACATCACCAAGAGAAATCCTCCCTTGTAGGGCAGGCGAGCGTGGTAAGGTCGAGGTCGCCCCGAAGACAAGCCCCAGACCGTCCCGGCAGGCCCGTCGGGCACAACGAAGGCTAAATACCCCGCCAAGGCTCCACCGCTCCACCTCACAGCGACACAAGTCACCTATCAGTGCGGTGTAAAGCCCTAGAGTGACTAAGTGGCTATTTTTTGCCACATGGCAGCCACTTCCTACAGAAATCATCTCCAAATGACACCCATCCAGAGACGTGTCAAACAGGCATGCATGAAGCTGGCAAAACAGCCTAGCAAGGCTTGTCGGGCGCTCCGTGATGAGACACTAAGCGGCGCATTTAATGCGCTCTCTCTTGCCTGTAGAGTTAGGTACGATAGCACTGTTTGCTATCTAATCAGTACACAATGAATGATTTTCCACTGTGGTGACCCCTTGATCTATAAAAGGAGGCCCATGGCAACCATAGAAAGGATGCGGACCCTCACATACTCATACGCGCATAGACCTCTCTCCCCGAGGCAACCATGTCGGGCAAGGGCATTGCGTCTTCCACTATTATCCACCATCAATCCACCAAAGCAGGAGTAGGGTTTTATGCCTCGCGGCGACCCGAACCTGGGTAAAACTGCTCTTGTGATCTCTGCCGTGCTGCACTATGCTTCTCCACTCTTTGTGCAACGTGTCCATCCCCCCGCCGAACCAAAAGGGGATCATGGCCCCATAGGTAGCCGTGGTTTCCCACGACAACCTCCATGCCCCAAGCACCCAAATCAACGCACAAACGAGACATGGTAGTGGTGGCTGCAGCTCCAGCCTCACTAACATCAAGCCAGAAACCCCAACACAAGTACTACCATCTACCACATGTCCCTCTCTCCGATGTCCAGCTCCAAAAACAATGCCCCCGAGGAGGTAGCACTAGTAGAAAAAGGCCCATTTGTCCAGGTTCCAGAGGTCCATTTGTCCCGGTTCTGGAACCGGGACTAAAGGGTCGGGACTAAAGCCCAATACCTTTAGTCCGGGTTCGCTTACGAACCGGGACAGATGTGGCTCCACGTGGCCGTTGCGGCGAGCCCAGGCAGGAGGGCCTTTAGTCCCGGTTGGTAACACAAACCGGGGCCAAAGAGCATCCATGCGTCAGCAGCTCAGGAGCTGGGGTTTTTGTTTTTTTGAAAGGGGGGTGGGGGTTTTGGAGGGTTAATTTGGGGGTTTCATATATTGTGTTACTAGCTAATATCTAGAGAGAAGTGACCTCTCTTATATCCGTGCTTGGTCGATGCTACATACTATACGTATAGAGAGGACTCGACATGCTAGCTAGTAAGAAAATGAAGGAAACCATTAAGTATAGAAGATCGTCATGAACATATACAAAGAGAAGTGATCGACCTCTCCTTCTCCGAGAGATTGGTCGAACAACAAGTTTTTGTATATCTATCCGACGCTACTAGCTACATATATACAATATAAGATCTCTTACCATCCCTAATATCTGAAGTCAAGTTCCACATGGTATCTCCGGCTTTATTGATGACGTGGTCAAGAAAGAATCCCGCCAATTCCTCTTGAATTGCTTTTATGCGATCTTGTGGTAGGAGATCATCCCGCATCTGCCAGATCTAAATCGAAGAAGAGGGTCAATACATGTAATGAAACTCAACACAAATGATGGTAATAAAATATAATTGTGAATATTTTTGCTTACGCACTTCATACTTTTTTTCAGAGTAGCCCCACTTACTCTTGGCCGTCTCGTTGTAGATGACCTCGCAAACGTAGTATCCACAGAAAGCATTCCCTCTTTCCTGCCACAAGCACTTTACGAGATATAGAGGTCAATCAAACTGATAAGAAAGCATGCTAAATGGTATTGATGAAACTAGCTAGAATCAATGGAAGATGCGCGGAACTAGGTAGTAGTACTTACTTTCGGGTGTTTAAATTTCAGCTCGGTCGGCAGTCCTAGAGAAATTGCGGTGAACTCTTACCAAACCCTACCAGACAAAGAAAATAATTACTTGATATCAGGAAATGAACAAAGTTGCCGATATGATGCGATAATGATAGATTGAACTTACTTCTGGAGCATTTCAGTCATGTTCGCATACTCGTGGGGATCTTTTCGTCTCGAGTCTAAGACAGTTACTAGTCCCTGCTCAAGCTTAATCTCTAGGAGAATAAAGTGGTAGTTGTGCACGCATGCATAACTCATCAGTTACATTACTATAACCTCAAGTAATAAGGGAAACCGAATATGCACAAGACAGTAACACTCACTTGATGTTGTAAGGAAAGAGTATTTTATCTTTGCTTTGATTTTTGAGCAACGATTTGAGCAAGTTGTCCTCGGCTTCTGAGACATTCCTTTTAACCGTCCATTCATGTATGATATTTGGGTTAATGAACCCAATGTCATAGGTTTGTGCTTTTCTGTTCAGTCTGCATAATATAGTGAGGATAATTACATATACATGCAATGAAAGAGCTGAGCTGTATATATAGAGACTTAATTACAGAAAGTAGTACTTACAGACAGTAGCAAGCCACGAGTGATTTGTCGAGGGCCTTTAGATTGTAGAACTGGAAAACTCATCAAAATCAACAGTTAACAGTTCTTGGCCAATGAAGTCGCGGTCCTCTTTAATTCTCATCGACAAAGCATCCTTCCCAGACTCACTGCAGGTTTTCATGTACCATTCATGGAATCTTCGCATCATCGTTGTTAGAGCAAGAGTTCCATCTTTGACGAGAGGCTTCCCGTACTGGTATCTGAATTCGTCCACCTCCATTCACTAGTACAGCGACGTTCTATACAAACGGTTTTTAACCCCTTTCTGTGACGGCATTTGGAACCGTCGCCAAGTGAGTGTGGGCAATAGGGGGGTCCTTCCCACACAACCCAGAAACTGTCGGGGAGAGGCCCTCCTGGGACAACAAATGAGCTTGTGTGCGATCGGGCGAGGCATCGAAACCCAATAATTCCCGTAGGTATGTACATCCCACACGGTGAATCCAAGAAAAACATTTCCGTAGATATGTACATCCCACACGGTGAATCCCACTAAAACATTTCTGTAGGTATGTATATCACACACAGTCTTTGTGTGGAAACGTTTGTGCAAGGTGGCCTAACGCCAATAGTTCGCTGCCGGAAGCCGTGTGTGATTGTTAGTTGATCGAACACGCGCACTTTCTAGAAACCATGCGGGTTGTTCGAGTTCATCGCCCACGGTGCTATCTGAGTAACCGCCTGCAATAGAAAACCCTAATAAGTAGGGTAATTAGCCTATTATTGATAATCCATTTACTAATCAAACTGATATTTCTTATATAACACACCAGATATTTCATATCCGTATAACAGCAACCATGATTTCATAATCGAATTACATCAGATAGCTTCGGCACTCAGTTACGCCATTACACAACAACACCAAGTTTTACATGCATCTTCAAAAACCTTTGGAAAGTAGCATCATACACAGTAAATAGATAGATGAATCTCATCTGGGAAACTGCAGAAGCGGAAGGAAAATATTGAGCCTTCAGTGATGTTGAATGTCCTTGCAACTTTAGGCTAGTGGCTATGGGCAATTGCCCGCCCAACCTTCGTCCTCTTCAGCAAGACTTCAATATTGTACCGTGGGTGTTGAATGAATACCTTCCTCGTCTCTTGACCATGTAGGTTATTTGAGAGGTAATCATCGGTGAACTGCTTTGAAAAGTACTTAAAACAAAGCCATGCATAAATCGCTGTTATAAATTTTGAAATGGCGCAAGGGGTAAAAACAAGGTAAAAGAGTTAGTACCATCCTATAGTTGACTAATGTCTTCTTCATTGTGCAAACAAGGATCTTGCTATTATTCATCGCAAGTTTGTTCATCCTAAAAATCTTTCTGAGTTTCTTGACTTGACTGATATTCATGGACATCTCATTTCCCCATATGCAAAATGGGTCGAACTGTGGGTCTAAGCCTCTGACGGCGGGACCTACATGTGCAAGACCAAATTGTAAGAAACCTAAATATTAGAATGATTCCTGCAACTCCACAATAATGTGCTATTAGCCAAAGGACCCTGCTTGAACAAACCTCGATGGTAAACCGCGGTGTCTCCCATTGTTTCCCTGCAACACACATAAGGAAGATCTTGATCAGGTTAACTGAGAGTTGCCATACTATCAGTAGAATATGTACGGAGTACAGCCAAATTCGATTGGTGTCACATGCATAACAATACAAATTGTACCCATAGCAAATGAAAATCAAATTGCAGAACTGAACCAAACAGTTAAATGGACAGCAGACCAAATGAACCAAAATAGTTAACTGAGCACAACATTGCAGAATAGAAACATGTACTAGAAGATAAGACAGTTAACAAAACAAAGAATGCTTGAGAACAGTACTATGAAATGTAGCAATTGTTGGACCAAAGTGTTAACTGAACATTACATTTCAAAGGACCAAACTATTAACTGAACATCAGATTGCATATTAACATTACAGAGGACAAATCACTAGAAGGCACTGGCGGTGGCCTCGAGAAAACATCACGAACTGTATTTTAAAGTAGACAACCGTGCGGCGGTGTCGACGGTGGCCTCGAAGACGAGGTGCTCCTCCAAGATCTGGCGGTCGACACGCATGTTAGCCATAGCGACCTCGTTCGCGCGTGCGGCCGCATGCTACTCAGCTCCACGTTATACTGCGTGTAAAATGGCTATGGGCGGCGCTTAATTGGAGGTGGGGGGCAGTGATTTCATTGGAAGGTTTCGCTCCGTCAGTCGGGGCATGTGGGACGGGAAAGGAGGAGGATGGTGTGGGTGGGGTGTGGATTACCTGACCATATCAATGAGGCCGCACAGCAAGAAGAAGGGTCGGCGGCGAGGAGGCCACGCAGCAAGAAGAAGGGTCCCCGGCGAGGAGGCTGCGCTGCAAGAAGAAGGGTCGCATGCGAGGAGGCGGCGCTGCAAGAAGAAGGGTAGCCAACGAGGAGGCGGCGCTGCAAGAAGAAGGGTCGCCGGCGAGGCGGCTGAGCTGCCAGTAAGCAGCAGTGAAGGTTTGAACTTGGAAAGCAAGGAGGAACAGTGGAAATGTGGCTTTTGGTAGGAGGGAGGGGGCGGTGAGATAGATATTTCTGCGGTGCCACGAGAAACTGGCGCGCAAGTGTGGTTCAAGCAGGGGCGCTGGACTGTAGAGGACAAAGCTTCCTGCATAAGCCACACAAGACGGTGCGCCAATATATTTTACATAGTATCCCACACGATTCTTTCTAGTAAAATGTTTGTGGTATACCCGATTTTTTCATTATGTTTTGAAAGACAAAATGGTGTTACAGAGGGAAAGGATGGTGTTTAAAGTGCTAGAACATTTACGTACAGTGAACATGCAACTAGTACATGAATGTCGTGTTTAAATTTGGAATTATTCCGGGTTCGTTTGGCATTCTTATGCATTAATTGAGTTTCTGGGCATTTAATGTGCATAATTCAAATTTGAACTACAAGCACATGCTCCAATGCACCAAAGTTTTCTGAAAAATCACATGTATGTCTTTGGGTGAATTTACAGGTCCCATGCAAGAAATGGGAATAAAATTCAAACATCTGGGTGTCGTGGCTCAGCCGAAATGATTGAGAAACTTGGTTTTTTAATTCCTGCAAATCCAAAACACGGCTGAAAATCGTGAAACTTGGCATGATGTCATGACATGGCACAAACATGCTGCAGTAATTTTTTTGGCCTAATTGTGACAAGCTTTGGTGTAAGCTTCTTGCAAATCGGAGCTTTCCTCAAGAAGGCTCCTGGTTCCGAGAGGGAACGTGTCACCTCCGTGTGCGAAACGACATACGTACACTGCCTTCTCCCTCCTTAATTTTTCTACAGAGGCAGATATGTGTGTCCTTGGGTGCATTTATAGGTCCCATGCAAGCAATGGGAATGAAATTCAAACATCTGCAAGTCGTGGCTCGGCCTGAAAGATTGAGAAACTTTGTTTTTTAATTCCTATAAATCCAAAACACGCCTGAAAATGATGAAACTTGCATGGTGTCATGACATGGCACCAACATGCTGCGGTAATTTTTTTGGCCGAATTGGGACAAGCTTTGGTGTAAGCTTCTTGCAAACCGGAGCTTCCCTCAAGAAGGCTCGTGGTTCCGAGAGGGAACATGTCACCTCCGTGTGCGAAATGACATATGTACACTGCCTTCTCCCGCCTTAATTTTTTTACACAGGCAGATTAGACCAAATAGAAGTACCGTGCTAAATTTTGGAATTATTCCGGGTTCGTTTGGCCTTTTTTATACATTATAATTGAATTTCTGGGCATTTAATGTGCATAATTCAAATTTGAACTACAAGCACATGCTCTAGTGCACCAAAGTTGGTTAAAAAATCACATGTGTGTCGTTGGGTGAATTTCTAGGTCCCATGCAAGAGATGGGAATGAAATTCAAACATCTGGGCGTCGTGGCTCGGCCGAAAAGATTGAGAAACTTGGTTTTTTAATTCCTGTAAATCGAAAACACGCCTGAAAATCATGAAACTTGGCATGGTGTCATGACATGGCACCAACATGCTATGGTAATTTTTCTGTCCGATTTGCGAAAGCTCACACATTAACAATCAACAAAGTCATTTTGGAACAAGTGCTGTCATGTTAGAAATAAGAAACGCAAGTATTATTGAAACCGCGGGCGTTCTACTTGGTGGGGAACGTAGTAATTTCAAAAAAATTCCTACGCACACACAAGATCATGGTGATGCATAGCAACGAGAGGGGAGAGTGTTGTCCACGTACCCTCGTAGACCGAAAGCGGAAGCGTTAGAACAACGTGGTTGATGTAGTCGTACGTCTTCACGGCCCGACCGATCAAGCACCAAAACTACGGCACCTCCGAGTTCTAGCACACGTTCAGCTCGATGACGATCCCCGGACTCCGATCTAGTAAAGTGTCGGGGAGGAGTTCCGTCAGCACGACGGCGTGGTGACGATCTTGATGTTCTACCGTTGCAGGGCTTCGCCTAAGCACCGCTACAATATTATCGAGGACTATGGTGGAGGGGGGCACTGCACACGGCTAAGAGATCAAGAGATCAATTGTTGTGTCTAGAGCTGCCCCCTGCCCCTGTATATAAAGGAGCCAAGGGGGAGGGGGCGGCCGGCCAAGGAAGGCGCGCCAAGGGGGAGTCCTACTCCCACCGGGAGTAGGACTCCCTTCTTTCCTAGTTGGAGTAGGAGAAGGGGGAAGGAGGAGGGAGAGAGGAAGGAAAGGGGGGGGGGGGCGCCCCCTCTCCTTGTCCTATTCGCACTAGGGGAGAGGGGGCACGACCAGCCCTTGCCTCCTCTCTTCCTCTCCACTAGGGCCCATGTAGGCCCATTAAACCTCCCGGGGGGTTCCGGTAATGTAACACCCCGGAAGTAACTTTCCATATTTGTAACTCCAACTCTTGCCATTTTCGGCTTTGTGATATGATATTCCCTCCGTGGTTGGGTTTTTTCTTCATTTTGCATTTTGTCCATGTCATGCATTTTACATCATGTCATCATGTGCATCGCATTTGCATACGTGTTCGTCTCATGATTCCGAGCATTTTTCCCGTTGTCCGTTTTGCAATCCGGCACTCCTATCTCCCCGGTGTCCCCTTTACGTTTTTCCGTGGCGGTACTAAACCTTCTCGGAATGGGCGAGGTTTGTCAAGTGGCCTTGGTATACCACCCGTAGACCACCGGTCAAGTTTCGGGTCATTTGGAGCTCGTTTGGTACTCCAACGGTTAACCGCACTCTCGCAAAGGCCTCTTTTAAGCTGCAGCCCAACACCCCTTCAAATAGTCCAATAACCCATCTAAGTCACTTCCATGCTCTCCGTCGTTCGATCACGATCGTGTGGGCGAAAACTACACCTCATTTGGAGCTTCCTAGCTCCTTCTACCTATATAAACACACCCCTACCCGAAATCCCGGATCAATTCCCCCCTAACCTAGCAAAATTCCCCCTCCGAGCCGCCGGACGTGTCCGATTCGGGCCGGACACGTCCGCCCGCCGCGCCGCCGCCAACCGGGAGTGCCACGTGGCCGCCTGACGCCCGGCCGCGCTGGGCCAGCCGGGCCCCTCCCGCCCGGTCGCCCCCGCACCGCGCCGCCCGCTGGGCGCGCCCTCCGCCGCCTCTCCGCCGCCGCCCGCTCCGGCCAGCCACCCGCCGCTTCCGGCCACCGGACGTCGCCGCCCGGCGCCGCCAAGCTTCGCCGCCAGACCGATCGCCAGCCACCTCCTCCGCGGCCGCCCGGCCTTCCCGGCCGGATCCGGCCGACCCCCCTCCTCCGGCCGCCGCCCCGCCGCGGATCCGGCGAGATCCGCCGTCGCCCGACCGATCCCGGCCGTCCTCGGTTCGCGTGCGAGGGTTGAGTTCTTTCTCCCCTCAAATTTCGTCTAAGTTTTTCATCCGGAGATTATTTCGTGGCGTTTTCAACACATCGTAACTTTGCATCTGTAGCTCCATTTTGCGCGTGTAATATGTCAAAATGCTCGTCTCGAAGAGTAGATCATTTCATATCATTGCATCATTTTCATTTGAGCTCATCTTGATGCCCGAAATGCTGTTGGAAGAGGGCTATGTGATGTTAGTTTCTGTTTCTTAACAGAACATGCACTTTTGTTATTTTTGCTATGATTGATGTGTGCACCCTATGAATTTGAGTCCTACATGTGTTTTGTAATATGCCATGCCATCTTTCCAGGGGTGTATGCCATGTATTTTTGTGATCTATGTGGTGACTAGCACAAGCATGCAAAGTTGGTGTCCTGATGTTACTGTTTTCAGCCCTGTTTAGCTGATATTTTGATGCCATGCTAACTTGATGCTACCGAGAGATCTATGCATATTTTGAGATACTTCAGTAAGGATGTTTTGTTCTATATGTCTTGCTCTATCCATCCATGCCCTTGTTTGCAATTATGGAGTGCCATAGCTTGAGTCAATCGAGCTCTACTTTTGCTATCAAATGTTTCCTGGCAGATTGTTTACATGTTATTCAATTTTGCCAAGGTTGTTGTGGTTGATCCGCTTATGCTATGATGTTGTTCTTGCCATGTATGTATTCTATGCCATGTCTTCTTGATGTATGTATGCTTAGTTTATCATGAAAGGCTCTGTAGTGAGTGCATCGAGCTCTTAAACATGCCTACTTGTTATCAGTTTTTGACATGCCATGTTGCTGAATCTGTTAACGAAACTTGCGATATTGACATGGGTGTTACTATATTTTCTGATCCTTTTTGGCTTATAGTCAGTAAGGGACTTTTGATCTATGATTTTATTAGATTCATGCCATGCCTTGTTTTGCTATTATAAGATCCTGTAGCATGTTGTTTTCTTGCTCTGAACATTGCTACCTGATGCTGTTTTTGCCATGTCCAGCCTGATATTTTGTGCACTTTTGCCATGCTTGTTTGAACCTGTTATGATGTGAACTAGCCGTAGCTCAGTGCTCATCTTTTGTCAAGCATCTTGAGTAGATCACTGCCATATACTGTGTTGGTTCGTTTGGGTGCAGTAGCTTAATTTCTTGTTGCTTGCCAAGTGGCATCATGCTGTTAATGGCAGATTTGTGCCATTCTTGTTTTGCTTGTCATTTGCAAACCGTGCATCCGTTTCCGGTGATCTTTATATCGATTTAAACCGAAATCATCTCATCTTTCCAGCGGCATACTTGGTTTGCCAAGTTGATGCCTGGTTCATCATTTTCCTTCCGGAGCGCGCATACGCATTGCATATCACATCTCGCATATCATGTCATGTTTTGCATCATGTTGCTTGTGCATTGCACCGTGATTTATTGTGGTTCCTTTGTTTGTGTTCTTGCTTTGGGTAGAGCCGGGAGACGAGTACGTGAACAAGGAACCTGTTGAGAACGCTTACGAGGATCAAGCTTTCGACAACTCTGAGAACATTGCAGGCAAGATGACCATACCCTCGAAATCACTTCTATCTTTGCTATGCTAGTTGCTCGCTCTTTTGCTATGCCTATGCTACGATGCCTACCACTTGCTATATCATGCCACCCATAATGCCATGTCAGCCCCTAACCATCCTTTCCTAGCAAACCGTTGATTGGCTATGTTACCGCTTTGCTCAGCCCCTCTTATAGCGTTGCTAGTTGCAGGTGAAGCTGAAGTTTGTTCCTTGTTGAAACATGGAGATGTTGTTCCTTATTGGAACATGTTTACTTGTTGGGGATATCACAATATATATCTGCTATAATTAATGCATCTATATACTTAGTAAAGGGTGGAAGGCTCGGCCTTATGCCTGGTGTTTTGTTCCACTCTTGCCACCCTAGTTTCCGTCATCTTGGTGTTATGTTCCTTGATTTAGCGTTCCTTACGGTTGGGTGATTTATGGGACCCCTTGACAGTTCGCTTTGAATAAGACTCGTCCAAGCAAGGCCCAACTTTGGTTTTACCATTTGCCACCTAAGCCTTTTTCCCCGGGTTTTCGCGAGCCCGAGGGTCATCTTTATTTTAACCCCGGACCAGTGCTCCTTCGAGTGCTGGCTCAAACTAGAGTGCTTTGCGCGCCCCTCAAGGAAACTTGAGGTCTGGTTTTAGTTATGCGGACTGCTCATCCGGTGTGCCACGAGAATGAGATATGTGCAGCTCCTATCGGGTTTGTCGGCACATTCGGTGGCTTTGCTGGTCTTGTTTTATTGCTGTCGAAATGTCTTGTAGTCCGGGATTCGAGATTGATCGGGTCCTCCGGTAGAAGGAATATCCTTCGTTGACCGTGAGAGCTTATAATGGGCTAAGTTGGGACACCCTGCAGGTATTACCTTTCAAAGCCGTGCCCGCGGTTATGAGGCAGATGGGAATTTGTTAATGTCGGTTGTAGAAAACCGAAGTTGACCTCATTTAAAATACACATCAACGCGTGTGTAACCGTGATGGTCTCTTCTCGGAGTCCGGAAGTGAACACGTGTTGGAGTTATGTTTGGCGTAAGTAGTTCAGATCACTTCTTGATCGCTACTAGCTTCACGACCGTGCTTCGCTTCTCTCCTCGCTCTCTTTTGCGATGTAGCCACCATATATGCTAGTCGCTTGTTGCAGCTCCACCTCAAAACTCTGTCCTTCCTATAAGCTTAAATAGTCTTGATCTCGCGGGTGTGAGATTGCTGAGTCCCGTGACTCACAGATTCTACCAAAACAGTTGCAGTGCCGATGATGCGGTCAGGTGGCGCAACCGAGCTCAAGTGGGAGTTTGATGAGGAACGTGGTCGTTACTATGTGTCTTTTCCTGATGATCAGTAGTGGAGCCCAGTTGGGACGATCGGGGATCTGTAGCATTTGGGGTATCTTCTTTTATTTTGGTTCCGTAGTCGGACCTTGAGTGTACTCAATGATGGATGTTTATTTATGTATTGTGTGAAGTGGCATTGTAAGCCAACTATGTATCTCTTTCCTTATTTATTACATGGGTTGTGTGAAGATTACCTCACTTGCGACATTGCTTTCAATGCGGTTATGCCTCTAAGTCGTGCCTCGACACGTGGGAGATATAGCCGCATCGAGGGCGCTATGTTGGTAATCGAGCCTTCCCACTTAGGAGCCCCCTACTTGATTGTTTGTCATGCGTTGTTGAGTATAGAATGGAAAATGTTTTGAGTCTTAGGATTATATATATCGGAGAGTAGGATTCTTTTACTCCCAGTCCTTCGTCGCTCGGTGAGGTATCCTAACGAGAGTTTTGACTCTCCTCTTCTCAAATTTCACTAAATTTTTTTTTAGGATCACGCGGGTATCTTGGGATCGTTCGATGGTTTTGTGACGAGAACATTGTTCTTGGTGCCTCGACATTTAGGGGTTGTGGCGGTGTCCGGGGAGTTGAGCTCCGAGGTGTTGTCGTCACAATTTTATCGTTGCGATTCTGAATACCTGAATTTTACCGACATCGAAATCTCTTTTGTGCAGTTGTTGGTGAGATAACCCGATAACCCAAAGATCTTTGGCGAGCTCGGGAGTATTGCCATGACTTGTATAACCGATGTTTTTCGAAGGTCGAGGTACACGATTTCCGAGGATTTCTTGGTTATGTGTTGACGGATGGATACATCTGGATCTAGGTATTGTTAGTTTGGGTGATATATTTTGTGTCCCCTGTATCCCCAACACCAGATTGCATAACCAGAAAGTTTCGGGAGTTTATAGGTGGGATTCATGTAGCTCTTAGCATTTCTTCCCGCAGATATTTGGTTCGTGATTGGGTAATCCTTACCACTTATTTGTTCCAGTCGTACCTTGTTATTTTTTCATCAACCTTTAATCAAGTGGCTTCTCACCTTAATGGACATGTGATGATTAGCTTTTGGAATTCATTCGTTCATCCTTGTTCGAATGTTTATTGTGAAGACTATATGTTGCAATTTCTATCCATTGATTCTACTTGACTATTTGTCTATCAAGTGCTAACGGATGTCACCCTCTTCAGGATGGCTCCGCCAACGCGTCTGAATCCGGATCGTGATGATGGGAATCAGTCGAACCCTCCACCTCCACCTCCGCCTCCGGAGGCCTGGCAAGCTATCATGACAGCCACCAATGCCAATGCTCAGATGATTTTGCAGCTCTTGCAAGAACGTACTCAAGGGCAAGGCAGTCAAGGAAATCAAGGTCAAGGCAACAACCAGCCGCACTTTGCTACTCTCGATCGGTTCCTCGCTAATCAGCGAAGTCTTTCGGTTTACGTGTCGAGGCCACATCGCCGACGATTGGCTTGTGGACATCTGCAAACATTTTGAATGTAGCAATGTCGGACCGAGGACTTTGTCAAGTTTGCATCGTTTCAACTCAAGGACCAAGCTGCTGAGTGGTACCAGAATACAAAGATTCGAGAGGAGGTCGTGTCATTACAGGATGAGTTCCGCGAGATTTCAGAGCTCACCACATTCGAAAAGTGTTGTTGAGAGCAAGCGTGAGGAGTTCCGCAATCTCAAACAAGGCAACATGTCGTGTACCAATACAATATCCAGTTCGAGAAACTCGCTCGCTTTGCTAAGCAAGGCGTCCACGATGAAAAGAGTATGATCTATCAATTCAGAGGTGGTGCGAGAGAAGATCTGCAATTAGCTCTTGTGCTTTTGAGCGTAAAAGTATGATGAATTCTACAACATGGCATCAAGCAAGAAGCTGCCCAGCTCAAATGTGAGGCTTCTAAGAAGAGAATCAGGATGTAGTTCAGTCTTCTTCTTCCTCTCAAGTGGCAGCTAAGCAGCAGAGTTCTACCTTCCTCCTCCTCCGTTCCGTCGGCCTTATCGCCAGAAGAACTCAGGTGGCGTGGATCTTCCCACCCACCCAACCCAAAGCTATCGTAACAAGTCTAATTCTCAAGCTCCAAGGTCAAGTGCTCCTTACCACCGTCCTCTCTCAGAGGTGACTTGCAACAAGTGTCAGCAGAAAGGTCACCATGCGAACAAATGCTTCAACCAGAGGCGCCTTCCGCCTCCTCCTCCTGTGAAATCTTCCAGCAATGCAGTGGTCAAGCATAATCCAAAGCATGCCAAGGTCAATATGATGAATGCAACTCAAGCGGAGGAATCTTCTGATGTGATAATGGGTAATCTCTCAGTTAATGATATTCCTGCAAAAGTCTTATTTGATACTGGTGCATCGCATTGTTTCATTTCAAGACCTTTTGCATCTAAGCATGAGTTGAGTTATCAAGAATTGCCTAGTTCCTTATCAATTGTGTCCCCGGGTAAGCAAATGACAGCTAATAATTATGTCCCGGATGTTTCTATCAAGATGGGCGTTTATAGATTTCTGGCTAAACCAATTGTTCTCGGTGAATCGGATATTGATCTTATTCTCGGGATGGACTGGCTTTATCAACACAAAGCTCAGCTTGATTGTGCTGCCAGGGAAATTGAATTGACTCACTCTTCTAATGATGTGATCATCTATGCCGCTCGTGATGAAACCATTCAGTTGTTTTCTCTCAATGAGAAGGGCGAATTGGATGCTATCTCTCAGATTCCAGTCGTTTGTGAGTACCAAGATGTCTTTCCAGAAGAGCTTCCGGGTATGCCTCCTCATCGGCGATTGAGTTAGTTATCGATCTTGAGCCCGCATCAACCCATTTGTAAGCGTCCATACAAGCTTGGACCTGATGAGCTGAAGGAATTGAAGAAGCAGCTCGATGAACAAGAGCGTCTGGTTTGATCGCACCGAGTTCATCTCCTTGGGGTTGTGGTGTTCTTTTGTCCGTAAGAAGGATGGCACGGACCGACTTTGCGTCGATTACCGTCCATTGAATAAGAAGACAATCAAGAACAAGTATCCACTTCCCAACATCAATGAGCTTTTCGAGCAACTCAAAGGTGCTAAAGTGTTCTCCAAGCTTGACCTTCATATGGGGTATCATCAGATTCGCATTCGTGAACAAGATATTCCCAAGACAGCATTCGAACAAGCTTTGGTTCTTATGAATATCTTGTCATGTCTTTCGGCCTTGTCAATGCTCCTCCAACATTCTCTCGGATGATGAACTTCATCTTCAACCCCTACACCAATGAATTCGTCTAGGTCTATCTTGATGATATTTTGGTCTTCTCCAAGAATAAGAAGGATCATGCCAAACATTTGCGATTGGTGCTAGACAAGCTCGAGAGCATCAATTCTATCTGAAGTTCTCCAAATGTGAATTTTGGCTTGATGAAGTGCTTTATCTTGGCCATATCATCTCCGCCAAGGGCATCGCTGTTAATCCCGAGAAGGTGTCTCGCAATTGTGAATTGGGAACCTCCTCGGAATGTCAAGCAGCTCCATGATTTTCTTGGTCTTGCAAGCTATTGCGAAGATTCGTTGAGAATTTCTCCAAGATTGCAAAGCCTCTTTCCAACCTCCTCGAAGCATGTGAAGTATGTCCGGTCTCCCGAGTGTGATGTTGCTTTCATTACTCTCAAAGAGAAACTCGTCACAGCTCCTGTCTTGACTCCTCTGATGAATCCAAGCCATTCAAGTTTTCTGTGATGCTTCTCTTCAAGGTCTCGGTGCTGTGTTAATGCAAGAGAAGAGAGTTGTGGCTTATACCTCTCGTCAACTGAAGCCCAATGAAAAGAACTACCCCACTCACGATCTTGAGTTGGCGGCAGTTGTCCATGCATTGATAACATGGAGACATCTCTTGTTGGGAAGGAAAGTGGACATTTTCACCGATCACAAGAGTCTCAAGTATATCTTCACTCAACCCAACCTCAACCTTAGGCAGACTCGATGGGTCGAAATGATTCAAGAGTACAACCCAAGTATTGAATATACTCCGGGCAAGGCCAATGTCATTGCAGATGCTTTGAGCAGGAAGGCTTATCGCAACAGCTTTAATCCTCAAGCCCTTCCAACCGTATCTTTGTGAAGCTTTCCATAGCTGAATCTTCAAGTTGTTCCTCAAGGTTTTCTTGCCAACCTCATAGTCTCTCCTACTTTGGAAGATCAGATTCGTGAGGCTCAACTTCTGGATACCATGGTGAAAAAGGTGAAGCGTGGTATCGACAAGGGCATTTCCAAGTACAAGTGCTTCCACGTTGATGACAAAGATACTCTTTTCTTTGAGGACCGGATTGTGGTTCCTAAGGGTGATCTAAGAAAAGTCATTATGAACGGGGCTCACAATTCGCTTCTATCCATTCATCCTGGAAGTACGAAGATGTACCATGACCTCAAGCAGTCATATTGGTGGACTCGAATGAAGCGAGAAATTGCTCAATTCGTGAATGAGTGTGATGTCTGCAGAAGAGTGAAAGCAGAACACCAACGACCAGCTGGTCTCCTCCAACCTCTTGCTATTCCAGAATGGAAGTTTGATCATATCGAAATGGACTTCATGACTGGTTTTCCAAAGTCCAAGCGTGGAAATGATGCTATCTTCGTTATCATTGACAAGCTTACTAAAGTGGCTCATTTTCTTCCTATCAAAGAATCCATCACAGCAGCTCAGTTGGCAGAGCTATACACATCGAGATTGTCTCCTTGCACGGCATTCCACAAGTGATCTCTTGGACCGTGGCAGATCTTTACCTCCAAGTTTTGGGATTCTTTTCGAAGGCCATGGGCACCAACATTCGTTTTAGCACAGCTTTCCATCCTCAAACAAGTGGCCAAGTTGAGCGAGTCAATCAAATCCTTGAAGATATGCTCGGGGCTTGTGTCATTTCTTCGGTATGAAGTGGGAAGATTGTCTTCCATATGCCGAGTTCTCCTACAACAACAGCTTCCAGCGAGTTCGGCAAGGCCCCATTCGAAATTCTCTATGGCGAAAGTGCCGACTCCTCTCAATTAGTGCGAGACAGTGAACACCAACTTCTTGGCAATGACTTGATCACGCGTAAGAAATGCGCAAAGTCATTCGTGAGAATCTCAAAGCCGCGCAATCGCGCCGGAAGAGCTATTATGATGATAAGCACCGTGATGTGGCTTTTGAAATCGGAGACCATGTCTACCTCCGCCTCTCCAATGAAAGGCACTCGTCGCTTCGGTATCAAAGGAAGCTTGCCCCTAGATCGTGGGTCCTTTCAAGATCATTGGCAAAAGAGGCGATCTCGCCTATCAACGAGCTTCCGTCCAACTTCGCGAATGTGCACGACGTGTTTCACGTGTCACAACCGCAAGTGCTTCAAGACTCTGAACGCACTATCAACTTCAAGAAATTGACCTTCAAGAAGATCTCTCTTATCATGAGCACCCGTTGCTATTCTTGAAGAAACCGAGCGCAAGACTCGCAACAAGTCAATCAAATTCCTGAAAGTGAAGTGGTCACACCATTCCGACCGTGAAGCCACCTGGGAGCGCGAGGATCACCTCCGTTCCGAATATCCGGAGTTCTTTCAGTCCTAGATCTCGGGACGAGATCCTCTTGTAGTGGTGGAGTGTTGTAACACCCCGGAAGTAACTTTCCATATTTGTAACTCCAACTCTTGCCATTTTCGGATTTGTGATATGATATTCCCTCCGTGGTTGGGTTTTTTCTTCATTTTGCATTTTGTCCATGTCATGCATTTTACATCATGTCATCATGTGCATCGCATTTGCATACGTGTTAGTCTCATGATTCGAGCATTTTTCCCGTTGTCCGTTTTGCAATCCGGCACTCCTATCTCTCTGGCGTCCCCTTTTACGTTTTTCCGTGGCGGTACTAAACCTTCTCGGAATGGGCGAGGTTTGTCAAGTGGCCTTGGTATACCACCCGTAGACCACCGG
Organism: Aegilops longissima; assembly: GCA_021605205.1. NCBI lineage: Eukaryota > Viridiplantae > Streptophyta > Magnoliopsida > Poales > Poaceae > Aegilops > Aegilops longissima. The sequence continues at coordinate 638,070,660 of CM038677.1, forward strand.
TCAAGTTTGGTCATTTGGAGCTCGTTTGGTACTCAGCGGTTAACCGCACTCTCGCAAAGGCCTCTTTTAAGTTGCAGCCCAACACCCCTTCAAATAGTCCAATAACCCATCTAAGTCACTTCCATGCTCTCCGTCGTTCGATCACGATCGTGTGGCGAAAACTACACCCATTTGGAGCTTCCTAGCTCCTTCTACCTATAAAACACACCCCTACCCAAATCCGGATCAATTCCCCTAACCTAGCAAAATTCCCTCGCGCGCCGCGGGCGTGTCCGATCGGGCGGACACGTCCGGCCGCCGCAGCCGCCAACGGGCGTGCCACGTAGCGCCCGGTCCCCGATTCGCCGCCCCAGCGCGCCCGCGAGGCCAGTGAAACCCTCCCGCCGCCGCCGCCCGCCGCCGCCGCCCGCTTCGACGCGCCCCTCCGCCGCCTCTCCGCCGCCCGCCCTCCGGCCAGCCACCCGCCGCCCGCTCCGGCAGCCACCCGCCGCTCCGGCCACCGGCGTCGCCGCCCGGCGCCGCCCGCGCTTCGCCGCCGCCGTCGCCAGCCACCTCCTCCAGCCGCCTGGCCTTCCCGGCCGGATCCGCCGACCCCCCTCCTCCGGCCGCCGCCCTCGCCGATCCGGCGAGATCTGCCGTCGCCCGACCGATCCGGCCGTCCTCGGTTCGCGTCACGAGGTTGAGTTCTTCCCCTCAAATTTCGTCTAAGTTTTTCATCCGGAGATTATTTCGTGGCGTTTTCAACGCGCCGTAACTTTGCATCTGTAGCTCCATTTTGCGCGTAAATATGTCAAAATGCTCGTCTCGAAGAGTAGATCATTTCATATCATTGCATAATTTTCATTTGAGCTCATCTTGATGCCTGAAATGCTGTTGGAAGAGGGCTATGTGATGTTAGTTTCGCTTTCTTAATGTAACATGCACTTTTGTTATTTTGCTATGATTGATGTGTGCACCCTATGAATTTGAGTCCTACATGTGTTTTGTAATATGCCATGCCATCTTTCCAGGGGTTTATGCCTTGTATTTTGTGATCTATGTGGTGACTAGCACAAGCATGCAAAGTAGGTGTCTGATGTTGCTGTTTTCAATACTGTTTAGCTGATATTTTGATGCCATGTTAACTTGATGCTACCGAGAGATCTATGCATATTTTGAGATACTTCAGTAAGGATGTTTTGTTCTACATGTCTTGCTCTATTCATCCATGCCCTTGTTTGCAATTATGGAGTGCCATAGCTTGAGTCAATCGAGCTCTACTTTTGCTATCAAATGTTTCCTGGCAGATTGTTTACATGTTATTCAATTTTGCCAAGGTTGTTGTGGTTGATCCGCTTATGCTATGATGTTGTTATTGCCATGTATGTCTTCTATGCCATGTATTCTTGATGTATGTATTCTTAGTTTATCATGAAAGACTCTGTAGTGAGTGCATCGAGCTCTTAAACATGCCTACTTGTTATCAGTTTTTGACATGCCATGTTGCTGAATCTGTTAACGAAACTTGCGATATTGACATTGGTGTTACTATATTTTCTGATCCTTTTTGGCTTATGGTCAGTAAGGGACTTTTGATCTATGATTTGAGTAGACAGTTGATGCCTGGTTCATCATTTTCCTTCCGGAGCGCGCATACGCATTGCATATCACATCTCGCATATCATTTCATGTTTTGCATCATGTTGCTTGTGCATTGCACCGTGATTTATTGTGGTTCCTTTGTTTGTGTTCTTGCTTTGGGTAGAGCCGGGAGACGAGTACGTGAACGAGGAACCTGTTGAGAACGCTTACGAGGATCAAGCTTTCGACAACTCTGAGAACATTGCAGGCAAGATGACCATACCCTCGAAATCACTTCTATCTTTGCTATGCTAGTTGCTCGCTCTTTTGCTATGCCTATGCTACGATGCCTACCACTTGCTATATCATGCCACCCATAATGCCATGTCAGCCCCTAACCATCCTTTCCTAGCAAACCGTTGATTGGCTATGTTACCGCTTTGCTCAGCCCTCTTATAGCGTTGCTAGTTGCGGTGTGAGTGGAGTTTGTTCCTTGTTGAAACATGGAGATGTTGTTCCTTATTGCAACATGTTTACTTGTTGGGGATATCACAATATATATCTGCTATAATTAATGCATCTATATACTTGGTAAAGGGTGGAAGGCTCGGCCTTATGCCTGTGTTTTGTTCCACTCTTGCCACCTAGTTTCCGTCATACGGTGTTATGTTCCTTGATTTCGCGTTCCTTACGGTTGGGTGATTTATGGGACCCCTTGACAGTTCGCTTTGAATAAGACTCGTCCAGCAAGGCCCAACTTTGGTTTTACCATTTGTCGCCTAAGCCTTTTTCCCCGGGTTTCGCGAGCCCGAGGGTCATCTTTATTTTAACCCCGGACCAGTGCTCCTTCGAGTGCTGGCCCAAACTAGAGTGCTTTGCAGCGCCCCTCAAGGAAACTTGAGGTCTGGTTTTAGTTATACGGACTGCTCATCCGGTGTGCCACGAGAACGAGATATGTGCAGCTCCTATCGGGATTTGTCGGCACATTCGGGCGGCTTTGCTGGTCTTGTTTTATTGCTGTCGAAATGTCTTGTAGTCCGGGATTCGAGATTGATCGGGTCCTCCCGTAGAAGAATATCCTTCGTTGACCGTGAGAGCTTATAATGGGCTAAGTTGGGACACCCTGCGGGGTATTATCTTTCAAAGCCGTGCCCACGGTTATGAGGCAGATGGGAATTTGTTAATGTCGGTTGTAGAAAACCGAAGTTGACCTCATTTAAAATACACATCAACGCGTGTGTAACCGTGATGGTCTCTTCTCGTGGAGTCCGGGAAGTGAAAACGGTGTTGGAGTTATGTTTGGCGTAAGTAGTTCAGGATCACTTCTTGATCGCTACTAGCTTCACGACCGTGCTTTGCTTCTCTCCTCGCTCTCTTTTGCGATGTAGCCACCATATATGCTAGTCGCTGCTGCAGCTCCACCTCAAAACTCTGTCCTTCCTATAAGCTTAAATAGTCTTGATCTCGCTGTGTGAGATTGCTGAGTCCCGTGACTCACAGATTCTACCAAAACAGTTGCAGGTGCCGATGATGCGGTCAGGTGGCGCAACCGAGCTCAAGTGGGAGTTCGATGAGGAACGTGGTCGTTACTATGTGTCTTTTCCCGATGATCAGTAGTGGAGCCCAGTTGGGATGATCGGGATCTGTAGCATTTGGGGTATCTTCTTTTATTTTGGTTCCGTAGTCGGACCTTGAGTGTACTCTGAATGATGGATGTTTATTTATGTATTGTGTGAAGTGGCGACTGTAAGCCAACTATGTATCTCTTTCCCTTATTTATTACATGGGTTGTGTGAAGATTACCTCACTTGCGACATTGCTTTCAATGCGGTTATGCCTCTAAGTCGTGCCTCGACACGTGGGAGATATAGCCGCATCGAGGGCGTTACAGGTAACCTCCCGGTACTCCGGTAAAATCCTGATTTCACCCGGAACAATTCCGATATCCAAACATAGGGTTCCAATATATCAATCTTCATGTCTTGACCATTTCGAGACTCCTCGTCATGTCCTTAATCTCATTCGGGACTCCGAACAAACTTCGGTACATCAAAACTCATAAAATCGTAATATAAATGTCATCGAAACCTTAAGCGTGCGGACCCTACGGGTTCGAGAACTATGTAGACATGACCTAGAACTGTTTCCGGTCAATAACCAATAGCGGAACCTGGATGCTCATATTGGCTCCTACATATTCTATGAAGATCTTTTATCGGTCAAACCGCATAACAACATACGTTGTTCCCTTTGCCATCGGTATGTTACTTACCCGAGATTCGATCGTCGGTATCCAATACCTAGTTCAATCTCGTTACCGGCAAGTCTCTTTACTCGTTACGTAATGCATCATTTCGTAACTAACTCATTAGCTACATTGCTTGCAAGGCTTATAGTGATGTGCATTACCGAGAGGGCCCAGATATACCTCTCCGACAATCGGAGTGACAAAACCTAATCTCGAAATACGCCAACTCAACATGTACCTTTGGTGACACTGTAGAGCTCCTTTATAATCACCCGATTCGTTGTGACGTTTGGTAGCACACAAACTGTTCCTCCGGCAAACGGGAGTTGCATAATCTCATAGTTATAGGAACTTGTATAAGTCATGAAGAAAGCAATAGCAACATACAAAACGATCAAGTGCTAAGCTAACAGAATGGGTCAAGTCAATCAAATAATTCTCCTAATGATATGATCCCGTTAATCAAATGACAACACATGTCTATGGTTAGGAAACATAACCATCTTTGATTAATGAGCTAGTCAAGTAGAGGCATACTAGTGACATTAAGTTTGTCTATGTATTCACACATGTATCATGTTTCCGGTTAATAAAATTATAGCATGAATAATAAACATTTATCATGATATGAGGAAATAAATAATAACTTTATTATTGCCTCTAGGGCATATTTCCTTCAGTCTCCCACTTGCACTAGAGTAAATAATCTAGATTACACAGTAATGATTCTAACACCCATGGAGTGTTGGTGCTGATCATGTTTTGCTCGTGGAAGAGGCTCCGTCAACGGGTCTGCAACATTCAGATCCGTATGTATCTTGCAAATCTCTATGTCTCCTACCTGGACTTGGTCCCGGATAGAATTGAAGCGTCTTTTGATGTGCTTGGTCCTCTTGTGAAATCTGGATTCCTTTGCCAAGGCAATTGCACCAGTATTGTCACAGAAGATCTTCATTGGTCCCGATGCACTAGGTATGACACTTAGATCAGAAATGAACTCTTTCATCCAGACTCCTTCATTTGCTGCTTCCGAAGCAGCTATGTACTCCACTTCGCATGTAGATCCCGCCACGATGCTTTGTTTAGAACTGCACCAACTGACAGCTCCACCGTTCAATATAAACATGTATCCGGTTTGCGATTTAGAATCGTCCGGATTAGTGTCAAAGCTTGCATCGACGTAACCACTTATGATTAGCTCTTTGTCACCTCCATAAACGAGAAACATATCCTTAGTCCTTTTTCAGGTATTTCGGGATATTCTTGACCGTTGTCCAGTGATCCACTCCTGGATTACTTTGGTACCTCCCTGCTAAAGTTATTGTTAAGCATACATCAGGTCTGGTACACAACATTGCATACATGATAGAGCCTATGGCTGAAGCATAGGGAACATCTTTCATTTTCTCTCTATCTTCTGCTGTGGTCGGGCATTGAGTCGACTCAGCTTCACACCTTGTAATCTGAGCAAGAACCCTTTCTTTGCACGATCCATTTTGAACTTCTTCAAAACTTTATCAAGGTATGTGCTTTGTGAAAGTCCAATTAAGCGTCTTGATCTATCTCTATAGATCTTGATGCCCAATATGTAAGCAGCTTCACCGAGGTCTTTCATCGAAAACTTTTATTCAAGTATCCTTTATGCTATCCAGAAATTCTATATCATTTCCAATTAACAATATGTCATCTACATATAATATTAGAAATGCTCTGAGCTCTCACTCACTTTCTTGTAAATACAGGCTTCTCCGAAAGTCTGTATAAAACCATATGCTTTGATCACACTATCAAAGCGTTTATTCCAACTTCGAGATGCTTGCACTAGTCCATAAATGGATCACTGGAGCTTGTACACTTTGTTAGCACCTTTTGGATCGATAAAACCTTTCGGCTGCATCATATACAACTCTTCTTCTAGAAATCCATTCAGGAATGCAGTTTTGACATCCATTTGCCAAATTTCATAATCATAAAACGGGGCAATTGCTAACATGATTCAGACAGACTTAAGCATCACTACGGGTGAGAAAGTCTCATTGTAGTCAACCCCTTGAACTTGTCAAAAACCTTTCGCAACAAGAAGAACTTTATAGACAGTTACATTACCATCAGCGTCAGTCTTCTTCTTGAAGATCCATTTATTCTCGACGGCTTGCCGATCATCGGGCAAGTCAACCAAAGTCCATACTTTGTTCTCATACATGGATCCCATCTCAGATTTCATGGCCTCAAGCCATTTTGCGGAATCTGGGCTCATCATCGCTTCCTCATAGTTCGTAGGTTTGTCATGGTCAAGAAACATGACTTCTAGAATAGGATTACCGTACCACTCTGGTGCGGATCTTACTCTGGTAGACCTACGAGGTTCGGTAGTAACTTGATCTGAAGTTTCATGATCAATATCATTAGCTTCCTCACTGATTGGTGTATTTGTCACAGGAACCGGTTCTTGTGATGAACTACCTTCCAATAAGGGACCAGATATAGTTACCTCATCAAGTTCTACTTTCCTCCCACTCACTTCTTTCGAGAGAAACTCCTTCTCTAGAAAGGATCCGAATTTAGCAACAAAAATCTTGCCCTCAGATCTGTGATAGAAGGTGTACCCAATAGTTTCTTTTGGGTATCCTATGAAGACACATTTTTCTCCGATTTGGGTTCGAGCTTATCTGGTTGAAGTTTCTTTGCATAAGCATCGCAGCCCCAAACTTTAAGAAACGACAACTTTGCTTTCTTGCCAAACCACAGTTCATAAGGCGTTGTCTCAACGGATTTTGATGGTGCCCTATTTAACGTGAATGCGGCCGTCTCTAAAGCATAACCCCAATTGCACCATATCTAGTAAAGTATGATTACGACATTCGGACACACCATTTCGTTGTGGTGTTCCGGGTGGCGTGAGTTGCGAAACTATTCCGCATTGCTTCAAATGTAAACCAAACTCGTAACTCAAATATTCTCCTCCGCGATCAGATCGTAGAAACTTTATTTTCTTGTTACGATGATTTTCAACTTCACTATGAAATTCTTTGAACTTTTCAAAACTTTCAGACTTATGTTTCATTAAGTAGATATACCCATATCTTCTCAAATCATCTGTGAAGGTGAGAAAATAACGATACCCGCCGCGAGCCTCAATATTCATTGGACCGCATACATCAGTGTGTATGATTTCCAACAAATCAGTTGCTCACTCCATAGTTCCGGAGAATGGCGTTTTAGTCATCTTGCCCATGAGGCATGGTTCGCAAGTACCAAGTGATTCATAATCAAGTGATTCCAGAAGTCCATCAGTATGGAGTTTCTTCATGCGCTTTACACCAATATGACTCAAACGGCAGTGCCACAAATAAGTTGCACTACCATTATCAACTCTGCATCTTTTGGCTTCAACATTATGAATATGTGTATCACTACTATCGAGATTTAATAAAAATAGACCACTCTTTAAGGGTGCATGACCATAAAAGATATTACTCATATAAATAGAACAACCATTATTCTCTGATTTAAATGAATAACCGTCTCGCATCAAACAAGATCCAGATATAATGTTCATGCCCAACGCTGGCACCAAATAACAATTATTCAGGTCTAAAACTAATCCCAATGGTAGATGTAGAGGTAGCGTGCCGACCGCGATCACATCGACTTTAGAACCATTTCCCACGCGCATCGTCACCTCGTCCTTAGCCAATCTTCGCTTAGTCCATAGTCCCTGCTTCGAGTTGCAAATATTAGCAATAGAACCAGTATCAAATACCCAGGTGCTACTGCGAGAATTAGTAAGGTACACATCAATAACATGTATATCACATATACCTTTGTTCACCTTGCCATCCTTCTTATCCACCAAATACTTGGGGCAGTTCCGCTTCGGTGTCGATGCCTTGCGGTAGAAGCACTCGATCTCGGCTTAGGTCCAGATTTGGGTTTCTTCTCTTGAGCAGCAACTTGCTTGCTGTTCTTCTTGAAGTTCCTTCTTCTTCCCTTTACCTTTTTTCTTGAAACTGGTGGTCTTATTGACCATCAACACTTGATGCTCCTTCTTGATTTCTACCTCTGCAGCCTTTAGCATTGCGAAGAGCTCGGGAATAGTCTTGTCCATCCCTTGCATATTATAGTTCATCACGAAGCTCTTGTAGCTTGGTGGCAGTGATTGAAGAATTCTGTCATATACACTATCATCAGGAAGATTAACTCCCAGTTGAATCAAGTGATTATTATACCCAGAAATTTTGAGTATATGTTCACTGACAAAACTATTCTCCTCCATCTTACAGCTATAGAACTTATTAGAGACTTCATATCTCTCAATCCGGGCATTTGCTTGAAATATTAACTTCAACTCCTGAAACATCTCATATGCTCCATGACGTTCAAAACGTCATTGAAGACCCGTTTCTAAGCCGTAAAGCATGGCACACTGAACTATCGAGTAGTTATCAGCTTTGCTCTGCAAGACGTTCTTAACGTCGTCAGTTGCATCTGCAGCAGCCCTGGCACCCAGCGGTGCTTCCAGGATGTAATTCTTCTGTGCAGCAATGAGGATAATCCTCAGGTTACGGACCCAGTCCGTGTAATTGCTACCATCATCTTTCAACTTAGCTTTCTCAAGGAACGCATTAAAATTCAACGGAACAACAACACGAGCCATCTATCTACAACAAACATAGACAAGCAAAATACTATTAGGTACTAAGTTCATGATAAATTTAAGTTCAATTAATCATATTACTTAAGAACTCCCACTTAGACAGACATCTCTCTAGTCATCTAAGTGATCACGTGACCCAAATCAACTAAACCATGTCCGATCATCACGTGAGATGGAGTAGTTTCAATGGTGAACATCACTATGGATCATATCTACTATATGATTCACGTTCGACCTTCGGTCTCCGTGTTCGAGGCCATATCTGTATATGCTAGGCTCGTCAAGTTTAACTGAGTATTCTCGTGTGCAACTGTTTTGCACCGTTGTATTTGAGCGTAGAGCCTATCACACCGATCATCACGTGGTGTCTCAACACGAAGAACTTTCGCAACGCGCATACTCAGGAGAACACTTCTTGATAATTAGTGAGAGATCATCTTAAAATGCTACCATCAATCAAAGCAAGATAAGATGCATAAAGGACAAACATCACATGCGATCAATATAAGTGATATGATATGGCCATCATCATCTTGTGCTTGTGATCTCCATCTCCGAAGCACCGTCGTGATCACCATCGTCACCGGCGCGACACCTTCATCTCCATCGTAGCATCATTGTCGTCTCGCCAATCTTATGCTTCTATGACTATCGCTACCGTTTAGTGATAAAGTAAAGCATTACATGGCGATTGCATTGCATACGATAAAGCGACAACCATATGGCTCCTGCCAGTTGCCGATAACTCGGTTACAAAACATGATCACCTCATATAATAAAATATAGCATCACGTCTTGACCATATCACATCACAACATGCCCTGCAAAAACAAGTTAGATGTCCTCTACTTTGTTGTTGCAAGTTTTACGTGGCTGCTACGGGCTTAGCAAGAACCGTTCTTACCTACGCATGAAAACCACAACGATAGTTTGTCAAGTTGGTGTTGTTTTAACCTTCGCAAGGACCGGGCATAGCCACACTCGGTTCAACTAAAGTTGGAGAAACTGACACCCTCTAGCCACCTCTGTGCAAAGCACGTCGGGAGAACTGGTCTCGCGTAAGCGTACGCGTAATGTCGGTCCGGGCCGCTTCATCCAACAATACCGCCGAACCAAAGTATGACATGCTGGTAAGCAGTATGACTTGTATCTCCCACAACTCACTTGTGTTCTACTCGTGCATATAACATCTACGCATAAAACCAGGCTCGGATGCCACTGTTCGGGAACGTAGTAATTTCAAAAAAATTCCTACGCACACACAAGATCATGGTGATGCATAGCAACGAGAGGGGAGAGTGTTGTCCACGTACCCTCGTAGACCGAAAGTGGAAGCATTAGAACAACGCGGTTGATGTAGTCGTACGTCTTCACGGCCCGACCGATCAAGCACCGAAACTACTACACCTCCGAGTTCTAGCACACGTTCAGCTTGATGACGATCCCCGGACTCCGATCCAGCAAAGTGTCGGGGAGGAGTTCCGTCAGCACGATGGCGTGGTGACGATCTTGATGTTCTACCGTCGCAGGGCTTCGCCTAAGCGCCGCTACAATATTATCGAGGACTATGGTGGAGGGGGGCACCGCACACGGCTAAGAGATCAAGAGATCAATTGTTGTGTCTAGAGGTGCCCCCCTGCCCCCTTATATAAAGGAGCCAAGGGGGAGGGGGCGGACGGCCAAGGAGGGCGCGCCAAGGGGGAGTCCTACTCCCACCGGGAAGGAGGAGGGAGAGAGGAAGGAAAGGGGGGGCGCCGCCCCCCTCTCCTTGTCCTATTCGGACTAGGGGGGTGGGGGCGTGGCCAACCCTTGCCTCCTCTCTTCCTCTCCACTAGGGCCCATGTAGGCCCATTAAACCTCCCGGGGGGTTCCGGTAACCTCCCGGTACTCCGGTAAAATCCCGATTTCACCCGGAACACTTCCGATATCCAAACATAGGCTTCCAATATATCAATCTTCATGTCTCGACCATTTCAAGACTCCTTGTCATGTCCGTAATCTCATTCGGGACTCTGAACAAACTTCGGTACATCAAAACTCATAAACTCATAATATAACTGTCATCGAAACCTTAAGCGTGCGGACCCTACGGGTTCGAGAACTATGTAGACATGACCTAGAACTGTTTCCGGTCAATAACCAATAGTGGAACCTGGATGCTCATATTGGCTGCTACATATTCTACGAAGATCTTTTATCGGTCAAACCGCATAACAACATACGTTGTTCCCTTTGTCATCGGTATGTTACTTACCCGAGATTCGATCGTCGATATCCAATACCTAGTTCAATCTCGTTACCGGCAAGTCTCTTTACTCGTTACGTAACTCATCATTCCGTAACTAACTCATTAGCTACATTGCTTGCAAGGCTTATAGTGATGTGCATTACCGAGAGGGCCCAGAGATACCTCTCCGACAATCGGAGTGACAAAACCTAATCTCGAAATACGCCAACTCAACATGTACCTTTGGTGACACCTGTAGAGCTCCTTTATAATCATCTAGTTATGTTGTGACGTTTGGTAGCACACAAAGTGTTCCTCCGGCAAACGAGAGTTGCATAATCTCATAGCTATAAGAACTTGTATAAGTCATGAAGAAAGCAATAGCAACATACTAAACGATCAAGTGCTAAGCTAACGGAATGGGTCAAGTCAATCACATCATTCTCCTAATGATGTGATCCCGTTAATCAAATGACAACACATGTCTATGGTTAGGAAACATAACCATCTTTGATTAATGAGCTAGTCAAGTAGAGGCATACTAGTGACATTAAGTTTGTCTATGTATTCACACATGTATCATGTTTCCGGTTAATACAATTATAGCATGAATAATAAACATTTATCATGATATGAGGAAATAAATAATAACTTTATTATTGCCTCTAGGGCATATTTCCTTCACTACTTACCAATTACGTGCCGCCACGCGTCCCTTTTTTTATTGGCTAGGAGGTGCCGTGCGGGGTAGCTATTTGAGTACGGGAGGCTTGCGATCAGACCCCTGCGCGTGCTCATCGGGAGGAGAGCCCTTTGACCTCTACCCGCCACGCACCTCCCTCCCAACGTCTCCATTAATGGCGCCCGAGCCCCTGTTCTACGGCGTGGCTATATGTCTCACTAGACTAAGATTTAAGAGAGAAAAATGAAAATCTGAAAAGAAAGTTTTGCACGGATCTTGATGTAAGATCCGACGGACCTATATAGCATCGATTGCAACTTATAGCAAGCATGATGAATATAAGGACGATGACAGTGGATAATAATTGTCTTACATATTTAGGAACATAATTAAAAAAGCCACATGCGGCAACGCCTGATATACACAAGGGGAAATGAAGAAGGAAGACAACGATCTGGCTCGTTGATCTCTACTTTCTTGATGCGTTGCTGCAGGCCGCGGGAACTAGTCTCCGCGGCGAGCAGCGATGAGCTCTTTCTTGTCCTCAAGATGCTGATTGAGAGCATCCACGGATTCCTCCACCAGCCGTCTGCGCTCGATGCGCAGCATGGCATTCTCGTCCATAAGTTTCTCGACGGTGACGCTGGTCCTCTTCAATAAGGCAGTGGTGATATGAACACTACAACGTCTAGAATATTATCCAGCGCGGATGCTACTAAACTCGAACCAACTGAGTCGAGCGAGGAGAGTCTAATCAAGGATGCTGGTAAAATTATGAATTGTCCAAATATATTGCACACTGGCAAAGATGGCAAGAAACGTATGCTATGCGGACCAGGTATTGGTGCTGCGAAGATGGGTGCACATCAAGCTGGTTATTTGGACTATAAATTGATGCATGGATGTATTACTGAATTCTTATGCGTGCACATGCACAAGGCAATATGAGAGAATCAGGATTGATTTATAGAGAGAAAAACAATCAGCAGAAGCCTTGCGAGCCACGCCTATACATAAAGCCAATATGTCAATTTGGTTTGATAAATAAAAAGAAGTTAGATCCTTTCCAAGAAGTATATGCTCATCACGGCAAGAAACCTGAGGTTATGGAGGAACCCGTACGTGCCAAGGTGCATCCTTATTTTCGTACTCCTCCTGGATGGATTAGGATTGGCACCATAGTGCTACACGTTTAGGTTTGCATGGATTTAATCACGCCCTTTCCTTCCTTCACGTGGTTGTTACCTTTTTAAGATAGCAGGTAGGAGTAGATATATTTTGTTAGGTAGTGCACTTGAGGTTAGTTATATACCAGATCATGTTTGTATTTTTTCTTCCTTAGAGATAGGCCGAGCTGGTTGCAGCGTGAGCCATATAAAGGCTGGCTTCGGCCGATGTGAAAGAGATCAGTTTTGGAGTTTTATTTCGAGTATGAGATATACAGAAAAACGTCCGAGTTACGGGCGGCCATATCTTTTGTATTATCTGTGATTTTCCCATCGTGGAAATTTACTAGCGCCGGAGGGTTGATCATCACATCGACGCCTACGTGCTGATCCGAGGGGGTCATTATTTTCGTTTGTGTATTTTCGTACACAGGTGAAAATTATCTTGAAGGTTGCAAGGAAGAACAAGGGGACAAACTGTTGATTAAGCATCACCGTGAAAGATCGGGCCATCTACACGCGCGAATTAGCATCTCGCTAATCCGTGCCTCATCAAGTGGTCTCCTCCTTCTGCTCCGCACTTCCAACGATCTTCGCCCTCAGCAGGTCACGCTCAGCCCGAAGCTTTGCATTGCTCTCATTTAGTTGTCTTATGACGCTGGTAGCCTGTTCAAAAGAGGCTTTCATGTCGTCCTGCAACCTCGCCCAGCCGGAGTATGATCCATCTGGATATGGACGATCGCATGCATGCGCCTGTAAGAGTCCTCGCCTGCCCGCGAGACATTTTCCCAGGCTGGCATGGAGTGGGAGGACATCTCTGCTACATTCGCGGCACGACAGGACATCTCTTCTGCTTCCACGGCACGGTCGGACCAGTCTGCCGCATCGACGGTGCGGCGGGACCTGCGTGCTGCTTCAGCGGCGCAGCGGGACCTCTGAGCTGCTACGGCCGCACGGTGGGACATGCCGGCTGCGTTCGTGGCGAGGCGGGACATCTCTCGTGCTTCCGCTTCCATGCTCTCATCTCCCTGGTGGCAATCTCTCGACCCAGAACTCACGCTGGCCATGGCAGATGCAAGGGAGCGATGATGAATGACTTGTTTGTTTTTGTTGATAAGTAGTTGAGGAGGAATGTGCAGTCATCTTGGAGTAGTAGTATTTATAACCGAGTACTAATACACTCCTAAGTGGGAAACCATTTACGTTTTGATTCGTGTGAACAGGTTTGCAATTTGGAATATGACGGGACGCATGCTCAAAATTTACTGACGGTTATAAGTGCGGCACTATTCTCAGAAGGCGTAACGTGGGCACGTACGCCTTCTCGGCCGCGTACGTGGCGTTTGCACCATAGGGAGCACCACAATAGGCAATGTCAGCACACGTCTTGTTCCAACAACCGTGCGCGCTCGTTATTACAATCACGCACGCTTCTTTTAATTAGAATGTGTGTGCCCGTCTAGCGCACACACGTTGATCTACCTAACTGTTTCAGTTTGTTATGGCTAATCGCAAATAGTTCATCCGTGTGAAGTGTGTGCCATCAATCGCAGACACTTTGATCTGGCTGACCCGTTTCTGTTCTGTTGCCTAATCGCAAACAGTTAATCCTTCTGAAGCGTATGCCCTCAATCGCACACACCTTTATCTAGCTGCAAGTTTCTATTGTTCCCCCTCATCACAAACAGTTCATCCGAGTGAACCGTATGATGTATATCGCACACGCCTTCATCTGGCTGCCCATTTCTTTTGTTCCGCCTCATCGCAAACAGTTCATTGAACTGAACCGTATGCCCTACATCGCACACGCAACTAAAATCTGAATCGTGTTTGATGGCTCCGCCATCGCAAACATTTTGCACCTTTTTTTATGGTTCTTTTACACCACCGTTTGCGATTATTGCATCGCACACAGTTTTGCCGAAGGGTCTCTGATCATAGTGTCGCGTTAGCAGCATCCTGCAGTAGTGATTGTATCAAAATGTGCATCGGCGGGCAGGTAATCACTAGGATTGGTACCGGGCACCATCCGCGGTGGATTTGCGATGATATCGCTAGACACCTTGAGTGGGGGGCACGATTGGTTATCCTGTTCTCCGAGCTGGGGAATTTTTTTCCCACTTCTTCGTTCTGCTAACCTTTTGTCACTTGAAGTAGTTCCGACCGGCGTGCTTCTTGCGATGTCTTTTTAAGACAGTAGACATGGTTGTCTTCCGGTGAAGGCGGTAGTGGTTGCTTCAGGGCATTGATAGTGCGCTGAACTTTCACAAACTCTATCTTCTCCTCCGGAGGTGGATGTTTCATAGCTCTTCGCATTTCAAGGAAGTCCTTCACATAGGCTTTACAGATCTCCGCGTTTTCCTCCACGGTCCTCTCGTATGGTAACTTCTCTATAGGCTTGAGAGATGGACCTAATCTGTATTGCATCCCGCCTCTGGCTGTACTGCTAGACGCCGGAGCAGCCAGAGCGGCGGCTGTTGTCTTCCTTCATTGCTTACGAGGCAGAGAAGGAGCCGGAGTGCTACGACGCGCCGGAGCAGCCGGAGCGGCGCGGCTGTCTTCCACCATTGCTGACGAGGCGGAGGAGGAGGCGGGCTGCTCGGACACGCCGGAGTAGGCGGAGTGCCGCCACGCACCGGAGAAGATGGTGGAGTGCCCTGATCACTCGCCGAAGGAGGAGGAGTAGGAGGAGGAGGAGGAGGAGGAGGAGGCGGAGTGCCCTGACTCGCCGGAGGAGGAGGATGCATCCAGTTCGGAAGCTTGATGTGCTCCTTCCTCCATAGACATGGAGTCTTCAAAGCAAGACCCAAATGAGTCTCCCCTTCACCGGTAAGGTGGTCAAGCTCGAGCTCCTCAAATCCCTCTGATGTTTCATCCACCATCACAACATCATAGCCTTGTGGAATCAGATGGCAGTGATAAGTTGTGTCGGGTTTAGGAGGTGCAACAGAGCCGACAGCCGCCTTGACTTTGAGGTTCTGCCATTGCGTCATAAGCTGGCAATGTTGAGCCTCCGTGATAGCATCCACGGGGTAGCGAGGAGCCGTGAAGTCGGGCTGCTGAACGAGCTCGGTGGAAGCCACACTGCTTCTCCGTTGAGATGGCGGGGTAGCTTCTGGGGTAGCTCCGGCACCTTGCTGGCTCTCAACTTGTTCCTATAGCTTTCGTACCATTGCATTCAGCTTCTGCAATTCGCTCTGCTCTAGTTTCCTCTTCCTCTCTTGGGTTCTGTAACCGCCTGCGCCAGGAAACCCAACCTTCCACGCAACGGAGGCTGCTGTGCCTCGTGTTCGTCCAGGGTGCTCAGGATTCCCGAGGGCCTCGGTGAGCTCGTCATTCTCTCTGTCGGGAACGAACGTCCCATGCTGCGCTGCGGCGATACACTTCTGAAGCTTCTTGATGGGTATTTTATGTTGCTCCTCCGTCCAAACGCACTTCCCTGTTTCAGGGTACAAGGTTCCCCCAACCTCGAAGAACCAAGTCCTTGAACGGTCTGGCCAGTTCAATGTCTCTGGTTTGACCCCTTTTGCAAGCAGGTCATTCTCAGCCTTGTCCCACAATGGCTGGGCTTTGAGGTAGCCACCTGACCCCATGCGATGCTGAAACTTCTTCTTTGCAGCATTGTTCTTGTTTGTCTCTGACATCTTCTTACTCCTGTCCGATGTCTTGTAGGCACAAATGCAGGCCAGTCATCTCTTATCTTCTCAAATCGGTGGACGATTTCTGGAGTCTTCCCTTTGTCGACATACGTTGATTTCAACTCATTCTTCCACCTCCTGAATAGAGCTGCCATCTTCTTAAGAGCACGAGCCTTGACCAATGGTTCTATAACTGGCTTATCCGGATCCTCCTCTGGCGGTAGGGTGAAATTTGCCTTCAGCGCTGTCCAAAGATCATCTTTCTGTCTATCATTGACATAAGGAACTTGAGGGTCTACGTTCTTAGGCTGATTCCATAGCAAGATGCTGATCGGGATCATGTCCCTAACAATAGCCCCGCACTGAGCAGAAAATGCTTCCTTGGTCCGCCTGGGTTCAATCGGTTGGCCATCATTCGCGATTGCTGTGATCGTGAACCTTTCATCCTGGCACAACCTTTTCTTCGGGCCTCGTCTCGTTACCGAAGTTTGGCTCGATCCGGAGGGCTATAAAAGAAGAAAGAAGAGTTAATATATGTACATACCAAAACAATTAATGCATCAATTAGCTAGTAAACACATGCTTAATTAATATATATACCTCGCCGGACTTTGCAACACCTCCGTCCTCCGTTTGGTCACCGGAGCCGTCATCACGGTCTCCTTCTTCCACCGGCATTCGGTCACCGGAGATATCATGATCATGTCCTTCCTCCTCCATTGTTCGATCACCGGAGCCTGCTTTACCCTCTCCTTCCAGACCATCGGTGTCGTTGAGATACAACAAGATATCACCTCCGCGGAGGATTATGTCCCCCAACAACCGTTCTATTTCCAAGTCTCTATGCTCCATAGTTTCTGCAAATATTACAACATTGCAATTAATATACAAACATCAGAGATGGATATATAAGTGGCAAACATAGACCTAGCTAGCTAATCACAAAAAGGAATATTAATTAGTGGCCTCGAAGACAACACTTCTAGGGTTTGGGGTGGCCTTGACGACAACGCTCTTTTAACTTGGTAAATTTGGGTGGCGTCGGCAACACTTCTAGGGTTTGGGGTGGCCTCGACGCTTCTAGGGTTTGGGGTGGCCTCGGCAAAGCTTCTTGGGTTTGGTCCGGACCGCCTCTCTCATGAATGTCCGATGTCTGGACCGACAAGGGATTTAACAAAATGGCGCCATTCTGGATGTGCAGAAAATGGTCCCTATTTTTCCGGATCTCATCTACCCTTCTATATGTCACATTGTCTATTGTCAAAGGATTAAAGAAAACCATGGCTTCATCATTAGCCGGAAGTAACAGGCGCATGATGGTATGAAGCTCTCCAAAATTATGTTGGAATGGAGTCCTAATAAGATAATTCGCTTTTTGGTACGAAGTTCAGCAAGAGCCTTTCGAATATCGCTATTTGGAAGGCCTTTGCTGAACTTCATACTAAAAAGCGAATTATCCTATCAGGACTCTATTCCAAAATAATTTTGGAGAGCTTCATACATCATGCGCCTGTTATTTCCGGCTAATTATGAAACCATGGATTTCTTCAATACTTCGACACAAGAGAACATGCACATATAGAATGGTAGATGAGATCAGAAAAAATATGGATCAACTTAATTATGCACATCCATAATGGGAGCATTCATGATAAATCTCTTATAAATCTTGCGAGAGTTTTTCGGGTAGGGGCGGGAGGGGGTAGGAGATTGACAACGTTTATTTTCAAGGGTTTGGGTGTCCTCGAGAGTTGGTCGAGCGAGAGGGGGTTGATCAACGTCCGCCTCTCGGCCCCTCGGCGATCCTAGACCCTCGACCCCTCGACGAACCTCGACCCTCGACCCCTCGGTGACCCTCGACCCTCTACCCTAGTTCCCGACAATCGACCACTCGGCGATCCTCGACAGCCTCGTTCCCGATAAAAAATAAGAAGAGGAAGAAGAAGAAGAAAAAGAGAGAAGAAGAAAAAATAGAATAAGAAAAAAAAGAGGAGAGGAGAAGAATAAATTCTATTTTTTGTTCTTCTCCTCTATTCCTTCTTACTCTATTTTTTTCTTATTCTATTTTTTCTTCTTCTCTGACTGGTTTGGGTCGAGAGTTTGGTCGGGCGAGAGGGGGGGTTGATCGATGTCCCCCCTCATGTTGAAGTGCTAGGAGTTTTCTATGAACCAAAAAAATACCTAATGACATGTCCGACAACCGGACCGCGTCTATCATGAATGTCCGACGTCCCCGCCTCTCTCATGAATGTCCGACGTCCCCGCCTCTCTCATGAACAAAAAAATCTATGAATAAAAAAATATCATATTCTATGAACATAAAAACATCATATTCCATCCACATCCATGCATACATCATATATATGATCATCTATTAACAAAAAAACATCATATTCTATAAAACATCATCATATATATGAACAAAAAGAATTATGAAAACAAGCATAAATATCATCATATATATGAAAAAGCATATATATATATATATATATATATATATGAAAAAAAAGGGAAATAGGAGAGGGAGGAGGACAGGGAGGGCGCCGGCTGGACTAAGGTGAGGAGGGGCAGGGGCGCGGGGTCGGCGGTGAGGACGGCGACGTCGGCCGACGGGCACGGGCGTCTTGCTTCGGGCACGGCTGAGCGGCGCAGCGAAGGGGTGGGGCAGGGCGACGACAATGACGGGGACGGGCCGTGGCAGGGCGCGGTGTCGACGGCAAGGACGGCGACAGCGACGACATCGACAGGGCAGGGGCGCGCGCTCGGGGTAGGGGTGGACGTCGACGACGGGGGCGGACCGGGGAAGGGGCGCGGGCAACGGCAACAGCTATAGGCCGGCGACGGGATCGACGAGGACGGCGGCGTCGAGGAGCAGATCGAGCAGTAGCCTGGCGGCGTTCGAGAGAAGAATGGCAGGTGGGGGAATTCCTAAGTGTTGGGTTATATAGGAAATCCCCGGTTTGAGGCAGGAACCGGGACCAAAGGTGGGCCTTGGTCCCGGTTGGTTCCATGAACCGGGACCAAAGGTATGCATTGGCCCCGGTTCATGGTACCAACTGGGACCAAAGGTCTTTGTTTCCCGCCCTTTGGGCTGCTGAAAAGAGACCAATGCATACCTTTGGTCCCGGTTCATAGCACCAACCGGGACCAATGCCCACCTTTGGTCCCGGTTTGTGCCACCAACCGGGACCAATGGCCTGTGCCTGCCAAAGCCGCGGTGCGGTGGGATGTTTAGTCCCACCTCACTAGCTGAGGAGCGGCCGCACCTGTTTATAAGCGCTGCCTCGCCATCTCTCTTGAACACCTCTTAACTGCAGGCCTATGGGCCTAACCTCACACTGCTATGCTCGTGGGCCTGCGGGGCCTTCTGCGGGCCTGAATCCTGGCCCAACTAGCTGGGTTTCTAGTCGTATTCACGCTGTGTGGCCCAGTAGGTGGCATTTTTTTTTCTGTTTTTTGTTTTCTTTTTTGCTTTATTTATTTTTTGCAGTTTTCCAGTGATTATTTTTGCTGTTAGTGCCATTAATTTTAAAATTTGAATAGTTTAAATTTGAATTCTTTTAAATTTGTGTGAATCACTAGTTTGTGAATAACTTTACTATAAAATTGATTTTTGAGTGACTCTTTTCCTGCTATTTAATATTATTGTGTTTTATCATTATATTCAATTTGGTAATTTTAGGTTATTTTAAATGTCTTTTTAATCAAGAACATATTTTGTTATTTTAGTTTGCTATTAAAGTTTCTACCAAAAATTTCTTTATGAAAATTCTTTTTGCCATTAATGTTTTGAACAGAAAATACTTTGATAATTTTAATTGCATAAATTTTATATAATTTTAGTTTCAAAAATACTAGAGGTTTATAAAAGTTTTTAGTTGATTCCTTTTGCTATTAGAGTTTTATAAAAGATTTTTAGTAGATTATTTTTGCTATTGAAGAATATTATAGTTCTGTTTTAGTTGATCATAACAGAATATTTTAAATGATTTTTAGTTCATTATTTTTGCTATTAGTTCATTCTTTTTGTGCTAAATGACCCTGAAATTGGAAAGCACTACAAATGAACTTTGAAAAGGTTGAAAGTTGGCATGGTATCATCATTTCACCCACATAGCATGTGCTAAAAAGTTGAGAGGGCTAAGGCAAAAACTGGATGCACTTCATGTACAAAATGGATAATCTCTTTCGAAGTATAAGGGTTTCGGACGGAAACTCATCTGCGACAAAAGGAATTTCATTGTTTTGAACTTATTTGAACTCCAGACTTTTTTTTGTTCAAAATGCACCATTCAAAGCCACAATATCAATTTTCAACCCTTTCTAACTTCATTTGCTATTTTTCATGCATATACTGATTTATTTGAGCTATATGACCCTGAAATTGAAAAGCACTACAAATGAACTTTGAGAAGGTTGAAAGTTGGCATGGTATAATCATTTCACCCACATAGCATGTGCTAAAAAGGTGAGAGGGTTACTGTTGGGGATATTACTACTGGGCGTAAACCGGCCAGGGGAGGCCGGGTTAACTTGAAGCCCATGAAGACAGACGGTGACGCTGAGTAAAGGCCCAAGGCCCAGAACCGATTTAAGGCCTGTAGCTATAAACCGGTATTGATATGTAACTTGCATTGTAAGATAGAAAGAGCGGAGACCGAGCCGGACACGTTTATGAGCCGGCCTCGGGACTCTAAACCGACGGGCGTCAACCCATATATATAAGGGGACAACCCGGCGGCGGTTCAGAACAACAGACAACAACTCGAGACTCACACAAAGCGTATTCGCTCCCTGGTCATCGAAACCCCATCAATTCCATCACAACTAGACGTAGGATTTTACCTTCATCGTAAGGGGCCGAACTAGTATAAAACTCTCTTGCGTCTCTTGTCCGCTTTAACCCCTTTAAGCTAACTCGTAGCGATGGCTCCATGACTAAGTCCTTTCATGAGGACATCTGCCGTGATAAAACCACGACAGTTGGCGCCCACCGTGGGGCTATCGCACGATGGTTTCAAGTTCTTGGAGGGCAGCTTGAAGGACTCAAGGGTTCTGTTGTGGGCGGATGACCAAAAGTCGTCGCGGCAAGCTCTACATCAACGATGCAGGGTGGGGCCCGAGGCGGCTCAATCGATACGGTACTGGTCCCCTTTGGTGGCATACGTTTTCATTGGCAAGATCGGTGAGCCGGGCCCTGAGCCGGACATCTGCACCGACCTCATCGAAACGGCTCAGCGTGCGAGATCTGCCCGGGTCAAGCCTACCGTGAAGCGTGCCTTCGTGGGAGTCATCCATGGAGGGGAATACGAGGACAGATCGGAATCTGGTGGTGAGATCGTCGTTTATTCCAGTGACGAGTCATCAACCGGAGAGACCGGGTCATTATATCAGCTACAAGATGGTCGGATTGGAGGCTGTTCCGATGGCGACAGTATTCCGGACCCCTCTGATCTGCCAAACCGGGTTGGAATCATCATGGCCGGTACACAGCCGGTGCTCCACTCTTCGACCGCAGCAGCAATGATCTCTCGGATCGATGGCGGCGGCAACGAGGCGGAGGGCCGTCGCGACCGCCGGCTCAGGTTTTATCTGATCTATTTGATGCGTTGGCAACACTGATGGCGGAGGCTAACCCGGCGGATCAGGATGCGCACAATCGTCATCGCGAAGTAAAGGATCAAATTACTCGGGCCAAGGCCGATTTGGCGGCCGAGGATGCACGGATGGCAGCGAGCGAGCCGCTGGATGTGCAGGCTTACCGGCTTATGCTGGATTAGAATGCATCACACGAAGTCCTAAAGAGAAGGCACCGATCTCGCCTACCTCCGGTTTATGATGCTAAGAACCTCTTTAACACCCCAGGTGCGGGAACCAGTAACCCGCCGGTAGCAAACCGGGCGGAGGCACCTGGAGCGGGGGCGCCAGTTCAGCCCCGTTTGATGGATCCGCCTCGTCAGAACAACATTGTGACACAGCCTGTCCAACACCACATGGTCATTACTCTACTCCGATGGACAATCTTGTTGCTGCTACTTCACGACTGGAGGCTATCCCAATTGAAGGCGATTCTCCGGCGGCGGTCGAGACGCGTCGGGTTAAAGAGCTTCTTCGGACAGCCTTGGTGCAACAGGAGGCTTATTCATACAGTCGTGATCGGATTCATTCCACCCCCGTCCAAGCCAGAGTTACAGCAGGCGTATGGATGAACCGGCCGTGTCAAGCAATGCGCGGAACCGCGAACCGCCCCGTGGCCACAACCCGGCAGGGGGTGTTGGTGATGCTCAGGAGGTGGTGGACCGGGCTCATGCACGCAGGGAGGCCGAGTTAGCAGCGCAGCATGAAGCCCGTCAGCTTACTCCGGTTTGTCCAACTACGTCGATAGAGCCAGGAGTTACCTCTAGCTCTTTGGGGGTGCCGCGTCTCGTCCCAGCTTACGCAAGGTACGCCCGCCCAAGGATTTCAAGGGCCCGCGCAAGGTGCCAAATTACACCGCTGATTTATCTCCAGAGAGATGGGTTGAAAGCTATGAGATGGCCATGGAGATGCTAGATGTGGGTGATGCAGCTTGTGCGAAGTACTTCACCATGATGCTAGAAGGGACGGCTCGTACTTGGTTAAAGAGTCTACCGGTTAACTCTATCAGATCATGGGCCGAGTTGAGAGCCCAGTTTATCCAGAATTTTAAGGATACATGCAAGCAGCCCATGTCGATTGTGGACTTAGCTGCCTGTGTACAGGAGGAAGGAGAATCAACAACCCAGTGGGTGCGCCGGGTCTCGGAAATTTTGCATTCGTCGGACCGCAGTTCTAACTTTGGAAGGCAATTGCCAGTTTAAGCCTCTGAAGTTGAAGTTGGGACGGATGAAACGCCATTGCAATGACATGGGAACCCTCATGGACTCTTTAGTAAAGTATGCCGACTCTGATAGTACCAAGGATTCCGAGTCTGATGATGATAAGACAGGGAAGGGAAAGAAGAGCGGCAACGCCAAGGGACAGCACCACAAACCAGCGGGTCATGGAAACGGCGGCAAACGTAAAGAGGATCACAGCATGGACTTTGTGGCCAATACCAGCGCATAGGACAAGGGCCAACGGTGCAAGGGTAAACCGCCCCAGCGCGGTGGAGCACCTAGCCCTAACCCGGACCGCCTGTCTTACCTATTGAACCAGCCCTGCCCGAAACATGGGACAAAGGAGATGCCGGCCACACACCTCTGGAAGGACTGCTACATCATGCAAGAGTTCAAAAAATCTAATGCTTTCCGGTATGATCACGGACCGTGTGGCGGCTCAGGCCCTGAGTCTCATGGGCCGAGTTATGATGGAGGAAATTCCGGTTCAGGCTTCCATGGTAATCAGGGCGGACATAACAATCAAGGTAATCAGGGCAACCAAGGTGGCTACAATTATCAGGGCAATCAGCAGCAGCAGCAGCAGTCGGGTTACCAGAGCAATCCGAAGCAGTTGAATAGTGGGCAATATCATGTCTTGACCACTACCTTGGACAAGCGTGACCAAAAGCTTCATAAGAGGGTAGTAAGTTCCGTTGAACCGGCGGTGCCGCGTTACCTACGCTGGTCTGAGCAGCCGATTGTGTGGAGCAGAGAAGATCATCCACCCTGGGTTGACAATCCGGGTCATCTGGCATTGGTGGTGGCACCTCAGGTAGGAGGTTATAAGTTCACAAAGGTACTCATGGACGGAGGGAGTAGTATCAATATCCTGTATTTTGAAACTTTCCGTCCCATGGGGTTAACAGATAAAAATCTTAAACCGTCCAATACGGTGTTCCATGGTGTGGTGCCTGGTAAATCAGCATATCCTGTTGGTAAGATAGCTCTGGAGGTGGCTTTTGGGGATGAGCATGACTCGAGATCAGAAACTTTGACCTTTGAAGTGGTGAAAATCAGAATTTCGTATCTCGCCCTGTTTGGACGGCCGGCTTATGCTAAGTTTATGGCACGGCCTTGCTATGTCTATCTTCAACTCAAGATACCGGGTCACAAGGGAACTATAACCGTCCATGGGAGCCGCAAGATTGCTCTGGAGTGTGAAGAAGATGATGCGGCTTACGCTGAGTCGGTTTGTGCCACAGAAGAGTTAAAGTTTTACAAATATAACATTGATCCGGCAGATATGACTTCATTGAAGAAGCCAACTACAAGGCATGATCCGGCACTGAAGTTTAAATCGGCTGATGAGACTAAGCTTGTTGACTTCATACCTGGTGATTTGTCCAAGCAGTTCAGCATCAGCGCTAACTTGGATGCGAAATAGGAAAGCGCGCTCATCGAGTTCATCCGTGAGAACCGGGACATCTTTGCGTGGAAGCCTTCTGACATGCCAGGTGTACCGAGAGAACTCTTAATGTCGATCCTAAGTATAAACCGGTCAAGAAGTTTCTCCGCCGGTTCAATGAAGAAAGACGCAAGGCTATTGGAGAAGAAGTGGCCAGACTCTTGGCGGCCGGTTTTATCGTTGAATTCTTCCATCGTGAGTGGTTGGCTAATCCGATGCTGGTCCTTAAGAAGAACGACACTTAGCGGATGTGTGTGGATTACACAGATCTCAACAAAGCTTGTCCAGCAGATCCTTTTGCCCTTCCCCGTATTGATCAAATTATTGATGCTACGGCGGGTTGCGAGTGTTTGAGTTTTTTGGATGCATATTCCGGTTATCATCATATCAAGATGGCAGTTAAGGATCAGGAGAAGACGGCCCTCATAAACCCCTTTGGAGCCTTCTGCTATGTATCTATGCCCTTTGGGCTCAAGAGTGCCCAGGCGACTTATCAACGGTGTGTGCAGAATTGTCTTCATGCACAAATCGACCGTAATGTTCATGCCTATGTGGATGATATTGTGGTCAAGTCAAGGAAGAAGGAGACGTTGATTGATGACTTAAAGGAAACCTTTGATAACCTGCGGGTTAACAAGATGATGCTTAATCTGGCTAAGTGCGTTTTTGGTGTACCAGCAGGCAAGCTCTTGGGCTTTCTGGTGTCTAATAGGGGCATTGAGACTAATCCAGAAAAGAACAAGGCCATCACCTCCTTGGCCAAACCAAAGTGTATCAATGACGTTCAATGCTTGGTAGGCCGGATTGCCGCGTTGATCCGGTTTATCAGCCGCCTTGGCAAGAAGGCCATTCCTTTGTATCGAATCTTTGAAGAAAAGATAACCGTGCAGGTGGCGACGCGAATGAAGCATTTGAGGATTTAAAGTGGCAGCTAGCTAACCCGCCGGTTCTTGCTGCCCCGGTTGACAAGGAGCCATTGTTGCTATATGTGGCAGCTAATGCTCGGGCTGTCAGTGTGGCTGTTGTGGTGGAGCGCAAGGAGGCAGGAAAGGAGTATCCGGTTCAGTGTCCGATTTATTATATCAGCGAGGTACTTATTGAGTCCAAGCAGAGGTACACACACTGGCAGAAGCTGGTATATGGGGTTTCCATGGCAAGCCGCAAGCTCAAGCAGTATTTCCAAGGTCAGCCCATCACAGTGGTCAGCTCTGCTCCTTTGGGAGATATAATCCAGAACAGGGAAGCAACTGGCCGGATTGCCAAGTGGGCCATAGAGCTCGGGCCTCACGGGTTGAAGTATATACTCCGAACGGCGATCAAATCTCAAGCACTTGTGGATTTCATGAACGACTGGACAGAACTACAAGCGCCTGAAGAGAAGCCGGGTCACACTTATTGGACTATTCATTTTGATGGGTCCAGGCAATTGGAGGGCTCGGGGGCTGGAGTCGTATTAACTTCCCCACGAGGTGATAAGTTTTGTTATGTTATCCGTTTAGTGTTCCCGTGCACTAACAATGCAGCTGAGTACGAAGCTTTACTCCATGGTCTTCAGATGGCTAAGGAGATGAACCTAAGCCGAGTTAAGTGCTTCGGTGACTCAGACCTGGTGGCTCAACAGGTGTCTGGCACTTGGGATTCGAAGGACCCACTCATGGCAGCATATTGTCGCGAGGTGGACATTGTTGCAGGTCACTTTAAAGGTTATCAGGTGGATCATGTGGACCGGCGGAAGAACGAAGCGGCGGACGCTTTAAGCCGCCTGGGTTCTCAATGTAAACCGGCTCCGCCTAATGTCTTCTTGGATGTTCTGCATAATCCGTCTGTCAAGCTCCCTGGTGAAGAGGATTTGGCTATTCCTGATCTGGAAGCTCAGTTGGTGGCGGCTCTTCATGTTATCCTGGATTGGACGGTTCCTTATCTCGCATTTATGAACCGGGGCGAGTTACCAGAGGATGAGACATTGGCCAGACAGATAATCCGGCGGTCCAAGTCTATGACTATTATCAATGGAGAGCTACATCATTACAGTGTGACAGGGGCGTTTCAACGCTGTGTATCTCCTGAATAAGGCTGTGAAATTTTATGCGAGATCCATGAAGCAGATTGTGGTCACCACGCCGGTACAAAATCTTTGGTGGCTAAGGCGTTTCGTCACGGTTTCTATTGGTTAACCGCTCATGCTTATGCTGAGGATCTGGTCAGAAGATGTGATGGCTGTCAGAAGTTCTCAAGGCGCGCTCATGTACCGGCTTAAGAATTGAGGATGATTCCAATTACTTGGCCATTTGCGACATGGGGGCTGGATATGGTTGGGCCTTTCAAAAGGTCCAAAGACAAGAAGACCCACCTTTTGGTGGAGGTTGACAAGTTCACAAAGTGGGTGGAGGCAGAACCAGTTAGCAAGTGTGACACGGCCACGGTGGTTCAATTCATCAAAAAGGTGATTTTCCGATTTGGCTTTCCACATAGCATTATCACTGACAATGGTACCAATCTGTCAAAGGGTTCCATGAAGGAGTTCTGTCAACGTGAGCACATCCGGCTGGACGTATCATCAGTGGCTCACCCACAATCCAATGGTCAAGCGGAGAGGGCCAATAAAGAAATTTTGAGAGGCATCAAACCCCGGCTTATGGTTCCCTTGCAGCGGACGCCGGGTTGTTGGGTTGAGGAGTTACCTTCAGTGCTATGGAGCATCAACACCAAAACCAACAGATCGACAGGATACACGCCGTTCTTCATGGTTTATGGAGCGGAGGCAGTTCTTCCTAGTGACATCCATCATGACTCACCTCGTGTAGCGGCATATGTTGAAGCTGACAACAAGAAGGCACGGCAAGATGCTCTCGACTTGTTAGATGAGGAGCATGACATAGCGGCCGCCCGTTCAGCGATTTATCAGCAAGATCTGCATCGCTATCACAGCCGCCGGGTTAGAACCAGAACCTTTCAAGAAGGAGATTTGGTGCTTCGGCTCATCCAGGATCAGACGGATATTCACAAGTTATCCCCACCTTGGGAAGGACCTTTTGTGGTCAGCAAGAATCTACACAACGGGTCATACTACCTAATCGATGTTCAAGAGCGCAAAGGCTCACGTAAATTGGAGGAGGAGACCAATCGGCCGTGGAATATTGCTCATCTTCGGCCCTACTATACTTGAGCTATAGGCTCTGCTTATGTACATATTATGACTATGTATATATTATGATCAATATAATAAACCGGAACCTCAGCTAAAGCGGGGTATCTGTTGTTTTCTTACATCATGTGTGGTTACATGGAGCTTCTGTTTCTAAAGCGGCGTCCGGTTTACCCCTTGGTTTAGCTTCTCAAAGGCTTTATATCATATCACTTGGGGGCTTGGTCGTATCCGAACCATAGCTACACCTTTTGATAGGGGCAATGCCATAGCATCACTTGGGGGCTTGGTCGTATCCGAACCATAGCTACGCCTCTTGATCAGCGCAATGCCACAACATCACTTGGGGGCTTGGTCGTATCCGAACCATAGCTACACCTCTTGATCGGCGCAATGCCACAGCATCACTTGGGGGCTTGGTCGAACCTGAACCATAGCTACACCTTTTGGGGGTTTGGTCGTGTCCGAACCATGGTCCCGCCTCTTGATCGACTCAAAGCCTCGCCTACAATGGTTTTTATTCGCCATTGTTTGAGTTCTGTTCTCTTTTTTGATAAAGATTTTTTGTAGCTTTTTAGACCGGCATTAAACAACCCGGTCCGACTGTCAATTACAAATTGACGGTACACAATCAAATCATAGTCCGGAGACTATTTGCCTGGTCTGATTTTCAATTAAAATTTTATTATGGAGTAAACCAGTGTTTATCATAACCCGGAACGGTTTACATTATAAATCGGCCTTATATCAACACGACTGGTTTTCTCCTAAAAGATTTGGGTTATAAGCCTTGCTACGAGGTTGGCCAGCCAACATCATGCATAAAGGTTGCAGGTATTATATACTTCCATTTTGGTTATATGTCACAACCTAAGTTATCATCTTTGGTTATATATATATGGGTATCATGACCCGCCCGGCGGTAAACCGCTAGGGCACTTTAAGCTTCTTGTGTGCAGAAACAGCTTGGACAAATGAATATGTAGATCATACCTTACGTATGACGAATCAAACCAGTATCAATTGCAGATAAATATGCGCGAAGGCATATCAGAACAAATATTTTAACTAAGCCTATTACAAGGCTTTCCAGTGCCCAACAGGATCATTGTTTTCTCAAAATAGATGTCGCAGCATGTAGAAGACTAAACCGGCCTCCGGTTCATGATTGGTCACCAGCTTGGCCTGACGGTTGCAGATCATCTTGCGCCGGTTCAACTTCTTCTTCCCTACCCAGTGGCTGGAAATCAACAGTTGCCCAGTCGATCCCAGTTAAGGCTTGGAATACAACTTCATCACTTATCAGCATAGATGGTTCAATGTCAGGGGCATAAGTGTGCTTACGGATTGGCAGGATAGGATTCCGAGCTTCTGGAATTGGTGCAGCAATCTGTTTGTTCCTGTCATCATAGCTGGCTTGATAGTACGACAGGTCTGCTTCTTCAACTAGTTGACAGGCCAATGGGCGCACTTCCCGGTTTATCATCCGAAGATCATCTTCGCCAAATTCTGTTCCATCTTCTTTCAAGCTGGGATAACCTTGGGCTGCTTCAACTAGATCAAAGTCAGGAACCCATGCTTTTCCCCGGGTCAGTGCGGCCAAAGCGCCCGTTCTAGGAGTAGACTTTTTTAGCTCGTCAACCCGGGCAGGAAGCATAGATAACCTTTGTAAAATATCCTTGATCAATGTGGGAGGCGGGTTATTGTGTGAAGCAATGTAGATGATTCGATGTGCGCCGGTATACAGCTGCTCTATCAAAGTATATGCTGCCTTCAATTTCTTCTGAACATCAGATCCCAAGTGGCTAATACGAGTTCCTGCATCACCACAAGGATTAGTAAATCGGAAAAATATTTGCATGGATATATGGAAAGCCTAAGTCAAAGAGCTTACCGAATACAGCGACGGTCATGGCATACACCTGCCGCTTCACGTTGGTCAGCTCATCAACCACCGGTTTAAGAGCGGCTTCTGCTTTTTTAGCCCGTTCCACCCAAGCGGATTTCTCAATCTCCCAATCCGCCCGCTCTTTTGAAGCTCTCTTTAAGTTTCTCCATAGCTCCCAAAGCGCTGGTCAACTCTTCCTTTGCCTTGGAGGTTTCAGCTTGTTGCGATTTAAGGTTCTCCTGCAGGTCAGTGGTTTGGCTTTCTTTCTTGCTCAACTCAGCCTGCATAGAGACAATTATATAATGAGGCGACAGTACATATTTGAAGTCCCAAGCATAATACAAGTATTCAACTCGGTACTTGGGGGCTAATGCATATTTTCTCTTCATCATACATTTTCTACAAAAGTCCCAAGCATAATACAAGTATTCAACTTGGCACTTGGGGGCTAATGGATGTTTCCTCAAAAAATGCTGACATGGGAGTTTCTTTTACAAAGTCCCGGTTCATCTTTATAAAGTTAAACCGGCCCTTGGGGGCTACTTCAGTAAAGTTAAGATGCATTATGGCTCACATTGAGTACTTACTAAAGTCTCGGTTTAAATCAGTATCTTAAACCGTCACTTGGGGGCTATTGGAGTTGATAAGCTACAAATCAATACAAGAAAAGAAGCATATAGGAAGTTACCTCAAATTTTTCCTTCATCATATTGACTAGGACGGCTTCATAGTCACGGCTGGTGTACAGACGGTTCAGATAGCCGGAATGAAGGTCTTGAGCGTTCTGATGGGCGTAGGTGGACAGGTCGACATTCCATTTGCCTTCGCCAATTGCAGAAAATTCTTCTTTGGCGGTATGCTTCGACAAAGCGACATGATTCCCTGGATCCGTATAGCCAATGCCAGTAATCAGAACATCATCATCTTTCTCCTTGGCAGCTCGTACTGGAGTGGCCGGTTTGTCAGTATCCTTGGTTGGACTTGCCGGTTTGCCAGTTCGGATAGGACTGGTCGGCTGGTCAGCATGGCCTGTGATGTCAACTTCTGCCTGGTCAGTAATGAAGTCCTGATCTTGAGGCGGTGGGTCATTCAACATATCATCAATATTGGCCTCTTCAGGATCTGGAGTCTTCTCCGGATTAGCAGCCACGTCTTCATCAGCCGGGGTGTTCAACCGAGCCTTCTGGCTT
This sequence comes from Aegilops longissima, assembly GCA_021605205.1. Taxonomy (NCBI): domain Eukaryota; kingdom Viridiplantae; phylum Streptophyta; class Magnoliopsida; order Poales; family Poaceae; genus Aegilops; species Aegilops longissima. The sequence goes on from CM038677.1 coordinate 638,101,365, forward strand.
GGTGTGGGCTTACCACTGAAAAAGTAAAATATGAAGGTCAGTATAGCATATAAAACACATATCAAGGATAAAGCAAGTGCATAACTTACCCAATAACCGTCTTGAGGGGTGGAAGTTTGGTGGCTAACAACTCACCAGAGGATGAATAAGAAGTGCCCTGATAATTTGAATCAGACGGATTAAGAGGTTGACAAAAGCATCCCGCTTTAGGGCGTGAAGTGTCAAGGGGATAAGAGACCTCTTATCGACGTTTCCGAACCGGACTATTCGGTAAACCGCCGGAGGTAACTACCTGGCCGCTATGCCGGGTTGTGCAGCATGCCTTGTGCTGTTGTGTCTTCACAAGAAAGTTCGGATCCAAGTAAGCAAGAGGATGAGAAAATTTAACTTTTCGGTTTGCTCGACGGGTTTTTAGTGAAGGCAAAGGGTTTGATTCGGAGGAAAGAACGATTACCTCTACGGCATCGGCATGACTAACTTCAGTGCGTCCTGGCAATAATCATCATCAATAAGGCGTATGAAAAATGAACCAAGTGAGTCAAGTTCTACCTCAAAATCCGGGTTACCCACATCATCATCAGCCGGTGGATCGGAGGATGCAGTGGTTCTCTTCCGGTTGGCAGGTCTTTTCACAGCTTTGGTCTTTTGGCGGGTTGGTTTCACCGATTTGTCTTGCGGAGGTTTCTTGTTCTAGAACGGATCATCGCCCTGTCAACAAATTATCACATTTTTATAGAGGATTTGGACAGAAGCAATTTCAGATAAAGCATATGGTATGATTCTTACAGCTGGCGGTTTGTTGATGGTGCAGAAAGGAAGTAGGCCGGTTTGAGCACAGACAGCTTCGTTTCGTTTAACATCTTTTTTACAGCTTCAGTGACCTCATCATCAGTCAGCTGAATATCAATGTGCCGCTGAGCATCCTTCAACTCCCATGTGTACTCACACATCAAACTAGGGCGTTCTCTCAAGGGAAAAACACTCCAGCTTATCCAGCAGCGTGCAAAATCAACTCCTGTCAACCTGTTTGCCATAAAGGCCCTAAGCTTGGATAGTTGAGGAGCATATTCGATTCTCTCTTTAACAGTCAGCCTTTGAGGAAAAGGGTGTGCGTTGCTCAGACGTTCAGGACGGTAACCCGGCAAGGGGTTTTCATCAGCTGGAGACGTATCCTTGCAGTAAAACCAGGTCTGCTTCCACTCTTTGGGGTGACTGTGGAGATTGGCGTGAGGAAAGGTGACTTCTTTTGTTTTCTGAATCGCCATCCCGCCCAGTTCTGTGTTAGGTCCATCTTTGAACTCTGTGCGACGGTTCAGATGAAAGCAATCCCTGAATAGCTCTACTATAGGTTCCTCTTGACGGTAAACCTCACAAAACACTTGAAAGTGGCAGATGTTGGTTACAGAATTAGGGCCGATGTCTTGTGGGCGCAGTTAAAAGTTGGCCAGTACATCCCGGAAGAATTTTGAACCGGGAGGGTTGAAACCCCGGCTTAGGTGATCAGCAAAAACAACAACTTCTCCCTCTTTGGGAGTTGGAGGACATTCCGGGCCAGGGACCCTCTAGTGAATGACATCTTCTTACTTAAAGCGCCCGTTTTGACCAGGTTGTTCAACTGTTCTTCAGTCACTCGAGAAGGGACCCAATTGCATTCATACACTTGTTTGGCCATGGCAATGAAGATCTACAATATAATAATTACCGGTTTAAAGATTTACAGTGGACAAGCTATGGGGCGGTTCAAAGATGTAAGCACGTTGTCAAACCGGGGTTAGTTGATCATAAACCAGAGTTTATTAAAGCAAAGGCTAAATATGACGTATATTGGCGGTTCAACAAGGGGACTAATGGTATATACCGGATTGTCATTTTTTCTACAAAGTTAAACCGCCTAGTCTGACGTTGAAGATTCAAACTGCAGATGTGTAAGTGAAGGAAAAACAGATTTCATGAATTGGTATTATAATTTTGGATCTGCCGCATATCAGAAAAGGAAAGAATATTCAAGACCTAGGAAGCAGTACAACAGCAATGGGTGAAGGTTTAGATGAGATCTTCTATTTTGAGATGCATAGATGGAAACAGAGACTAAAGGCTATCATTATACGAAACAGATATTCAGGATTCTATCAAGAGTCACTGTATGAGCGAAGAACGCTGACGAACATCGAAGAACGCTGAAACCCTAGAACAGATCTATGGCGGAAAGAGCAGAGAGCTTACCAGTGCTGATGAAGAAGCGGAGAGGCGCCGTAGTTTTCTGGTGCGTTCAGGGTGATGCAGCGGCCAGAATCGAAGCAGAGGCGACAGTCGACGGTGGCGGCGGAGCTCCAAAGGCTGAGCGGTGCAAGGATGACGACGACGCGAAGAGGCACGAGGGGGAAAGGTGAAAATGACCCCTCGGCCCTATTTATAAAGACAGGGGATAAGTGTCAGGCGCGAAAATCGAGGAGCCAGAAATTTTGAAAGCGGAGCTGTCGCCTCGATTATCGGAGACCCATTAATGAATATGTGTCATACACAGTTTTTTATAACAGATGACGTCACGACGGTTCACCATGATTTGGGAACATGACATCACGGCGGTTTACAAAATTATGTGAAAATGTCGAAGACGAAGTTTTCTTGAGGACTGACATGAACTAGTTCAAATCAGTCCGGGGCCTAATGTTGGGGATATTACTACTGGGCGTAAACCGGCCAGGAGAGGCCGGATTAACTTGAAGCCCATGAATACAGACGGTGACGCTGAGTAAAGGCCCAAGGCCCAGAACCGTTTTAAGGCATGTAGCTATAAACTAGTATTGATATGTAACTTGCATTGTAAGATAGAAAGAGCGGAGACCGAGCCGGACACGTTTATGAGCCGGCCTCGGGACTCTGTAAACCGCGTCAACCCATGTATATAAGGGTACAACCCGGCGGCGGTTCAGAACAACAGACAACAACTCGAGACTCAAGCAAAGCGTATTCGCTCCCTGGTCATCGAAAGCCTATCAATTCCATCACAACTAGACGTAGGATTTTACCTTCATCGTAAGGGGCCAAACTAGTATAAAACTCTCTTGCGTCCCTTGTCCTCTTTAACCCCTTTAAGCTAACCCGTAGCGATGGCTCCATGACTAAGTCCTTTCATGAGGACATCTTCCGTGACAAAACCACGACAGTTACAGCAAAAACTGGATGCACTTCGTGTACAAAACGGACAATCTCTTTCGAAGTATCAGGGTTTCACACGAAAACTCATCTGTTACAAAGAGATTTATTTTTTTGAACTTATTTTAACTCTAGACTTTTTGTGTGCTCAAAATGCACCATTCAAAGCCAAATCATCAATTTTCAACCCTTTCTGACTTCGTTTGTTATTTTTCATGCATTTACTGATTTTTGAGCTATATGACCCTGAAATTGAAAAGCACTACAAATGAAATCTAAAAAGGTTAAAAGTTGGCATGGTATCATCATTTCACCCACATAGCATGTGCTAAAAAGTCGAGAGGGTTACGGCAAAAACTGGATGCATTTCATGTACAAAACGGACAATCTCTTTCGAAGTATCAGGGTTTCGGACGAAAACTCATCTGCTACAAAGGGATTTCATTTGTTTGAACTTATTTCAACTCCAAACTTTTTGTGTGTTCAAAATGCACCATTCAAAGACACATCATCAATTTTCAACCCTTTCTGACTTTGTTTGTTATTTTTCATGCGTTTACTGATTTTTTTGAGCTATATGACCCTGAAATTGAAAAGCACTACAAATGAACTTTGAAAAGGTTGAAAGTTGGCATGGTATCATAATTTCACCTGCATAGCATGTGCTAAAAGTTGAGAGGGTTACGACAAAAACTGTATGCGCTTCGTGTACAAAATGGACATTCTCTTTCGAAGTATTAGGGTTTCGGACGAAAACTCATGTGTTACAAAAGGCATTTCATTTCTTCACATGTAACTGCAGTATTATTCTAGATCAAAGGCATCATCATAATAGTTGTGGAGAGAAAGTCTTCACTTTTTCTTTGCTTGTGTCCTTTGCTTATTGCGCCGTAACCATGGATAATCTTCATCATTTAACAGGGTGCTTGGGTCAGCCTTGACTTTGAAGGGAGGAATTTCATGAAACTTTTCATAATCTTCAGACATGTCTATCTTGCCCTCCAATCCCATGATGTATCTTTTTCCTGAAAGAACTATGTGGCGCTTTGGCTCATTGTATGATGTATTCGCTTCCATATCTTTTCTTTTTCTCGGTTTGGTAGACATGTCCTTCACATAGAATGGTTCGTCTGTGTACCCAAGATTGTTCAGATCCACTGTTGTCATTCCATACTGTGGGTCTACCTGTACCCCGCCTCCTGACAGATTGGCCCATTTGCACTGAAACAAAGGGACCTTAAAATCATGTCCGTAGTCAAGTTCCCATATGTCCACTATGTAACCATAACAGGTGTCCTTTCCCCTCTTGGTTGCTGCATCAAAGCGGACACCGCTATTTTGGTTGGTGCTCTTTTGATCTTGAGCAATCGTGTAAAATGTATTCCCATTTATCTTGTATCCTTTATAAGTCAATACAGTCGAAGATGGTCCCCTGGACAACGAGTACAGCTCATCAGAAACAGTGTTGTCACCTCTGAGACATGTTTCCAACCAACTACAGAAAATCCTGATGTGTTCACATGTAATCCAGTCGTCACACTGCTCTGAGTGTTTGGAGCGCAGAATGTTCTTGTGTTCATCGACATACGCGATCAAAAAGGTAGAGTTTTGTAGAACTATGTAGTGTGCTTCAGACCAAGAATGCCCGTCCCTACATATTATTGAGTCCCCTCCTAGCGTGCCTTTTCCAATCAGTCTCCCCTCATACCGCGATTGAGGGAGACCAATCTTCTTAAGGTCAGGAATGAACTCAACACAAAACCCAGTGACATCCTCTGTTTGATGGCCATGGAGATGCTTCCTTCTGGCCTAGCGCGGCTACGGACATATTTATTTAGGACTCCCATGAACCTCTCAAAGGGGAACATATTGTGTAGAAATACGGGGCCCAGAACGACAATCTCGTCGACTAGATGAACTAGGACGTTGCCGGTGTCAAAACCGGCGGATCTCGGGTAGGGGGTCCCGAACTGTGCGTCTAAGATCGATGGTAACAGGAGACGGGGACACGGTGTTTACCCAGGTTTGGGCCCTCTCTATGGATGTAATACCCTACTTCCTGCTTGATTGATCTTGATGAATATGAGTGTTACAAGAGTTGATCTACCACGAGATCGTAATGGCTAAACCCTAAAAGCCTAGCCTATATGACTATGGTAATGATTGTGTCCTGCCCGGACTACACCCTCTGGTTTATATAGGCACCGGGGGGATCTAGGGTTACATAGAGTCAGTTACATAGGAAGGAATCTTCATAGTTGATCGCCAAGCTTGCTTCCCATGCCAAGGAGAGTCCAACCCGGACACGGGTACAGTCTTTGGTCTTCATGTCTTCTCAGCCCATCAGTCCGGCCCAATGGATAATAGGCCGGATGCCCGAGGACCCCTTAGTCCAGACTCCTCAAAGAGTCCCTCTAACTGGCTTCAATGACGAGGAGTCCGGCGTGCAGATTGTCTTCGGCATTGCAAGGCGGGTTCCCCTTTCTAAACTCCAAGATAGTCTTCAGATGCAATGCTTGTATCCATACCTGTATACACAACTGCAGAGGATATAATATTTCACGAGCTCAGTCCGCTGATAATTTTTGGTAATATGACATCACGCCTGCTCGGCCATTGTTTTCGGGTCATTAGCTGGCCCGCCGTCCCATGTCTCGAGATGTGGTTTTATTGGCATGTCTTATCCAAGCGGAGATCGTGTCTCCCCTTCTTTAGGGGATTCTTGCCAACCCAGACGTGGGTAATCCAACCCTCGCTTGGGTACAACTCCTTGGAAATAGGCAAGTTTCGAGGCTCAGGAGGAGACGTTTGATATTCGCAACCTTTATATAGGGGTATAGACCTGTCCTTTTCTTTCATGCTTGCTTCTTCCCCGACCTGTGCAACTCCGAGTTCCAACACCGTCAAGGCCGGTGGCTAGCTTCTTCTGTCACGGAGGGAGATATTGCCAAGCTTCGTTCGGCGAGGTACCTGACCGCAGAAATCCATCATCGGCTTCCCGCCGAGGGGCAGGTTATTCCCACCCCCAGATCTGGCGAGAGGGTCGTGTTCGTATCCCACTTCCTCCATGGGTTAGGGTTTGCACTTAACCCCTTCGTCTGAGGGCTCATGTTCTATCACGGGCTAGATTTTCATGATCTGGCCCCGGACTCTATTCTTCTTATATCAGTGTTTATCGCCACGTGCAGAGCCTTCCTCCGGGCTCCTCCGCACTTTGTTTTGTGGCTCAAGACTTTTGGCGTGAAGCCGCAAGCGATAGAAGGGGAGCGTCGGTGTCAAAACCGGCGGATCTCGGGTAGGGGGTCCCGAACTGTGCGTCTAGGCAGATGTTAATAGGAGACAAGGGACACGATGTTTTTACCCAGGTTCGGGCCCTCTCGATGGAGGTAATACCCTACTCCTGCTTGATTAATATTGATGATATGGGTAGTACAAGAGTAGATCTACCACAAGATCAAGGAGGCTAAACCCTAGAAGCTAGCCTATGGTATGATTGTTGTTCGTCCCACGGACTAAAACCCTCCGTTTATATAGACACCTGATAGGTTAGGGTTACAGTCGGTTACAATGGTAGGAGATCTACATATCCGTGACGCCAAGCTTGCCTTCCACGCCAAGGAAAGTCCCATCCGGACACGGACGAAGTCTTCAATCTTGTATCTTCATAGTCTTGGAGTCCGCCGTGATGATAGTCCGCTATCCGGACACCCCCTAGTCCGTAACTCCTCAAGAGCTCCCCGAACCAGGCTTCAATGACGATGAGTCCGCGCGCATATTGTCTTCGGCATTGCAAGGCGGTTCCTCCTCCAATACTTCATAGAAGGTTTTGAACACCAGGATAGTGTCCGGCTCTGCAAAACAAGTTCCACATACCACCGTAGAGAGAATAACTTTCGCACAGATCTCTTGACGTATTCAGCGGCATGACATCACACCACGGCCAGCCTTTTTATGAATCGCTTTTTACCGCTCCACCTTAGCGCGTTTAGTGAGGCGGTTTCTTGGCACGCCTTATCAAAGCATAGATCGTGCCCCTTATTCCGGATTCTCATCAATACGGACGTGGTAACCCATCCGCGCCATTGATTACGGCGCTTGGGAGATAAGCGAGTTTTACCAGGCTGGTGGGGGCGCGATAGCCGTCCCTCGTCCATATAAGGGGATAAGGATCCACCCTTTCACCTCGCCTTCTTCCTCCTTTGCTCATCCATTTCCAAGACTCGAGCTCTAGCACCCAAGCCCGCACATTCCTCCTCAACCTTCTCCAACCATGTCAGAGCGCGGGAGGCGGATGGATGGCCTCCTCCGTCCAGAGGGGCACATCACAAGATCAAGGGAGGCCGGATACTTGTCCGCGATATCACAGACAGCTGCCCGACAGCAGGGCAGCTCATTCCAACCCCTGTGCCCCATGAGAGGGTGGTGTTTCTCCCCACTTCCTCCGCGGACTAGGTTTTCCACTTCACCCATTTGTCCAGGGGCTCATGTTCTACTACGCCCTGGACTTCCACGACCTGGCCCAATTTCGCCCTCAACATCTCGGCGTTTATCGTCAGGTAATGCGAGGCCTTCCTCAGCATCCAGCCCCACTTCGCCTATGGCTTAAGACCTTTAATGTCGTCAAGGTTGTGGGCGGCCGCTGCTGGAGTGCGGAGGCGCCATGGTCGGCAAGATGGCCAAAGTCCTATGGCTCGAGGGCTCCTTTGTGGAGACAATAAAGGTGGCAATCGGGGTGGTTCTATATCACCGAGCCACGCGACCCTGAATGGGTGGCGACCCCAATTCAGATCTGATTCCCCACACGGCTCGTCATGGAAAGAGACGGGCCTGAAGTGGGGGATTCGACGAGCTATCCAGACTCCAAACATGCGTCCGAAACCTGGTGGACAAGAATCTCAGGCTTGTCGACGTAATCCAGGTGATGCTCATCCGCCGGATTCTCCCATGCCAACAACGGGTCTTCAATTTGTGGGAGTTCGATCTGGCACAGCACCGAACCTTGAGCTGGCTCTTCGATACTACATACGAAGATGCCTGGAAGGTGCTGTTTAAGGGCGCCGAAGCCCCCGCATCTGCTAACAAAGATCGCAGATACAGCTCGCGCGTCAAGCCGGCGAGGTAAGTTATTTTACCCTTTACGGACTCTTTTTCATAGATTGACTTCGTGGGATCTAAAACTCCCTATTATTTCACAGGGACTGGCTGAAGGCGTCCGGACAGATTAACTTTCCGGCTCCTTTGCGAGAAGACCAATGCGGACGCCGATTGACGGGCTGCTGGCTCACGGCACCATGTGTGCCGGAGAAGAAGGCCAAGAAGGAGGCCACGGGAACTCAAGGAGCTCCCGACGCCAGTGTTGTCGATTCTGAAGCGTAATCTTCTCCGAAGACGAGGAGGAGGAAGAAGAAGCTTCTCCCCCAGCGGGGGAGGAGAGGAAAAGGAAGGCCGCCCCAACTGGGGAGGCCGGAGGGTCCAAGAAGGGAAGAACCCTTCCTCCGGACTTCTCCACCAATGACGACGATGAGGAGGAGGATTGGCCTACAAGCGCCAATCCCCTGGCGAGATCGTAAGTGTCCGGATACCCATGGCTTTTTATTATTGCAGAGTGTTCTCTAATGTCGAACAATCATGCAGCCCGCCCAAGGGCGAGTTCGCCGATTCATCGAGCGGGTCCCTGGGCTCGTCGGAAATGGAGAGTACCTCGCTTCCGACCGCCTCCTCGCCTCACGCTGCGGACGACGCCGTGGTGGGGCCCCAAGGGGGGCTTGGTCAAGAGGAGGTGGCGCAGGAGGTGCCACAAGGCAACCTCCCGGACTCCAGGCGCGTGGGGGGCAAGATCCCCAGGGGCTCTAAGCCCGACCCTTGTCCGGACTCCATGCCGGAACATTCAGCGGTTACGGAGTCCGACAAGCAGTCCCTACGCAAGAAGGGTAAGACGCCGGTGTCCTCCGTCCAACCGGAGGCACCGGATAGCTTACTGGAGGCGCTCAACGGCGCCTCCATCGAGGAGGAGCACCGCACTGCATGAGTGCGGTGATCCGGACAGTTCAGTCCGCCAGCGCGGGCCGACTGAAGCTCTACCAGCCTTCTAACAGGCTTTGAGGTAAGTTTAGAATATGTAAAAATATTACCGCATAGACAGTAGCCCCTGATGCTTAGTTCGGTGATCGGAAAGAAAAGCCGGACGAAGGATCTAAAAAGATATACGCAGGAGTCTAACATAAGTATGTCAATATGGGAATGCAGGCTGCGCTGCTGACCTCTGCCGCACTGATTGCGGAGGTCGATGCGTTAAAGCAGAGCCTCGAGCGGTCCGAGAACGAGCTCGGCCAAGCCAAGAAGCAGCTCGAGGACAAGGAAGGTATGTAGTACCTTATTAAATAAATACCATATAGAAAGGTTTCGCGTGCAAAAGATAACAGGAATAACATGGGTAATGCAGGGCCACGAACGAGGTGGCGACCCTGAAGGAAGCGGTGTCCGTGGCAAAAAAAAGCGGCCATGAACGCACCGAGCGAGAGAAGGGGAGGCGCACTGGCTAAAATGCGGCAGAGCTCCAAGCTCTCGTGAAAAACACGAGTTTGGAGCGTGACTCAAGACTCGAGAGTCCGAGCTCGCCTCGGCTCTTGAGAGTGCCAAAGCTGCAAGGCCGAGGCCCAAAAGCCCTCCAAGAAATTGAGTCGTTAAAAAGATAGCAGCGGTAAGGCATTCTTTATGCAAAGAAAGCTTGTGAAAGTGAATTACCTATTACTTACCCGATTCGAGCTCTCCAGGAGCATTCAGATTTGCCCAGAGGTGTCCGATGCCACCGATTCTACCGCGCCAAGGAGGGAGCTCGACGGAAAAGGTGTTCTGGTCTCAAGATGCGAGGCCAACATCCGGTGCTTCTCGAGTGACCAGCTGAAGCAGCTGGTCGAGCTCCACAAGGTCGCCGAACAGGCCATGAAGGGCCTTATAGCGCGGCTGTGGCCATTGGAGGCCATGCCCGGGAGCTATTTCGGCTTGGTGCAGCGGCTGGTGGATGCCTGTCCACGGATTGAAGTCATCAAGCGCTCCTTCTGCATTGAAGGTGTCCGTCGGGACCTTGCCCGTGCTAAAGTGCATTGGGGCAAGCTGGATGCGGAGAAGCTTGTGACGGATGGGCCACCGAAGGGCCATGAGCATCGCATGCCCGAAATGTACTATGAGGGCCTCCTGAAGGGTGCCTGCCGAATAGCGGATGAGTGCTCCAAAGATGTAATTTTTGAATAGGCTCGCATTTGTTATCCTGTACGCTAAAAACTTGTTCATATGCGCTAAGCAACGCTTGTTAATTTAAAATATTACCTTCTGTGCGGCCGTTTATCAAATTTGAGAGATGGCAAGTCGTTGGCTTCAGCCCCCATGCCACGAGTGCTGGGGTGTTCGGGATAAACTTGAGCACTCTTGTTCCCATTCTTGGGTCCATCTAGGGAGGCGCTCAACACAACGAACAAGGCAACCGCACTTATAATGCTTGAACACTCTCACTTAGCCATAGAAATCTATAATTTTAAATTTCGGCGAAGCCCCTAGTATTCGGAAGACCGAGTTCGGGGCTCTATCCACGCCTTGGCCGGACACCGGTTCCTCGCTCTAAGCGGCATAAGTCTTTAGGGACCCGAAAACCCTCTCGAACAGCGACGACTCTCGCCTATCATGACGGTCAGTTTTAGCTTTCCATCGAGGTGCTCGACCCAGCTCAACTGGGGCACAATCGCAGATGGTTCTCCGTGCTACCTTAGCCGATATAATGGAACGTAGGGTACCAAAACACGGGGCCGGCAAACCCAACTATTGACCCAAGACATGATTCGAGCCGATTCATATAATGCTATAAGTTCGTGTGCCGCACTTGTGAAAGTGTTCGGACTTATCACACCATAATTTTGGGATACTTAAGCCTGGTGTATTGGCCGTACTAAAGTGTACAGTTGCAACATGTCGTGAAATGAACATATGTATAGATAAAGGAAGTAGAGCAATAATTAGCAAAAGCTATGTATTGTTTATTCAAAAGGTACTGCAATGAAAGCGTAGCGATACAAATAGTGCGATAAGCAAGGGATGGGACTATCAATATGTCCTCTCCAGGGTAAGTTGCGGGATGGTATGTAAAACAGGTATAATGCTCGTGATAGAGACCACCAACACTTGACGGGCTTACCGCTTCCCTCGGTGTTGCATCGTGAGTTCGGCGATTCTAGTGCGGGACAGACTTCCAAAGACGGAGTCCCGAAAGTAAAAAAGGAAGAAAAAAGAAAAAAAAGGAAAAGAATGACCCAATTGGGAGCCTCGTGCGGTCGAGCCGCATTCTTGGCGTGCCGTGGTCTTGCTCTCCCCATATGCCCATGGTATCTCCAGAGCGTAATTATGTACGCGTAATACTAGCTTCGCAATTTCGAGGGCTGGGGTTAGGGCGGATTGCTACGCTGCGGCTTGAATCGTGCAGGCGGTCTTGTTGTAGGTTTACTCCGGCACGCTTGATGCGGTGTCGGACGCTTAATGGCCGGACTCGAGAGTTGCTGAGAGGCTGCTTTGTACCTCCGCCGAGAGACGCAGTGTGCTCCTCCGCTCGGAGAGAGCGTTCGTGTTTCCATTGACCGTGATTACTCCTCGAGGGCCCGCATCTTGAGCTTGAGGTATATGAGGTCGGCACCGCATTGAACTTTTGCAATGCGGTTCGTCCAAGCTGAGGCATGATAGCCGCTATGAATGGGACGGCGTCAAGATTAACTCTTCGCTTCGGAAGTTATCCGGGATCCAAGACCACTGAGTATAACCGAGCCGCATAACCGGCCTCTACACTCGGTATGACGCCTTTAAAGGTCGCTTTGTAGGTTTAATCTTGAGGGTCTATGCCCATTTTGCACAATCGTATCCTCGATAAAGCAGGTTCAGTTGCTGCTGCCGCGTCCATCGGGACTCTAGTTAGGTGAAATCCGTCGATAATTGGGTCAAGAACCAATGTGGCGAAACCGCCGCGGACGGATGTTAGTGGGGTGGTCCTTCAATCGAAGGTGATCGGGCAGGAAGACCATGGGTTGAACTTGGGCGACTGGCTCCATCGCATATCGTCCCTTAGTGCACGCTTCCACTCCCTTTTGGGTATATGGGCTGCGATATCATGTTCACCATCCGCACTTCTTGCGTGGAAAAGCCTTCATTCCTCTATTGTCTGGCGGCGGGGCTTTCTCGCTATCGCTATGCAGCCCCTTGTCATTGAGTTCGCACTTAACTTGCACCGTTGTTTGAGCACCCAACAATCCTTGGTGTGATTGGCTGGTTTTTCGGGGTTCCATGTATCCGCACAAGCGATCGAGTATTCGGTCCAAGTTGGATGGGCCCTGGGTATTTCTTTTGAATGGCTTCTTCCACTGACCGGTTTAGAGCCTCCTCAATCCGCATTGACGGGCCGATCTTCGAGTGTTATGGCCGCAATGCGGCGCTTTGTTCTGTTGCGACGCGACCTGCCATTGCTGTCCTTGGTATCCAAACTATCGGATGTTTGGCCGTTGTTGCTTCGAGCTAGCCAGCTGTCCTCTCCCGCACAAAAGCAGGTCATGAGTGTTGTGATGGCTGCCATGGATTTTGGCTTTTCCCGTCCTAGGTGCCGGGCAAGCCACTCCGCCGCAGATGTTATGTTTGAAGGCTGCAAGGGCCTCTCGCATCCGGACATCAACGATTTGATTTTTTCTTTGTTAGGAACCGTAGTCGAGAATTGTCCGGCCGATTCTTCCGGGCTGCTGGAGTATGTGGCTAAGGTCATCGTATGCTCAGGTCGCATATATGCCCCGGAAG